>LR738714.1:321401837-321484758 GCA_902687465.1 Secale cereale
CACTTCGCTCGCTCTCTCCCCGCGCCGCTATCTTCCTCGTCCCCTGATCCAGATCAGGATCCGGGCATTGCTGCAGTCGCCGCTGCATGGAGTCCCCCTCGAACTCCCTCACCCCTCTCTTCCTCCCCTCCCGTGGATCTGGTCGGGGGAAATCGCCACCCCCGACACCCTATGCTCGCGTTGACTCCGATCCTGGCCGCCCCGTCCTCGTTCCCCCTCCACAATGACCGCATCGCCCGCCGCCGCGCTGACCCCGACGTCGACGACACTCGCATCCCCGCCTCCTCCTCGACATCGTCATCACGCCTCGTCGCCTCTCCTCTACAAACGGAGGGTGAGCCCCGCTGTTCGCCCGTGTCCCTCTCCTCGTCGGCCTACTCGCCGGGCCGCGCCCCCGTGTGCACCGCCGCCAAGGCGCTCGCGCGCCCCGCCCTGCTCTAGCGCGCCCACCGCCGCGTGCGCCGCGTCGTCGAGTGCGCTCACCACGCCCCGCGCACAGCGCGCTCGCACGTGCCTCCGCGCCAACCCCGCCTCCGCCCGGCCACGCTCTGACCCCACCGTTGCCGCTCCCCGGCGTCTGGGCCTCCTCCCGCTGGCCGTGGTCCCCCTCCACTCTGCGCTGGCCAGTTGCCGTGCCGGAGGCCGCGCCCGGCCACAGAGCCCGAACCCCCTGGTGCCGTGCGTGCCCAGGTCCGGCCACCACAGGCGCCCGCCCGATAGCCCGTCGCCCGGTTGGCCCCAATGGGCCACCGACCACTGGGCCCGGCCCCTTGTTAAAATAAATAAATGATAGTTTGAAATAAAAATAAATAAATAATTAGTTAGTTAATTAATTAGATAAATTAGCCTAATGAACTAGTCTAGTTAATTTAAATATGTTAATTAGATAGGTCAATGACAGAAGGGGCCCACTGCCCTGTTTGACCAGTCAACGCTTTGTTGACTGCTGATGTCATGATGACATCATGCTGATGTCGTCGCTCATTTCTGCCGAATTTAGTAATTAATAATATTTGTAGAATATTGTTTAAAACTTTGAAAAATCATATAAAATAATCCGTAACTCGGATGAAAAAGTTTTATACATGAAAGTTGCTCAGAACGACGAGACGAATCCGAATATGCGGTCCGTTCGTCCACCACACATCTCTATCATACCGAACATGCAACATTCCCCCTCCGTTTCATCTGCCCGGAAATGCCTAACACTAGGAATACCTTCCCGGATGTTTTCCATCCTCGCCGGTATCACTCAGTACCGCGTTAGGTCACACGTAGCACCGCGTATTTCCATGTTACGCTTTGTGATGCTTTGATTTCTCTGTTATTTATTATGTTTCCCCTCCGTTACTTCTTTCCGGTAGACCTCGAGACTACCGGTGATCCTAGTTCGACTACGGTGTTGACGACCCCTCCTTGCCAGAGCAACCAGGCAAGCCCCCCCTTTGATCACCAGATATCTCATATTCTTCTCTCTACTGCTTGCATTAGAGTAGTGTAGCATGTTAATGTTCGGTTACTCCTATTCAACTGCATAGCCTGTCATTGTTGCTACAACTGTGGATACCTTACCTGCCATCCTAATGCTTAGTATAGGATGCTAGTACTCCATCAGTGGCCCTACTTTCTTGTCCGTCTGCCATGCTATACTATCGGGCCGTGGTCACTAGGGTGGTGATCACGGGTATATATATACATACTTTACATGACACATGATGTGACTAAAGTCGGGTCGGCTCTTTGAGTACCCGCAAGTGATTCGATGTGGGGGCTGAAAGGACAGGTGGCTCCATCCAGGTAGTGATGGGTCTGAGTTCCTGACGGCCCCCCGATTGGATCTTTGTGGCGGAGCGACAGGGCGGGTTGAGACACCCAGTGGAGAGGTGGCCTGACCCTGGTTGTTGTCCGTGGTGATTTCATAATAATACGCTTAACGAGTTTGGATATTTGATCTGAGTTTGGCCATTTGGCCTATACGCACTAACCAGCTACGTGGGAATAGTTATGGGCACTCGACGTCGTGCTATCAGCCGAAGCCTTCTTGACGTCAGCGATTGAGCGGCGCGCGCCGGGTTGGACCGCGTAACGTAACTTCCTTAGTAATGGAGGTTGCTAGGTCTGCTCACCGGCCGCGTACACAACGTGCAGGTGTGTGTTGGGCGATGGGCCCGGACCCCTGCGCGCCTAGGATTTAGACCGGCGTGCTGACCTCTCTGTTGTGCTTAGGTAGGGCTGCGACGTGTTGATCTTCTGAGGTCGGGCATGACCTTGGAAAGTGTGTCCGGCCAAATGGGATCAAGCGTGCTGGGTTATGTGGTGCACCCCTACAGGGAAGTTAATTTATTCGAATAGCCGTATCCCTCAGTAAAAGGACGACCCGGAGTTGTACTCTGACCTAATGACAACTAGAACCGGATACTTATTAAAACACACCCAGATAAGTTCCAGATATAACTCAGTGGTCGCTCTCTCACAGGGTGATGTGCGGGAGGATCGCTGAGTAGGATTATGCTATACGATGTTACTTGGTGAACTTACCATCTACTCCCTTCTACTGCTGCAAGATGGAGGCTGCGAGAAGCTTTGATACTTGTTACTTTCCATCTTCTTTCTTCTACTGCTGCAAGATGGAGGTGGCGAGAAGCGTAGTCTTCGATTGGATTAGCTATCCCCCTCTTATTCTGGCATTCTGCAGTTTAACCCACATATAT
This sequence comes from Secale cereale, assembly GCA_902687465.1. Classification (NCBI taxonomy): domain Eukaryota; kingdom Viridiplantae; phylum Streptophyta; class Magnoliopsida; order Poales; family Poaceae; genus Secale; species Secale cereale. Next base: position 321,404,549 of record LR738714.1, read on the forward strand.
TACCCTTTTACACAGATACCATTGCATATGTAGTGTAGATCCTTGCTTGCGAGTACTTTGGATGAGTACTCACGGTTGCCTTGCTCCCCCTTTTCCCCCTTCTTCTTCTTTCTGGTTGATGTAACCAGATCGGTGGAGTCCAGGAGCCAGAGGATCCCGATGATGTTCCTACGTGGAGTTCGGCTTTGAGGAGTAGTTAGGAGGTCCCAGGCAGGAGGCCTTGCCTTTTCGATTGTTGCTATATTTGTGCTAGCCTTCTCAAGGCAGACTTGTTTAACTTATGTCTGTACTCAGATATCATTGCTTCCGCTGACTCTTGTGTTTTCGAGCTTATGTATTCGAGCCCTCGAGGCCCCTGGCTTGTAATATAAAGCTTGTATTATTTTAATTTGTGTCTAGAGTTGTGTTGTGATATCTTCAAGTGAGTCCCTGATCTTGGTCGTACACATTTGCGTGCATGATTAGTGTACGGACAAATCGGGGGCGTCACAAGAAGAAGAAGAGGACCATGATCCCAAGGGGAAGGATTGGACCTGCTCAGATGAAGACGAATTCCCGCTAGCTCAACCGGGGGACATGCATGTGAAGTTCAAAAAGTCAAGCCTCCCCGACAGAGTAAAAAAACCTAAGATCGAATTTATCCCTTTTAACCTCTTGCAGGAAAACAAGCAGGCATTATGCAAGAAGATATTAAACCTTGAGCAAGAGATCAATGATCTAAAGGAGCAAAATTCTACTCTTAAGCGCAAGTTAAGGAAGAAGCCATCATCACGCCCCCCCCACCAAAGAAGGAGACATAATCATATGGGTATGGGCACTCCCCTTGGCAACTACAAAGCTTGGGGGAGTGAACCCGGTATCGTATCACCATCACTCCTATCTTTACCGTTTTACTTAGTTCGATCCTTTTAGTAGTATCTTGATCTATTAGAATAAAGTTAGCATGATCTAGTTGTGAGCTTTTTCTTTATGAGCTTTATCCTTTGTAATCGAGTCCGTGAGCTATATAATAAAGATTAGTGTTGAGTCAAGGGCTTGATTTCCTCACTTGGGTCACGATAAAAGAAAGAAAACATAAAGAGTATCAAAGAGATCATATCGATCTTATGGGAAGTAATGACTTCACATATAAGAGTATGATAAATAAAAGTTGTTGGGAGTTGACAAACATAGTTTTGGTCATCGTTGCAATTAATAGGAATTAATAAAAGAAGAGAGGCTTCACATAAAAATATACTATCTTGGACATGTTTTATGATTGTGAACACTCATTAAAGTATGACATGCTAAAGAGTTGATGTTGGACAAGGAATACAACATAATGGGTTATGTCTTCTTATATCCGAAATAAAGTATATTGTCATGGATCATCCAACATGTTGGGCTTGCCTTTCCCCCTCATGCTAGCCAAAACTCCTCGCACTAAGTAGAGATACTACTTGTGTTTCCATACATCCTTAAACCCAGTTTTGCCATGAGAGTCCACCCTACCTACCTACGGATTGACAAAGATCCTTCCAAGTAAGTTGTCATGTTGCAAACTCGCTAAAATATGTATGATTTATTAGTGCGGGAGAAATTAGCTTTATACGATCTTGTGATATGGAAGTAATAAAAGCGACGGACTACATAATAAAGATCCTTATCACAAGTGGCAATATAAAGTGAAGTTCTTCTATGTTAAGACTTTGTGGATCCAACCATAAAAACACATGACAACCTCTGCTTCCCTCTGCGAAGGGCCTATCTATTATTCATGTCTTATAAGTGTCAAGGTGAAATCCACCTTTCCTTTTTACATTTTATCCTTAGGCAAGCACATTGTGTTGGAAAGATCCTGACATATATACCCACTTGGATGTAAGTTTTCATGATCCATTTTGCATCATGCTTATATGTTGATATTTATCGCATTATGGGCTTTTCTTACATGTTTTATCACAAAACTTATGCATTTTCTCTCTTATTTTACAAGGTTTACATGAAGAGGGAGAATGCCGACAGCTGGAATTCTCGGCTGGAAAAGGAGCAAACTCTGGAAACCTATTCTGCACAACTCCAAAAACCCTGAAACTCACCAGAACGCCGTTTCAGAAAATATAAAAAATATCTGGCGAAAGAAGTCCACGAGGGGGGCCACCTACTATCCACGAGGGTGGGGGGCGTGCCCCCCTTCCCAGGGCGTGCGCCCTGTCTCATGGGCCAACCGGAAGGACACCGATGCCCATCTTCTCCTATATGAGGCGTTTTGACCTAGAAAAAATCATAAGGAGGCTTTCGGGACCAGACGTCGCCGTCTCGAGGCGGAACCGAGGCGGAAACCAATCTAGGGCTCCGGCAGAGCTGTTCTGCCAGGGATACTTCCCTCCGAGAGGGGGAAATCGTCACCGCCGCCATCACCAACAACTCTCCCATCTCGGGGAGGGCTATCTTCATCAACATCTTCACTAGCACCATCTCCTCTCAAACCCTAGTTCATCTCTTATATCGAATCTTTGTACCCAAACCTCAGATTGGTACCTGTGGGTTGCTAGTAGTGTTGATTACTCCTTGTAGTTGATGCTAGTTGGTTTATTTGGTGGAAGATCATATGTTCAGATCCATTATGCATATTAATACCCCTCTGATCATGAACAATATTATGTCTTGTGAGTAGTTACTTTTGTTCCTGAGGACATGGGAGAAGTCTTGCTATTAGTACTCATGTGAGTTTGGTCTTCGTTCGATATTTTGTAGATATGTATGTTGTCTCTCCTCTAGTGGTGTCATGTGAACGTCGACTACATGACACTTCACCGTTATTTGGGCCTAGAGGAAGGCATTGGGAAGTAATAAGTAGATGATGGGTTGCTAGAGTGACAGAAGCTTAAACCCTAGTTTATGCGTTGCTTCGTAAGGGGCTGATTTGGATCCATATGTTTCAGGCTATGGTTAGGTTTACCTTAATACTTCTTTTGTAGTTGCGGATGCTTGCATTAGAGGTTAATCATAAGTGGGAGGCTTGTCCAAGTAAGGACATCACCCAAGCACTGGTCGACCCACATACCAAATTATCAAAGTACCGAATGTGAGTCAGATGATCGTGATGAAAACTAGCTTGACTATAATTCCCATGTGTCCTCGGGAGTGCTTTCCTTTATATAAGAGTTTGTCCAGGCTTGTCCTTTGCTACAAAAAGGATTGGGCCACCTTACTGCACCTTATTTACTTTTACCGTTTGTCACTTGCTACCAATTATCTTATTACAAAACTATCTGTTACCTATAATTTCAGCGCTTGCAGAAAATACCTTACTGAAAACTGCCTATCATTTCCTTCTGCTCCTCGTTGGGTTCGACACTCTTACTTATCGAAAGGACTACGATACATCCCCTATACTTGTGGGTCATCATTGTGTGACAAGCATGCATTTGCGGGAAAGCGCATCCGCCACAACATTCTCTTTGATTTTGATGTATTTGATGACATAAGGAAAAAACTCTATGAACTCACTCGACTTAGCATGACAATTGTTCAACTTAGTTTGGCCCTTGAGATACTTGAGCGTCTCATGGTCCATATGAAGAATGAATTGATGGGGTCGAAGATAGTGTTCCGAAATACGCAAAACTCTCACCAAGGCATAGATCTCTTTAACATATATGGGGTAGCTAAGTTGCGCTCCTGAAAGTTTTTTGCTAAAATATGCAATCGGGCGCTTTTCTTGCATTAACACGCCTCCTATACCACTACCACTAGCGTCACAATGTATCTCAAATGGTTTGTCAAAGTTTGGTAGGGCAAGAATTGGTGTGTGGGTAAGCAAGGTTTTTAGCTCATTGAGCGCTGTGTCTTGTGAAGGACCCCAAATAAATGGTGTGTTCTTCTTGCTTAAGGCGTGTAAGGGCATATCAATTGTGCTAAAGTCCTTCACAAAACGTTGATAGAAACCGGCCAAACCAAGAAAGCTACGCAGTTGTTGGAGATTCTTTGGTTGGGGCCAAGTTTTAATTGCTTCAATTTTAGTTTCATCAACATGAACACCTTGTGAAGAAATGACAAATCCTAGGAAAACGACCTTATCAACGCCAAAAGTGCATTTGTCCATGTTAGCATAGAGGTGTTCTTTCCGAAGGGTTTGCAAATCCATACGGATGTGTGTGACGTGATCCTCAAGTGACTTGCTAAAAACAAGGCTGTCATCAAAGTAAACCACTACAAAGACACCGATATAGGGTCGAAGAACGAACTGCATGGGACGCATGAATGAGCTGGGCGCTTCCGACAAGCCCATCGGCATGACCAACCACTCATATAACCCAAACTTGGTTTTAAAAGTTGTTTTCCACTCATCACCCTCTTGAATGCGAATTTAGTAATAACCACTTTTTAGATTGATTTTTTAAAAGATGGTAGCACCACATAATTCATCAAGCATATCGTCTAGGCGTGGAATAGGGTGACGGTATCTAATGGTGATGGCATTTATCGGATGACAATCGGAGCACATGCGAAAACTTCCATCTTTCTTAGGCACGAGAATAACCAGAACGACACAAGGGCTTAAGCTTTCACGTACAAGACCTTTGTCGATGAGTTGTTGTACTTGCTGTTGTATTTCCTTGGTTTCCTCGGGGTTGACGCGGTAAGGAGCCTTGTTCGGAAGTGGTGCGCCAGGTATGAGGTCGATGCAGTGTTCGATGCCGCGAAGTGGAGGTAGACCCGGTGGTAGCTCATCGAGAAAGATGTGTGAGAATTCCTGGAACAATTGAGACAACACTAAAGGTAGAGGTGATGAAGTGTTAGTATGTTTTGCTTCCCCTTTGCATAGAAGCACGAGGTGAAAGACACTTGATGGGTTCTCACACACTTCTCTCATCTCACTTTTTGTGGCGAATAACACGAGTTGCTTCTTGTCGCTCATCGTGGAGTCGCTCATATTTGGCTTGTGGCTCTCACTCTCCTTTTGGTGGTTCACTCTCTAACCATTCTCTCCACGATGGTTGGTAGGTATTTGGTTGTCGATGGCTACTTGACTTGGTGACATTGGGTGTAGCACGAACTCTTTGCCCTTCATCTTGAAGCTATACTAGTTTGTTCGTCCGTTATGGGTGACTCTGCGATCGTATTGCCATGGTCGTCCAAGAAGAAGGTGGCACATGGATGTAGGGACCACATCGCACTCAAGTGTGTCCTCATAGGCGCCTATCTTGAAGGATACTTGCACGGTGTTCTCGACGCGAATAGTTCCGGCGTCGCTAAGCCATTGGACCTTGTAGGGATGAGGGTGCTTCATATTGATCAATTGTATCTTGTCGCATAGCTATTCACTTGCCAAGTTATGACAACTTCCTCCATCGATGATAACCTTGACGGAACGTCCATTGATGGCGGCCGTGGTGTGGAAGATGTGACATCGTTGATCATCATCTTGATGATGTTGAAGTGTCAAGACCTTGGAGACAACGAGATTGGGACTCGAGTCATTGTCGCAAAACACTTGATTGTCTTCATTTTCATTTACTTGACGATGCATAGCTACGTGCTCAAGGGCTTCCATCTCATCATCGCTCATTGAGTCATATGATCCATCGTCATTGAAGATCATGGTGCGAATGGTCTTGCACTCAAATGACTTGTGGCCTCGTCTTTGGCATTTGAAACACTTGATGGAGCTCGTCTTGGAGTTGTCCTCGGTTGGAGTTGTAGATGATGAATCTATTGGCTTGAAGTTGTTCGTACAAGGGAGACAACTTGATGTAGTCAAATTCTTGTAGCTTGACTTGTCACCTAAGCTTGTAGATGATTTGGTAGAGGTAGGAGGTGTCGAAGTCATTGAAGCTTGGTTGTAGGAGTCGTAGTTCTTGGAGGTGAACTTGGAGTACTTGTAGTCCTCTTGAACATGTCGCTCCGCTTTGGTTGCTTGGTGTACTAGCTCTAGGATATTCGTGTATGGTTGGAAGTCCGCAATATTCTTGATAGGATAGTTGAGTCCATTCAAGAATCTCGCCATAGTTTTCTCTTCATCTTCTGTGATGTTTTCTCTTATCATGGCAATCTCCATTTCCTTGTTGTACTCTTCAACGGACTTGGTTTCTTGCTTGAGGAGTTGCAACTTTTTGAACAAGTCACGGTTGTAGTGTGTAGGCACGAACCGTGCTCTCATGACTTGCGTCATTTGACTCCAAGTAGTGATAGGCGGTTCTCCTTTTGCTTCTCTTCGCTCAATGATTTGCTCCCACCAAATGAGAACATGGTCTTGGAAGTCAAGGGATGCCATTGCAATCTTCTATTCTTCATCAAAGTTGTGGAGGCGAAGGATCTTGTCAACTTTCAATGCCCATGAGAGGTAGTCTTTTGTATCAATGCTTCCGGAGAACTTTGGCATGGTGAACTTTAGTTTGCCATAGCGATGCTCTTCATTGTTTGCTTGCCTATTGTGAGGTTGGTCTTGATTTGGAGGGTCGTCAACCTCATGTTGCTCTTGGTGTGGTCGAAGCTCATGGTGATGTTGTTCTTGATGAGCTTGTGGTTATTGTTGAGATTATTGCTCTTGTCGCGCTTGAGGAGGAACTTCTCGTTGCATTCATGCTTGGTAACGTGTTTCTTCCATCTTATCTCGAAGTACTTCATCTTCGTGATGAATGTTCCGATTTCGAGTTGCAACATTGCGATGTGAGTCACGGAGGGCACGTTGCGCCTCAAGAGCTTGAGCTTCTCGTTGTTGTTGTGCATGACGTTGAGCCTCGGCATCTTTTTCTTCTTGACATTGACAAGCTAGCTCTTGTTCTGGTTGGCGTAGTCATTGTCGTTCTTGTGCTTGCTCAAGTGTAGCTTGGTTTTGACGATGTAGACTTTCTTGCTCTTCGAATAGCTCTTGTGACCTCTTGTCATGAAGTGGGTTGCGGTTGTCATGTCGAGCTTGATGTGCGGCTTGACGAAGAGTGTTTGATGTAGGTGTACTTGAGCCGGAGGTGTAGTCAGAATGATGACTTGAGCGGCTCCGTCTTTGAGAGGACGTAGATGAAGAGCGTCGGTTGACTATCAATGTCCGTATCTCGTCGAATTGGGTAGACATGTTGGTGTTGATGATATTGAATTGCTCTTGTGTGCGTGCTTTGAATTGTCGTGCGTCGACGGCAACTTGCTCGATGCGCTCTTGCATAGCTTCATTCTCTTGATGTAGAGCTCGTTGGACACCGAAAAGATGTAGTTCGGTGACGTAGTTGTTCGACCCTTGAGGATCGTCGAAGAGCGGGTTCGTAGATGTACTTGGCCTATCCATCATTGCAAGCAAGAATGTGTGAGTTGGAGAAAGAAATAACTATACCAAATGTACCTTGACCGAAGTTGAAGATGGATCAATGATCACTCAATAGTATAATCCAGAAATAGAACAATTTGTATCGTATCTTGTCGATCTATCACACCTACACAAATAAAGCTTTGGGTGGAGCTTGGTTAGGATGGTGGACCAAAGTATGCAATCGTTAATAAGACTCAATGATGTTGAAAATGATTCGCAATTTTCCAAAACAACAAGAAGACCAATAGCTAGAAAGGTACACGGAAACACACGCGCAAATAGATAAATGGGGTCGTGCAAACCAAGGGTGAGCGGTAAATGCTCTTGTTGCACAACACTAGAGAGACGCTAGCACGATTGCACTCAAGGCGGACACGAGACTTGTGCACGATCTACTAGGCAAAAATGCAACGACCTTTATCCCAGGTATGCTATATGTTTGTTGTTTCTATGCAATGATCGAAGATGATATACCAAATGATATGATATGTTTGGGTGTGATGCTATGGTTCTTGCTTAAAAGCTCTTTGCTTATCTTTTCCTTTTGCTTACAAGCTTGATTGGCTCTTTGTTTTTGAGCTCTTTTGCTAAGGAACTTATGTGATGCTTTTTGAACCAAGATAGCAATTGTGTATATGCTATGGCAACCTTGTGACACAAGAGATGATGATAAGATATCAATATGGCTACTATGATGATATGTTGTGGCTCGATGATCTCTAATGTGCACAAGTGTCGTTGCCCGGCAATACTCGGATGGCTAGTCTCGAAGGGAAAGCTACGCAAAATGGTCGATGAGGGGTTATCAATGCAACAGCAAGGTTGAGTATACAAGATGTCGTCGATGTTACCGTCCGTGTCGAGGTTGAGAAGCGGTTTTGTCGATGTCATTCCATTCCAAGATAGCCGAAACACACAAGGAAATGGGTAAACCACAACTCAAATGATCCAAGACAAAAAGGGGTAAGATTGTATTGATGTTGGTTAGGCAATGGTGGTAGTGGTAGGGTATATGTGGAAGTGTAAATGGGTATGCGTGAGCGGAACCTGGAAAAGAAAACTGATGAAGTTCAGTTTCGTCAGGGTTTAGCAGACGTCTGGTGGGCTGTCGGTCGTCCAGTCGCCGGACGTCCGGTAAGCTGGCGGACGACCGGTGTCTGGGCGATTTCGGGCTCGGGCCAAATTGCTTGGGTTTGTGGGAAGGGTGGCAAAATTGGTCAAAATTGGCCAAATTTGTTGGGGAAAAATAGGGTAAAGGTGGGGAAAAGCTACATCCACTCGTGGCAAAACAAATTCATGGATTAAATCCAACAAAACTTCGTCAAATCAACAAATCAAAAAAAAAATTGGGGCTATTTTTGTGGGGAAATTTTCGAAATTGGGACAAAATCAACAAAAGAAGGCTAGAACACAAGGGTAGGGGCTCCAATTTCGTGAGAAACCTTGGCTCATGATACCATATGATGCGGGGTCAAACCGATAGGAGGCCGATCATGTAATGCCCAGGATGGGACTATATCTCCTACGTGTCGAGGCACGAGTTAGAGACATAAGCACATTCTGGAGTGATCGCAAGCGTGCTATCTTTACACAACTCATGTAATGAACATGGATGAAAGAGTAAAATAGTTGGCTTACACTCGCCACGTCACACAATTAATTCAACATTCATACATTCATCCAAATAAATCAGGGTCCGACTACGGATGAAATCAAACGAGAAAAGATACCACAACCACAAGTCATGATCGCCCCTAGTAGGAACCACTACTGATCGTCGGGATACGTCACATACATACGACCATGCTCTTCATCGAACTGCCAGTGAAGTTCTTGTCCATCTTGTGACGCCCGGATAGTTAAGCTACAGTAACCATCCGCTAATGATGCCATGTCAGCACGATTACTGTTGCTAATCTTGCGATGATACAAATCCCGTTCAAATTTCAAATTTAAAATAAAGTCAAACAATAAAAGTTTTCAAATACTAAAACTAAAATGTTCTAAATGGGTCAATTAAATCATAAGTACTTATGGTGAAGAAACCACAGTCTTATAAAAGGTTTAAATGCACTTAAATAAATAAGGCAGTGGCAAAACAGATGTTCAAATGCTTTTAAAATAATGAACAATTTCAAACCTATTTTATTTCAGTGCTAAACTGTTTGTGGTAGTGGCCTAAATTGTAACACTATTTTAGGTGTCACTTTTGTATTTTGTTGAAACTAAACTAAAACAGATTAGAAGTAAAAGAAAATTTAGAAAAGTAAAACATTACAAAAAAAGGAACAAACAAAAACAAAGAAAAGGACCCCCCTGGCCAGCTGGGCCTCGGCCCATCTCAACCCACCCGGCCTCCCCTTATCCCCCCACTCACCTAACCCTAACCAACCCAGGCCCCCACTTCCCCCCCTCCCCCGTCTGGATCGGATCGGACCAGGAGGGCCCGGTCCCGTGGGCCGCGCCCGACGCCCGACGTCCCCGCCGGAGACTGGACGACCGCACCGTCGCCGGACCGCCACCGCACCATGCCAGCCTCCCCATTCCCTTCCCCGTCGGACGCCTCTCGCTGGATCGCCTCGCCTCCAACAGCGCCGACCTCGACCTCTTCGTCCCCGACTCCGTTCGCCTCGCCGTCGCGAGCTCCGACCACCCCCGAGCTGCCTCGAGCCCATTGCCGCCCCCCTACAGCTTCGCGGTGAGCTGTCGCGCTGGTTGCGCCCTTCCCCTCCTTCTCTTACCGTCTCTAGCTACAGCGCTGCGCTAGACCGAGCTCCGGCAGCCGCGGCCCCCGTCGCCGGCGCGCTATCGCCCCTCCCTGGCCAAACCGGCCGCGCTCGTCGCACCTGCCCCCTTCCCGCGGCGCTGCCCATCGCGCTCGCGCGTGCCCGAGCCTTCACGGCTCCGGCCGCAGCCTGCCGTCCGAGCCTCCCCCCCGCTTCGCTCTGGCTCCGGCCGCCCGGCCGTCGCTCTGGCCTCCTATGGCCTTGCCGCTCCCACCTCCGGTGCCCGGCGCTGCGCCGGCGGCCATCCGCGCCGTTGGCCGCGCCCGAGGCTAGCGCTCGGCTCTCCTCGGCGGGCGCCTGTGCGCCCAGTGCCCGCATCGACCAGCGCCCGCCGCCCCTGCCGCCTTGCTCCGCCTGCTCACTCGCTGGCGCTGCTACGCGCCGCGCGCCGCTGCCCCAGACCCCGCCCCCTGCCGCCGCGGCTGGCCTCCCCCTTGGCCGGCGCCGGCCGCCTGGATCGCTCGCCCGCGCCCCGGGTTCGCCCCGTCGGGTTCCCCACGAGCCAGCGCCATCGGGGCGGAGCCCCGCTGCCTGTAACCCGCCAGCAACTGCGCCCGTTAGCCCCATCTGGCCCTATGACAGTGGGCCACAGGCCATAGGAACATTTTAAAAACTAATGAAATAGATTAATTAAAATTATATAATTAATTAATTAATTAATTAATTAAACTTAATTAGTTCTGTTAATTAACAATTAGACCTAATTAATCTAATTAAACAGTTAGTTAGTTAGTTAGACAATGACATGTGGGTCCCACTGGACCCACCTATCTAGTTTGACTGGTCAACTGACCAGTTGACCTGATGACATCACTCTGATGTCATGCCTGCGTCATCGTTCATTGTTCTGGATAATGTTGGATTTAAGTAAATAATAAATATCAGATAATGATTAAAAACTTTGAAAATTCATAGATAATAAACCGTAACTCGGATGAAAATAATTTATATATGAAAGTTGCTCAGAACGTCGAGACGAATCCGAATACGCGGTCCGTTCGTCCGCCACACACCTCTATCATACCGAACATGCAACATTCCCCTCCGTTTCATCTGCCCGAAAATGCCTAACACCGGGAATACTATCCCGGATGTTATTCCTCTTCGCTTGTATCACCGAGCACCGTGTTAGGTCACACGTAGCACCGCGTATTGCCTTGTTATATTTTGTGATGCTATTGTTGCTATGTTATTTATTTGTTTCCCCTTCGTTGCTTCTTTTCGGTAGACTCCGATACCGTGATAGACCCCGAGACACTTGATGCTTCAGTGTTCGACAACGGCTAAGCTTCCGAAGATTCCTTTCGTCTGCAGAGCTTCCAGGCAAGCCCCCCCCCCCCTTGATCACCAGATATCGCCTATTCTCCTCCATCTTACTCTGGCATTAGTTTACTACTGTTGTTGATTCGATAACTCCTATTCTGATGCATAGCCTGTCGTTGTTGCTATCACTGTTGATACCTTTACCTGTTATCCTAATGCTTAGTTTAGGATGCTAGTATTCCATCAGTGGCCCCACATCCTTGTCCGTCTGCCATGCTATACTATCGGGTCGTGATCACCTCGGATGGTGATCACGGGTATATACTATATACATACTTTACATGATACATGAGGTGACTAAAGTCGCGTCGGCTCATTGAGTACCCGCAAGTGCTTCCGATGTGGGGGCTGAAAGGACAGGTGGCTCCATCCAGGCAGTGGTGGGCCTGAGTTCCCGACGGCCCCCGAGTGGATCTTTGTGGCGGAGCGACAGGGGCAGGTTGAGACACCCAGTCAAGAGGTGGCCTGGCCCTGGTCGTTGTCCGCGGTTATTTCATAATAACACGCTTAACGAGTTTGGATATTTGATCTGAGTCTGGCCATTTGGTCTATACACACTAACCAACTACGTGGGAATAGTTATGGGTACTCGACGTCGTGGTATCAGCCGAAGCCTTCTTGACGTCAGCGATTGAGCGGCGCGCGCCGGGTTGGACCGCGTAACATAACTTCCTTAGTAATGGAGGTTCCTAGGTCTGCTCACCGGCCGTGTACGCAACGTGCAGGTGTGCGTTGGGCGATGGGCCCGGACCCCTGCGCGCCTAGGACTTAGACCGACGTGCTGACCTCTCTCCTGTGCTTAGGTAGGGCTGCGACGTGTTGATCTTCCGAGGCCGGACATGACCCTGGAAAGTGTGTCCGGCCAAATGGGATCAAGCGTGCTGGGTTATGTGGTGCACCCCTGCAGGGAAGTTAATCTATTCGAATAGCCGTGTCCCTCGGTAAAAGGACGACCCGGAGTTGTACTCCGACCTCATGATAACTAGAACCGGATACTTAATAAAACACACCCTTACAAGTGCCAGATATAACTCGGTGGTTGCTCTCTCACAGGGTGATGTGCGAAAGGATCACCGAGTAGGATTATGCTACACGATGTTACTTGGTGAACTTACCATCTATTCTATTCTACTGCTGCAATACGGAGGCTGCGAGAAGCGAGGATGCTTGTTACTTTCCAGCTACCCTCTTCTTCTGCTGCAAGATGGAGGTTACGAGAAGCGTAGTCTTCGATATGATTAGCTATCCCCCTCTTATTCTGGCATTCTGCAGTTCAGTCCATAGATTTACCCCTTTACACATATACCTCTGCATATGTAGTGTAGATCCTTGCTTGCGAGTACTTTGGATGAGTACTCACGGTTGCTTTTCTTCCCCTTTTCCCCGTTTCTCCCTTCTTCTCGGATGACGTAACCAGATGGTGGAGTCCAGGAGACAGAGGATCCCGATGATGTTTCTACATGGAGTTCGGCTTCGAGGAGTAGTTAGGAGGTCCCAGGCAGGAGGCCTTGCCTTTTCGATCATTGCTACTTTTGTGCTAGCCTTCTTAAGGCAAACTTGTTTAACTTATGTCTGTACTCAGATATTGTTGCTTCCGCTGACTCTTGTGTTTTCGAGCTTATGTATTCGAGCCCTCGAGGCCCCTGGCTTGTAATATAAAGCTTGTATTATTTTAATTTGTGTCTAGAATTGTGTTGTGATATCTTCCAGTGAGTCCCTGATCTTGGTCGTACACATTTGCGTGCATGATTAGTGTACGGACAAATCGGGGGCGTCACAAGTTGGTATCAGAGCCGACTACCTGTAGGAATCCCCCTTTCCAACTCCTTGGCCGAAGTTGAGTCTAGTTATGGAAAAACTTTTACTAACATGGTTGTGTGGCTTACGGGCCCACGTCGCCATTGGGTGGTATTAGGATCTTTTATTCCTTGTCTTTACTCTGGGACTCTGATCTCTCTTCTATTCGGGTAAACGATTTACTAATTCAGACTCTAGGTTGTCGTAACTATTTCTCTCGGAGAGCCCTCATCCCGGAAGATTACCTGCTTCGTCAGAAGATTCTGAGGATATCCCTCGATATTTTCCCGAGACCCTTATGTTCATCACCTTTGCAATTCACTACCACTGATATATCCCTATGGATATCTATATGCACTTGCCATTCTCATGACCATTCCCCGTCGCTCTTGTTGTTACAAGATGCCCCGAATTTTTTTTCGTTGTCCGAGAATCCTTTGAGTTTACTATCTTTGTAGTTTTATTTCGCATGAAAACCCTTACGGTTATTTCCTCACATTTACCGAGGATCCGTTCTTTTCAATTGCTCATGTGTCTCACAAAATTCTCCAGAACACTTTTCGATTTTTCGAAAATCCTATGCACCATGTTACTCTTAAAATTCTTACCTGCTTGCATTATTGTTAATTCCATATGACTAGTAGTCTTCGTTAACATCCCTTGCCTTATCCATTTTGAGCCTATTGATTCAATGTGTGCGTATGCAAACAGTCATCCGGTTATCCTTTCTAAAAATTATCTTTCCAGCTCAGACGTCAATCTGGGCATGAGTTGGTTCTCGGCAATTCAAACCTTTATTGATTGTCCAACTAAGTGTTTTCAACTTATCCATCCTTGATCAGCGCGTCTGCTTTTGATCCTTCCTTTTGGAAACCATAATTTCTTTCTATTTCAAGCATCAGACTAATAAGGTGATTCTTGAATCTGATGCCTCTGCATTCTTTCTTCCTTTGAGTGAGTATCGATACTCACATCAGCTCCATTGTGGATCGCTCGAGCCTTTGTTGAAATATTATCCGACAGTGTCCTTTGTATACAAAAAAAACTCGAGAAGTTCTGTCCCTGATGCATAATACCTTCGGTGAATTGTATCCTCTTCTTTGACAACCATGCTCTCCATTTGAGCTGGTGATATTTACTTTTGAAACTTGTGGTATATGTTACTAAGATGCCCGATGGGTGGAACCTATGCCTTCCCCTAATCCGTGAAAACCCGAAAGTTTTCATAAGTCATACTCTTCCGGTTTTCTACCAGTTAAAATTCCAACACTACAGTTTGATCAAAGCGAGAGGTGAATGAAATGATATGCATTAAAGAAGTGGGAGTCGACCTTGAACTTGTGTTCATGCCCATGAAAATAATGTAGACCGTCTCGGAAGCTTCTTGCAAAATGATTTTACGTCTAAATAATTCTTTCGGTGTCAATAAATTTGTTCCCTTGCAGTTATGGTTCCGACCATGCTGTCCTTATTCAATATATCTGGAATAAATCCATTCCAGGCCTCGTCAATTTTTGACAAGGTTAAAGCATCTACTGTCATAAGTCAATGACCTAGTTCAACTTCTATCATGTTCTACCTTCTAGTTTTACCCTCTGATATCTCGAGGATATCATGCCTTTGCACTACACCTTTTGAAATTTTGATGAAGTAATACCTTTGCTTGTCATAATCACTCTAGGAGTTCTAGGTTGCCGTCAACCGAGAACACCGTTTAGTAAATCAAATCCGCTCTAAAAATTCAATGTCCCTACTATTTTTACTGGGAAATTTTTAAACTCAATCTGGTTTTATTCCTAGACTATCGGGTACATCCCTTGTCTAGCTACCTTTGACTGTGCTACCTCGTCCTTCTTTGGTGCGCGAATTCTTCAGAGATTGAGCACAACTTACGTCGAGCTTTCAACCTCATGTTACTTTCCTTGAAAGGCAACCTTGGTTCCGAGCTTGCATCTTATATATTGATCCTATAACTTGCCACTTCGTCATTCCCTTGCTTGTTGCCGTTGTTGTTTGATTGCATCCTCTTGACACCTCCCGGCCAATGTGTCGGATCACCCTCAACAACTTGACTTCTTCCGAGATGTCAATTGTGTTCATGATGAGAAATGCCCTCCTTGCCCTCGATGATTTTTATTACCATCGGCAACACCCTCGACTTCCTTTCATCACGAGCTTGTCCGCATTATGAATACAACTTGCTCTCCAGCTAGTGTTGTGTTCTGCCTTGAAGTAATACTGTCTTTTATGTTGAGAATGTTGTGGGGATTGCTCCACCTCTTAGAAATTCTCGGTATGATGATACTTCTCACCATCACCATTCTTCCTTGGCCCCCGTGTTGTTTTTAACCGGGATACCAATATGCAAGCGATGCTGCTTGAGTTCTGCACTTCTAGCAACCCTATTGCTTTGAAGTTAACGATCGACAGTTCGTTCTTAGACTGTTGGTTATTGAATCGTCACTCTAACATTGATCTTGCTGCCTAAGGTCATATTTCGGGCACACCTTTCACCTAATGATTAATGGTGTATGTTTTTCTCGAGCATACAACGTTATATCATTTGAATTGACAAGTGTCATATTTTTGTTCACATTATTGTGGAAATCCATCCGTTTGGAATTCTCGATGAATTGTCGCTAACCCATCAGCCGCCTCCTCATCCCCTCCTTGGTTTAAATGATGAACTACTAATTCGGGAACCCGCTCCCATAGTTCATTTCCCGGGAATCTTACAATGTCATTTCGTCGATTTGTGTTGCACCTTTTCTTCTCGAATATCCTGAGTCTGAGGTATCATGACACCAAACGGATCTGAATCTCGGTCAGATATGATGGATGGGACAACTTTCCAGGAGTTATAATGTTGGTCCTTTGATGACCCGGTAATATGATGTCATGCCTAGCACCCCTGGCTGGAGGACCTATCATTATATTTTCTTTTGCAAGGATAACCATTCTTCCAGGAGGAAATTGTAAGTCTTATTTTATAAGCTGCTCCTGATGAATCCTTTGTGTATCCAAGTCCGACCTTTGCTTAAAGACCATGCCAATGCTATCTCGAAGCATGTCTGTGGTACTCCGATTTTCAACAAGAGCATTTGAAGCCCAATGCTAAATGTTTCTTGGTCAGTTATCAAAACACCGTTGTATGGGTAACATCTTGATTAATCCTTGCCTCTTTATCTGAATGGTTGGGTACTTGCTCTCCTACCATTCTTGCCATGTTCTTCTTGTCCATGGGATTGATGTACTCCTAATAATTGTGTGTAATCACAATTTTCCTTTCCATTTGTTTGTTTATGTCACATCCCTAGCTAGCACTTGCATTAGGACCTGACTAGAGTGTGCATCATGTTTACTTTCAAAGAAACTTGAAATGGGATTAACAGAAACCCCAGCACCCCTCCCCTAACAACTAGGGTTTACTAAAATATTTTCCAATGTACCCAAAATGCCCTTCAAAATGTTCATCATTTCTGCCTTGGTCTTAAACCTCTGCCAAAAATGGTGCACAATTTTCTAGGACAATCTAGGGTTTTGGATTAAATCATATGGTATTTGAATTTGGGCATTTCAAATCTATAAAATATTTTAAATGCTCAAATAATCATAAACTATAATGTTTCCTACTGTTCATATTATATACAGTAGGTATGACAAGTGTTATGATTTATAAAAATGTTTAGGCATTTTTATTAATTAAACAAAGCTGCAAAAGAAATGAAACAGAAAAGAAAATAGAACAAAAGGAGAGAGAGAGAACTTACCTGGCGCCCACCCGGCCCACTTGCCGGCCCAGCCCAGCTGCCGCTCCAGCGAGCTGCTTGGCTCGGCCAGGCAGGCAGGCAGGTGCTCGACGGCGACCGCACGGCGCGCCACGCAGCTGCCCGCCGCCCTGCTTCGCCCCCTCGCCGTTCTGGAGGCATGGATCGAACGTCCACGTCTCCCTCGACCCCCCAGACACCTCCGCTTCTCCCCAGCTCCTCTCCTCCGCTCTCCCCGCGCCATGGCCGACGCCGCCGTGATCGCACTGTCGTAGAAGCCGCGTCCACCGTCGTCCCCGAGCTCCGCCGTGTTGTCCCTCGTCTCCGCCGACCTCGACTGCTTCGACAGGCCAAGCCTCGAGCGCTCGCCCGCCCTGGAGACGCCCCCGAGCTCTTCTTCCCCAACTCCGGCCACGGAGATCCCCCCGCGTCGTGCTGCTCAGCTCCGACCACCCCCGAGCTCGCTTCGGTGCTTGCTGCAACCGCTGTGAGCCTAGCTACCTCCTCCCCCTCTCCGTTGGCTTCCTCTTGCCCTGTACCACACTGCACGTAGCTCGCCCGCACGCACCGCCGCCGTGCTCGTCACCGGTGATGCTCCGGTGACCATTTGGTCACCGGCACCCGTCCATCGCACTCACCACAGCACGTAGATGCGAACGGTGCTACGCACGCATCGCCTAGGCCCCTGCAGCCGCATCTCCACACACGCCCGACGCCGGTCGCCGCCGTCGAGCTCGCTGCCGTCATCTCCGGCCACCCCAGGTCCGGCGACCACCTCCATCCGATGCGGAAGAGCAAGAGCTCTCCAACGCACCCAACCGCAGCTCGAACCGTGCACCGTAGACGTTTTCCGAAGCACGCCGCCGCGTTTGGCCTCGCCGGCGGCTAAACGCCGGCGAGTTGGACCTGTTTTGACCACGGGTTTGACCCCCTGGGTCAATGACATGTGGGCCCTGCCCGCAAGTCAAACTTAGTTTAGGTGTTAATTTAATATTAACTAGATAATTAGTTTAGTCACTGACACGTGGGCCCTGGCCCCACTGACAGCTAATTAGTTTTAACTAAACTCTAATTAACTCAGTTAATTAGCTGTGACACTGACATGAGGGACCCACTGGTCAGGTTTGACCTGGACTGGCCCTGTTGACTGGCTGACGTCAGCATGATGTCATGCTGACGCAGTAAAGGTTTTTCTGGGATTTTTAGATTTAAAATAATTCAGGAAATTCCAGAAAATACCTAAAACTTCTAAAAATCATATAAAATCAACCATAGCTCAGATGGAAAAGATTTATATATGAAAAATGATCAGAAAAATCCAATCTTTCTAATGGCACTAGTTTCATGCATGTTTGAACAAGTTAACTTGCTGTACATATCAAAAACATGATAATGCACTTATTTAAATAATAGTTTGAACTTCAATTTGAATCCTTGATTCAAATAGGTTCAAACCGTTCTGGTTCTAGTAGCATTAGCCAACACACATGCATCTTGCCATGTCATAAACATGCATCATATTGTTGCATTTGTTTGTTAATGATTGTATCGTCGGTATTTCCTGTGTTAGGTCTTGCTCCCGAGGATACTGCAGCGTATCCAGTTGAAGAGCAGTACCCGACAACTACCTTGTCAGGCAAGCAATCATTGATCATTCCGATACAAACCCAATATTCTCGCTCCTGCTCTCTTTTACTGCATTAAGGCAACAGCGCGTGAACTGCTACTTGCTGCGGTAGTTGAACCCTATTCCCTTGCATGACCTGTCATTGCCACAGTAAATAGTTGAAACCCACTAGCATGTGTAGGAGTTGATTGAGCCATGTGATGTGTGATCCACCATGCTATTTACTTATGTTGCCTGCTATGCTTAGAGTTGTGTCTGGTCTGATTCATCTGGGTGATGGATCAGAGTGAAATGATCTTACCGATAAAGAGAGGGAAGTGTGGAATACGCTTGGTAAAGGTATCGATGAAAGGCCATGTAGGAGTACATGGTGGGTTGTTTCATTGGAATCGTCCATAGGACCCGAGATCTGTGTGTGTGATTCAAGTTACAGTTACTACCACACATTGGGCCCTGAAATATGACCCCGCTCGACTTATTGACTGCCCTTGTACTCTGTCCAGGAGTTGCAACTAGTTTCTGGTGTTTATAGTTTACTGGAGGTCGTGCACAGCGCTGACCCTCGGGGTGGGCTGTGATGCGACAGGTACGTGGCACGGTGTACCGGTTGCCCGTTTGGTGACTCGGGAACCCTGTACACATCGTTTGGGGCCGTGAGCGACACCCCGGCCGGATCTCCCCACGGATGGAACCCAAATAGGCGATAAACCTGGACGAGAGACTTGAGTGGTTGGTTAGGTCGTGGTCTACACCCACGTCGGCTTTCGCTTGAAATCTGCCGAGCACATGTCGTGTGCAGACGCTAAGTGGTGAAAACATGTGTGAAGAAGTACACCCCTGCAGGGTTATCAAACTATTCGAATAGCCGTTGTTCGCGGTACGAACTACTTGGTTACTCTTACAGTTCATAGACAAGTTGATGGATACTACTAAAAGCCTCAAGATAAGCGTGAGTGCCGTGGATGGCCCTTCCGTAGGATGACGGAAGAGGATCCTCGGTAGTGTATTTGATGTGGTGATTAGTGGACTCGTGTTCGTAACAATATCTTGCAATCCGTTGAGAGTTGTAGTATAGGTTAGCCAAGGTCAAAGCTGGCATTCTGCTATAAACTCCACTATCCCCCTTTGATAATTTTGCATGTATGATAGGTTCTGTGGTAAGACTTGCTGAGTACCTTTGTACTCATGTTTGCTTAATAACTGTTGCAGAGGAGAACCCTGCCCCTGCTGATGGGTTCTACATAGATGTTGACGTCGACGAGTAGCTTGACACCCAGACGGTGATCTGGAGCTTGTGAAGGGCCTTGTAGATAGTCAGGCTACACCAAGCCTGTTTTATTTTCTAAGTTGTCTGTACTCAGACATGTAGCTTCCGCTTGTGCTTGTATGACTGTATGACTTGAGTGTTGGGTCATGTTACCCCTACCTGTATGACTATGTTATGTATGGATCTTGGAGCCTTTTAAATAAAGTACTTTGAGTCACAGAGTTCTGTTGTGATGCAATGTTGTATTTGCACATATTGAGCATATTGCGTGTATGATTGAAATGCTTAGTATGTGTGGGATCCGACACCTAGTTGTTTTCCTTTGGTAGCCTATCTTACAGGGAAATGCCTCCTAGTGATTCCAATGAGCCTTGGTAGCTTGCTACTGCTCAGAACACGTAGGCTGGCCGGCATGTGTCCTTCTTCGTTCCTGTGTCTGTCCCTTAGGGGAATGTCACGCGTTGTTCCTTTAAGTCCATGTAGCTTGCTACGACTTGGGTTCATACGTTGATGACCGACACGTTCGTTGCTGGGTCATGGATGCCTGTCTCTGTAATTTAGTGCCACTTTTGGTTTATAACTAGCCATGTCGGCCCGGATTCTCTGTCATATGGATGCTAGCGACACTGTCATATACGTGTGCCAAAATGCGCAAACGGTCCCGGGCCAGGTAAGGTGGCACCCGTGGGGTTACCGTGCGTGAGGCCGCAAAGTGATATGACGTGTTACAGCTAGATCGGTGTGACTTAGGATCGGGGTCCTGACAGCGTTGGCATCAGAGCCGGACTGCCTGTAGGTTTCTCAAGCCAAACTGGTCGATGTTGAGTCTAGAAAAATTCTTAGTTATATGTAGGGGAATTGATTGTGGAAGGGAACGTAAGGCTCTTTTTACTCCTTTACCTTATGCCCTTCTGATCTGAGTCAGTCTATTCTTTCTACGGGGATTTAGGACTAGGCCTCTTATCCTTACTAGGTTCACGTGTTACTAATCCGTAGACTCTTAGGATTGTTGGTTTTAAGCCTCAGTTCAGTTTCTATCCTTTTGAGTATGTTGATTGTTGAACCCGGAACCTTGATATGGAATTGTTGAGTGGCTATGCTATCATTTGTATGATGTCTCAAATCTTTGTTTGAGCATTTACAGTTGTTATGCTGCCCGATTTCTTCCAGAAACACTAATGCCTTTGCATTATTTCGTGTTTCAGATGTCTGGCCGCATCCCTCACCAAGTGGTTCGTTTGAGTCGGTGCATTAATGTGCCCGGTCACACGGCCATGCTAGTCCGTGTGATGACTGAGACCGGTTATCGCTGGTATCCTGAATACACTGTGGAGGAACAGTATCGGGATTTCAATCAAAGTCAGTTCTTCTGCACAGTCCGGATATACCCCTCATATCCCGGAGCAAATGATCCCATCCATTGGTCTTATGGACTCGGGATTACCATCGAGATGGCAGTACAGGATGCCGCTTATTCGACGATGACCATTCTCCGTGCTAGGCATGCCCTGTTGCTGAACACTGAGTTCTGTTACATGCCAGCTTCACTCCCCGGAGAAGAAGGCTACTACACTGGTCTGTATACTGATGCTGCTCATGAAGAGCCACTGCTTCAGACTACTGTTCAGATGTTGGAGGATAGGGACCGTGAGGTCCGTGCCCTCCGAATGGAGCTGTATAACACCCGAGCCGCTCACTGGACTACTTTGACATGGCTTGCACCTGCTGTGCACGCCGGATATCTGGACATGCGGGATTTGTATCCTGTGCGGACTCGTCTGCCTGATCGCATGGATTGGCGTGACGTTGGGGGTATTACACCTCCACGTGGGCGTCGGTTACCACCAGCATCGGGACCGAGACCACACCCATGCCCCTATGGTCCACAGCCTTCGAGTGCTCGCGAGTTCCAAGATCCGTCTGTACCACTTCCAGGCTACGGTGGTAATATTTACGAGGATTACTACGCGAATGTCTGAGCTAGTCCGTGGTAGTAGTAGTATTGTAGTGGTTGTATTTGCACAGTCCTGCGTGCCTTGTGGAATATGACTTAGTGTGTACTGAATTCCGGAGGTGTAGTTAAATAATGTATAGGAGCTTGGAATGCCTTTGATGGGATGTATCGTCTTTCACCGCAGTTGTACTTTAGCCTTGGCTTGTACTAAACTTTGTATGGTGTGTATGACCACTGGTGTATATATAGCAGTTCCTATATTACCATGTCGTACGGATGAACATCTCTGCATTCTGTGTCATCCATTACATTCTGCACTTCTATGTCAAATTTTTGCCATCCTTGTCTAAACCGTTGTTTTGTTTTCCTAGGATGGTCAACACTCGCAACACTCCTGCTGCTCAGGAGCAGGGTGAGGCTAGTGGGGCTAGAGATGGGAATCTGCCCCAGCCACCCTCTTTGGCGGAAGTTATGCTTGAAACAGAACGGAACAAGAGAGAGACCAACCGTCTGCTGGAACGCATAGAGCAAAACACTGGGTTCCATCAGAGGAATGACGTGGTGTCAATCCACGATTTTATCAAGATGTGTCCACCGAAGTTCCATCACTCCACTGAACCTCTGGATGCTGATGACTGGCTACGTAGTATCACCCACAAGCTACACTCTGCTCGCGTGGCCGAAGCTGACAAGGTTATCTACGCCGCCTACCATCTTGAGGGCCCTGCCAGTCTTTGGTGGGAAAACTTTGAAGCTATGCGTCCTGCTGGCCAAGTCACTACCTGGGCTGAGTTCAGTGAGGCATTCCGTGAACATCACATTCCGTAAGGTCTCATGGATCGCAAGCGGGAGGAATTCTGCAATTTCACCCAGGGCCGTTTAACTGTGGACGGCTATAGTCGTGAGTTTGGTAATCTGGCACGCTATGCACCTGAGGAAGTATCCACCGATGCCAAGAAACAGGCGAGGTTCCGCAAGGGACTCAGCCCTGAACTTCGTCGAGATCTACGTCTGCACGAGTGCACCTCTTTCCAGAAGTTGGTTAACAAGGCTATTAGTGCTGAGACAGGCCAGACCGACTTCGAGGCCACCCGCAAGCATACTCGAGACCTTGGTTTCTCATCCGGCTCTGGCTCTCACAAGCGCCGTGTGTGGGTTCCCAACACTGCTCTGCCACCCAAGTATACACCGAGGCCATCCTATGAGGCGCCTCGCCCAACTCAATAGTCTGCACCTGCTAAGACCTATGGAGGTCCACCCTCCAACTTTGCTCCACGCACCACCACTGTGACATGTTTCAAGTGTGGAGAACCGGGACACTACATGCGTGATTGTCCCCAGAATCAGCCAGGAAAACCCGTTGGCCGTGGCAAGCCAACCGGCAAGGTGAACTATGTCAAGCCAATCCCCACTGCATGTGGTCATGTCAACTATGTTTCTGCCGAAGAAGCTTATGAGGATCCTAACGTCGTCCTTGGTATGCTTCTCGTAAACTACCATCCGGCATCTGTTCTTTTCGATACTGGAGCATCCCATTCGTTCATATCTGAGAGCTATGCTCGATTGCACAACATGACTTTTTGTGACATGCCTACTTCCATGGTTATTCAAACTCCTGGTTCAAAGTGGCAAACCTCTAGGGTAAGCCATGGAAATGAAATCCTTGTCGATAGACTTGTTTTCCTTGCATATTTAATCGCTCAGACATAAACATCATCTTGGGTATGGATTGGATGACAACTCATTATGCCAAGATTGATTGCTTTACTAGGACCGTTCAACTTACACATCCATCCGGCAAGATAGTCAATGTCTTGACTCGAATGGCTGAACGTCAGCTCTACTCTCTTAATGCCAGCCCTCTACCAGAACTCGAAGATATCCCGGTAGTCTGTGACTTTCCGGATGTTTTTTCAGAAGAACTGCCAGGAGTTCCACCTGACAGAGATGTCGAGTTTGTGATAGATCTTATTCCTGGAACTGTCCCAATCTCTAGGAGACCTTATAAGATGGCACCACTAGAATTAGCTGAGCTAAAGAAACAACTCGATGAGTCCTTGCAGAAAGGTTTCATCCGTCGTAGTTCTTCCCCTTGGGCTTGCCCCGTCCTCTTCGTCAAGAAGAAAGATGGAACGGAGCGGATGGTTGTAGATTACCGACCTGTCAATCTGGTCACCATAAAGAATAAGTATCCGCTTCCCAGGATCAACGACCTGTATGATCAGCTCGCTGGATCCTCAGTCTTCTCTAAGATGGATTTGAGGTTGGGCTACCATCAAATCAAAATCAAGAACGGGGACATTCCTAAAACGGCTTTCGTTACTCGTTATGGCCAATATGAGTACACTGTCATGTCCTTCGGATTAACCAATGCCCCAGCTACCTTTTCTCGGTTAATGAATTCTATATTCATGGAGTACCTGGATAAATTCGTCGTGGTATACCTCGATGATATACTCATTTTCTCCAAGAACAAGGAAGATCATGCCGAGCATTTAAGGCTGGTATTGACGAAACTTCGAGAGCACCGCCTTTATGCCAAATTCTCTAAATGTGAATTTTGGTTGCCAGAAGTAACCTATCTAGGTCATGTAATCTCTGGCAAGGGTATTCCTGTCAATCCCGAGCGAGTTCAAGCCGTCCTCGATTGGACTCCCCCTGAATCGGTCAAGCAAGTTAGGAGTTTTCTTGGCTTAGCGAGCTATTGCCGACGTTTCGTCGAGAATTTC
This sequence comes from Secale cereale, assembly GCA_902687465.1. Lineage (NCBI taxonomy): Eukaryota > Viridiplantae > Streptophyta > Magnoliopsida > Poales > Poaceae > Secale > Secale cereale. Next base: position 321,429,084 of record LR738714.1, read on the forward strand.
TCCAAGGTTGCTAAACCTCTAACCGAACTCCTCAAGAAAGATAAAAAGTTTGAGTGGACCCCACAGTGCGAGTCCAGTTTTCAGGAACTGAAAAGACGCGTGACATCTGCACCTGTACTGGTACCACCAGAATTTTCCAAGGATTTTATAATCTATTGTGACGCCTCGCGACAAGGACTAGGTTGCATTCTTATGCAAGATCGTCAAGTGATTGCATACGCATCCCGACAGTTGCGTCCACATGAGGATAACTATCCTACTCATGATTTAGAGCTTGCAGCTATAGTCCATGCACTCAAAACATGGCGACATTACCTCCTTGGTAATCACTGTGAAATCTTCACTGATCACCAAAGCTTGAAGTATATCTTCACCCAACCGGATTTGAATCTCAGGCAAAGACGTTGGGTTGAGTTGCTCACCGACTACGACTTAGGAATCACTTACACTCCTGGAAAGGCCAATGTCATGGCTGATGCACTAAGTCGTAAGTCATATTGTAACAATTTAATGTTACAACAAAGTCAACCACTTCTCCACGAGGAATTTCGTAAACTTAACCTTCACATTGTTCCTCGAGGGTTCCTTTCCACCTTGGTGGCGAAACCTACCCTTATGGATCAAATCATAGCTGCCCAGAAGCGTGATAAAGGTGTATCACGACTCCAAGAGAACATCGCTAGCGGACTCGCTAAAAGTTTCTCCATGGATGATCGAGGTGTTGTTTTCTTTGAGAATCGTGTAGTGGTTCCCAAGAACCGCCATCTACGGCAATTAATCCTTAAGGAGGCTCATGAATCTCCTCTCATGATTCATCCCGGTAGTACCAAAATGTATCAAGACCTACGTCAAAGATTCTGGTGGACTAGGATGAAGAGAGAAATCGCTCAGTTCATTGCTAACTGCGACGTCTGTCGTCGAGTTAAAGCAGAGCATCAACGGCCTGCTGGCACCCTTCAACCTTTAGCTATTCCTGAATGGAAATGGGATAAAGTCGGTATGGACTTCATTACCGGGTTTCCCAGGTCCAGGAAAGGGAATAATGCTATCTTCGTCGTTATCGACCGCCTCTCTAAAGTAGCTCATTTCCTGCCTGTTCGAGAGAGCATTACCACTAGCCAGCTAGCAGACTTATATATCTCTCGGATAGTATCACTTCATGGTGTACCGTTGGAGATTAACTCAGACCGTGGAAGTCTTTTCACTTCACGATTTTGGGAAAGTTTCCAGAATGCTATGGGAACTCATCTCTCTTTCAGTACTGCCTTCCATCCGCAATCATGTGGTCAAGTGGAACGAGTCAATCAAATTCTGGAAGACATGCTTCGAACCTCTGTCATTTCTTTTGGTATGGAATGGGAAAAGTGTCTTCCATTTGCCGAATTCGCTTATAACAATAGTTATCAAGCCAGCTTGGGTAAAGCTCACTTCGAAGTTCTATATGGACGAAGGTGTCGAACACCTCTTAACTGGTCAGAGACCGGGGAAAGACAATTCTTTGGCCCGGATATGATTCAGGAAGCAGAAGAACAAGTTCGCATCGTTCGTGAGAGATTGAAAACAGCCCAGTCTCGCCAAAAGAGCCAATATGATAGTCATCATAAGGCTGTGACTTTTGAAGTCGGCGATAAGGCTTACCTTCGGGTTACTCCTCTTAAGGGAACCCATCGCTTCGGTATCAAAGGCAAATTGGCCCCTCGTTATATCGGTCCTTTTCGCATTCTTGCCAAACGAGGAGAAGTTGCCTACCAATTGGAACTACCTCCGCACCTCTCCAGAGTTCATGATGTTTTCCACGTTTCTCAACTCAGGCATTGCTTCTCGGATCCTATCCGCGGAGTGGACCACGAAACGCTTGATCTCCAAGACAATCTCACATATCGAGAATACCCCGTTCGTATTCTTGATCAAACCAAGCGCACCACTCGACGCCACAATATCAAGTTTCTCAAGGTTCCATGGTCACATCATTCCGAGAGTGAAGCTACTTGGGAAAGGGAGGATCGTCTTTGACTTGAGTACCCCACCCTCTTTCCGAAGGAACCGGAATCTCGGGACGCGATTCTTTTAAGTGGGGGTGAGTTGTCACATCCCTAGCTAGCACTTGCATTAGGACCTGACTAGAGTGTGCATCATGTTTACTTTCAAAGAAACTTGAAATGGGATTAACAGAAACCCCAGCACCCCTCCCCTAACAACTAGGGTTTACTAAAATATTTTCCAATGTACCCAAAATGCCCTTCAAAATGTTCATCATTTCTGCCTTGGTCTTAAACCTCTGCCAAAAATGGTGCACAATTTTCTAGGACAATTTAGGGTTTTGGATTAAATCATATGGTATTTGAATTTGGGCATTTAAAATCTATAAAATATTTTAAATGCTCAAATAATCATAAACTATAATGTTTCCTACTGTTCATATTATATACAGTAGGTATGACAAGTGTTATGATTTATAAAAATGTTTAGGCATTTTTATTAATTAAACAAAGCTGCAAAAGAAATGAAACAGAAAAGAAAATAGAAAAAAAGGAGAGAGAGAGAACTTACCTGGCGCCCACCCGGCCCACTTGCCGGCCCAGCCCAGCTGCCGCTCCAGCGAGCTGCTTGGCTCGGCCAGGCAGGCAGGCAGGTGCTCGACGGCGACCGCACGGCGCGCCACGCAGCTGCCCGCCGCCCTGCTTCGCCCCCTCGCCGTTCTGGAGGCATGGATCGAACGTCCACGTCTCCCTCGACCCCCCAGACACCTCCGCTTCTCCCCAGCTCCTCTCCTCCGCTCTCCCCGCGCCATGGCCGACGCCGCCGTGATCGCACCGTCGTAGAAGACGCGTCCACCGTCGTCCCCGAGCTCCGCCGTGTTGTCCCTCGTCTCCGCCGACCTCGACTGCTTCGACAGGCCAAGCCCCGAGCGCTCGCCCGCCCTGGAGACGCCCCCGAGCTCTTCTTCCCCAACTCCGGCCACGGAGATCCCCCGCGGCGTGCTGCTCAGCTTCGACCACCCCCGAGCTCACTTCGGTGCTTGCTGCAACCGATGTGAGCCTAGCTACCTCCTCCCCCTCTCCGTTGGCTTCCTCTTGCCCTGTAACACACTGCACGTAGCTCGCCCGCACGCACCGCCGCCGTGCTCGTCGCCGGTGATGCTCCGGTGACCATTTGGTCACCGGCACCCGTCCATCGCACTCACCACAGCACGTAGATGCGAACGGTGCTACGCACGCATCGCCTAGGCCCCTGCAGCCGCATCTCCACACACGCCCGACGCCGGTCGCCGCCGTCGAGCTCGCTGCCGTCGTCTCCGGACACCCCAGGTCCGGCGACCACCTCCATCCGATGCGGAAGAGCAAGAGCTCTCCAACGCACCCAACCGCAGCTCGAACCGTGCACCGTAGACGTTTTCCGAAGCACGCCGCCGCGTTTGGCCTCGCCGGCGGCTAAACGCCGGCGAGTTGGACCTGTTTTGACCACGGGTTTGACCCCCTGGGTCAATGACATGTGGGCCCTGCCCGCAAGTCAAACTTAGTTTAGGTGTTAATTTAATATTAACTAGGTAATTAGTTTAGTCACTGACACGTGGGCCCTGGCCCCACTGACAGCTAATTAGTTTTAACTAAACTCTAATTAACTCAGTTAATTAGCTGTGACACTGACATGAGGGACCCACTGGTCAGGTTTGACCTGGACTGGCCCTGTTGACTGGCTGACGTCAGCATGATGTCATGCTGACGCAGTAAAGGTTTTTCTGGGATTTTTAGATTTAAAATAATTCAGGAAATTCCAGAAAATACCTAAAACTTCTAAAAATCATATAAAATCAACCATAGCTCAGATGGAAAAGATTTATATATGAAAAATGATCAGAAAAATCCAATCTTTCTAATGGCACTGGTTTCATGCATGTTTGAACAAGTTAACTTGCTGTACATATCAAAAACATGATAATGCACTTATTTAAATAATAGTTTGAACTTCAATTTGAATCCTTGATTCAAATAGGTTCAAACCCTTCTGGTTCTAGTTGCATTAGCCAACACACATGCATCTTGCCATGTCATAAACATGCATCATATTGTTGCATTTGTTTGTTAATGATTGTATCGTCGGTATTTCCTGTGTTAGGTCCTGCTCCCGAGGATACTGCTGCGTATCCAGTTGAAGAGCAGTACCCGACAACTACCTTGTCAGGCAAGCAATCATTGATCATTCCGATACAAACCCAATCTTCTCGCTCCTGCTCTCTTTTACTGCATTAAGGCAACAACGCGTGAACTACTACTTGCTGCGGTAGTTGAACCCTATTCCCTTGCATGACCTGTCATTGCCACAGTAAATAGTTGAAACCCACTAGCATGTGTAGGAGTTGATTGAGCCATGTGATGTGTGATCCACCATGCTATTTACTTATGTTGCCTGCTATGCTTAGAGTTGTGTCTGGTCTGATTCATCTGGGTGATGGATCAGAGTGAAATGATCTTACCGATAAAGAGAGGGAAGTGTGGAATACGCTTGGTAAAGGTATCGATGAAAGGCCATGTAGGAGTACATGGTGGGTTGTTTCATTGGAATCGTCCATAGGACCCGAGATCTGTGTGTGTGATTCAAGTTACAGTTACTACCACACATTGGGCCCTGAAATATGACCCCGCTCGACTTATTGACTGCCCTTGTACTCTGTCCAGGAATTGCAACTAGTTTCTGGTGTTTATAGTTTACTGGAGGTCGTGCACAGCGCTGACCCTCGGGGTGGGCTGTGATGCGACAGGTACGTGGCACGGTGTACCGGTTGCCCGTTTGGTGACTCGGGAACCCTGTACACATCGTTTGGGGCCGTGAGCGACACCCCGGCCGGATCTCCCCACGGATGGAACCCAAATAGGCGATAAACCTGGACGAGAGACTTGAGTGGTTGGTTAGGTCGTGGTCTACACCCACGTCGGCTTTCGCTTGAAGTCTGCCGAGCACATGTCGTGTGCAGACGCTAAGTGGTGAAAACATGTGTGAAGAAGTACACCCCTGCAGGGTTATCAAACTATTCGAATAGCCGTTGTTTGCGGTACGAACTACTTGGTTACTCTTACAGTTCATAGACAAGTTGATGGATACTACTAAAAGCCTCAAGATAAGCGTGAGTGCCGTGGATGGCCCTTCCGTAGGATGACGGAAGAGGATCCTCGGTACTGTATTTGATGTGGTGATTAGTGGACTCGTGTTCGTAACAATATCTTGCAATCCGTTGAGAGTTGTAGTATAGGTTAGCCAAGGTCAAAGCTGGCATTCTGCTATAAACTCCACTATCCCCCTTTGATAATTTTGCATGTATGATAGGTTCTGTGGTAAGACTTGCTGAGTACCTTTGTACTCATGTTTGCTTAATAAGTGTTGCAGAGGAGAACCCTGCCCCTGCTGATGGGTTCTACATAGACGTTGACGTCGACGAGTAGCTTGACACCCAGACGGTGATCTGGAGCTTGTGAAGGGCCTTGTAGATAGTCAGGCTACACCAAGCCTGTTTTATTTTCTAAGTTGTCTGTACTCAGACATGTAGCTTCCGCTTGTGCTTGTATGACTGTATGACTTGAGTGTTGGGTCATGTGACCCCTACCTGTATGACTATGTTATGTATGGCTCTTGGAGCCTTTTAAATAAAGTACTTTGAGTCATAGAGTTCTGCTGTGATGCAATGTTGTATTTGCACATATTGAGCATATTGCGTGTATGATTGAAATGCGTAGTATGTGTGGGATCCGACACCTAGTTGTTTTCCTTTGGTAGCCTATCTTATAGGGAAATGCCTCCTAGTGATTCCAATGAGCCTTGGTAGCTTGCTACTGCTCGGAACACGTAGGCTGGCCGGCATGTGTCCTTCTTCGTTCCTGTGTCTGTCCCTTAGGGGAAATGTCACGCGTTGTTCCTTTAAGTCCATGTAGCTTGCTACGACTTGGGTTCATACGTTGATGACCGACACGTTCGTTGCTGGGTCATGGATGCCTGTCTCTGTAATTTAGTGCCACTTTTGGTTTATAACTAGCCATGTCGGCCCGGATTCTCTGTCATATGGATGCTAGCGACACTGTCATATACGTGTGCCAAAATGCGCAAACGGTCCCGGGCCAGGTAAGGTGGCACCCGTGGGGTTACCGTGCGTGAGGCCGCAAAGTGATATGACGTGTTACAGCTAGATCGGTGTGACTTAGGATCGGGGTCCTGACAGTTTAACCTTTCCTTGATCTACATATAATCTAAGCAGTAATAATTCTCTGCTTATGTAAACACCTTGTTGTACAACTCTGTCGGTAAGACCCTGTTACCATGGTTGGTAGCATTCTGGTAACCACTCATGGAAGAAAACATTGCCTACCGGTCCGCCTCGTTTCAACGAGCAAGAAAATGGTTCTCTTCGTCCCCGTCCTTGGTACCGACATTGTTGCCAACTTAGCTGTCAGACTATCCTCTGACATGCCTTGCTTTCTGTGCAAGATGTCATCACCCTTCCTACTTTCAACCCACATGGTGGGCCCATAACCCACAGGTCCACTGGATCGAAACCTGACTCTCCTGTACAACCCTGATTCTATTGTATCCTTTGCACTTGGCTTCGTGTGTAAGTCACGAGCTAAATTCTACCATGTTTCATCCTGATATCAAACACCTTGTTATTCTCGTTGTTCAAGCCTCCATTCTAGCTTCTGTCTAGGCATCGAATGATTGCCTACCCATTTGAAACTTTGGTACCATCGTATATTGCACTCAACGAATTCACTGAAATACAACACGTGAGGTACCTCGTGTATTTCCCATTGAGTTCACCGTCAGATGCCCAACTTTATGGAGACGCGTTCTTTCGGAGTTTTCCCCCCTTGTCGCATTCGTAGGACGACGGAGATCCCGAAGAAAGGATGACAACTTGATCACGATGGCTTGAAGTAGAGAAATGAAGACATCAACGCAAGGAGTCAACCTCTTCGAGAAGGGCAACCAAGACCAAGAAGACTCGTTAGAATTTCGCAACCAGAACATCCCCCTTACTCCATCGCTTAAATCTCGGGACGAGATTTCTTGTAGTGGAGGAGAATTGTGACGCCCGGATAGTTAAGCTACAGTAACCATCCGCTAATGATGCCATGTCAGCACGATTACTGTTGCTAATCTTGCGATGATACAAATCTCGTTCAAATTTCAAATTTAAAATAAAGTCAAACAATAAAAGTTTTCAAATACTAAAACTAAAATGTTCTAAATGGGTCAATTAAATCATAAGTACTTATGGTGAAGAAACCATAGTCTTATAAAAGGTTTAAATGCGCTTAAATAAATAATGCAGTGGCAAAACAGATGTTCAAATGCTTTTAAAATAATGAACAATTTCAAACCTATTTTATTTCAGTGCTAAACTGTTTGTGGTAGTGGCCTAAATTGTAACACTATTTTAGGTGTCACTTTTGTATTTTGTTGAAACTAAACTAAAACAGATTAGAAGTAAAAGAAAATTTAGAAAAGGAAAACATTACAAAAAAAGGAACAAACAAAAACAAAGAAAAGGACCCCCCTGGCCAGCTGGGCCTCGGCCCATCTCAACCCAGCCGGCCTCCCCTTATCCCCCCACTCACCTAACCCTAACCAACCCAGGCCCCCACTTCTCCCCCTCCCCCGTCTCGATCAGATCGGACCAGGAGGGCCCGGTCCCGTCGGCCGCGCCCGACGCCCGATGTCCCCGCCGGAGACTGGACGACCGCACCGTCGCCCGACCGCCACCGCACCATGCCAGCCTCCCCATTCCCTTCCCCGTCGGATGCCTCTCGCTGGATCGCCTCGCCCCCAACAGCGCCGACCTCGACCTCTTCGTCCCCGACTCCGTTCGCCTCGCCGTCGTGAGCTCCGACCACTCCCGAGCTGCCTCGAGCCCATTGCCGCCCCCCTACAGCTTCGCGGTGAGCTTTCGCACTGGTTGCGCCCTTCCCCTCCTTCTCTTACCGTCGCTAGCTACAGCGCTGCGCTAGACCAAGCTCCGGCAGCCGCGGCCCCCGTTGCCGGCGCGCTATCGCCCCTCCCTGGCCAAACCGGCCGCGCTCGTCGCACCTGCCCCCTTCCCACGGCGCTGCCCATCGCGCTCGCGCGTGCCCGAGCCTTCACGGCTCCGGCCTCAGCCTGCCGTCCGCGCCTCCCCCCCTGCTTCGCTCCGGCTCCGGTCGCCCGGCCGTCGCTCTGGCCTCCTATGGCCTTGCCGCTCCCACCTCCGGTGCCCGGCGGTGCATCGGCGGCCATCCGCACCGTTGGCCGCGCCCGAGGCTAGCGCTCGGCTCTCCTCGGCGGGCGCCTGTGCGCCCAGCACCCGCATCGACCAGCGCCCGCCGCCCCTGCCGCCTGCTCACTCGTCGGCGCTGCTACGCGCCGCGCGCCGCGCGCCGCCGCCCCAGACCCCGCCCCCGGCCGCCGCGGCTGACCTCCCCCTTGGCCGGCGCCGGCCGCCTGGATCGCTCGCCCGCGCCCCGGGTTCGCCCCGTCGGGTTCCCCACGGGCCAGCACCATCGGGGCGGAGCCCCGCTGCCCGTAACCCGCCAGCAACTGCGCCCGTTAGCCCCATCTGGCCCTATGACAGTGGGCCACAGGCCATAGGAACATTTTTAAAACTAATGAAATAGATTAATTAAAATTAATTAATTAATTAATTAAACTTAATTAGTTCTGTTAATTAACAATTCGACCTAATTAATCTAATTAAACAGTTAGTTAGTTAGTTAGACAATGACATGTGGGTCCCACTGGACCCACCTGTCTGGTTTGACTGGTCAACTGACCAGTTGACCTGATGACATCACTCTCATGTCATGCTTGCGTCATCGTTCATTGTTCTGGATAATGTTGGATTTAAGTAAATAATAAATATCAGATAATGATTAAAAACTTTGAAAATTCATAGATAATAAACCGTAACTCGGATGAAAATAATTTATATATGAAAGTTGCTCAGAACGTCGAGACGAATCCGAATACACGGTCCGTTCGTCCGCCACATACCTCTATCATACCGAACATGCAACATTCCCCTCCGTTTCATCTGCCCGAAAATGCCTAACACCGGGAATACTATCCCGGATGTTATTCCTCTTCGCTTGTATCACCGAGCACCGCGTTAGGTCACACGTAGCACCGCGTATTGCCTTGTTATATTTTGTGATGCTATTGTTGCTATGTTATTTATTTGTTTCCCCTTTGTTGCTTCTTTTCGGTAGACTCCGATACCGTGATAGACCCCGAGACACTTGATGCTTCAGTGTTCGACAACGGCTACGCTTCCGAAGATTCCTTTCGTCTGCAGAGCTTCCAGGCAAGCCCCCCCCCTTGATCACCAGATATTGCCTATTCTCCTCCCTCTTACTCTGGCATTAGTTTACTACTGTTGTTGATTCGATAACTCCTATTCTGATGCATAGCATGTCATTGTTGCTATCACTTTTGATACCTTTACCTGTTATCCTAATGCTTAGTTTAGGATGCTAGTATTCCATCAGTGGCCCCACATCCTTGTCCGTCTGCCATGCTATACTATCGGGCCGTGACCACCTCGGGTGGTGATCACGGGTATATACTATATACATACTTTACATGATACATGAGGTGACTAAAGTCGGGTCGGCTCATTGAGTACCCGCAAGTGATTCCGATGTGGGGGCTGAAAGGACAGGTGGCTCCATCCAGGCAGTGGTGGGCCTGAGTTCCCGACGGCCCTCGAGTGGATCTTTGTGGCGGAGCGACAGGGGCAGGTTGAGACACCCAGTCGAGAGGTGGCCTGGCCCTAGTCGTTGTCCGCGGTTATTTCATAATAACACGCTTAACGAGTTTGGATATTTGATCTGAGTCTGGCCATTTGGTCTATACGCACTAACCAGCTACGTGGGAATAGTTATGGGTACTCGACGTCGTGGTATCAGCCGAAGCCTTCTTGACGTCAGCGATTGAGCGGCGCGCGCCGGGTTGGACCGCGTAACGTAACTTCCTTAGTAATGGAGGTTGCTAGGTCTGCTCACCGGCCGCGTACGCAACGTGCAGGTGTGCGTTGGGCGATGGGCCCGGTCCCCTGCGCGCCTAGGACTTAGACCGGCGTGCTGACCTCTCTGCTGTGCTTAGGTAGGGCTGCGACGTGTTGATCTTCCGAGGTCGGGCATGACCCTGGAATGTGTGTCCGGCCAAATGGGATCAAGCGTGCTGGGTTATGTGGTGCACCCCTGCAGGAAAGTTAATCTATTCGAATAGCCGTGTCCCTCGGTAAAAGGACGACCCGGAGTTGTACTCCGACCTCATGACAACTAGAACCGGATACTTAATAAAATACACCCTTACAAGTGCCAGATATAACTCGGTGGTTGCTCTCTCACAGGGTGATGTGCGGGAGGATCGCCGAGTAGGATTATGCTACACGATGTTACTTGGTGAACTTACCATCTATTCTATTCTACTGCTGCAAGACGGAGGCTGCGAGAAGCGAGGATGCTTGTTACTTTCCAGCTACCCTCTTCTTCTGCTGCAAGATGGAGGTTACGAGAAGCGTAGTCTTCGATATGATTAGCTATCCCCCTCTTATTCTGGCATTCTGCAGTTCAGTCCATAGATTTACCCCTTTACAAATATACCTCTGCATATGTAGTGTAGATCCTTGCTTGCGAGTACTTTGGATGAGTACTCACGGTTGCTTTTCTTCCCCTTTTCCCCGTTTCTCCCTTCTTCTCGGATGACGTAACCAGATGGTGGAGTCCAGGAGCCAGAGGATCCCGATGATGTTTCTACATGGAGTTCGGCTTCGAGGAGTAGTTAGGAGGTCCCAGGCAGGAGGCCTTGCCTTTTCGATCATTGCTACTTTTGTGCTAGCCTTCTTAAGGCAAACTTGTTTAACTTATGTCTGTACTCAGATATTGTTGCTTCCGCTGACTCTTGTGTTTTCGAGCTTATGTATTCGAGCCCTCGAGGCCCCTGGCTTGTAATATAAAGCTTGTATTATTTTAATTTGTGTCTAGAGTTGTGTTGTGATATCTTCCAGTGAGTCCCTGATCTTGGTCGTACACATTTGCATGCATGATTAGTGTACGGACAAATCGGGGGCGTCACACATCTCCTGCGTCGTACTCAGTTGTACCTGCATTTGGTGTGTGTTGTAATCTGTCAGTCACAAGGACTCGGCAATCCCATTCCCGGGTATCAAAACTAACAAAGCCCTTAGGTGTGGAGAGGTAATAAAGTGTCTGCAGCAAGCACTAAGCAACTAGCTTATGAATTCAGAGGGAGATGAGAATATGTGCCAACGGTCGTCAAAGATGACCAAGAAGTGATCCTAGCTACTCACGTTCATGCATAACCCCACCGTGTTCACTTTCCGAAAACCCCTTCGAAAAGAGACCATCACGGTTACTCACACAGGTAGTGTATTCTGAAGGATAGGGTGTCATGTTATCTACAACCGGATATTCACAAATTCCCATCTGCCACATAACCGCGGGCACAGCTTTCGAAAGATCATAACCCTGCAGGGGTGTCCCAACTTAGCCCATCACAAGCTCACGATCCGTGGAGTAACAACTCCATGTTGGGAAGCCTCGAGAATTCTCGGAATCGCGTGCTCAAGTCCTTCGAAGAAAGGAAAACTAGCCCAAGGAGATCTCCCGGTGAGTCAGATCCGTGTCCAGAGCCGCGCGCTCTCCATCTACGGACTCATCCGTCTATGCAAAGTGGACTATAGCCAAAAATGCCTCGAGTTGCCCCAAGGTGGCACCGCCGACTGATAGGTAGGTGGACCAACACTCATGAGGAGCACTGGCCCGGGGTGGATTAAGTACTTGGGTTAATTACTCCCTATGCAAGTTTTAGTTGTTAGGCAAATGGTAAAACCAAAGTTGGATCTCCTCGGGAAAGCTTTACTTTAAGAGAGGAAACTAGGGGGTCCCTTAACCCCAACCGTGTGAGGAACACAAAAATCAAGGAACATAACACCGGTTTATCGTGTCCTAAGGTGGCATGAGTGGAACAAAACACCAAGCAGAAGGCCAAGCCTTCCACCCATTACCAATATATATGTGCATTAATTTAATTAAGATATACTCCCTCCGTACGGTGAAGAGTGTACATCTAGAGATTTTAGGACAAAATATGAAGTGAAGTAAAAAATGCATGGGAAAGGTGCAAGCCACCATCTCTCTCCTCTTTAATTACCCACCCCAATGAGCTAAGTGCATGTAGAAATTAAGAAGACCATGTGTGGATTGTTATTGGTCTTGATTACCGTGTGATGAGAGAGAAGTACTTTAAAGTGCATTGGGAATATAGAAGTACACTCTTTTGTGGACCAATTTTGAAGCGAAACGTACACTCTTTACCGGACGGAGGGAGTATATATTGTGTTATCCCAATAAACAAGTTCGAACATGGAGCAATCTTCCAACTTCACCTGCAACTAACAACGATATAAGAGGGGCTGAGCAAAATTGTACTTAGCCAATCAATGGTTTGTTAGGAAGGTGGTTAGAGTGTTTCATGCCAACATAGGAGGCTGACAAGACAAGAATAGGCATCGAGGCATAGCTATAGAGCGAGACAACTAGCAAAGCAAAGATAGAGGTGATATTGGGGAACAGTCATCTTGCCTGTTAAGTCCTTGGTGGGATGGTAAGACGGCTCCTCAAACTCAGTCTCACATGATCCTCGAACTCGGTATCGGCTCCCGGCTCTACCCAACACAATATCACAACAATGTTACAAGATCAGTCATGGTGCAATGCACAAACAACATGATGCAAGACATGTCATGGGATGCAAGTCATGATGTGCGTATGCATGAGGATGCTCTCGAGTCTAAAGGAGAAGATGATGGAAATGGCTTCATCTTGCGCAACTAAGCAAGCCACTGGATAGAGGGGAAGATTTTGGTCAAAATCGATATAAAGATCATTGGAATCGGATGCACGGTTTGCAAAAGGCAAGCAAAACAAGATGCAATGCAAAACTGAAGTTAACAGCAACATGGCATCTTTGGAGCAAGGTTCAAATATGCTACAGCACCCAAACATGAAGACAAAAGGCATGGATGTGAAATAGACATGATTCTAAACAATTATGAACTCAGAGCACACCCAAAAACTTGCTGGAACACAATTAAACAAGCATGGCAAGATTCAATAAGTTAACAGATTTCTCAGACTTAGTGAAATTACTAGGCATGCAATCTGGAACAATATGTTGCTGCCTTTGGAGACACACAACAGGAAGCAAAACAAGTATAACAAGCATGAAAATCACATGAGCATGAAGAAGGCATATTATACTTCCTATCCATCCAAAGAAACTAGTCAATCCATGCAAGGGTTGCTTAACACAAGCTTTGCCAAATTGAATATTGTGTTAACAGGCTGACAGTTTTAATTTCAACCATTTTGAGAGCAAGATTACAACAAGCTACAGCAGGGCATATATGCAAACAAAGGCACGGATTGATAGAAAAAACATGGATATCAAGACATGCTCACTAGTTATTCCAAAACATGCATGGAAAAGATTATGGCATCAAGTTTACATGGCAACTTGTTATTACAGATTCCAGACTTATAGTTTTTCACTAAGTGTAAAAACAACAACATTGGCATGGCATGTTTACAAGCTTGTTTAAGTCACCACAGATCATATCATGGAAAACCAAATGCACCACTTCAAAGATAACATGAACATGCTCCTAAAACATGTTGACATGTGGCACAAAAGAAAAACACAAAAAAGCTACGAAAAAGACAAATCATTAAGTTATAAAAATTTCAGCAACTCAACAGCAACATGCAATTTTGTAACAGGGTTAAACATGGCATAATGCAACCTAACATGTATGCAAATGCATCCATCATGAAGATAAGCACAAGACGAACATTTTGACATATCATACACTTCTTTTGGAGCAACATGCACAAAGTTACGACCTCGCGAACATGCCAACATATTGTTAACAGACAACTAGTGCTGAAACAGTAACATCACGAAGCAGTTTCTCAACGAAGATTAAGACATCTAGATGAAGCCTAACATGCACAAAACTGATGCTAACATGTAGAACACTTTGAGACAAACATTTTGATATAACATATGCGCAAAATGGAGCTACGAGCATCAAGTTATGACATGGCAAAAAGGGCAACAAAATATCAGATTCCAGGGACTTAGTGGAATTTTACCCTCCCAAAAAGTCAATGCGGGATGGAAAGGAGCGGGATGGATGGATCCGGGCGACGGGGATGACGTTTGGATGGCGGGGTTGGTGGATCTGCTCAACCCCGATCCAGATCCGGACCCGGCCGGACCGGTAGTCGGAGTTGCTCCCCGGAGTACACGGGGAGGCGGTGGCCGGCGGGAGGCGACCGAGGCGCGGGCCCGGTGGAGGAGAGGCGGCGGCGGTAGTAGTGGACGGTGCCGGCGGTGGAGGACGGGGCGGGCGGCGCACATGGAGGCGCGGGCCGCGGGAACAATGCGGGCCGGCGGCGGTCGGAGCTTGCCCCGACAGCGGCCGGCGAGGCGGAGTAGCTTGCGCGCGGCGGCGGTGGTGCGGCGCCGGCGGCGAGGCGGAGATGAAGCCGGCGGCGGGACGACGGACGGCCGGCGAGGGAGCGCGTCGGTGCGGGCGGCGGCTCGTGGGCCGGAGGCGGCGCGATTGGACGGTGGCGGCGGGGACGCGGCTCGGTGTGGCCCGGTTCGGCCCCGGGGCGGGCCGGATCTGGGCCTCGGGCGGTCGGCGATGAAGTGGGCACAGTTTGCTAACGTGGCGCGCTCCAATTGGTCGGGGCGCGGCGGCGGACACGTCCGGCCGTCGGCGGACGTGTCGAGCGGCGCGGAGGAGCTCGGGACTAGGGTTTCGTCCGAAAATGGACGCGGGGAGGTTGTTTTATAGGTAGAGGGAGCTATGAGAGTCCAAATGAGGTGCGATTTTCGCCCATACGATCACGATCCCACAACCGAGAGCATGGGGGTGGATAGGATGGGCTTGTGGGCGGTTGTGGAGGGGTGTTGGGCCGAAAGAGATAGGGCTTCCGCGGGTAACGCGGTTAATCGTTGGAGTATCTAACGACCTCCAAACGATACGAAACTTGACAGGTGGTCTACCC
Organism: Secale cereale; assembly: GCA_902687465.1. Classification (NCBI taxonomy): domain Eukaryota; kingdom Viridiplantae; phylum Streptophyta; class Magnoliopsida; order Poales; family Poaceae; genus Secale; species Secale cereale. Next base: position 321,444,206 of record LR738714.1, read on the forward strand.
ATACAATAACAACACCGCACGACAACTTTCACCACATTCGGAGAACGTACTTCGGCCACTTACAAAAGGAGGACTCGGAGGCACCACGGGCACGTGTGTGAGTGTCGGAACTCGAAACGGACAACGGGGAGAGACGAACATGACCGGGTGCAAGTGACAACACGAATGCAATGCAATGCTCATGATGACATGACATGGTGATATGCACACACGCTCAACGCAAAAACACAAAATACCCGAAATGAAGGATGAGCCCAGAATGGAATTGATTAAGCCAACGATGAATATATTGCCATAAAGGGAATTGTTACATCCGGGGCGTTACAAACTCTCCTCCTCTATGAAAAGATCTTGTCCCGAGATCTAGGACAGAAAGAAGGTGGGATACTCGAGACAGAGATGATCTTCTCGTTCCCATGTAGCTTCTCGGTCGGTATGGTGTGACCACTTCACTTTCAAGAATTTTATGGACTTGTTGCAGGTCTTGTGCTTAGTTTCTTCAAGGATAGCAACGGGGTGCTCACGATAAGACAAGTCTTGCTGAAGATCAATGTCTTCGAAAGGAATGGTGCGATCAGGCGTCTTGAAGCACTTACGGAGTTGTGACACATGAAACACATCATGCACATTTGCAAAGTTGGAGGGAAGCTCGAGTTGGTAGGCTAGATTGCCTCTCTTGCCAATTATCTTGAAAGAGCCCACTTATCTTGGAGCAAGCTTGCCCTTGATACCGAACCTCTGAGTGCTCTTCATGGGAGAAACACGGAGATAGACATGATCTCCAATGTCGAAAGCCAAATCTCGGTGTTTTTCGTCATAGTAGATCTTCTGGCGCGATTGCGCGGCTTTGAGATTCTCACATATGACTTTACACATCTCTTTGGCCTCTGAGATCAAATCATTGCCAAGGAGTTGACGTTCACCAGTCTCGGACCAGTTGAGAGGGGTATGGCACTTTCTATCATAGAGAATTTCAAATGGTGTTTTGCCTGCACTTGCTTGGAAGCTGTTGTTGTAGGAGAATTCGGCAAATGGAAGGCAGTCTTCCCATTTCATACCGAAGGAGATTACACATGCCCTGAGCATATCTTCAAGAATTTGGTTCATTCTTTCCACTTGACCACTAGTCTGGGGGTGAAAAGCTGTGCTGAAGCGAATCTTGGTACCCATAGCTGACTGGAAGGAATCCCAGAATTTGGAAGTGAACAAGCTTCCACGATCTGAGGAGATTACTTGAGGGATACCAAGCAAGGAGACAATTCTCGAGGTATACATCTCTGCCAGTTGTGCTACGTTGATGGATTCCTTGACTGGAAGGAAATGAGCCACTTTAGTGAGCTTGTCAATCACCACAAGGATGGCGTCGTTTCCTCGCTTGGACTTGGGAAAACCTTGACGAAATCCATCTCAATGTGATCGAATTTCCACTCGGGAATAGGTAGAGGTTGAAGGAGTCCGGCTGGACGTTGATGCTCTGCCTTCACTCTTCTACATACATCACACTCGTTCACGAATTGAGCAATTTCTCTTTTCATGCGAGTCCACCAATAGGATTTCTTGAGGTCATGGTACATCTTGGAGCTTCCTGGATGTATCGAGAGGAGTGAATCATGTGCTTCATTCATTATGAGCTTCCTGAGATCACCTTTGGGAACCACAAGTCTGTCCTCAAAGAACAAGGTCTATCTGTCATCAATGCGATAGCACTTATACTTGGGAGTACGCTTGGCAAGACCATGTTTCACCTTCTGCACCATAGCATCACTGAGTTGGGCCTCACAGATTTGATCTTCCAAGGTAGGAGCGACTTGAAGGTAGGCAAAAAATCATTGCGGGACAACTTGGAGGTTGAGCTTCCTGAATGATTCACAAAGTTCAGGTTGGAACGGTTTGAGGATGAGACTGTTGCAATAAGCCTTTCTGCTCAAGGCATCCGGAATGACATTGGCCTTCCCAGGAGTATATTCAATGCTTGGGTTCTATTCTTGAATCATTTCAACCCAACGAGTTTGACGGATGTTAAGGTTTGGCTGGGTGAAGATGTACTTCAGGCTCTTGTGATCGGTGAAGATGTCCACTTTTATGCCCAACAGAAGGTGTCTCCACGTGATCAAGGCATGAACAACTGCTGCTAGCTCAAGATCATGTGTGGGGTAATTCTTCTCATTTGGTTTAAGCTGACGCGAAGTGTATGCAATGATCTTCTTGTCTTGCATGGGAACATCGCCGAGACCTTGCAATGAAGCATCACAGAACACTTCATAAGGCTTGGACTCATCCGGAGGAGTAAGTACCGGAGCAGAAATGAGCTTGTCTTTGAGGGTATTGAATGCCACATCACAATCAGGAGCCCACGAGTACTTGACATTCTTTTGCAACAGGTTGGACAGAGGCTTGGCAATCTTGGAGAAGTTCTCAATGAACCTTCTGCAATAGCTTGCGAGGCCGAGGAAACTTCGGAGTTGTTTGACATTCTGAGGAGGTTCCCATTTTACAATAGCTTTGACCTTCTCGGGGTTAATAGAAATACCCTTGGCAAGGATAATATGACCAAGATAGATGACTTCATCAATCCAGAATTCGCACTTGAAGAACTTCGCATAAAAGTGGTGCTCACGGAGCCTGCCAAGAACCAAACGGAGGTGCTTGGCATGGTCTTCTTTATTCTTGGAGAATACCAAGATATCATCGAGGTACATGAGGACGAACTCATTGGTGTAGGGGTTGAATATATAGTGCATCATACGAGAGAAAGTGGGTGGAGCATTTGCAAGCCCGAAGGACATGAATGTGTACTCGTAGGAGCCATAACTCATCCTCAATGCGGTCTTGGGAATATCCTCTTCACGGATACGAATCTGATGGTAGCCCATCCGGAGATCAAACTTCGAGAAAACCTTGGCTCCTTTGAGCTGCTTGAACAATTTATTGATATTGGGGAGAGGGTACTTATTCTTAATTGTCTTCTTGTTCAATGGCCGGTAATCGACGCACAATTTTTCCTTACCATCCTTCTTGATGCAGAGCATCCTAAGATCATCCCCATGGACCCTTCATCGCCTCACCAAGTGCCCAAAGGACCAATGACTCGAGCCCGTGCAAGAGCTCTCGAGACCGAGGTGACTTCGCTCCTCTCTCGACATCTTTCCGATTCACATGAGACATGGCTTCTACCCTCATCAGAAACTCTGTGCATACTCAGGTACTTGGATGAAGGCCATGGGACAGCTCTGCACATCGGTCAAGACGGCGAGATCGACAAGTGCTTGGAACAAGAAGAAGGAAGGCTGAAGACTCTACAAGTTCCGGACGTCCGGCCCCTACCGGACGACCGGACACTTCCAGGCACCGGACGTCCGACGTCCACCGGACGACCGGCGACCCCCTGACGACCGGACGACCGGAAGCCACCGGACGTCCGTGACACCGACCACAGAACGTAATTAGCGGAAATCCGAGGATTACCGGACGTCCGGTCCCTCCGGAACCACCGGACGTCCGGTGACCAGCGGACGTCCGTCCTGACGGCGTCATCTCATGTAATATATACTCGTTGACTTCCATCCATTCGAGGCAGCTTTTGGGATAGCTCATCATAGACCTCAGTGGTTCCTCTCCTACGAGACCGCGGCCTCTTCGGAGAAGATCCACCTCGGATTCAAGACCTCCTTCGTGGAGAAGATCCCAAGGGATAACTCAAGACCTCCTCCAGGAGAAGACTATCTTTTGTACCACCATTGTTGACTATGGATCGTGTGACTTGAAGTGTATCGTGGATCTAACACCTGTGTGACCATATATGTGTTGATTTGAGTGTTTCCCCTCATGTTTTCCTCCATATCTTCCTTGTGTTCTTCGTGTTCGTTGTGGGATAACCTCCTTTCGTGAAAGATCTGCCGATTAGGGTTCCACCCTACATCATATTATGGTATCATGAGCATAGGTTGATCACGAATTTGGAGCCCCACACCCTCTTTTCTAGCTTGTTTTTGTTGTGTTCTTCCCAATTCCGAAAATTCCCCAAAAAAATAGCCCCAATTTTTTTTTGTGATCTGTTGATTTGGCAAGATTTTGTTGACTTTGTTCCATTGATTTGCTGTGCCACGAGTGGATCTAGCTTTTCCCCACCTTTTCACCGATTTTCCTCCGCAAATTCGGCCAAGTTTGACCAATTTGTCCATGGATCCTCCAACCCTAGCCCCGACCTACCGGACGACCGACGGTTTACCGGACGTCCGACACCTCACGAGACAACGGACGTCTGTTAAACACCGGACGACCGGCATCCCACCTACAGAAACTTTTACCGGATTTCCGGGATTTAACGGACAGCCGGCCCTTCCCGAGCGACTGGACGACGGCCAACCTACCGGACGTCCGACGAACCCTGACGACGCTGAATTTGTTCAGTTTTGTTCCACCTTCCGCTACCACCTACCTTTCATTCCACCACCACTTCTGCAACCACCATCGCTTAACCGCTATGATTTGGAACATCTTGTCTCCCTTTGCCTTGGATACTTGAGTTGTGGTTTCACCGTTTCCTTGGATGTTTAGGCTACCTTGGAACGACAAGACTTCGACAACACCACCGCTCAACTTCGGCAAGGACGGTAACATCGACGACACTTTGTTCATTCTACCTTGCAATTGCATTGTCACCCTATGGACCATCTTTGCGTAGCTTTCCCATTGAGACTAGCCATTTGAGTATTGCCGGGCCACGACTCTTGTGCACATTAGTGATAGTCATAGATATTGCATACCATATCATCATATCTCCGTGTGCCACAAGAGTGATCCGCATACACAATAGCTACCTTGATCCGAGAAGCATGCATAAGTACCCAAAGAAAGAAGTCACAAGCTTTTAAGCAAAAGATCCAACCAAATATTATAAGAAAAGGACAATAGCATCATACGACTTGCATCAAAAGAGATCATATGACATAGCAATGCATCATCTTGTGCTCAAGCATCGGCACATCATACACTCATAGCATACTTGTGATAGTTAGTCGTATCATTTTGCCTCTTATAGGTCGTGCACAAGTGCGTATCCGCCTATTAAGCAATCGGTTAGCGTCTCTCTAGTGTTGTGCAACACGAGCATTTTCCGTGGTTTCCACATTTTCGCTCCTCCTTGGTTGCACAACCACATTTATCTATCCGTGCGTGTGTTCCGTGTGCTACTTTGCTAGTGATCTACTTGTTGCATGAGCAAATTGTGAACCATTTTCAACATCTATGAGTCACTTTGACGATTGCATTGAATTTGTGCCACCATCCTTACCAAGCTCCTCTCAAAGCTTTACTTGTGTAGGTGTGAGAATCGACACGAAGTGGTACCAATAGTGTTATTTCCGGGTTACATTATTGAGTGATCATTGATCCATTTTCAACTTCGGTTAAGGTACATTTGGTATTGTCTTCTCCTTTCTCCCACTCACATACTTGCTTGTGATGATGGATAGGCCAAGTACATCTTCGAACCCGATCTTCGACGATCCGCAAGAAGCGAACAACTACGTCACCAAACTACATCTCTTCGGTGTCCAACGAGCTTTCCATCAAGAAAGTGAAGATATGCGTGAGTACATTCAACAAGTCGCCGCCGACGCGAGCCAATTTGAAGCAAGAACAAGAGAGCAATTCGACATCATTAACACCAACATGTCTACCCAATTTGACGAGCTCCGGACTTTGATAGTCAACCAATGTTCTTCTTCAACATCTTCTCAAAGACGAAGCCGCTCAAGTCGACATACCGACTCCATGGATGGCTCAAGTACCCCTACATCAAACACTCTTCTTCAAGCCGCACGTCAAGCTCGACATGACAACCGGAATCCACTTCATGACAAGAGTTCACAAGAGCTATTTGAAGAGCAAGAAAGTCAACGTCGTCAAAACCAAGCTACACTTGAGCAAGCACAAGAACGGCAACGACTACGCCAACAACAACAAGAGAGAGCACGTCAATACCAAGAAGAACAAGATGCTGAGGCTAATCGCCAAGCACAACAACGTTGAGAAGCTCAAGCTCTTGAGGCGCAACGCTCGTTACGTGATGCACATCGCAATGTGGCAGCTCACACTCGACACACTCGTCAAGAAGAGGATTTCCTTCGCGATGAGATGCAAGAGAGACGCCACCAAGCAAGAATGCAAGAAGAAGCTCCTCCTAAAGCGCGACAAGAGAAACATGATATTGCCAATTGTCCCAATCAAGACCGCCCTCCCAATAGGCAAGGAAACAACAAAGAGCATCGCTATGGAAAGCTTAAGTTCACCATGCCAAAGTTCTCCGGAAGCATTGATCCCGAAGACTACCTCTCATGGGCATTGAAGGTTGACAAGATCTTTCGACTTCACAACTTCGACGAAGAGAAGAAGATCGCAATGGCATCCCTTGAGTTCCAAGACTATGTTCTCATATGGTGGGAGCAAATCATAGAGAGAAGAGAAGCAAAAGGCGAACCTCCTATCACCACTTGGGCTCAAATGAAGGAAGTCATGAGAGCACGCTTTGTGCCAACACACTACAACCGTGACTTGTTCAAGAAGCTACAACTCCTCAAGCAAGGTACCAGGTCCGTTGAAGAGTACTACAAGGAGATGGAGATTGCCATGATAAGAGCCAACATCAAGGAAGATGAAGAGAAAACAATGGCGAGATTCTTGAATGGACTCAACTATCCTATCAAGAAGATTGAGGACTTTCAACCATACAACAATCTCCTCGAGCTAGTACATCAAGCAACCAAAGCGGAGCGACAAGTTCAAGAGGACTACAAGTACTGCAAGTTCAACTCCAAGAACTTCAGCTCCTACAACCAAGCTTCAACGACTTCGGCTACTCCTCCTACCTCTACCAAGCCATCTACAAACTTCGGCGACAAGTCAACCTACAAGAATGCGACTACATCAAGTCGGCCCCCTTCTACCAACAACTTCAAGCCAAGAGCTTCATCATCTACAACTCCAAGACGAGTTCCATCAAATGTTTCAAGTGCCAAGGGCGAGGCCACAAGTCATTTGAGTGCAAGACCGTTCGCACCATGATCATCAACGATGACGGATCTTATGACTCAATGAGCGACGATGAGATGAAAGCCCTTGAACATGTGGCTATGCATCGCCAAGTGAATGAAGAAGAAGACCATCAAGTGTTTTGCGACAATGACTCAAGTCCCAATCTTGTTGTCTCCAAGGTCTTGACACTCCAACATCAACAAGATGACGACCAACGATGTCATATCTTCCATACCAAAGCCGGCATCAATGGACGCTCCATCAAGGTTATCATCGATGGAGGAAGTTATCACAACTTAGCAAGCGAAGAGCTATGCGACAAGCATAAATTGGTCAAGACAAAGCATCCTCACCCCTACAAGGTCCAATGGCTCAACGACGCCGGAATTCTTCGCGTCAAGCACACCGTGCAAGTCTCTTTCAAGATAGGCTCCTACGAGGACACTCTTGAATGTGATGTGATCCCCATGTCCGTGTGCCACCTTATTCTTGGGCGACCATGGCAATATGATCGTGGAGTCACACACAATGGACGGACCAATCACTATAGCTTCAGGATGAAGGGCAAGGAATTCGTGCAACGACCAATGTCTCCAAGTCAAGTAGCCGCCGACAAGCACTTACCTACCAACCATCGTGGAGAGAATGGTGAGAGAGTGAGCCACCAAAAAGAGAGTGAGAGCCACAAGCCAAATATGAGCGACTCCATGATGAACGACAAGAAGCAACTAGTGCTATTTGCCACCAAAAGTGAGATGAGAGAAGTGTGTGAGAACCCATCGAGTGTCTTTCACCTTGTGCTTTTATGCAAAGGGGAAGCCAAACCTACTAACACTTCACCACCTCTACCTTTAGTGTTGTCTCAATTGTTGCAGGAATTCTCGGACGTCTTTCCCGATGAACTACCTTCGGGTCTACCTCCACTTCGCGGAATCGAACACCGCATCGACCTCATACCCGGCGCACCACTTCCAAACAAGGCTCCTTACCGCGTCAACCCCGAGGAAACCAAGGAGATACAACGGCAAGTGCAACAACTCATCGAGAAAGGTCATGTACGTGAAAGCTTAAGCTCTTGTGCCGTTCCGGTTATTCTCATGCCTAAGAAAGATGGAAGTTTTCACATGTGCTCCGATTGCCGCCCCATAAATGCTATCACCGTTAGATACCATTATCCTATTCCACGCTTAGACGACATGCTTGATGAATTATGTGGTGCCACCATCTTTTCGAAAATTGATCTTAAAAGTGGTTACTACCAAATTCGCATTCTAGAGGGTGATGAGTGGAAAACGACTTTCAAAACCAAATTTGGGTTATATGAGTGGCTTGTTATGCCAATGGGTTTATCGGAAGCACCCGGTTCATTTATGCGTCTTATGCATTTTTGTCTTCGACCCTACATAGGCGTCTTTGTAGTGGTTTACTTTGATGACATCCTTGTTTTTAGCAAGACGCTAGAGGACCATGTGACACACATCCGTATGGTTTTACAAACCCTTCGGAAAGAGCGCTTATATGCTAATATGGAGAAATGCACTTTTGGCGTTGACAAGGTCGTCTTCCTAGGATTTGTCGTTTCTTCACAAGGTGTTCACGTTGATGAAACTAAAATTGAAGCAATTAAAACTTGGCCTCAACCGACGAATCTCATGCAAGTGCGTAGTTTCCTTGGTCTAGCCGGTTTCTACTGACATTTTGTGAAGGACTTTAGCACTATCGCTATGCCTCTACACGCTTTGAGCAAGAAGAACGCACCCTTCATTTGGGGTCCTTCGCAGGACACCGTGTTCAATGAGCTAAAAAGCTTGCTTACACACGCACCACTTCTAGCCCTACCAAACTTTGACAAACCGCTTGAGATTCATTGTGACGCTAGTAGTACCGGCATAGGTGGCGTGCTCATGCAAGAAAAGTGCCCAATTGCGTATTTTAGCGAGAAGCTATCCGGAGCGCAACTTAACTATCCCATCTATGATAAAGAGCTTTATGCCTTGGTGAGAGTTTTACGTGTTTGGGAACATTACCTTAGACCTCATGAATTCATTCTTCATACGGACCATGAGACTCTCAAGTATCTCAAGGGTCAAACTAAGTTGAACAAGCGTCATGCTAAGTGGAGTGAGTTCATTGAGTCGTTTCCCTATGTCATCAAATACATCAAAGGCAAAGAAAATTTTGTGGCGGATGCGCTTTCCCGCAAATGCATGCTTGTTACGCAACTTGAGTTCAATGTTATTCGCTTTGAGCACATAAAAGATTCATATGAGCATGATCCTTTCTTTGCAAATCCTTATGCTAAGTGTTTGACTCACACTTCTTGGGAACGTTACTACATAAATGATGGATATCTTATGAGAGCTAACAAACTTTGCATTCCCGAGTCTTCGCTTCGTTTGCTCCTTTTGCAGGAATCGCATGGAGGACTCATGGGACACTTTGGACGCGACAAGACATTTGCTACGCTCTCCAAGAACTACTTTTGGCCCAAGATGCTCCGTGACGTCTCACGCCTCACCAACCGATGTTCTACATGCCACAAAGCTAAGTCAAAAGCTCAATCTCATGGTCTTTACATGCCACTTCCTATTCCATACCATCCATGGGAAGACATAAGCATGGACTTTGTACTTGGATTGCCTAGGACTCAAAATGGCAAAGATTCCGTGTTTGTTGTCGTGGATAGATTCTCTAAAATGGCTCATTTCATTCCTTGCAACAAGATTGACGATACTTCACATGTTGCAAGTCTCTTTTGTAGGGAGATCATTCGTCTACATGGAGTGCCCAAGACGATCGTGTCGGACTGGGACGTCAAGTTCTTGAGCTACTTTTGGAAAACTCTATGCGCCAAACTCGGAATCAAGCTCCTCTTCTCTTCGGCATACCATCCACAAACCGACGGCCAAACGGAGGTGACGAACCACACGCTTTCGACGCTTCTTCGCATGTTGATCAAGAAGAACATCAAGGAATGGGAGCAATACTTACCCATCGCCGAGTACGCCTACAACCGCGCAAGACATTCGACTACCGGCAAGTCCCCCTTCGAGGTCGTCTACGGTTTCAACCCGTTGTCCCCATTGGACATCCTTCCTCTACCTCTCCAAGAGCGCACGAACATGGACGCAAGTGCACGAGCGAGCTATCTCAAGAAGGTGCACGAAGATACAAGGGCAATGATCGAGCGACAAGTCCATCGTCTCACCACCAAGATCAACATCAACAAGGCACCAATGGTGTTCCAACCGGGAGATCTTGTTTGGCTTCATTTTCGCAAGGACTGTTTCCCACACGAGCGCAAGTCCAAACTACTACCTCCTGCCGACGGACCCTTCAAGGTGCTAGCACGCTACAACAACAACGCCTACAAGATCGACATCCCACGAGACAAGTACTCCATGAGCGATACTTTCAACATCAAGGACCTATCTCCTTTCCATGGTTATGAAGATTTCGATCCGAGGTCGGATCTTTCCCAAGGGAGGGGAGATGATACGGATCATCCTAAGGTCATCCCCATGGACCCTTCATCGCCTCACCAAGTGCCCAAAGGACCAATGGCTCGAGTCCGTGCAAGAGCTCTTGAGACCGAGCTGACTTCGCTCCTCTCTCGACATCTTTCCGATTCACATGAGACATGGCTTCTACCCTCATTAGAAACTCTGTGCATACTCAGGTACTTGGATGAAGGCCACGGGACAGCTCTGCACAGTGGTCAAGACGGTGAGATTGACAAGTGCTTGGAACAAGAAGAAGGAAGGCTAAAGACTCTATAGGCTCCGGACGTCCGGCCCCTACCAGACGACCGGACACTTCCAGGCACCGGACGTCCGACGTCCACCAGACGACCGGCGACCCCCAGACGATCGGACGACCGGAAGCCACCGGACGTCCGTGACACCGACCACAGAACGTAATTAGCGGAAATCCGAGGATTACCGGACATCCGGTCCCTCCGGAACCACCAGACGTCCGGTGACCAGCGGACGTCCGTCCCGACGGCGTCATCTCATGTAATATATACTCGTTGACTTCCATCCTTTCGAGGCAGCTTTTGGGATAGCTCATCATAGACCTTAGTGGTTCCTCTCCTACGAGACCGCGGCCTCTTCGGAGAAGATCCACCTCGGATTCAAGACCTCCTTCATGGAGAAGATCCCAAGGGATAACTCAAGACCTCCTCCGGGAGAAGACTATCTTTCGTACCACCGTTGCTGACTATGGATCGTGTGACTTGATGTGTATCGTGGATCTAGCACCTGTGTGACCATATTTGTGTTGATTTGAGTGTTTCCCCTCGTGTTTTCCTCCGTATCTTCCTTGTGTTCTCCTTGTTCGTTGTGGGATAACCTCCTTTCGTGAAAGATCTGCCGATTAGGGTTCCACCCTACATCACTTCTTCTTGACAAAACGAACACCGCAGCCCCAAGGGGAAGTACTTGGCCTGATTGGACCCAAGAGTTCTTGCTCATCGAGTTGCTTCTTCAACTCCTTCAACTCTTTAGGAGAAAGCTTGTACGGACGCCAACAGGCTGGCTCCGTACCAGGTTCAAGTTCAATGACGAATTCAACTGAACGGTTGGGAGGCATGCCTGGAAGCTCTTCAGGGAATACATCCTCATATTCACAAACCACCGGAATCTGGGATATGGCATTAATCTCGCCCTTGTCATTGAGAGAGAATAGCCTGATTGTGTTATCTCGAGCTGCGAAGATAATCACGTCTTCGGAAGGATGACTTTGATTCACCTCTTTGTTTGCACAATCAATAAGAGCATCATGCTTAGAGAGCCAATCCATCCCAAGAATAAGATCAATGTCCAAGTTGCCAAGAACAACTGGGGAAACCAGAAAACTATAATTGCCCATGTGAATAGAGATATCCGGAGCCACCATACTAGTGTTCATTATCTTCCCCGGAGAAACAATCGACAAAGGCTTGGGCAAATCTTTAGTAAAGAAACCATGCTTCGCAGAAAAGGGTCTTGAAATAAATGAAAGTGATGCACCAGAGTCAAACAAAACTTTTGCAGGAATTGAGTTGTCCGAAAGATTATCGATAATCACATCAATAGAATCCTCTGCTTGAGCTGCATTCATCAGATTCACTCTTGCATACTTGGGATTGTGCTTGACAATAGCATTGCTTGTAGGCCTGACAGGTGGAGGAGGCGGAAGGCGCCTATGGTTGGAACACTTGTTGGAATAGTGACCCTTCAGACCACATTTTCTGCAAGTGACCTCTGAAGCTGGACGGAAAGGAGGAACGCTTGGTCTTGGAGCTTGGTACTGATACTTGGGCTGGTTGCTTGGGTTGGGTGGGTGGGAAAATCCACGACCACCTGTGTGCTTGTTCTGACTCGAAGAACGGAGCACTGGAGGAGGTGGGAGCCAGAACTTCTGCTGCTTGGCGACCACTTGAGAGGAAGAGGAGGAGTGAACAACATCTCTTATCCTCTTTTTGGAAGCTTCACATTTGAGCCGAGCTACCTCTTGCTTGAGAGCCATGTTGTAGAATTGATCAAATTCATCTGGCTCGAACAGAGTGAGTGCAAGTTGGAGTTCATCTTTTAGACCACCTCGGAACTGGTAGATTTTGCTCTTGGCATCGGGGATGTCTTGCTTCGCATAACGAGCAAGATTCTGGAACTTGACATTGTAATGGTAGACAGACATGGTGCCTTGCTTCAGATTACGGAACTGCTCATGCATGCCCTCAGTGACACTGGTAGGAATGTGATGAGAACGGATATCGCGACAAAAGTCAGTCCAAGAGATCTCACGACCTGCTCTGTAGTCTTTGTACTGTTGCCACCAATCTGCAACTTGATCTTTGAGTTGGAAAGCGGCAAACTTGACATAATCCTCAGGTCTGACTTACTACACTCGAAATGCTTCTTGATGTCTGTGATCCAATCTTCAGCATCTAGCAGATCAACACAGTAGCTGAAAGACTTGGGTTGATTTGCAAGGAATTGGTTCAGAGTCGCAAAGTGAGGTAGATTGAACAGATTTCCTTAGCCTTGGTTCCCTTGATTGCCTTGATTCCCTTGATTTGCTTGGAAACTCTGCATCATTTGCATCAGCATCTGAGTGTTTTGATTGGGTTCTTGCATAATTTCTCTCCATGCCTCGGACGGAGGAGGAGGGGAAGGTGGACGCTCTTCTTCACCCTCTGGGTTCTGGCTGGGAACTTTCTTAGGTGCCATCCTGAAGATGATGACAACCGTTAGCCATTGAAGCAAATAATAGATATGATGAATCACCGGCTAGATATTTGCAACATATAGTCTTCACAATGAATCGGAAAAAAATTGAACGAATGAATTCCATAGCTTAATGGTACATCAACTTGTCGAGAAGCCACTTGGGAGAACAAAATGATAGAATAAAACAACAAGGTAACAGATGGAACAAATACATAATAGAGGTTTCGTCCCACATGTTCGTGTTGATGCCTCATGGCATGTGTTACAAAGGGCCTTGCAATCCCCGGATCAGCATAGCCAATGATCCTTTAAGATGCAACCCCCTAGTGTAACAACGCCCATGATAACCTTTCCACTAGATGTTGAACCCCAACCTCATATCATGCACCCGTTGGAAGATTACCTAAGAGCTACTTGAATCCCACCTATTAATTCCCGAAGCTTTCTGGTTATGCAATCTGGTGCTGGGGATACAGGGGAAGCATCACATATCACTCAACTAATAAATCCTACATCCAGCTGTATCCATCCGTCAACACATAACCAGGCACCTTTGGAAACTATTTACCTCGGACCTTCGAAACGCATCCGCTATACTAGCTGTGGCAATACTACCAAACTATCCCCCCAGTACTGGGTGACGTCGGGGTTATCTCACCACCAGACACACATAGAAGAGTTTTCGATGTCGGCCGCCTCTGGTATTCTAGAACTGCAACGATACAATTTTTATGCCAACACCTCGGAGCTCAACTCCCCAGGACAGTACCACAACCCCTAAATGACAGGAGGCACCAAGAACAATTTTCTCGTCACAAAGATATTGGAACAATCCATACAATACCTGCGTGATCCTAAAAAAATTGGTGAAAATTGAGGATATTGATGATAAAACAACGTCACGAGTCCTCACCAGAGCGACGAAGGGGATGAGCAGTAAAAAGAAATCCTACTCTCCGATATATATAGGACTCAAAACATTTTCTGTGAGTGCCTAGACTCAACCGTCAGCGGTTCGATCAATCAGGGGGGCTCCTAGGTCAGAGAAGGCTCTGAATACCAACTTGTAATTCCCAGGATGCGACTATATCTCCTATGTGTCGAGGCATGAGTTAGAGACATAAGCGCATTCTGGAATGATCGCAAGCATGGTATCTTTGCACAACTCATGTAATGAACGGGGATGAAAGAGTAAAATAGTTGGCTTACACTTGCCACGTCACACAATTAATTCAACATTCATACATCCATCCAAATAAATCAGGGTCCGACTATGGACGAAATCAAACGAGAAAAGATTCCAATACCACAAGTCCTAGTTGCCCCTAGTAGGAACCACTACTGATCGTCGGGATACGTCACATACATACGACCATGCTCTTCATCGAACTCCCAGTGAAGTTCTTGTCCATCTCTTGCGTCGTACTCAGTTGTACCTTCATTTGGTGTGTGTTGTAATCTATGAGTCACAAGGACTCAGCAATCCCATTCCCGGGTATCAAAACTAACAAAGCCTTTAGGTGTGGAGAGGTAATAAAGTGTCTGTAGCAAGCACTAAGCAACTAGCTTATGAATTCAGAGCAAGATGATCATATGTGCCAACGGTAGCCAAAGATGATCAAGAAGTGATCCTAGCTACTCACGTTCATCCATAACCCCACCGTGTTCACTTTCCGAAAACCCCTTCGAAAAGAGACCATCACAGTTACTCACACAGGTAGTGTATTCTTAAGGATAGGGTGTCAAGTTATCTACAACTGGATATTAACAAATTCCCATCTGCCACATAAGCATGGGCACGGCTTTTGAAAGATCATAACCCTGCAGGGGTGTCCCAACTTAGCCCATCACAAGCTCACGATCCGCGGAGTAACAACCCCATGTTGGGAAGCCCTGAGTATTCTTGGAATCTCGTGCTCAAGTTCTTCGAAGAAAGGGAAACTAGCCCAAGGAGATCTCCCGGTGAGTCAGATCTGTGTCTAGAACAGCGTGCTCTCCATCTACAGACTCATCCGTCCATGCAAAGTGGACAATAGCCGAAAATGCCTCGAGTTGCCCCAACCGACTGCTAGGTAGGTGGACCAACACTCATGAGGAGCACTGGCCCGGGGGTGGATTAAGTACTCGGGTTAATTACTCCCTATGCGAGTTTTAGTTGTTAGGCAAATGGTAAAACCAAAGTTGGATCCGCTCGGGAAAGCATTACTTCAAGCGAAGAAACAAGGGGGTCCCATAACCCCAACCGTGAGAAGAACACAAAAATCAAGGAACATAACACTGGTTTATCGGGTCCTAAGGTGGCATGAGTGGAACAAAACACCAAGCAGAAGGCCAAGCCTTCCACCCATTACCAATATATATGTGCATTAATTTAATTAAGATATATATATATATATTGTGTTATCCCAATAAACAAGTCCGAACATGGAGCAATCTTCCAACTTCACCTGCAACTAACGACGCTATAAGAGGGGCTGAGCAAAATCGTACTTAGCCAATC
This sequence comes from Secale cereale, assembly GCA_902687465.1. Taxonomy (NCBI): domain Eukaryota; kingdom Viridiplantae; phylum Streptophyta; class Magnoliopsida; order Poales; family Poaceae; genus Secale; species Secale cereale. Next base: position 321,459,953 of record LR738714.1, read on the forward strand.
AATGGTTTGCTAGGAAGGCGGTTAGAGTGTTTCATGGCAACATAGGAGGCTCACAAGACAAGAATAGGCATCGAGGCATAGTTATAGAGTGAGACAACTAGCAAAGCAAAGATAGAGGTGATATCGGGGAACGGTTATCTTGCCTATTAAGTCCTCGGTGGGATGGTAAGACGGCTCCTCAAACTCAGTCTCAACAAAATCCTCGAACTCGGTATCGACTCCCGGCTCTACCCAACACAAGAGCACAACAACGGTACAAGATCAATCACGGTGCAATGCACAAACAACATGATGCAAGACATGTCATGGGATGCAAGTCATGATGTGCGTATGCATGAGGATTCTCTCAAGTCTAAAGGAGAAGATGATGGAAATGGCTTCATCTTGGGCAACCAAGCAAGCCACTGGATAGAGGGGAAGATTTTGGTCGAAATCAATATAAAGATCATTGGAATCGGATGCACGGTTTGCAGAAGGCAAGCAAAACAAGATGCAATGCAAAATTGAAGTTAACGGCAATATGACATATTTGGAGCAAGGTTCAAATCTGCTACAGCAACCAAACATGAAGACAAAAGGCATGGATGTGAAATAGACATGATTCTTAACAAGTATGAACTCAGAGCACACCCAAAAACTTGTTGGAACACAATTAAACAAGCATGGCAAGATTCAATAAGTTAACAGATTTCTAGGACTTAGTGAAATTACTAGGCATGCAATCTGGAACGATATGTTGCTGCCTTTGGAGGCACACAACAGCAATCAAAACAAGTATAAAAAGCATGAAAATCACATGAGCATGAAGAAGGCATATTATACTTCCAATCCATCCAAAGAAACAAGTCATTCCATGCAAGGGTTACTTAACACAAGCTTTGCCAAATTGAATATTCTATTAACAGGCTGACAGTTTTAATTTCAAGCATTTTGAGAGCAAGATTACAACAAGCTACAGCAGGGCATATATGCAAACAAAGGCATTGATTGATAGACAAAAACATGGACATCAAGACATGCTCACTAGTTATTCCAAAACATGCATGGAAAAGATTATGGCATCAAATTTACATGGCAACTTGTTATTACAGATTCGAGACTTAGCAGTTTTTCACTAAGTGTAAAAACAACAACATTGGCATGGCATGTTTACAAGCTTGTTTAGGTCACCACAGAGCATATCATGGAAAACCAAATGCACCACTTCAAAGATAACATGAATATGCTCCTAAAACATGCTGACATGTGGCACAAAAGAAAAACACACAAAAAACTATGGAAAAGACAAATCATTAAGTTATAACAATTTCAGCAACTCAACGGCAACATAAAATTTTGCAATAGGGTTAAACATGGCATAATGCAACCTAACATGTATGCAAATGCATCCATAATGAAGAGCATCACAAGACGAACATTTTGACATATCATACACTTATTTTGGAGCAACATGCACAAAGTTACGACCTCACGAACATGGCAACATATTGTTAACAGGCAACTAGTGATGAAACAGTAACATCACGAAGCAGTCTTGCAACGAAGATTAAGACATTTAGATGAACCCTAAAATGCACAAAACTGATGCTAACACGTAGAACACTTCGAGATGAACATTTCGATATATCATATGCGCAAAACGGAGCTACGAGCATCAAGTTATTACATGGCAAAGAGGGCAACAAAATATCAGATTCCAGGGACTTCGTGGAATTTTACCCTCCAAAAAAGTCAACGCGGGATGGGATAGAGTGGGATGGAGGGATCCAGGCGACAGGGATGGCGTTTGGATGGCGGGGCTGGTGGATCTGGTCCACCCCGATCCAGATCTGGATCTGGCCGGACCGGTGGCCGGAGTTGCTCACCGAAGTACACGGGGAGGCGGCGGCCGGCAGGAGGCGACCGAGGCGCGGGCCCGGCGGCAGCGACGGTAGAGGACGGTGCCGGCTGCGGAGGACGGGGCCGGCGGTGGTGGAGGACGGGGCCGACGGCGCGCGTGGAGGCGCAGGCGGCGGGGACGATGCGGGCCGGCGACGGCCGGAGCTTGCCGTGGCAGCGGTCGGCGAGGCGAAGGCAGCGGAGGAGCTTGCGCATGGCGACAGTGGTGCGGCGCAGGCGGCGAGGCGGAGATGAAGTCGGCGGCGGAAGGCCGGCGAGGGAGCGCGTCGGTGCGGGCAGCGGCTCGCGGGCCAGAGGCGGCGGCGACCGGACAGTGGCGGCGGGGACGCGACCCGGTCCGGTTCGGCCCCGGGGCAGGCCGGATCTGGGCCCCGGGCGGTCGGCGGTGAAGTGGGCATGGTTTGCTGACGTGGCGCGCTCCGATTGTTCGGGGCGCGGCGGCAGACGTGTCCGGCGGCGCGGAGGAGCTTGGGACTAGGGTTTCGTCCGAAAATGGACGTGGGGAGGCTGTTTTATAGGTAGAGGGAGCTAGGAGAGTCCAAATGAGGTGAAGTTTTCGCCCAAACGATCACGATCCATTGATCGAGAGCATGGACATGGATAGGATGGGCTTGTGGGCTGTTGTGGAGGGGTGTTGGGACAAAAGAGATAGTGCTTCCGCGGGGAACACGATTAAATCTTGGAGTATCCAACGACCTCCAAACGAGATGAAACTTGACAGGCGGTCTACCCATACAATAACAACACCGCACGACAACTTTCACCTCATTCCGAGAACGTTCTTCGACCACTTACAAAAGAAGGACTCGGAGGCACCACGAGCACGTGTGTGAGTGTCGGAACTCGAAACGGACAACGGGGAGAGACGGACATGACCGGGTGCAAGTGACAACACGAATGGAATTTAATGCTCATGATGACATGACATGGTGATATGCACACACGCTCAACGCAAAAACACAAAATACCCGAAATGAAGGATGAGCCCAGAATGGAATTGATTAAGCCAACGATGAATATATTGCCATAAAGGGAATTGTTACATCCGGGGTGTTACTGATCTTTCACGAAAAGGAGGGATCCTGAGGAGGAACACGATGAACATGAGAGATAACATGAGAGAAACACGAAGAGAAACACTCAAATCAACATGTTTAGGTCACACATATGCTCGATCCGGAAATACAAAGAGATACATGATCCACGATCAACTAAGGACGATACAAGTAGTCATAGTCTTCTCCGTGAGGAGGTCTTCGTATCCCGTAGAATCTTCTCCGTAGGAGGTCTTGAATCCATGTGGATCTTCTCCGTAGAGGGGCTGCAGACACTCACAAGGAGATGAACCACTAAGGATGAGCAATGCTCTAGGTTTAGATGAGCTATCACAATGTTAACCCTAAAAAGAGGTAGGTGGAAAAGTATATATAGTCTAGAGGTGCGAAGGGGTACACGGGCCTCGGTCCAGAAGTAAACGACGCGCACAGGGAGCGAACGTCCGCTGGGCACCGGATGTCCAATGGCTCGGGAGGGACCGGACGTCTGGAAGTCCTCGAATGTCCGTGAATTTGTTCTGTCGGGGAATTACGGACATCCGGAGGAGGCCGATCGTCCGGTCGCCGGTCGTCCGGTGGTCGTCAGTCATCCGGAGCCTGGGATGCGTCGGTCGTCCAGAACCTGTAGCTCTTCGGGCAGCTCCTCTTGGTCGTTGAACTTTTCGTCCTTGCCACCTCGTGCAGTGGGTGTAGCTGCACCGTGGCCTTCATCCAAGCACCTGATCACGCACAGAGCTTCCGTCTTAGGTAGTAGCCATGTCTCGTGCTGTGAACCTGGTATCTCGGAGAGGAGCGAGTTCACCTTATCTTTGATAGCCCTTGCGCGAGCTCTTGTCATTGGTCCAAGTGGCAGGTCCATGTGGATGCTAGAAGGATGATCTGCATCAATTCAAGACCTCTTTCCTCATAGGATTGGGATGAACTAGTTACCATGTATCTTCCTTTTGTTGTCCTTGGATCTTTGTGACCTTATATGTATGTGGATATAGCATATGTGTGATTGGATCTAGTCAATTTGAGTGTTTCTTCTTGTTCTTCTCCTTGTGTTCTTCTTGTCCTTGAGAGAATTCACCTCCAATTTGTGAAAGATCTTGTGACGCCCGAGACCGACGTCCCAGAAGATTCCAGAAGCTTCCCGAAGATTCCAGATGTTCCGGGTTGCCCGTGTGTTTCAGTTGTGCTTGTGTTATTTATTTTTGCATTGCATCATGTCATCATGCCATCATGTCATTAATTTATTTTGCATCTCAACCTAAACAAACCGTGTGGGCCTTCGGTCCATTTAAATCGAGGGAAGGTGACTTCTCTTTATAACATATCCTCCAAATATTATGGAGCTATATTAATAATTATTCCTTTTGTTGGAATTCACCGAAACACACTTGCATAATTTCCCCATTGCCTTTTCACTTCAAGTTTCTTGCCTCAAATCTTGCCAATAATTCTTTTCCGTTGTTCGAGGTTCTTCCAAAAAAACCTCCTTCTATTTTATTTAAATCCCTGACATTTTTGTGAGTCCAAGGATTTTTACCCCTTGCCCTAAGTCTTTTCCTAACTCCTCTTTACTTCTTTTCCCTCTTTTGTTTTTCTGTTTTTGTTAAAAAAGCAACAGCAGTTTTTTTCAAAAGGTGCAGTCCAGGCCAGCCACCTCCCTGGCCAAACCTCACTCTGGCCCAACCAGGCCACTCCAGCCCAACTCCCCGCTGAAACCCTAGGGCACCGAGCCCCGCACCAGCTCCCTCCGTTCCTCCCACTGTGCGCCGCCAGCCTCTCCCATCGATCCTCTCGACCCCGCGCCCCAGTGCTCTCGCCTCCCTTCGCTTGAGCCCGTTCTCCTCGCTCTTCGCAGGCTCGACCGCACTCCTCTCCCCGCACCTCACCCTCTCCCTCGCCCGCTCTGCTTCTCCGCCCAGCGACCGACGGGCCGGTCGGCATCGCCCGTGCGTCCCGCATCCCTCAGCACCGGGCCGGAGGCCTCGTTCCCCGACCTCCTCCCGGCTCCCTCCGTCGCGCGGCGCCCCGTCCAGCGCGAGGCCTCTGCCTCGCCAGCTGGCTCCCTCCCCGGCGCCTCCGCGCCCTTCCAGGAGCCCGGCCAGGCCTGGGCGACCCCGTCCTCCAGCTCGCCAAAGATCTGCGGCCGGCCTCCCGCGCCAGGGCCTCGGCCCCGTCCTCCTCCGCAGCGCGTCCTGTTGCCTGCCTCGCCTCGCCTCTGCAGCAGGCCAGGGGCACGACGACCTCCCTCCGCGACTCCGTCCTCCGAGGAGCTGCTGCAACCCCGTCGCCGAGAGCTTCGGCCTCTTCTTCGTCTGACCCGTGCTGCTGCCGTGACCTCGTCGCTGTGCTGCCGTTGTTGTTTTGTATGTTGTTTGTGCTGTTGAGTTTGACAGGGAACTTTTGGTACACCTACACGATGATACGACAAGTACCCCTCCGATGCAAGTACATCTACGGATATGTGTACATCTACGGAAACGAGTACCCCTCCGTTGGCGTGTACCTCTACGAACGGGAACCCCCAAGTACCACTACGAACGCCGACGCGACAAGTATCTCTTCGGAAACGGAAACGCCTACGTGAACGTCTACCGTCGCCCCGAGTACATCTACCGTCGCCGAGTACCACTACTTCCTCTACCGTCGCCGAGTACCACTACTTCCTCTACCGTCGCCCGAGTACGACTACCGATGACCGTGAACAACTACCGCCGTCGTGGAACCGCCAAGACGAACGGAACAACTACTTCCTCTACGAGTTGCGGAACGGCTACTTCCTCTCCGAACGTGAACGCCTACTTCGCTCTACGGCCGTGAACGACTTCTTCCACTACGTCTCGAACCGCCCCGAAACGCACGCTTCAAAGGTATAACCCCGAGACGTGACCCGTGTGATGCATGCTTGTTGTGGTGTGAAATGTTTCCCGTGTGAGCACTGTGTCCGTTGTGCCCTCTTTTGTCGTGTTCCTCGGTTGCCTCGTCACCGACTCGTGGGAACCCGGTAACGGGATCGCCCACCTTTCATCTCGTTTGACTCGCTTCGTCACCTTTTGCACCGGTCTCTTAACGAGATACCGGAACCGATATGTTGCCGTGGCATCATTTTCGGAAATCGTTGCCGTGGCACCCTCTTTCTTTTCCACCACGGTGACAAATACTTCATATCTCTTAATGTCAACCCTTTTAATAAAACTTGCATAAACTTGTTCATGTCATCCGCATCATGTTAACAACCTTCAAATGTTAATTGTTGTTTGCTTATAATTAGTAAACATGCTCATGAGGATTTTTTCCGGATATGTTGTTGTTATTTTCCGGCCTCATTTAAATTGCCTAGTTAGTGTAGTTTCTTTATGTTTCACCTCTTGCCATGCTAAAACATTTAACCTTGTCTTGTTAATATCGAGAGTCAACTAAATATTTAAATGTGGTGTTTCTTCAATATGCAACTCGTTGCATATTGATCTCCACTTAACTTGTAGCATTTGTTTGTGCACTTGCCATGCCTTGCATATTTAAACCGGACATGCATCATTCTTGTTTGTGCATCGTATGCCATGTTTATGCTTGTATGTTTACCGTGTTGTTTCTTCTTTCCGGTTGCTCTCTTGTTAGCTTCGGTTTCGTTCCGGAGTTGTGAGGATCCGCTCGACTGTTGCTCCGTCTTCTTCTTGGATCTGTTCTTCTCCTCTGTGGAATCCCAGGCAAGATGACCGAACCCGGATACCATTACTATCTTTGCCTATTGTTAGTAGTCTCGATCTATAGTTTTGCCTCGATGCCCATGTCTTCTTGTCAGCCTCCTACTTGTAACCATTGCCATGTTTAACCACCCTACCTACGCAAACCGTTGCTTGGCTAAGTACGCTTCGCTCAGCCCTCTTATAGCATTGTTAGTTGCAGGTGAAGATTGAAGATGCTTGCTTCATGTTGAAGTTTGGTTGGGTTATATCACACTATATAAATGCTTATAAATGAAATCATCTATATACTGGCAGGGTGGAAGGCTAAGCCTTTTGCTTGGTGTTTTGTTCCACTCTTGCCGTTAGGAACCGTATAAACCGGTGTTATGTTCCTTGTTTATGCGTTCCTAACACGGTTGGGGTGTATGGGACCCCCTTGATAAACCGCTAAGTGCTAAGTCTTTTCCAGCAAGTCCCAACATTTGGTACTATTTGCCTCATAATAACAACTTAATTAATTATTTAAATTTGCATAGAGGGTCGCTCCCTCGAGGATCCTTTATTTCTACATAGCAGGGGGGGCCAGTGCCGATGGTGTTGGTCCCAAACGGGGAGCCTGCGGGAACCACCACGGGGAAACTCGAGGTTTGGGTCCTGTAGCTTCACCCATCCGGTCGTGGCCTGAGACGAGATACGCGCGGCTACTATCAGGGTGTCGGCACGCCGGGAGGATTTGCTGGATTAGCCTTACCTTAGTTCGGTTTAACTTGAGCACGGGATTCCGAGAATACTCGGGTCTTCCCAACTATGGAGTTGCGACTCCGCGGATCGTGGGCTTGTAATGGGTCAAGTTGGAACACCCCTGCAGGGTTTGAACTTTCGAAAGCCGTGCCCGCGGTTATGTGGCAGATGGGAGCTTGTTAATTCCGGTTGTAGATAACTTGACACAATGATTTCAATACACTACCAGCGTGTGTTCCGTGACTGTCAATTTCCGAATAGGGATTCGGGAGTTGAACACGGTGGGGTTATGTTTGACCGGCTTTAGCTAGGATCACTTCGTGATCATCTTTCGACCGATGCATTTCTCTTCTCGCTCTCTTTTGCGTAAGTTAGTGCTAGTTGCTGCTGCAGACTCTTGTTTGTTCCTTCACCTCATATTTCTTTCTTCAGCCTTGTCCTCACCTAAAGGCTTAAATAGTCTTGTTACCCGGGAACGGGATTGCTGAGTCCTCTGTGGCTCACAGTTACTTCACCACACCAGTTGCAGGTTCAGCCGTGTACGATGCAGGAGCTGGTCCAAGTTCTTCACTTGGAGCTCGTTGAAGAGTTGTCCGTTTGCTTGTGACGTTTCGACGATCAGTAGTGGTTTCTACTAGGATTCGATCCTTACCTGTGGCTTTATGTTGTTTTGGTATCTTTCTTTTGGTTCTTCACCCGTAGTCGGGTTGTGATGTTTTGAATGATGATTGTTTATGTAATGTATTGTGTGAAGTGGCGAGTGTAAGCCAACTATCTCCTTTTGCAATTTAATCCCTCTTTTACATGAGTCGTGCAAAGATACCAAACTTGAGATCATTCTAGGATGGGCTTATACCTTTAAGTCGTGCCTCGACACGTAGGAGGTATAGTCCCATCCTGGGCATTACAAGTTGGTATTCAGAGCCTTCTCCGACCTAGAAGCCCCCACTGATTGATCGAATCGTTGACGGTTGAGTCTAGGCACACACTGAAAAACTTTTTGAGTCCTATATTATATCGGAGAGTAGGATTTCTTTGCTTCTCATCCCCTTTCTCTCTGGTGAGGACTCCTGACGATTACTCTTATCTCTTCTACTTTCAAAAATTGCACCAAATTTTTTTTTTAGGATCCCGCGAGTATTCTGGGATTGTTTCGATGTTCTTGTGACAAGGATATTGTTCTCGATGCCTCCTGTTACCGAGGAGTTGAGCTTCGGGGTATCATTGTAACAAGCATATCGCGGCAGTACTAAATACTTAAGACGGCCGACATCGAAAATCTCTCCTATACGGCCAGTGGCAAGATAACCCCGACATCACCCAGTACTGGGGAGGTAGTTCGGGAGTATTGCCATAGCTTGTTATAGTGGATGCTTTTCGAAGGTCCGAGGTAAACAGTTTCCGAGAAAGACTGGTTATGTGTTGAAGGATGGATACACCTGGATGTAGGTTTAGAGTTGATTGCGCGGTGCTTCCCGTGTATCCCCAACACCTGATTGCATAACTGGAAACTTTCGGAAATCTATAGGTGGGTTCATCTAGTAGTTCTAGGCATTCTTCCAACGGATGCACGATATGAAGTTTGGGGTTCTACATTGAGTGAAGTGGTTTTATGGACTTGTTCTGATCGGGAGTTGCATCTTAAAGGGTCCTTGGCTATGCTGATCCGGGGATTGCAAAACCCTTTTGTAACATGTTCCATGAGCTTTCAGCACGAAGATGTCGAACGAAGCTTCTATCTTGTATTTGTTCTTCTGCACCTTGTTCCTTTTTATTTACTTTTGTTCTCTAAGTGGCTTCTCGTCAAGTTGATGTACCTGCGGAATTCATTCGTTCAAGTCTCTGTTCGAATGATGTTGTGAAGATTAGGCTGTTGCATATCTATCCTTTGTTTCGTTTTGATTCTGGTATTCGAGTTGCTTCGATGTCAAATGTTGATTCCATACCTTTCTTAATCGGTGTTCTCATATTTCTATGGGAGTGCTAGTCCTTCTTGATCATCAAGATGGTCATGTTAAATTCTTTTTCAACCGGTGTCCATTTTGTTCAGCCCAAGTTGTTTTTGTTTCCCCACCCTCCCACCCTTCTTTTTCTTGGAGCCAGAAATTCTTAAATGAAGTATCCATTTTATTCATGGGATGTCTCTTCATTCTTTTGCTTCAATGTTCTTATCCGGTGTTTTCTCAAGAAGATGCTCAAGAGCTCCAAGTTCATCATTCTTTTGTTCTCAATTCTCCGGTGGATATAATTCAAGATTTTGGTGTTGATCTTATCCTTTTTCCTCTTTTCACAATGTTTTCTTATTCCGGTGCACCAATTAATCTTTCTCCTCTTATTATTCATATCCGGAGTGCTCAAGATTCATAATTCCATTCTTAATCCTTTCAAGCTATTTTGAGGATTATCATCTTATTCTAGTCTTTTAATTCAACCGGTGCAATATCTCTTAAGCAATCTTTTCAACGGTGATTTCTTTGAGGGGGCCTTAACCCACAGGTCTTTCCCAGGATCTTACCTGACTCTTCTTTTCCGGAGTATTCTGAAATTCTTTTCAAATTGTGACGTAAGAATGATTTCCATCAGTCACATGCCTTCTCCAAGATCGCTTTCAATTCTTGTTCATCATTGGTTCAACCTTTTAAATTCTCATTCCGGAGTGCTCAACAATTCTTCATGGCATTTCTCGTCTTCATTCTCAACATTTGAAGACCGGAGAAGTGTTTCTCTTAAATCTTGACCCGTCTTCTTGAAGATTTGTGGTTCTAGCTTCATGCCATCCTCATAGTTGTTTCGATTGTGAGGAATTCTTTTATACCCATCCGAAGCATTCTTGTATTCTTTTCCTTGTGATCCTCCGAAGGCCATCATTTCAGAAGATTCTTCGTTCTCAGTTTTCAACTTCGCCCTTCCAATATTCTTCATTGATGTTTCTTCGTTCGTCTCCCTATTCTTACCGGTGGTTCATTCAAGGTTACCCTTCCGTTGTTACCATTTTAATTCATTTGTTCTTTCCATAATCCTACCGGTGGTTTGTTGAATACTTATCCAAGCTTGTGCTAGATCTCTCTTTAATTCTTTCCAACGAGAATAAGTACTATGCCAAATCCTTTGGTTGTCATCAATTTAAATTGGTGAAGGAGATGCATAACATAACTCTTATTCTTGTTCCTTCAGGTGATTTAATTCTTTTGTCTGGAGCTTGTTCATCATATCATATTCTCGGTTTTAAGTTTTTCATCTTGTTTTCCGGAGCTCCAAGTTATTTCAATTATATCATTTCAAGCTCCATCTAATTCATCGCAGGACTTGAATCTTATTCTTTTCATCTTTCACTTCTCATGCTTTCATTACCGGAGTTCTTCATGGTGGTTCATCATGTTTTAATTCATCCTTGAAGTCTTCATCAAGATTCTTGTTGGAGGAGCTCAAATAATTCTACTTCTTGCATTTTGAAGTGCAATTCTTTCTACCTTTTCTTTTCAGGCGGTGTTATGTCATTCTTGACAATTCCTTCATGTGTCATGATTCACAAGTTGTCAAGAATGAGATATTTAAAACCATCATTTTCCTTGTTCAGGAGATCTTTCCACCCCTTCAATTTATTCATTGGAGTTATCTTGGGTTGTATTTCACCTAAAGCTTTCCCTAAGGATTGTTGCTATTATGGTGCTTATAAATGACCCAAGTTCTTCATTTATCCTTTCAGTGAGATAAGTTTTTCATCTCCTTGTTGACCTCAAGCAAATCAATTGTTTCCGTCAGTGGCTGGTTGTCACCCCATAATTTTGAGATGTTTTCCATAAGCCCACATCAAACTTATTCTTTCGTTGTTGATTTTTCCAACAACTCCGTTCAACCCTTCTCCGTAAAGAGGATTTTCTAATTCATTCGTGGGAGAAGTTGTCATCTTCTTCTTCGATCTTTTCTTTCCAACGATCTAGCATCTATTCTTTCATTCCGGAGGCTTTGTGATATTGCTCTCTTTAACCATCATCTCGTTTTTATCAAGATCATGTTCTTTCCTTGCTTATCATTTAACCGGAGTGTTGTATTCTTCATTCTAGTTCCGTCATCTTATCAAGTTTTGCCTATCTTTTAACCGGAGTGCTGTCTGAATCTTTCTTACCCCTTGTGCCATTCTTTCAATTGTTTCGGAGGCAATATATTGTTGATTTTCATCAAGTACCACTCCATCTTCTCTAGTTCTTGTTAATTCCTTCCATTTTCAGACGGAGTGCTGTCCAAATTCTGTCTTTCTTATTCCTTGGCTATACCATTGCAGTTTCTTATTCTTTTGATTCGTAAGCTCTTGTTTCATGTCTTTCAACCTACAAGGTTCTTCTTATGTTCCTTGTTCCTCTTTTCTAACGGAGTGTTTTCATCTTCGTTCATCTCCGTTGCATTCTTTCCTTCAACTTGTTCAACCTCTCAAGGTTCTTTGGTTTCACTCGTTCGTCAAAGAAGCAACTTTGTTTTACCTCTTCCTCTTCGTTTTTACCCGGTGATATCTCTAGGATCTCGGGTCGAGATCCTCTGTTAGTGTGGGAGAGTTGTGACGCCCGAGACCGACGTCCCAGAAGATTCCAGAAGCTTCCCGAAGATTCCAGATGTTCCGGGTTGCCCGTGTGTTTCAGTTGTGCTTGTGTTATTTATTTTTGCATTGCATCATGTCATCATGCCATCATGTCATTAATTTATTTTGCATCTCAACCTAAACAAACCGTGTGGGCCTTCGGTCCATTTAAATCGAGGGAAGGTGACTTCTCTTTATAACATATCCTCCAAATATTATGGAGCTATATTAATAATTATTCCTTTTGTTGGAATTCACCGAAACACACTTGCATAATTTCCCCATTGCCTTTTCACTTCAAGTTTCTTGCCTCAAATCTTGCCAATAATTCTTTTCCGTTGTTCGAGGTTCTTCCAAAAAAACCTCCTTCTATTTTATTTAAATCCCTGACATTTTTGTGAGTCCAAGGATTTTTACCCCTTGCCCTAAGTCTTTTCCTAACTCCTCTTTACTTCTTTTCCCTCTTTTGTTTTTCTGTTTTTGTTAAAAAAGCAACAACAGTTTTTTTCAAAAGGTGCAGTCCAGGCCAGCCACCTCCCTGGCCAAACCTCACTCTGGCCCAACCAGGCCACTCCAGCCCAACTCCCCGCTGAAACCCTAGGGCACCGAGCCCCGCACCAGCTCCCTCCGTTCCTCCCACTGTGCGCCGCCAGCCTCTCCCATCGATCCTCTCGACCCCGCGCCCCAGTGCTCTCGCCTCCCTTCGCTTGAGCCCGTTCTCCTCGCTCTTCGCAGGCTCGACTGCACTCCTCTCCCCGCACCTCACCCTCTCCCTCGCCCGCTCTGCTTCTCCGCCCAGCGACCGACGGGCCGGTCGGCATCGCCCGTGCGTCCCGCATCCCTCAGCACCGGGCCGGAGGCCTCGTTCCCCGACCTCCTCCCGGCTCCCTCCGTCGCGCGGCGCCCCGTCCAGCGCGAGGCCTCTGCCTCGCCAGCTGGCTCCCTCCCCGGCGCCTCCGCGCCCTTCCAGGAGCCCGGCCAGGCCTGGGCGACCCCGTCCTCCAGCTCGCCAAAGATCTGCGGCCGGCCTCCCGCGCCAGGGCCTCGGCCCCGTCCTCCTCCGCAGCGCGTCCTGTTTGCCTCGCCTCGCCTCTGCAGCAGGCCAGGGGCACGACGACCTCCCTCCGCGACTCCGTCCTCCGAGGAGCTGCTGCAACCCCGTCGCCGAGAGCTTCGCCCTCTTCTTCGTCTGACCCGTGCTGCTGCCGTGACCTCGTCGCTGTGCTGCCGTTGTTGTTTTGTATGTTGTTTGTGCTGTTGAGTTTGACAGGGAACTTTTGGTACACCTACACGATGATACGACAAGTACCCCTCCGATGCAAGTACATCTACGGATATGTGTACATCTACGGAAACGAGTACCCCTCCGTTGGCGTGTACCTCTACGAACGGGAACCCCCAAGTACCACTACGAACGCCGACGCGACAAGTATCTCTTCGGAAACGGAAACGCCTACGTGAACGTCTACCGTCGCCCCGAGTACATCTACCGTCGCCGAGTACCACTACTTCCTCTACCGTCGCCGAGTACCACTACTTCCTCTACCGTCGCCCGAGTACGACTACCGATGACCGTGAACAACTACCGCCGTCGTGGAACCGCCAAGACGAACGGAACAACTACTTCCTCTACGAGTTGCGGAACGGCTACTTCCTCTCCGAACGTGAACGCCTACTTCGCTCTACGGCCGTGAACGACTTCTTCCACTACGTCTCGAACCGCCCCGAAACGCACGCTTCAAAGGTATAACCCCGAGACGTGACCCGTGTGATGCATGCTTGTTGTGGTGTGAAATGTTTCCCGTGTGAGCACTGTGTCCGTTGTGCCCTCTTTTGTCGTGTTCCTCGGTTGCCTCGTCACCGACTCGTGGGAACCCGGTAACGGGATCGCCCACCTTTCATCTCGTTTGACTCGCTTCGTCACCTTTTGCACCGGTCTCTTAACGAGATACCGGAACCGATATGTTGCCGTGGCATCATTTTCGGAAATCGTTGCCGTGGCACCCTCTTTCTTTTCCACCACGGTGACAAATACTTCATATCTCTTAATGTCAACCCTTTTAATAAAACTTGCATAAACTTGTTCATGTCATCCGCATCATGTTAACAACCTTCAAATGTTAATTGTTGTTTGCTTATAATTAGTAAACATGCTCATGAGGATTTTTTCCGGATATGTTGTTGTTATTTTCCGGCCTCATTTAAATTGCCTAGTTAGTGTAGTTTCTTTATGTTTCACCTCTTGCCATGCTAAAACATTTAACCTTGTCTTGTTAATATCGAGAGTCAACTAAATATTTAAATGTGGTGTTTCTTCAATATGCAACTCGTTGCATATTGATCTCCACTTAACTTGTAGCATTTGTTTGTGCACTTGCCATGCCTTGCATATTTAAACCGGACATGCATCATTCTTGTTTGTGCATCGTATGCCATGTTTATGCTTGTATGTTTACCGTGTTGTTTCTTCTTTCCGGTTGCTCTCTTGTTAGCTTCGGTTTCGTTCCGGAGTTGTGAGGATCCGCTCGACTGTTGCTCCGTCTTCTTCTTGGATCTGTTCTTCTCCTCTGTGGAATCCCAGGCAAGATGACCGAACCCGGATACCATTACTATCTTTGCCTATTGTTAGTAGTCTCGATCTATAGTTTTGCCTCGATGCCCATGTCTTCTTGTCAGCCTCCTACTTGTAACCATTGCCATGTTTAACCACCCTACCTACGCAAACCGTTGCTTGGCTAAGTACGCTTCGCTCAGCCCTCTTATAGCATTGTTAGTTGCAGGTGAAGATTGAAGATGCTTGCTTCATGTTGAAGTTTGGTTGGGTTATATCACACTATATAAATGCTTATAAATGAAATCATCTATATACTGGCAGGGTGGAAGGCTAAGCCTTTTGCTTGGTGTTTTGTTCCACTCTTGCCGTTAGGAACCGTATAAACCGGTGTTATGTTCCTTGTTTATGCGTTCCTAACACGGTTGGGGTGTATGGGACCCCCTTGATAAACCGCTAAGTGCTAAGTCTTTTCCAGCAAGTCCCAACATTTGGTACTATTTGCCTCATAATAACAACTTAATTAATTATTTAAATTTGCATAGAGGGTCGCTCCCTCGAGGATCCTTTATTTCTACATAGCAGGGGGGGCCAGTGCCGATGGTGTTGGTCCCAAACGGGGAGCCTGCGGGAACCACCACGGGGAAACTCGAGGTTTGGGTCCTGTAGCTTCACCCATCCGGTCGTGGCCTGAGACGAGATACGCGCGGCTACTATCAGGGTGTCGGCACGCCGGGAGGATTTGCTGGATTAGCCTTACCTTAGTTCGGTTTAACTTGAGCACGGGATTCCGAGAATACTCGGGTCTTCCCAACTATGGAGTTGCGACTCCGCGGATCGTGGGCTTGTAATGGGTCAAGTTGGAACACCCCTGCAGGGTTTGAACTTTCGAAAGCCGTGCCCGCGGTTATGTGGCAGATGGGAGCTTGTTAATTCCGGTTGTAGATAACTTGACACAATGATTTCAATACACTACCAGCGTGTGTTCCGTGACTGTCAATTTCCGAATAGGGATTCGGGAGTTGAACACGGTGGGGTTATGTTTGACCGGCTTTAGCTAGGATCACTTCGTGATCATCTTTCGACCGATGCATTTCTCTTCTCGCTCTCTTTTGCGTAAGTTAGTGCTAGTTGCTGCTGCAGACTCTTGTTTGTTCCTTCACCTCATATTTCTTTCTTCAGCCTTGTCCTCACCTAAAGGCTTAAATAGTCTTGTTACCCGGGAACGGGATTGCTGAGTCCTCTGTGGCTCACAGTTACTTCACCACACCAGTTGCAGGTTCAGCCGTGTACGATGCAGGAGCTGGTCCAAGTTCTTCACTTGGAGCTCGTTGAAGAGTTGTCCGTTTGCTTGTGACGTTTCGACGATCAGTAGTGGTTTCTACTAGGATTCGATCCTTACCTGTGGCTTTATGTTGTTTTGGTATCTTTCTTTTGGTTCTTCACCCGTAGTCGGGTTGTGATGTTTTGAATGATGATTGTTTATGTAATGTATTGTGTGAAGTGGCGAGTGTAAGCCAACTATCTCCTTTTGCAATTTAATCCCTCTTTTACATGAGTCGTGCAAAGATACCAAACTTGAGATCATTCTAGGATGGGCTTATACCTTTAAGTCGTGCCTCGACACGTAGGAGGTATAGTCCCATCCTGGGCATTACCGATCTCCATCTTAGGGTTCCACCCTACATCATATGGTATCAAGAGCCATGGTTTCTCACAAAATTGGAGCCCCCACCTTCTTTTCTAGCCTAATTTTGTTGTGTTCTTGCCCAATTTCAAAAATCCCCACAAAAATAGCCCCAAAAATTTTCTTGCAATTTGTTGGCTCTTGTGAGATTTGTTGTGTTTGATCCACGATTTTGATGTTTGGCAACTAGATCTAGCTTTCCCCCATCCTTCCCACACAATCCCCGCCATCAAAACCTTCAATTTCGGCTGAAATCGCCAAATTATCCGCCACCCCGTGCCTACGGGCCCCCGCAAACTCTCTGGTGACCCCGTGCCCACGGTACAGACCCCGTGTGATGCGGAGCATCCTATGGATATCACCATGTCAAGAGTTTGTTTGGCAAGTGACACATGCGACATCTACTTCACATACATAAAGGTGAATCATCTCCTTTACACGTGCCCAGTTGACCCCTTCGAGGACCGTTTACTACTTGACACTCCTCTCGTGTGCATACATAGGTATTGTCGGAACACCATGGACGAGGAGGAGGAGTGCGAGCACAAGTGTACAACTACACCATCCGCGAGAGAAGCATGGAAGAGAAGGAAGAAAAGGAATCTTCCCGCGCAGAAATACTGGTACTACCGGTCGACCGGTACTACCGCCCAACTACCGTTCAACTACCGATCAAGCTTCTATGATCGACCGGTGCAAGGCCGGTGCAGCACCAGAACAACCGCTATATCTGCTAAACCGAGTACTAGCGGCCCCAGGACTGGTACTACCGCCCTGCCTACGCGTAGTTGAAGGGGTTTCACCCCATGTATCCCCCAACTTACCCCTTGGACTATATATACTTGTCCCATAGCTCCGTACTAGGGTAGCAAATGTGATAGCTCATTTTATACTAGAGCTTTGCTCATCTTAGTGGTTCTACTCCTACGAGAGACCGCGGCCCTTCTACGGAGAAGATCCACACTGGATTCAAGACCTCCTCACGAAGAAGATCCTTCTAGGATTCAAGCCCCCATCTCCTTTGGATTTGGGATGAACTCTACCTTGTATCTTTCCCTTTGTTGTTCATGTACCTTGTGACCTTGTGTGTTTGATTGTCTAGTCGATGTGTGATTGGACATGTTCTTGAGTGTTTTTCCCTCGTGTTTTCTCCCCGTGTTCGTTGTGTTCTTCGTGGGATCCCCTCCATTTCGTGAAAGATCAGCCTAGATCGGGTTAGCCCCGCATCGTATGGTATCATGAGCCAAGTTTTCTCACGAATTAGGAGCCTCCCCAACGTTTTCTAGCCTTGTTTTGTTGTGTTCTTCCCCCAAATTCGAAAATTCCCCACAAAAATTAGCCCCAAATTTTTTTGTGATCTGTTGGTTTGATGATGTTTTGTTGATTTTGATCCATGGATTTGCTTGGCTTCAAGTGGATCTAGCATCTCCCCTAGTTTCCCCACCTTTCCTCCACGAAATCCGTCAAATTTTGCCCCCGAAATCATCCATTGCCGCCCCAAAGTTCATCCCAATCCAGATCTGCAAATTTTCCCAACAAAGGCGGTACAACCGGCCCCCAAGGCGGTACTACCGTCCGCCCCATCACCTAGCAGCCAAAACTGGTGCCCCAGGACACTCCAGGAGCGGTACAACCGCCCATGCAAGCGTTACAACCGCCCCTCCGAGGTTTCGCCTCGGCTAATTGACAGTTTTGACCATAACTTTCACATGCGGAGTCCGACTCTTGCGTTCTTTAGCTCGTTGAGTAGCTATTGACATCCCCCATACCACAAAAATACTACCATCATCATTTGACTCCATCAAATTTTGTGAAATTTGGCAAGTTTGCCTAGGCCTTCCACCATATCATCCGCATAGCCACCATAGCCTTCCGCAACCTGATCCATTTTGTCCACCATAGCTTTTGTGGTTGCTTGAGTAGTGGCTAAGGTGTTTCGGCTACTTAGGGACAATTGCTTATTCATCAACCACCATCACCACTTCCGCATACCCTAACCCAATTTTGTTGAGCTTGTTTGAGTTGTGGCTAGAGTCTCCTAAGGTGTTTCGGCTACTTAGGGACCGTGACTTCAACTCTGACACCGTGTATAGCCCATCATACCCTTCCACCACCATAACCCATTTTTACCTGGTTTCCAACGACAATTCCGCAACCCCCATGGCAGTGCCGCCACCGCCATTTGACATTTGCCCTTGAGATTTTGAGTTGTGGTTTTTTCGTTTCCTAAGGTGTTTCGGCTAATTAGGAACGGGTTTACATCAAGAACACCGCCTCTCATCATCATCATCGGACGGTAACTTCGACGACATCATTGTATATTCCCCTTGCAATTGCATTGTTAACCCCTAGCCCATTTTGCGTCACTTGCCTATCGAGACTAGCCTTTGAGTATTGCCGGCAACGTTACTTGTGCACATTAGTGATCATCGATCCGCGCTTCCATTGCATACATACCATATCATATTGGTATCATCAAATCATCTCGTGTGCCACAGATTGTTCCCGCATATACACAATTGCTATCTTGGTTTGTGCATCGTGGCCATATACAAAAAAAAACTTTTAAGCAAAAGAGCCACAAAGAAGCTTGTACGCAAGAGCCATAGCATCACAAAATATCATATCATACTCATCTTGGATCATCTTGTGCTAAAAGCATCGGAACATCATACATACATAGCATACTTGTGATAGGAAGTCGCTGCATTTTGTCTCATATAGGTAGTGCACAAGTTCGTATCCGCCTATTGAGAAATCGGCTAGAGTCTCTCTAGTGTTGTGACAAGAGCATTTTCCGTGGATTCCACATTTTCCGCTCAATCCTTGGTTGCACAACCACATTTATCTTATCATGCGTGTGTTTTCGTGTGCCGACTTTGCTATTGGTCTACTTGTTTCACTTGGGAATTTGTGAATCTCTTTCAACTTTATTGACTCTTGCTAACATTTTGCATCCAATTTTTGTGCCACTTATCCTAACCAAGCCACTCGATAAGCTTTACTTGATAGGTGTGAGCGAACAAGTCCAGTACCAATTCCACTATTCTTTCATTTCACATTGAGTGAAATGGGATACATCCTCAACGTTGGGAAAATGTAACTTGGTATTGTTTATCCCATCTCCTACTCACCTTTGCTCGAGTCTTGTGATGGATAGGCAAAGTATTTCTTCTACTTCGGTCTACACCAACAACGACAAGTTCGATGCCATGATGAACCACTTGCGCGCCAACATGGATGCTCAAATGTAGGAGCTCAAATCCCTCATCAAGAACCGCAAGAGGTCTCCCTCATCTTCGAGAAGACGCTCAAGTGCACATCCCTCTGAGCTACCATCTCCGGCAAGATCACATCGGCATCGACACCATCAACAACAAGAACGTGAAAGTCAAGAGCTCAACACCAACAACCTTCTACGACTTCACCATCTACCATGGCATCTTCTCCAAGCGACTTCAAGGCATCTTCGCCTTTGGATGTGCGACATCTTCGCCCACGTGCACCACAAGCATATGCTCAAGAGAAGCTTCCCAAGCTCAAGTCCGTGACTTCCACGAGCTGCTACGACCTTGACAACGACCACGAGATCCCTTTCTATGGGACTCAAGAACCCGAGGAGTATATCGAGTGGGAACGCTTGATGGACGACTACCTCACGCTACATCAAGTTCCTCCCGAAGATCAATTGAAGTGTGCCACAAGAAACTTCCACGACTTCGCGTCAACATGGTGGTTTCACACACCTTCGGAGGACTATGAGATGAGTTGGTCCAAGACAAAGAAAGCTTTGCGGCGAGAGTTCGTGCCTCCCGCCTACACGGAACAACTTCTACGCCAATTGGAGAACACCACCCAAGGATCCAGGTACATCGACAAGTACTTCAAGGAGATGAAGAATGCCTTGCGATGAGCCGGCGTGGACGACCCCATTTCAATAAAGTTCCACTTCATGATGGGATTGAACAACGACATCTCCAAGACTATCTTCCTCGGGAACTACAAGTCCCTCGACGACAACTACATTGGTGCTCTCAAGGCGGAACAAGAACTCATGAAGGCCAAGGCTTCTCCACCGCAAGCACACTTCTTGAAGACCAAGCTCCAAGACGGCGAGCATGAGGCTAGTACCACCATGATGTCCAAGCCCAACGAGCTCCAAGACGACATTCCCAAGTTCGACTTCGTTGCCATACCTCTTTCTGGCATTGATGATGCCAAGTCTACTTCGACTCTTTTTCAAGACGGTGCGGCGACGACTACGATTATGGAGCCATTCGAGGACCAAGCTTTGAAGGTGACCGACATGGTGACGAGCAAGGATGATGCTTACTTCTTTGGAGGCAAGAGTGATGATGTGCCATCTTCGGCCTTCATCCATGGCAACGGTGACGAGATGGTCGAGCATGGGATTTTCCCTTTGACCACGGCGGCGTACGATGACTTGTATGACTTGTGCCACCATATTGAGAGTGAGAGTGACTTCACCACTAGCCCCATATATGATGTGCTGGCCCAATTTCCATGTGAGGAGAGACACAACCCACACCACTTGAGTGAGATGAGTGACTCCACCATATGCGAGATTGAGTGCACCTACCTTGAGGGAGTGAGTGAGACACCACATAGAGAGAGTAAGATAGTTGATAGGTCATGTGAGGCTGCTTTCAACATTAAAGACTTGACCTCTACCTCTATTGTGTCTTCTCATTTGGTGCTAGGTCCCATTTATGATGACACGTTGATCCTCGACGACTTCGTCCTTCCTAATGACAAGACGATGTCCATGATGAAATATGATGCACCCCCCACATCGTTTCATCAAGATGAAGATGATGACCACCATTTTGTCTTTCCCGCCTCACCTACACCACATGAGTGGAATGAGAAAGGTAACAAAGGTGAAGGCGATGATCTCGTCCCACTAGTGGACTATGTTGACATTGCTTGCTTGCATGATGTTGATCCACCTATTGCCATGCTTCATTCTAGTAGGATTTCCCCATGCGATGATTTACCCATTTATGATGAGTTTGATGATTGCCATGTGGAGTCTATTAGTTGTGATGCCATGTTGCGTGGGATTTCTTGTGATAATTCTCTCGGTCACATCATGTTTGACATCCCGCTTGACTGGTCATATGCTATGCATGAGATCAATCATATGTCATATTTGCATTATCATCGTAGTAACTATGCATATGCCATTAAAATAAATCCAATTTGCACTTATGGCATAGATGACAAGCCCATGGTTATTGGCATTCTTTTCTTGTGATGATATTGACATACTTCCTTTGCATCATATCCATCATATGCCATGCCATGATTACCTAGCTTTGGACATGCATTATTTTGGATGTCCTTCCACTTCTCCATATTATGCTTTCGATATTGCTCATGACGAGACCCCCATAGTTCCCTCATACATTTTAGGAGATTTTGATCCATCCCATCCATTGCATGATCCCCATACTTGTATGCACAACATGCTCCCCATGAATGAAAATGCTATTGTTGTGTCACATACTTGCTCTACTATGTGTCCACATCGTGCTATACATGACAACTATTCTTTCATGATGGATGACATATTTCTCTATCGTGCCTCAAATTTCATTGAGCATTGCTTATCTTGTGCTAACTCATACGTGCACATACACATCATGATGGATGATGTGTACATTTACCACGCGCACATTTTTTGGTTTGTGTATCTTTTGTGTAGGTAACCATACTTCCTCGTCAACCGCTCAAAAGCACGAGTTGACGAAACGAGCTCTAGAGAGCAATGACGACTTGGGAGTCCATGGATTATCTTCCCCACCGCTCCGTTCGCACAAAGACTTCGCGCATCTCTTCTACATGGCCCTCACATGGTTATGGCTTATTGTCCACTATGTGTCATTTACCCATATTGACATGTTCGCTTTTAACGATATGCTCATTCCTATGCCTTTGCCATGCATTTGTGACCCATGCTTTGCATTACAGATGATGATTGATTTTACTACTTGTATGTGTGTTTGCAAGTTTGGTGGAGATATTGCTTGTTATTGCCATGATTCCTTTGCATCCCATGCCTATTATGATGTTTTTATCTTGATTTGTGATCATGCTTGCGATATGTCATGTGCATTGCCTATATCCACTATTTGCTCACATGACATGATTGCCATGATGTCCTTTAGTGTGTTGCATCTTCGTGCCACTAGTTTGCATGACTTGATTTCTATGCTTGACTATGTTGCATCACCAATGATTGATACTTGCTCATTTCATGCGGTTGATGACAACCATTGCCATGCTTTGCACTTGATTATTACTGCTTCTTGTCATATATACCCACATGTTGCCTCTCTCATGCTATATGATTTTCCATGTATTGAGTGCAACCATTATTCTAGTCTTGCTAATGAGATTGCCCCATAGCATTCTCGCATTTTGGAGATTTTGACATATTACTTGTGAAGCATGCTTGTCTTACCTCTTTGCACCATGTGCCTAGTTCCATGAATATAACCATTATTGCATCATATTATTAATGCACTTTTGGTTCTAATGGTTATGTGCAAGATAAGAGAACCATCATGATGGATGATGTGTTTATCTACCATGCACATACGTTCTTTGTTTTGTTGTGTGCATGTGTAGGATACATGGACTTCGTGTCGACTTCCACTTCACGTGAGTTGACCATTCGAGCTCTTGAGAGCGAACCACCATCTACCATGACAACTCAACATCGCACTTGCTTGTGCTTCAGCATTGTGAAGGACGCACAAGGACATGCTTTCAAGGTGATATCCTTCTCTTTCAAGAACCCCCAAACCACGAGCATTAATATTGTGGATCATTCTACATGTGTTGCTTGCACCATGAGACTTCTTGGTCATCTTGGACCACTTGATTGCACACATGTTAGAGATCTCTCTTCGACTTGCCATTTCCACATTTCCATGCATCGTCTTATATATGCCTTGTGTGTTGCATCCAATTCGTGGATTACTTGTTCCTATCATATGCTTGGTTGCAACAATATCATCTCTTCACATATGCCATGTCCCATTGCTTGTAGCATGATTGACTTGATTGCCTCACACATGATGAACAATTTCTCTTTCTATTGTGTTGAGTGCCACACGATTTTCACTACACCCTATGCACGTTATGCTTGGATTGTCTTGCACTTGACTCATGTGCTTAGACACTTCATTTTACTTGGTGTTGTGAATGATTCTTATGCCTACCACAGACGTTTCATTGAGCGCTTTATGCATGCTTGCTATGACCATGAGGTCAATGCTTATTCTCTTGTCACACATATTTGCATCACTACCTCCCAATTGCATACTTGGCCCCATGATATATTTTCTTGTGCTCAATTGATGTGCTTACATGCCATGCCACAACCCTTTGTCACACCCTATGCTATGCTTGATGACAACACTTGTTGGGTGAAACACCTCTTGAATGCTTGGTTTTGCACTAATGCTAACCACATTTGTTTTTCCAAGTGCTTGTTGTTCTCTCTCCTTTTGAAGGAATCACTAGACGGTGCGACATTGGAGAGTGCCAACTTTGAGCTTCAAGACGACGAGGACTTGGTGAATGTCCACTTTTACACGGCGAAGCCATCTCTTTTCCACGGTGATTTGGTTTTCGATCCGAGGTCGGATCTTTCCCAAGGGATGGGAGATGATACGGAGCATCCTATGGATATCACCATGTCAAGAGTCCATTTGGCGAGTGACACGTGCGACATTTACTTCACATACATAAAGGTGAATCATCTCCTTTACATGTTCTCACTTGACCCCTTCGAGGATGGTTTACTACTTGACACTCCTCTCGTGTGTGTACATAGGTATTGTCGGAACACCATGGACAAGGAGGAGAAGTGTGAGCGCAAGTGTACAACTACACCATCCACGAGAGAAGCATGGAAGAGAAGGAAGAAGAGGAATCTTCCCGCACAGAAATACCGGTCAACTACCGGTCGACCGGTACTACCACCCAACTACCGGTCAAGCTTCTGTGATCGACTGGTGCAAGGCCGGTCCAGCACCGGAACAACCGCTATATCCGCTAAAACCGGTACTACCGGCCCTAGGACCGGTACTACCGCCCCGCCTGCGCGCAGTTGAAGGGGTTTCACCCCATGTATCCCCCAACTTACCCCTTGGACTATATATACTTGTCCCTTAGCTCCGTACTAGAGTAGCAAATGTGATAGCTCATTTTAGACTAGAGCTTTGCTCATCTTAGTGGTTCTACTCCTACGAGAGACCGCGGCCCCTCTACGGAGAAGATCCACACCGGATTCAAGACCTACTCACGGAGAAGATCCTTCTAGGATTCAAGCCCCCATCTCCTTTGGATTTGGGATGAACTCTACCTTGTATCTTTCCCTTTGTTGTTCATGTACCTTGTGACCTTGTGTGTTTGATTGTCTAGTGGATGTGTGATTGGACTTGTTCTTGAGTGTTTTTCCCTCGTGTTTTCTCCCCGTGTTCATCGTGTTCTTCGTGGGATACCCTCCATTTCGTGAAAGCTCGGCCTAAATCGGGTTAGCCCCGCATCACTTGGCGCACGAGACCACGTGTCCACGGGCCTTGGACCC
>LR738714.1:321484813-321589988 GCA_902687465.1 Secale cereale
CCCCCCCCCCCCCCGGTCCAGCCGATAGCCACCCACGGTTTTGGCTGTAATTTTCACATCCGAAGTCCGATTTTCGCGTTCTTTAGCTTGTTGAGTAGCTATTGACTCCCCCATCATCCTAGATAGGTTTACACACCATTTGTCTCCATCAACTTTTGGCCATTTTGACACTTTTGTTTAGGCCACCCACAATATCATACAGCATACCACCATAGCCTTCCGCAACCTAACCCCATTTCGACCCATATAGCATTTGCGGTTGTTTGAGTGGTGACTTGAGTCTCCTAAGGTGTTTCGGATACTTAGCTACGAGTGCTTCTTCATCAACCACCACCACCACTTCTGCATTGCCATCTCCGACACCACAACCGCATGTCCGCTACCACCATTTGACATTTTCTGTTCGAGATTTTGAGTTTGCGGTTTTTCCGTTTCCTAAGGTGTTCCGGCTACTTAGGAACGATTCGGCTTCGACTCCACAGCTACTCATCATCGCCAAGGACGGTAACCTCGACGACACCATTGTACATATTCCTTGCCTTTACATTGATAGCCTCGAGCCTATTGCGTACCTTACCTATCGAGACTAGCGAGTTGAGAATTGCCGGGCCACGCTATTTGTGCACCTTAGTGATATGCTTACGCCGCATAGCTAGTTTTAGCCTGCAATCATCTTGCTATCACCATTGTGCCAAATTTCTCTCCCGTGCATATCTTACATACTTGTCTCATATCACACTCGGCTCGAGTATCAAGCATATAAAAAAAAGAGAATAGCAAAAGCTTTTAAGAAAAAGAGGAGATACAAAAGAGCTTGTAAGCAATAGAAATAGCATTGAGCCATTTTGCATAGTACATACACTTGGAGCATACATACATTGCATACTTGGGATTGAAGACGACATGTTTACTCTCATAGTTGGTGCACAAGCGTATCTTGCCCATTTGAGAAATCGAGATAGTGCCTCTAGAATCCGTGCAACAAGAGCTTTTTCCGTGGCAACACATTTTGTGCTCATTCCTTGGTTGTGCGGATCCCATCTATCTATTCGTGTGTGTGTTTCTTGTGTCACCATAGTTTTGATCTATTTGCTTTACATTGCAATTTTGCGAATCTTCCTCAACATTTTTGACATCTTGGACTAACATTGCATCAATTTTTTGTGCCACTATCCTCACCAAGCTCCACCAAAAGCTTTCCTTGTGTAGGTGTGAGAATTGACAAGGTCCGGTACCAATTGTGCTATTTCCATAATACATTATTGAGTGATCATTGATCCATCTTCAACATTGGATAAGGTACATTTGTCTAGTTCTTTCCTTTCTTCCACTCACATTTGCTTGAGTCTTGTGATGGATAGGCAAAGAAATTCATCTCCGGTCTTTGAAAACAACGGCGCAAACAACTAAATCACCAAAACTCCACTCTTCCGGCTACAACGAGCAATGCAAGGCATTGAGCGACTCGCCATCGACACTCGCCAAATCGAAGCAAGGAAAAGGGACTACATCGACACCAAGTTGGACGAGCACATGGATCAACTATGAGACATGGTGGCCGACTACAAGTCTTCTTCCCCTTCGTCATCTTCTAGGCGGCGACGCTCAAGTTGCAAATCTTCGAAGCGGGCAAACGATGCAAGTGCAAGTCGTCATCGTCCACATCTCCATGGCGACCATCATGATCACCATCATCATGAAGATGCTCGACATGCGCAAACCGACAAGTCCGAACAAGCTCTACTTCATGCCAAGGCCAAGCTTCATGAGCACAAGAGAAGACTGTGAGACAAGCATAACCAAGAAGAAGCTACGGCTACAACCTCCACTTCGGCATCTTCGCCTTTGGACGTATGGCATCTTCACCTACTTCCCGTGAGTTCGCCTACATCGACATCTTCTACAACAAGGCGACCACCTACGAGCGAGGACGACACTTCCATATTCAGAAGCTCCTCAAGCAAGACATTCGAGCATGGGCCATCCCCTTGAACCAAGGCAACGAGCATGAACCTCTTCAACTACATGAAGACGATGCCCCTATATGACTCCTACTCCGAGTCAAGCTACGAGAGCGCACATGAGACCTTCTCTTCAGTCTTGGAGGAGAGTGATGATTTGTCACTTCCTACGGCATTCATCTTTGGAGGCGTTATGGATGAGGAGGCGATTGGAGTTGAGTTTGGAGACATTTGCATCTACATCTCTACGACACCCATATATGATGAGATGACCCAATTTCCATGTGAGGAGAGCCACCACCACATGAGTGACATGAGTAACTCCACCTTATGTGATATTGAGTGCATTTCCTATGAGAAAATGAGTGTGACCACCACTAGCCCCATACATGAGAGCATGCCACACATCCTATGCAAGGAGAGCCACCACCACATGAGTGACTTGAGTGACTCCCTCGACCATATGTGTGAGAGCATCCTAGAGGGAGTGAGTGAGCCACAATACTTTGTGAGTGAGGTAGTTAAGACGGCACGTGAGGCCACTATGATTTCTAACGACTTAATCTCTACTCCGAGTGTCTTTTCTTCTTTGGTGCTAGGTCTCCTACATGACGACATGCCTATCTTCGACGAGTCCATACCCCCAATGGAGACGACGACGGCCATGGTGGACGATGATGCACCCCCCCACATGGTTCCATCACGACAACAATGTTGATCAAGCTTCGATCTTCGACACCACACCACATGAGTGGAATTCCAAAGGTAAATAGGTGATGGTTCATCTCTTGTCCCACTAGTGGATTATTTCTCCAATGATTGCTTGCATGATGATGACACGCTTATTACCATGCTTCATGCTAGTGCAACTTCCTCATGTCTTGACTTACCTATTTATGATGAATATGATGATGAGCATGTTGAGTTGCCTCGTTGTGATGCTATGTTACATAGGATATCTTGTGAAAATTCCTTTGTTCACATCATGTTTGATAATCCTTTGAACTTGTCATATGCTATGAGTGAGATCTCCCATATTGTATCATTTCAATCTCAACATAGTAACTATGCATACCCCATTAAAGTAAATCCTATTTGCACTTGTGGCATAGATGATAAGCCCATGGTCATTGGCTTTTGTTTTTCTTGTGATGATATTGCCATGCTTCCTTTACATAATTTGCGCAATTCATCCACTATGCCATGCCATGAACACATTTTTTCACATATGCTTTGTTTTGGATGTTGTCAATATTCTCCATGTGATGTTTCCATTGATGCTCATGAGGAGACTCCCATAGTTTCCTCATACATACTAGGATATCTTGATGCATTCCATACTTTGCATAATTGCCATGATTGTGTGCACCATATGCATTCCATGAATCACAATAATATTTATCATGATGCATTACACAATTTGAGTCTCCATTATGCTACACATAACAACACACCTCTCATGATGGATGACATGTTTCTTTATCACGCATCTCATTTATTTCAGCATTGGCTATTTTGTTCTAACCAACACATGCACGTGCGCATCATGATGGATGATGTGTCCATATACCATGCACACACACTTTTTCCTTTGTCTTTGTTTTGGGTAGGAACTCATGAACATTTGTCAACCTCACAATCCCATGAGTTGACAAAACGACCTCTTGAGAGCACAGACAATTTGGGATCTCGTGGATTGTCATTACCACTGTTCTCTTTGCGCAAGGACTACCCGCTTTCCTTTTACTTGTCTCTCACACGACTTTGGGCCCTTTACCACTCGTTATATTATGCTCATCCTATCATGTTCACTTTGCTTGTTATGGCCCTTGCTATGCCTTTGACATGCAATTGTGACCCTCGCTTGCCTTTACACATGATTCAACATTATGATACTTCTATGTGTATTTGCACGCTTGCTGGAGATACTAGTAGCTATTATCATGATTTCTTTGCATCATATGCTATTGATGCTTGTTGTGTTGGGAGAGTCATGAGGTCCCATTGCTATTTACATATGACTTCTTGCCAACACATTGATGAGACTTTGCTCATATCTTGCTTTCATGCTTGTGATATGTCATGTGCATTATTCATGCCCAATATTTTCACCCATGACATGCTTACCATGATTACCTCTAGTATGTTGCATCTTCGCACTACTAGCTTGCTTGATTTGATCACTATGCTTTCTTGCTATATTGCATCACCCATGTTTCAGTATCATTTGCTTTCTTGGGTTGATGACATATATGTTCATACCTCTCACATGATATACATTGATCATTGTCGTTTGTCTCCATTTGTTGCATCCCTCATGTCAGGGATATGACTAGCAGGTATAAACCGGCTAGTGTAAATCGGCTTAGTTATATTATACTTGGTTGTAATATTTAGTAAAGGCTACGGCCCATGAGATCTTAAGGCCCATGTATAGAAGTGTGGTTTATATACCGCCAAGCAATGTAACTTGAGAGATAAGGAAGAACAGACAGAGACCGAGGCGGACACAAGTATGAGCCGTCCTCGGGACTCTGTAAACCGGACCAGGTGTCACCTCTATATAAAGGGACGACCCGGCGACGGTTCAGGGGAAAAAAGAATCAACCCGTCGAGACCACAGGCAAGCGAATCCGCTCCCTGTAAACCGACGCCCAAGCAATACCAAACCAACTAGACGTAGGCTTTTACCTTCATCGAAGGGGCCGAACTAGTATAAACTCTCTGTGTCCTTTGTGTGCTATGAACCCCTTCAAGCTAACCCGTGCGATGGTTCCATCATCAAGTCCGTTAAACCGGACATCTGCCGTGCTAATTCCACGACAGTTGGCGCCAACCGTGGGGCCTCCGCACGATGGTTTCGAGTTCTTGAAGGGCAACTTTGAAGGGCTCAGAGGTTACGCGGTCGGCCGGATGACCAAGAGTCGCCGCGGCCGGATCTACATCGATGACGCAGGTTGGGGACCGGAGGCCGATTCAATCGAATACGGGTATCGGGTTCCTTACGGTGGCATCCAAGTCTTCATTGGCAAAATCGGCGAACTGGGACCTGAGCCGGACATCTTCCCCAACATCGTCGAGCCGGCTCAGCGTGCGAGATCGGCCCGGATTCAGCCCACCATGAAGCACGTGTTCGTTGGAGCAATCCACGGAGTTCGAGCCGAGGACGGATCGCAATCCGATGGTGCAACAGGTGTCTACTCAGACGACGAATCTTTATCCGGTGAAACTGAGTCTCTGTATCAGTTGCAGGACGGCCGGTCTGAGGGTGAGTCCGATGGAAACAGTATTCCGGACCACTTTGGCCCGCCAAACCGGGTGGCTGTCTTTATGGCCGGTTCACAGCCCCCGGTGAACGGGGCGACAGCAGTAGCTGGTGTAGGGGGGAGCGGCACGACCCTCTCACCTACTGACGTTCTATCCACCTTGATGGATGAGTTCACAGCTAAAGTGGTGGAAACAGTAGCTCCAGCAGACAAGGTGCAGCATGATGCAGAGCTCCTCCAGTTAAAAGGCCGGATTGATCAGATAAAGGAGGATCTGAAGGCAGAGAGAGAGATGATAGCGGTAAGACAAGCAGAGCTGGATGGTCAGGCTTTTCACCTAAGGATGGAGCAAGCTTCTATGGAAGGAGTAAGGGGACGAAAGTACCAGTCTCGTCTACCGCCGGTTTATGAAGCAACGAATCTGTTCAGGACACCTGGGGCTGGGACTAGTAATAATCCGGCTTCAAACCGGAGGGCACCCCCAGCCAGGGAGGAGCCGATTCAGCAACCCACCGCAGAGCGAGATCGTCGGATCACATCGGCACCTTATGTCCCCACCCCTTCAGGTCATTATTCAAACCCGTTGGATAACATCGCTGCAGCTGCTGCACGTTTGGCCACTTTACCTATGGAGGAGACGTCTCCGGTGGCATTGGAGGTGCGTAGGGTCAAGGAGCTGCTTAATACGGCGTTGATACAGCAGCAAGCATATTCTCACAGCAGGGAAAGGCTACATTCAACACCACGTCCCAGCCGGAGTTATACTAGGCATTGGGAGGAGCCAGAAGTGTCTAGCAGCGAACGCAGGAGGCATCAACGCAGACAGGATAATCCGGCGGGTGCGGCGGCACCAGCTCCAGATATAAACCGAGTTGGATCAGGAGCCCGGGAGGAGGTTCGTCAAACAACGCCGGTTCACACAGCTATAGCAGAAACAGGAGCTACAACGAGTTCTTTCGGGGTGCAATGTCTTATCCCCGCTTTACGGGGTGTCAAGCTGCCTAAAGATTTTAAAGGGCCCCGCAAGGTACCTAATTACACAGCAGATTTAGCTCCGGAAGCTTGGGTTGAAAGTTATGAGATGGCCATGGAGATGCTGGACGTGGATGAATCGGCTTGTGCCAAGTATTTTACTATGATGCTTGAAGGTACGGCCCGGACCTGGCTGAAGGGTTTACCCCCGAACTCTATTGGATCATGGGGGGAACTACGCGGCCAGTTTATCAAAAACTTTAAAGATACATGCAAACAGCCGATGTCAGTGATGGATCTAGCAGCTTGTGTGCAAGGAGAGCAAGAGTCTACAGCAGCTTGGGTGCGGAGAGTAGCGGAGATTTTACACTCTTCGAATAGTATCAATCCTAGTACGGCGATAGTGACTTTGGAAAACAATTGCCAGTTTGAATCTTTAAAATTAAAACTCGGACGACTTAAAAGGGATTGCAATGATATGGGAACTCTCATGAGTGCCTTGGTAAAATATGGAGACTCTGATAATACCAAGTACCCAGAAGCGGAAGGAGACAAGACAGGGAAGGTTAGCAAATCTGGTAAACCGGCGCCAGTTAATCCGGCTACCACGAGTTTTTTGGGCAAACGGAAGGCAGAGGGTGGCTCTGACTTCGTGGCCAACACTCAAGTTCAAGGGGAGTTTCAGCATAGCCTAGGAAATCCACCTTCACAAACCGGCAGAGGGACTCTTAGCTGGGATCAAGAGTTAGATCAGCCTTGTCCGAAACATAGCATGAAAGGTCGACCGGCAAAGCATACCATAAGAGAGTGCAGGCCCCTTATGAAGGCAATGGCGGGCTGCTTCAATCCTCATAACAGGCCTCCAAATGGCGGTTCAGGTCCTAGATTTTATGGTCCGGGTCATCAGGGGAATGGCTCCGGATCAGGATATAGGGGCAATAACAATGGTTATCAAAATCGGGCCGGTAATCAAAATAATCAAGGAAATTATAATAACCAGGGTAATCAGTCGCATCATCAAGGTGGTTACAATAACCAGAGCAATCAACAGCAGGGCCAAGGGAATTACAATAGTCAGGGGAATCAACAGCGTCAGCAACAGCAGCCGCAATCTGGATATCAAAGTAATCCAAAGGAATTGAGCAGTGGGCAATATCATGTCTTCACCACAAGTCTGTGTAAGAGAGATCAGAAGGTTTTGAAGCGGGCAGTTAACGCAGTTGAACCGGCAACACCGCAATTTCTACGTTGGTCAGAACAACCCATTGCATGGAGTAGAGAAGACCACCCGATACAAGTGGATAATCTGGGCCATTTGGCCTTGGTGGTGGCACCCCAGGTGGGAGGTTACAAATTCACTAAGGTTCTCATGGACGGTGGTAGCAGCATCAATATTCTGTACTATGAGACTTTCCGCCGTATGGGTCTGACGGATAAGAAGTCAAGGCAATCAAACACAGTGTTTCATGGAGTAGTGCCAGGTAAGTCAGCTTATCCGGTTGGAAAGATTGATTTGGAAGTTACCTTTGGAGATGAACATGATTCCAGGTCGGAGATGATAACTTTCGAGGTCGTCAAAATCAAAAGCCCTTATCACGCTTTGTTTGGAAGGACGGTTTATGCTAAATTTATGGCTAGGCCGTGTTACGTTTATCTGCAGCTTAAAATGCCGGGTCATAAGGGCACGATCATGGTTCATGGAAGTCGCAAGATAGCAGTGGAATGTGAAGAAGGAGATGCAGCTTATGCAGAAGCAGTATGTGCCACGGAAGAGTTGAAATATTATAAAGATAATGTTGATTCGGCAGATATGACTCCGCTGAAGAAGCCAACTACAGAGCATGATCCGGCGTTGAAGTTTAAATCAGCAGAGGAGACCAAGCAAGTTGATTTTGTGCCTGGAGATTTGTCTAAGCAGTTCACTATCAGCGCTAACCTTGATCCCAAATAGGAAAGCGCGCTCATCGAGTTCATCCGTGAGAACCGGGATATCTTTGCATGGAAACCTTCTGACATGCCAGGTATACCGGGGGAACTCGCTGAGCACAGTCTTAATATTGATCCAAAGTTTAAACCGGTCAAGCAGTATCTACGCCGCTTCAATGAAGAGAGGCGCAAGGCTATAGGAGAAGAAGTGGCCAGGCTTTTGGCCGCAGGATTCATAGTGGAAGTTTTTCATCCGGAGTGGTTGGCTAATCCGGTGCTGGTGTTAAAGAAGAATGGAAAGTGGAGAATGTGTGTGGACTACACATACCTCAACAAGGCCTGCCCAACTGATCCTTTTGCTCTCCCTCGCATTGATCAAATCATCGATGCCACAGCGGGATGTGAGCGGCTAAGCTTTTTAGATGCGTATTCAGGGTATCACCAGATCAAGATGGCAGTTAAAGACCAAGAGAAGACAGCTTTCATAACTCCTTTTGGTGCTTTTTGCTATGTGTCTATGCCTTTTGGACTAAAGAGTGCTCAAGCAACTTATCAGCGTTTTGTTCCGAATTGTCTGAAAGGGCAGATAGGGAGGAATGTTCATGTTTATGTGGATGACATCGTGGTTAAATCAAGGAAAGAGGAGACAATGATAGAGGATCTTAAGGAGACTTTTGATAATCTTCGAGCTTATAAGATGATGCTTAATCCGAAGAAGTGTGCTTTTGGTGTTCCGGCAGGTAAACTACTGGGATTCTTGGTCTCAAACAGAGGAATAGAAGCTAATCCAGAGAAGATCAAGGCCATCACATCTTTGACTAAACCGGTTTGCATCAATGATGTTCAGCGTATAGCTGGCCGGATCACAGCATTAAGCCGGTTCATCAGCCGTTTGGGAGAGAAGGCGATCCCACTTTACCAGATGCTGAGGAAAACCGACCGGATTATGTGGAGTGATGAGGCAAACGTAGCGTTCGAGGATTTAAAGCGGCAATTGGCAAAACCGCCGGTTTTAGCTGCTCCGATTGATAAGGAGCCGTTGCTGTTATACGTCGCTGCCAATGCACGGGCAGTCAGCGTCGCAATCGTGGTTGAGCGCAAGGAAGCAGGGAAGGAATACCCGGTTCAGCGCCCGGTTTACTACTTGAGTGAAGTACTCATTGAATCCAAGCAGAGGTACCCTCATTGGCAGAAGTTGGTATATGGCGTGTTTATGGCAAACCGGAAGTTGAAGCACTATTTCCAAGGTCATCCAATAACTGTGGTCAGTTCAGCACCGTTGGGAGACATAATCCAGAACAGTGAGGCTACAGGTAGGGTAGCAAAGTGGGCCATAGAGCTCAGCCCACATGAGTTAAAATATGTGCCACGCACCGCTATAAAATCTCAGGCATTGGTAGATTTCATCAATGATTGGACAGAGTTGCAAACTCCTGAGGAGAAGCCGGATCTTACTTACTGGACGATTCACTTTGACGGTTCAAAACAGTTGGAGGGCTCGGGGCTGGAGTTGTCTTAACTTCCCCCAGAGGTGATAAATTTTGTTATGTCCTCCGCCTATTGTTTCCTTGTACTAATAATGCAGCAGAATATGACGCACTACTTCATGGTTTGCGGCTGGCAAAGGAGATGAACTTAAGCCGGGTTAAGTGCTTTGGCGACTCAGATCTGGTGGCACAGCAAGTTTCCGGCAAGTGGGATTCAAGAGATCCCCTCATGGCGGCTTATAGACGGGAGGTTGAAGCAGTTGCATGATACTTCAAAGGATATCAGGTGGATCATATAGACCGACGAAGGAACAAAGCGGCCGACGCTCTAAGCCGGCTGGGATCTCAACGTAAACCGGTGCCACAAAACACTTTTTTGGATGAATTGCACAGTCCTTCGGTTCAGATACCGTCGGAGGAAGACCTAGCTGTTCCTGATCCAGAGGCACAGTTAGTTGCAGCGCTCCATGTTATTCCAGATTGGACGCTGCCCTATTTGGCATACCTGAGCCGAGGAGAGTTACCGGACGATGAAGAAGAAGCACGACAGATAATCCGGCGTTCTAAGTCCGTGATGATTGCAAACGAAGAGCTTCATCATCGCAGTACTTCTGGAGTATTTCAGCGGTGTGTATTAGCTGAGGAAGGTTGTGAGATTCTTCGCGAGATCCATGAAGGGGATTGTGGTCATCATGCCGGTTCAAAATCATTGGTGGCTAAAGCATTCCGGCATGGTTTCTATTGGTTAACTGCTCATGCAGATGCGGCAGATCTAGTCCGGAAGTGTGACGCTTGTCAAAAATTTTCGAGGCGTGCTCTGGTTCCGGCGCAGGAGCTCCGGATGATACCAATAACTTGGCCGTTTGCGACTTGAGGGCTTGATATGGTTGGACCCTTCAAGCGATCCCAAGATCAGAAAACTCATCTACTAGTAGCAGTAGACAAGTTTACAAAGTGGGTTGAAGCGGAGCCTATAAGCAAGTGTGATGCGGCAACGGCGGTCAAATTCATCAAAAAAGTAATTTTCCGGTTTCGCTTTCCACATAGCATCATCACAGACAATGGCACTAATTTATCTCAGGGTGAGATGGAAGAATTCTGTCAACGAGAACATATTCGTCTGGACGTGTCTTCTGTGGCCCACCCCCAATCCAATGGTCAGGCTGAAAGGGCAAATCAGGAGATTTTGCGAGGTATCAAACCCCGGCTTAGGACGCCTTTGCAGAGAACCCCATGATGTTGGGTTGAGGAGTTGCCATCTGTTCTTTGGAGCATCAACACTACACCAAACCGGTATACAGGTTACACACCTTTCTTCATGGTCTATGGTGCTGAAGCAGTCCTTCCGAGCGATATACGTCATGATTCACCAAGGGTGACGACTTATGTTGAAGCAGTTAACGAGAGAGCAAGGCAAGACAGTTCAGACCGGCTGGATGAAGAGCGTGATATAGCTGCGGCACGATCTGCGATTTATCAACAAGATTTACGCAGATATCATAGCTGCCGGATTAGAACAAGGACGTTCCAGGAGGGCGACTTGGTACTCCGGCTCATCCAAGATCAAACAGATATGCACAAGTTATCCCCACCTTGGGAAGGGTCCTTTGTGGTCAGTAAGAATCTACACAACGGTTCATATTACTTGGTGGACGTTCGAGAACACAAGGACTCACGGACATCAGAAGAGGAGACGAAGAGGCCATGGAACATCGCCCACTTACGGCCATATTATACTTGAGCTACGAGCTCCTGTATCCTATGTATATATTGTGATTAATAAACCGGCACCCTTGGTAAACCGGGGGCTCAGCCTTTTTTCCATATGCAAATATCTTGTGAGAACAACAATGCAAGTTTTTTATCAGATATTATATTTCAACATATTGGCCAGTTAAAATTGATTTTTTACAAAGCAAAACTTTCTAAAAGAACATGAGATGACATCCGGTTCGAAGAGAGGACGCTTCATGATTTACCCACCGGTTCAGGAGGAACCCTGGAGACCCTCTGAAAAGTTGGATAAATCCACGTTCAGTGATTGGTTTAGATTTACCCACCGGTTCAGGAGGAACCCTGGAGACCCTCTGAAAAGTTGGATAATCCACGTTCAGTGATTGGTTTATAATTACCCACCGGTTCAAGAGGAACCATGGAGGCCCTCTGGAAAGATGGATAATCCACGTCCAGTGATTGGCTTAAATTTGTTACGGTTCTATCGGCCCTCTGAAAAGATGGATAAATACCACGTTCAGTGATTGGCTAGGCCCTCTGGGAAAGATGGATAATCCACGTCCCATTGATTGGCTCAGTTTTTATTTGCGGTTCTATCGACCCTCTGAAAAGATGGATAAATCCATGTTTAGTGATTGGCTAGGCCCCCTGGGAAAGATGGATAATCCACGTCCCATTGATTGGCTGAACCTTGCTTTGAGCCTGGCAGCTCTTAAAAAGCCTCGACTACATGGTCTTATTTGAAAAATTTGCATCTTTTTGTGTTTGTGTTTTATGACCCTTTAAACCGGAGTGGAACAGCCACAGAAGCTGACCACATATCTATAAAGTGGAAAGTCTGGGTCATGAATACTAGCATGAGTAAACCGGTGTTCATTGTAACCCGGATCATCTATCAGGCAACAAGCCACAATTTTCTGAACAAAGTTTTTCAGAACAAGATAAACCGGAGTCTATCATCAAAACCCGGGTTTCTAATTGGATCCAGGAAGATCATCATCAAAGTATTGAGTATATATAATCTCAGGTATAACTTTATTGCTGGTATGAGTGTATTTATTCGACAGTTTGAGAGAACAATTTAATCCGTCCAGTGGTAAACCGCTAGGACATATTTTCAGTGTTATTTCTGCAAGAGCAGAGGATATGCAAGATAAGCACCATCAGATAACATTTAACTTGGCAAATATTTCATATAAGAAAGACAGAATATCCGGATTAAAGCAGATCAAGTTTCAGCTATCCTATTACAAGGCATAGCAAGCCTGACGGATTAAAAAGATTGTTTGGCAAAACAGAGACTGCGATTACAACAATGAGTTTTGAATTATGCTCCTCCTTGCTGAGACGGCTGGCCATCACCTTGATCCGGAATATCTTCATCTTCTTGAAGCGGTTGGAAGTCCGGCACACGCCAGTCAATCTTCGTCAAAGCCCGGAAATACATCTCGTCGTTGATAAGTTCAGAAGGTTCAATATCAGGAGCGAAGGTATGAGGACGAACCGGCGGGATTAAGTTGACGGTGTCATAAACCGGCCGCTCCACCCGCTCGTTTTGCAAGTCGTATCCAGGATGATACCTGGATAGATCAGATTCAGCTGCGAGCTTGCTGGCGAGGGGACGCATCTCCTTCGTCAAGGCGTAGAGATCCTTTGCGGTAAAGGCAGAGCCGTCATCTTTGGTGTCCGGGAATCCAGTTAAAACTTCTTCCGGATCAAGATCCGGGACCCAGGCTTTAGCCCTGGTAAGGGCCAGAAGAGCACCACCTCGGGCAGCAGATTTCTTGACTTCTTCAAGACGAGCCAGCAAAACAGATAATCTTTTCAACGTGTCTTGGATAGTTGTAGGGGCCGGTTTACCGAAGGATGTTGCGCTGATGATCCTCTGAGCGCCGAAATACAGCTGCTCAACCAAGGTGTAACACGCTTTAAGCTTCTTCCGTAAGTCATCCCCAAGATGGGAGACACAGCGCCCTGCATATGCATATTACGGTTAAACCGGCACAGACGGAAGATTGCAGGGATAAAGCAGGAGTTCAGATTATACTTACCAAAAACTGCAGAGGTCATCAACTCAATCTGCTGCTTTAAACCGGTTAATTCTTCTGTAACCGGATTAAGCGCCCCTTCAGCATCCTGGATCCTTTTCTCCAGATCTTTCTTTTGAACCTCAAAAGTGGTCCGCTCTTCTTCAAAGTATTTCTTCAGATCTTCAGCAGTCTTTAAACTTACCTGAAGATCTTTCTTAGCCTTTGAAGCGGCAGATTCTGTCTCAGCAAGACGGCTCCGAAGTTCATTGATTTCATCAGCGTTCCGGTTTAACTCAGCCTGCAAAATAAAGTGACAAGAAGCAAAGATCAGACAAGTCTCAAGCACACAACAAGTTGTCTGCTTGACACTTGGGGGCTAATGGTAGTTGAAGCAATAAGCAACAGCAATTTAAAATTACAAGTCTCAAGCACACAAACAAGTTGTCTACTTGACACTTGGGGGCTAATGGATGGTTGAAGTATCATCAGAAATTTTTACAAGTATCAAATACATAAACAAGTTATCTACTTGATACTTGGGGGCTAATGTAAAGATCAATTGTTCAAACTACAAAGTTCCGGTTCACCTTCAGCACGCAGCTAAACCGGAACTTGGGGGCTATTATGGGATAGAAGCATATCAAAAGTACAAAGTCAGAAGAAGAGGATTACCTCATATTTCTCCTTCATCAAGTTAACCAAACTCGCTTCATAGTCTCGGCTGCTGTGAAGCCGGTTTAGATACCCAGAATAAATTTCTTGGGCGCTCATGTCTGCAAGATTGGATACTTCAGTACTCCATTTGCCCTTCTCTTTATATAGCTTCTCCGTTTTAGCTGTATGCTTGGCTAAAACGGTGGGCTCAGCCGGAGCAACGAATGCAGCCCCAGTCACTACAACTTCTGGAGAAGAAGGGGCAATTGGAGTCGCAGTGTGAGCCGGATTGGGAGATGCCGGATTAATTTGCGGAGAGTTGACCCGGGCAGGGCTTGGCAAGTTGTGTGCATCTTCAGCAGTAGGATTTTTGGGTGCGGAGAGGTGATCCGTAGGCGCAGGATCTTCAAGAGGAGCTATGGGCTCGCTTTCTGGAGGAACGGTCGTTGCCGGATCATCGGCCGGATCATCTGCAGTGGTCTCAGCAGGAGGCTTGTTTGCCTTGGGTTTCTTGCTAGGCTTTGGTTTGCTGAAAAAAGTTTGCAAAATGAGTTAACATTATAAAGCAAAAGGGAATCATAAATCGGAAAAGTTAAAAAGTTACCCTGGGACAGTTTTCAATGGAGGAAGTTGGGTGGCGGTCGATTCACCAGAAGAAGACAGTGGAGTTTCCTGATAATCAGGGTCAGACGGTTTAAGAGGTTTCCGGATAAGCCCAGCCTTGGGATGAAGGAGAGTCGGAGAAAGTATCACCTCAGCACGGCGCTTCCGAGCCGGAGTTAAAGAAATCCCGGATGATTCCACTGCCAGGCCACTATGGCGAGTGGTCCGACGAAGAGCTTCATGCTGTTGCTTCTTCAAAATAAAATTAGGATCCAACTGAGCATAAGGGTGAGAAAACTGGTATTTCCGGACGGTCCGACGACTTTTTTGTGGAAGAGGTTCTGAATCAGAAGAAAGGATAGTTACCTCAACCTCGGCCGGATTATCACCTTCAGCCAACTCCTGTGGAAAGTTATCATTAGGTACAGATATGAATACAAGAAAGCAAAATTCAAACCGGTTTAATTCATACCTCGGAATCCGGATCATCATCCTCGGCGAGATAGCTGGAGTCAAGAGCTGCCTTTCTTTTCTTGTTAGCAAAGGTCTTACGGCGTGCTTGCTTGCCAGTTTTCTCCTGAGGTTTTCTCTTCCAGAAAGGATCATCAGCCTATTCAAAAGAAGGAAGGACAGTTGAAGGGACGGTTTAAATAAACGGATTACAAATACAGGATAAAGCAAAACTTACCGCAGGCAGTTTATTCTTCTTATAATATGGTGCTAATCCGACTTTGCTGCAGTCTGCTAAGGAGACGTTGAGCATCTTTTTAGCCGATTCAATAACCTCCGATTCGGATAATTTGTCCTTGGTGAATCGTTGAGGATCGCCCGGTTTACCAGAATACTGGCACATCAGCTGAGATCGCCGGCTCAAGGGAAGGATGCTCCAAGACAACCAGCAGCGCATAAAGTTAGTTCCAGTCAAGCCATTGGCCATGAAAGCTTTCAACCTGGAGAGCTGTGATGCAAACCGGGTCCGCTCAACAGAGCTGGGTCGTTGAGGTAGAGGATGATCCTCCGGAATACGGTGCTCACGATAACCCGGCAAGGGGTTCTCCCCTTCAGGAGAAGTGTCGATGCAATAAAACCATGACTTGTTCCACTCTTTTGGATGCGTGTGTAAAGCGGCGTGAGGAAAGACAGCGTCCCTCCTTTTCTGGATACTAACACCGCCGAGTTCCTGATGCGGTCCACTGGTGAACTCTGTGCGCCGGTTCAGGTGAAAGAAGTCCCGGAACAGATCGACAGACGGTTCTTCTTGCAGATACACCTCCGAAAACACTTGGAAGTCACAGATATTTGAAATAGAGTTGGGTCCAATATCCTGAGGGTGGAGTTGGAAGGCAGCAAGAACGTCCCGGAAAAATTTTGAACCGGGAGGAGAGAAGCCTCGAGATATGTGATCAAAGAACACGATAACCTCCCCGGGCCTGGGGGTAGGAGGGCATTGATTCCCCGGAGCCCGCCACTTCAAAACAGACTGAGGGCCTAAGGTACCAATTTCAGAAATCTTGACCAAATCTTCTTCCGTGATGATGGAAGGAACCCAATCACAGGAGACGAACTGTTTGGCCATAGCAACGAAAAGACAAGTACTGAAAAATATAAAGTGCAAAAAAACGGATTATGAGGGGACAGCAGTATAAACCGGAAAATATCTATGAAAGGTACGCAACGGTTTGAACCGAGGACTAATGGCATGGTTAAACCGGCAATAACAGGGAGCTACGTCATTTCCGGTTCACGACATTAAAGAGAGGAACAGCTAAACCGTCGCGTTTCAATTTCAAAATTTTGCAAAAACAGGGCATAATAGTTTAAACCGGAGTATATCTAATGGATCTACAAAGGAGAAGAAACAGTTTCCTTGTAAACGGCTAAAGTGGAACAGATCTGGGCGTGCAAAGAAAAGAAAAATAAAGCGCAAGAAAATACGAGAAGAAACGCAAGGGTCTTATGCGGAGCAGATGAATCTACAGGATAAGTGTAAGTGGCGAGATTTAAAGCTAATACTAGTGGAAGATCTATTAACTGGGTATAAAGGTCACAAATTTTCTACGAAGTGAGCATTTACGAGGAACAGGTTGAAGTTTTCATTGAAAGCCCTAATGGCGGAAGAACAAGGGAAGAACCCTAAAGGATGCAGATCTAGAATGAGGAAGGAAAGACATACCTGAACAATGGAGGACAGCGGCGGAGTTCTCTGGTCGAATCAGGTTGATGCAGCGGCCAGGGAGGTCTTAACTCGGCGTGGCAACGGCAGGCGCTTCAAGCTCGGGCGTCAATGGAGTCTTGAAGCTCGGGCGGCAGAAGGAGGAAGAAGAGGCGAGAAGAAGGAAGAATAAAGGGGGACGGCGGTATTTATAAGCGAAGGACAGATGGGAAACGACAGGTGCGGGATTCGAGGGGGTAAAGATCGGATAAAGATCCTTTTGACGCCTCTATTTTCGGATAACCATTAAACAAAGCTACAGTACAGCTCACGGTGTTAAATGCGGAGATGATGTCACGGTCAGATTTAGTAATTCTCGAAGATGACGTCAGAGCCGGTTTACAAAAATATGAAGATAAAGAAGAAAATTATACAAGATAAGGAAGACTGATATGAACAAGTTCAAATCATCCTGGGGCCTAATGTCAGGGATATGACTAGCAGGTATAAACCGGCTAGTGTAAACCGGCTTAGTTATATTATACTTGGTTGTAATATTTAGTAAAGGCTACGGCCCATGAGATCTTAAGGCCCATGTACAGAAGTGTGGTTTATAAACCGCCAAGCAATGTAACTTGAGAGATAAGGAAGAACAGACAGAGACCGAGGCGGACACAAGTATGAGCCGGCCTCGGGACTCTGTAAACCTGACCAGGCGTCACCTCTATATTAAGGGACGACCCGGCGACGGTTCAGGGGAAAAAAGAATCAACCCGTCGAGACCACAGGCAAGCGAATCCGCTCCCTGTAAACCGACGCCCAAGCAATACCAAACCAACTAGATGTAGGCTTTTACCTTCATCGAAGGGGCCGAACTAGTATAAACTCTCTGTGTCCTTTGTGTGCTATGAACCCCTTCAAGCTAACCCGTGCGATGGTTCCGTCATCAAGTCCGTTAAACCGGACATCTGTCGTGCTAATTCCACGACACCTCATGTTCACATACCTTGAGTGCAACCATGCTATGATTATTGATATTGGAGACCTTGTGATGCATGCTCACTTGATTGAGCCTCATGCCTTTGGTTGTTATCGCATCATATGCTTAGATACTATGCCACATTACCTTGTCCTTTCTTAAGATAAGCATGATGAATACACTTGTTGGGTATTTTACCACACGAATGATAGGTCTTGCACTTCCGCTAACCTCATTTGTTTTTCTGAGTGTTTGTCATGTTCTTCCATTTTGAAGGATTCACAAGGTGGTACGATAATGAGTTATCTTGGTCATGCGAAGACATAAATGATGTGCGACACCAACATCTTCAAGAACATTCATAAGGTGAACTCTTTCCCTTTGAGCCACCCTCAATTACGCATATTGGATGGGTCATTCTTTCATTGTTGTCTCTTTCTTCTTGCCTATATGATACATCTATTAGATGGAGGACTGACATGGAAGATGGACCCTATGGATCTTCAAGTTGAGGAGCGCTTGGACTTATTGGAGATTGCGTCTACGGACATGCACTCATACCGCGTCCATGTCGATATGGTTCACGATCCGAGGACCGATCTTTCCCAATGGGGAGAGATGATACAGTGTATCCTACGGCT
This sequence comes from Secale cereale, assembly GCA_902687465.1. NCBI lineage: Eukaryota > Viridiplantae > Streptophyta > Magnoliopsida > Poales > Poaceae > Secale > Secale cereale. Next base: position 321,503,219 of record LR738714.1, read on the forward strand.
ATCTCCATGTACACCTTCATAGCACCTCATGCACCAAGTGGACCCAAGGTACGAGGGCGACCATCACCAAGATGCTAGGGAGCATCACCAAGTCCAAGGAGAAGGACGAGAAAACCACGAGGAAGATGGAGGCCCGGAGTTGGAAAAAGAGATGCTACCCAGGCGACCCCGTGCGCACGGGCCCCTTCGACCCCATTCCCACGGGCCTCCCAGGCAGGTGGTCCTGAAGACCCCCGTGCGCCGTGCCCACGGGCCTCATGGACCCCGTGCGCCCAGGCTTGCGTGTCAGGTCTCTGGAGACCCTGTGCGCACCGGCTCCACTTACCCCGTGCGCATGGGGCCCCCTGAGTGTTGATGCGGGCTTGGCCCTTGTGTTACCATTTCGCCCCTCTCTTTGCCTAGGACTATATATACTCCTTCCCATTCTCTGTAATGCCCCAGATGTAACACTTTCCAAATATGGCAATATATGAAACTTTGACTTCATCAATTCCATTCTGGGCTCTTCCTCATTTCGGGTTTTCTTCATTTTGTCGTGTGTGTGTGTGCATTTCATCCATGTCATGTTGTCATGTGCATTGCATTGCATTTGTGTTGTCACTTGCACCCGGTCCCACTCGTCTCTTTCCGTTGTCCGTTTCGAGTTCCGACGCTCACACACGTGCCCGTGGCATCCCCGAGTCCTTCTTTCGTATGTGGCCGTGTAACGTTTCCGGAATGACGTGAGACTTGTCGTGCGATGTTTTTTTGGTACGTGTAGGCCGCCTGTGAAGTTTCGTCGCGTTTGGAGTTCGTTTGGTACTCCAACGGTTAACCTAGTGGGCTATAAGAACCTCTTCTTTAAGGCCCAAGACCCCCTCCACAACAGCCCACTAACCCAGCACAACCCTTCCCATCATCTCGGTCGTCGAATCGTGATCGTGTGGCCGAAAACCGCTCCCCATTTGGAGTCTTCTAGCTCCTTGTGCCTATAAATTAGTCCCCCACGTCCATTTTTGCGTCCAAACCCTAGCTCCTCTCCTCCCCGCAGCCACCGGACGTGTCCGTCGACGCGCCGGACGAATCAGCGCCCGCCATGTGTCCTCTCCGCCGCCGCCTCCCACAGCGCCGCCGCGGGCCCGCGGGTCCGAGGCCGGCCCGCCCGGCCCGCGCGCCCCGGCCCCCTCGCCCGCTCGGATCCACCGCCGCCTTCGCCTCCGACGGGGTTTGCTGCCGTCGGGCTCCCCGGATCTTCCCGCCGCCGCCGGATCTTCCCCGCCGCCGCCGGCTCGAGGCTTCCGCCGGCCTCTGTCGCCGCCCTCCCGCGGCCAGGCGCCGCCGCCCCGATCTTCCCGCCGGCGCCACCGCGCCCCGGCGCCACCGCGCCCCGGCGCCACCGCCGTCCCGGCCCGCCCGTCGCCTCGAGCTCCCGCCGATCCAGCCACCGACGAACCCTAACGGGTCGGACCCGACCCGTCGCCCGACCCGATCCGCTCCGCCGCGCCCGATCCGCCGGTCCGGACGTTGTCCACGTCACCCCGGACGTGTCCGCCCGACCCCCCTCTTGAGGTTTTTTTTCACTAAGTCCCTGGAATTACATATTTTATTGGCATCTTTGCATGGCTGTAACTTTTAGTGTGCTTGTCCAAATTGTGCATATGATATATCAAAATGATCGTGGTGATGTGCTCTACGTTTTGTTCCATTGTGGCATGCTTGTTTGAGATCATATAGAGGTCCTAATCTCTGTTGCAAGAGTGCTACTTGTTATAAACTGCTGTAACTTGTTATTTTCATGCCATGTTTGATATGTGATAACTTGGTGCATGTTTACCCAAATGAAGCAAATGATATGTCAAAATGTTCATTGTGAGATGCTCTACATGTTGGTTGCTGTAGCATTCATGTTAGGTTTCATATTGCCATGTTAAACTTGGTTGCAAAAGTGCATGTGGCTGTTAAGTTATGAAACATGTTATAAGATGCTGATTTGAAGTGCTCGTTGCTATTGATGTGTTTGTCCCCATGTCACATGTCAATATGTTTTAGAATCTCCATCATATGGTCTTTGCTGTGGTGCAAACCATTTTCCATGATATGCCTTGAGGTGACTTAAACATGCTTGTCTATCCATCCATGCACTCACTTGCTCATATGGGTTGTTGTAGCTTATTTATTTCTTGCTCCCAAGTTGCTATAAATTATATATGTCAGGTTTTTAACAGCATGATCAATTTGGCGTAGCTTGTTGCTATTGATCCCTGCCTCCTATGGAGTTGCTCCAATGGAGTTGTTTGCTGTAGGATATGTCTACTACATGTCCATGCTTATTTTCATCATGTTTGGTTGCTGTAGATATATATTTCTTGCTCCAAAGTTGCTATGTGGCTGTTAATTTCAGCTTTGCATTGTATCTTGTTTCGTGTGTATGTGTTGAACCGTTGCTCCGTTTTGAGCGTTCCCTATATGAAACTTGTGTTATTTTGCATGTAGAATCATAATATCATGTTGTTTACATGTTTGGAGTGAGTTTGCTTGATGTTTGGTTGCATCTTGCACCGTTGCCATGCTTGTCTTGTTTTGCTCGTATCTTCTAGACCGTAGCTCCGAATTAAACAAACTTTATATGAAACTTGACTAGAATTTCGTCTAGATCATCATGGTGCATGTTAACTTTCTGTTTAACAACTTTAACTTAAGGCTTGTTCAGATCTGGACCAATTTCAACATATGCATATGAGGACTTACCGGATTTGCTTTATGTGGATTCCGGCCTCATTTAAACATGTTTTCTTGTGTTGTTCTTGTGTGCTTCATCCCTTGACATGTATTGCATCATATATGCATCATACTTACATCATGTTGATAGTGCATTGCACCTTGTTTGATTTTGTTTCATGTTGTGTTCTTGTGTTGAGTAGAGCCGGAAGCCGAGACCGAGTGCGAGGTTCCTACTGAGGTTGAGTCCGAGGAGCCCTCTTACGATCCTATCGACGACTCGACAGGCAAGATGACCTGACCCAGATAACATTACTATCTTTGTCTATTGCTAGATGTCTCGCTCTTTAGCTTATTGCCTCGATGCCCATGTTTGTTTGTCAGCCTCCTATTGTAACCATGAATCTGTCTAACCACCCAACCTAGCAAACCTCTGTTTGGCTACGTAAGCTTCGCTCAGCCCCTCTTATAGCATTGCTAGTTGCAGGAGAAGATTTGAATATTCTTGCTTCATGTTGAAGTTATTGTTGGGATATCACACTATATAAACTCTTAAACTAAATCATCTATATATTGGTAATGGGTAGAAGGCTAAGCCTCTTGCTTGGTGTTTTGTTCCATTCATGCCACCCTAGGAACCGTATAAACCGGTGTTATGTTCCTTGATTTTGCGTTCCTCACACGGTTGGGGTTATGGGACCCCCTCGATAACCCGCTTAGCGCTAAAGCTTTTCCAGCAAGTCCCAACATTGGTTCTACATTTGCCTAACAACTAAAACTTGCATAGGGAGTTATAAACCCTCTTCTTAATCAACAACCCGGGCCAGTGCTCCACATGAGTGTTGGTCCAAACTGGGCAACCTGCGGGGCCACCTTGGGGAAACCCGAGGGCTGGTAAAAACATGTAGCTTGTCCCATCCGGTCGTGGCCTGAGACGAGATACGCGCGGCTACTATCAGGGTGTCGGCACGCCGGGAGGATTTGCTGGATTAGTTTTACCTTAGTCGAAATATCTTGAGCACGGGATTCCGAGAATACTCGGGTCTTCCCACCTTGGAGTTGCGACTCCGCAGATCGTGAGCTTGTAATGGGCTAAGTTGGGACACCCCTGCAGGGTTATGAACTTTCGAAAGTCGTGCCTGCGGTTATGTGGCGGATGGGAATTTGTTAATATCCGGTTGTAGAAAACTTGACACCATGTTCAGAACACACTACCAGCATGAGTAACCGTGACTGTCATTTTTTGAAAGGGGTTCGGGAAATGAACACGGTGGGGTTATGTTTGACGTGCTTAGATAGGATCACTTCGTGATCACTTGGACGCTCGTGGCACTTCTCTTCTCGCTCTAAACACGTAAGCTAGTGCTAGTGCAGCTGCAACCTTTATTTTCTTCAGCCTTGTTCCACACCCAAGGCTTTGATAGTTTTGCTACCCGGGAACGGGATTGCTGAGTCCTCCGTGGTTCTCAGATTCTACACAACACCAGATGCAGGTACCATGGTGAACTACACAGGTGCAGGTACCATGATTCTACACCAGATGCAGCTACCATGATGCTACCCGGGAACGGGATTGCTGAGTCCTCCGTGGCACAGAGCTGTACTGGGAGTTCGATGAAGAACGTAGTCGATACTATGTGCACTATCCCGATGATCAGTAGTGGCTTCTACTAGGGCCGATTCGGACCTTGTCGCTTTATTTATTTGGTATCTTTCATTTGGATCTTCGTCCGTAGTCGGACTGTGATGTTATTTGGATGATGATTTGCTTATGTAATGTATTGTGTGATGTGGCGAGTGTAAGCCAACTATCCTTTTGCAATTTCATCCCTATTTTGTACATGAGTCATGCAAAGATACCATACTTGAGATCATTCTAGTATGAGCTTATACCTTTAAGTCGTGCCTCGACACGTAGGAGGTATAATCTCATACTGGGCATTACAAGTTGGTATTCAGAGCCTTCTCCGACCTAGAAGCCCCCACGGATTGATCGAATCGTTGATGGTTGAGTCTAGGCACACACTTGAAAATGTTTTGAGTCATATATATATATATATATATATATATATATATATATATATATATATATATATATATATATATATATATATATATATATATATATATATATATATCGGAGAGTAGGATTTCTTTTGCTCCTCATCCCTTTTCACTCTGGTGAGGACTCCTGACGATTACTTGTCTTTTCTACTCTAAAAAATTCACCAACATTTTTTTTAGGATCACGCGAGTGTTGTTTGGATTGTTCTAGTGTATTTGTGACGAGAACATTGTTCTCGATGCCTCCTGTCATTTAGGGGTTGTGGCAGTGTCCCGGGGAGTTGAGCTCCGAGGTGTTGCCGTCCCAAATATATCGCAGCAGTTCTGGAATACTTAAGACGGCCGACATCGAAAACTCTCCTATGCGGTTAGTGGCAAGATAACCCCGACATCACCCAGTACTGGGGAGGTAGTTCGGGAGTATTGGCATAGCTTGTATAGTAGATGCGTTTCGAAGGTCCGAGGTAAACGGTTTCCGGAAATAACTGGTTATGTGTTGAAGGATGGATACAACTGGATGTAGGATTTGAGTTGAGTGCGCGATGCTTCCCCTGTATCCCCAACACCTGATTGCATAATTGGAAACTTTCAGAAATAAATAGGTGGGTTCATCTAGTAGTTCGTAGGCATTCTTCCAACGAATGCACGATATGGAGTTCGGGGTTCTACATTGAGTGAAGTAGTTTTATGGGCGTTGTTCCGATCGGGAGTTGCATCTTAAAGGGTCCTTGGCTATGCTGATCCGGGGATTGCAAAACCCTTTTGTAACACGTTCCATAAGCTTTCAACACGAATATGTCGACCGAAGCTTCTATCTTGTATTTGTTCTGTCTGCTCCTTGTTGTTTTTATTTATCTTTTGTTCTCCCAAGTGGCTTCTTGTGAAGATTGTTGTATCATTAAACTATGGATTACATTCGTTCATCTTGTTCGAATGTTCTTGTGAAGACTTGTGTTGCAATTTCTAGCCGTTGATTCAGCTTATATATTCTCTCAATCAATGGCTAATAGTTGTCATCTCATTCAGGATGGCTCCTAAAAGGGTTCCCAACGCAAACCCAGAGGGTGAAGAAGTTCCTGATTGTCCTCCTTCCCCTCCTCCTTCGTTTGAGGCCCGGAGAGCAATTATGCAAGCGACAAACCAGAACACCCAGATGCTTATGCAAATGATGTAGAACATTCAAGCAAATCAAGAAAATCAAGGTGGTCATGGGAACCAAGGCCAAGGCAATTTGTTCAACCAACCTCACTTTGCTACACTCAACCAGTTCCTGGCAAACCAACCGAAGGCATTCAGTTACTGTGTGGACCCTCTAGATGCTGAAGACTGGATAACAGACATCAAGAAGCATTTCGAGTGCAGTAACATGAGACCTGAGGACTATGTGAAGTTTGCCGCCTTCCAACTCAAGGACCAAGCCGCTGATTGGTGGCAGAAGTACAAAGATTCCAGAGAAGGACGTGAAATCTCGTGGGCTGACTTCTGCAAGGATTTTCGCTCTCACCACATTCCAACTAGTGTCATCGAAGGTATGCGTGAGCAATTCCGCAACCTGAAGCAAGGCTCAATGTCTGTTTATCAATACAATGTCAAGTTCCAGAACCTTGCCCGCTATGCCAAGCAAGACATCCCAGATGCCAAGAGCAAGATTTATCAGTTCCGTGGTGGTCTGAAGGATGAACTCCAACTAGCTCTCACCTTGTTCGAGCCTGATGAATTTGATCAATTCTATAACATGGCACTTAAGCAAGAGGCATCCCAGCTCGAGATGGAAGCTTCCACCTCCTCGAGTGATCCGACCTCCCAATAACAACAACAAGCATTCTGGTGGCCGTGGTTTCTCCCACCCACCCAACCCAAGCAATCAGTCAAAGAATCACTTTCAAGCTTCGAAGTCAAGTGCTCCTTATCACCGTCCTCTCTCAGAAGTGGTTTGCAAAAAGTGCACTCAGAAGGGTCATTATGCTAACAAGTGCCCCAACCCAAGGCGCCTTCCGCCTCCTCCACCTGTTAGCACTGCTATTGTCAAGCATAATCCAAAGGCAGCAAGAGTGAATCTGATGAATGCATCTCAAGCAGAGAATTCTTCAGATGTGATACTTGGTAACCTTCCAGTTAACTCTATTCCTGCAAAAGTGTTGTTTGATTCGGGTGCATCATGTTCCTTCATGTCATATCCATTTGCATCCAAGCATAATGTTCACACCGAAGCTTTACCAAGAATTTTGAGTGTTATATCTCCTGGCAAGAGATTGAGTTCTAGTATGGTGGCTCCAAATGTATCTATTCGCATGGGTGATTACCACTTTCTGGCTTCTACGGTTGTTCTCGGCAACTCCGACATTGATCTTATTCTTGGGATGCATTGGCTCTCCAAGCATGATGCAAACATTGATTGTGCAAATAAGGAAGTCAAGCTTACTCATCCTGACGAAGACGTGATTATCTTCGCCTCTCGAGATAACACAATCAGGCTATTCTCTCTCAATGACAAGGTCGAGATTGATGCCGTCTCTCAAATTCCGGTGGTCAATGAATATGAAGATGTTTTTCCTGAAGAGCTTCCAGGCGTGCCTCCGCATCGTGAAGTTGAATTCCTCATTGAACTCGAGCCCGGTACTGAGCCAGCATGTCGGCGTCCGTACAAGCTCTCCCCTGATGAGTTGAAGGAGCTGAAGAAACAACTCGATGAACAAGAACGTATGGGTCTAATCAGGCCTAGCACTTCTCCTTGGGGCTGTGGTGTTCTATTTGTCAGGAAGAAGGATGGCACGGAGCGCCTTTGCGTTGATTACCGGCCATTGAACAAGAAGACAATAAAGAACAAGTATCCGCTCCCCAACATCAATGAATTTTTCGAGCAGCTCAAAGGAGCAAAAGTGTTCTCAAAGCTCGATCTCCGGATGGGTTATCACCGGATCCGTATCCGTGAAGAAGATATTCACAAGACTGCATTCAGAACAAGCTACGGCTCCTATGAACACACAGTCATGTCTTTTGGCCTCGCTAATGCTCCACCCACCTTCTCGAGAATGATGCACTACATATTCAACCCCTGCACCAACGAATTTGTGCTTGTCTATCTGGATGACATCTTGGTATTCTCCAAGAATGAAGAGGATCATGTCAAGCACCTCCGTTTGGTTCTCGACAGACTCCGTGAACACAAGTTCTATGCGAAGTTCTACAAATGTGAATTCTGGCTCGATAAGGTCTTATATCTTGGCCATATCATCTCTGCTGAGGGTATTTCTGTCAACCCCGAGAAAGTTAAGCGATTGTCAACTGGGAACGCCCTCAGAACGTCAAGCAACTCCGAAGCTTCCTTGGTCTCGCTAGCTATTGCAGAAGGTTCGTTGAGAACTTCTCCAAGATTGCCAAGCCTCTCTCAAACTTGCTGCAGAAGAATGTCAAGTACAACTGGTCTCCGGATTGTGATGTGGCATTCAAAACACTCAAAGAAAAGCTCATCTTTGCTCCAGTTCTTACTCCTCCGGATGAGTCCAAGCCCTACGAAGTATTCTATGATGCTTCTCTTCAAGGACTTGGTGGTGTTCTAATGCAAGACAAGAAGATTATGGCATACACTTCTCATCAATTGAAGCCAAATGAGAAGACCTACCCCACACATGATCTCAAGCTAGCAGCAGTGGTACACGCCTTGATAACGTGGAGACACCTTCTGTTGGGCAGAAAAGTCGACATCTTCACCGATCACAAGAGCTTGAAGTACATCTTCACACAGCCGAACCTGAACCTTCGCCAGACTCGTTGGGTGGAAATGATCCAAGAGTATGATCCAAGCATCGAATACACACCTGGCAAGGCCAATGTCATTGCAGATGCCTTGAGCAAAAAGGCATATTGCAACAGTCTCCTTATCAAGCCGTTTCAGCCTGAGCTTTGTGAAGCATTCAGGAAGCTCAACCTCCAAGTTGTTCTGCAAGGCTTTCTTGCAAATCTTCAAGTTGCTCCTACCTTGGAAGATCAGATCCGTGAGGCCCAACTCAGTGATGCTATGGTGCAAAAAGTGAAACATGGTATTGCCAAGGGTACTCCCAAATACAAGTGCTATCGCGTTGATGAGAAAGACACCTTGTTCTTTGAGGACAGACTTGTGGTTCCCAAGGGTGATCTCAGGAAGCTCATAATGAACGAAGCACATGACTCCCTCCTCTCGATTCATCCCGGAAGTTCCAAGATGTGCCAAGACCTCAAGCAATCTTACTGGTGGACTCGCATGAAAAGGGAGATTGCCTAACCCGTGAATGAATGTGATGTCTGCAGAAGAGTGAAGGCAGAGCATCAACGTCCAGCCGGTCTCCTCCAACCTCTTCCTATTCCCGAGTGGAAATTCGATCACATTGAAATGTATTTCATCACTGGGTTTTAAGTCCAAGAAGGGGAATGATGCTATCTTTGTTGTGATTGACAAGTTGACCAAAGTAGCTCACTTCCTTCCTGTCAAAGAATCCATCAATGCAGCTCAGCTGACAGAGTTGTAAACTTCCAGAATTGTGTCATTACATGGCATTCCTCAAGTTATCTCCTCAGACCGTGGAAATTTGTTCACATCCAAGTTCTGGGACTCCTTTCAGTCAGCCATGGGAACTAAGATCCGTTTCAGCACTGTGTTTCACCCTCAGACTAGTGGTCAAGTCGAAAGAGTGAACCAGATCCTCGAAGACATGCTCAGAGCTTGTGTCATCTCTTTTGGCATGAAGTGGGAAGATTGTCTCCCGTTTGTTGAGTTCTCTTACAACAACAGTTTCCAAGCAAGTGCCGGCAAAGCTCCTTTTGAAATCCTCTATGGCAGAAACTGCCGTACCCCTCTCAACTGGTCCGATACTGGTGAACGTCAACTTCTTGGCAACGACTTGATCTCACAAGCCGAAGAAATGTGCAAAGTCATACGTGAGAATCTCAAGGCCGCTCAGTCGCGTCAAAAGAGCTACTCTGACGGCAATGTGACGCCCGAAGACCGACGTCCCAGAAGATTCTAGAAGATTCCAGAGATTCCAGATGTTCCGGGATCTCCTGTGTGTTTTATTTTTGCTTGTGTTATTTATTTTTGCATTGCATCATGCCATCATGTCATATTTTATTTTGCATCTCAACCTAAATAAATTGTGTGGACCTTCGGTCCATTTAAATCGAGGGAATGCACATGGTGTTTTCTTTTTATAACATATCCTCCTGGTATTATGGAGCTATATAAATAAATATTCCAGTTATTTGGAATTCACCACAACAAACTTGCATTTTAAATCCCGTTCTTTTCCAAGATATTTAATCCTTGATCTTATCCTTTTTGCTTCAATTGAAGAGTGGAGCTTTGATATTATGCCAGAGTAACTACATTCAAACTTTGGCTCAACTTGTATTTATTTGGTCCTCCAAATAAATATTTTGCTTCTCTTTCTTTTCCTGTGATAGAAAGGAAGTTATTTAGTTTTTTTTATATAGCAACCAGCCCAGCTTGGGACCCTCCTAGCATCCCAGCCGCGGCCTCCTCCTAGGCCCAGTACTCCTCCACCACGGCCCAGCCGGCCCACTTCTCCTCTCTGGCCCGACAGCCGGGCCTAACCCTAGCTGATCGCATCTCCCTCGCTCGACCCTCCCTGTTTCCCCTCGTACACCGTCGCCACCCCGTTTCCTCGATCTCCCAGCGCCCGAGCCCTCTCCCCTCGCTTCCCTCTCGAGCTAGCGATCCCTCCGGTCCGATTCGCCCGAAGCCGCAGCCCGCGTCTCTCCTCCGCGCGGGCAACGGCCGCCCCAGCTAGGCCCCCCTCGCTCTCTCCTCCTTCGCCCGGCCAGGAGCGGCCGTCCACCGTCGCCCCGCCTCGCTAGGTGTTGCGCGCCCCGCGCCTTCCTCCGTCTCCAGGCCATGGCCCGCGCCCCTCCTCCCCAGCGCCTCGCCATGGACGCGCCGTTCCAGGCTGCGCCTCCCTCCGTCCTTGCGCGCCCCAAGCCGACGCCTCAGCACCACCGTTCCTCGGTCGACCTCCCCGACCTATGGCAGCAGCTGCTGCGGGTCAGGCAGCGCCGGCGTCCTCCCCCCTGCATCGGCCTCTATCTCCTCGTTTGGCCTCCTGCCGCTGCACGGCCTCGACGCCCCAAGCCTCTGCTCTGGCCATCGGCGCCCCCAAGACTGTTTTGCTTGCTGCCATGATGCCGTTGCCATGGCCTCGTCGCCAAGTTTGTTGCTGCGCTCCCGCCGGCCAAGTTGCTGCCATGGGTTTCGCCAAGTGTCTATTCCGGTGTGACGGAGATCGACAAGTACCTCGACCACAAGTGTGCGACTACGCGGAATCGACAAGTACCACGACCAAGTACCACGACGACCGCGAGTACCACTACCGTCGCCCGTGTACGCCTACCTTCGGTGAAGAAACGAGTCGACTACACGTGACGACGAACGCCAAGTACCACTACATAAAACGTGTACCCCGACGCCAACTTCGACGCGACAAGTACCCCTCCGATGACAAGTACATCTACGAACGGGAACGCCGACACAAGACGACGCGACAAGTACCTCTTCGAACGGAAACGCCAACGTGAACAACTACCGTCGCCGAGACCCTCAAGTACCTCTACGAACGGAACGGCTACTCGTTGGCGACCTCGTGTACGACTACTTCCTCTCCGAACGGAACGTCTACTTTCTCTACGACCCGTGTACCACTACTTCCACTACGTCCCTCGACGACTTGAACCCCTCCGAGAACGTTTGTCCCGAAGGTATAACCTGAGACGATGACCCGTGGAATGCTTGTGATGTGGTTGTATGAGATGTTCCCCGTGTTTGCACCGTGTCCGTTTCGTCCCTTTTGTCATGTTCCTCGGTTGCCTCGTCGCCGACTCGTGGGAACCCGGAAGACGGGATCACCCCACCTTCTTCTTGTTTCACTCGCTCTCCGTTATCTTTTGCACCGGTCTCTCAACGAGTTACCAGTACCGAGATGTTGCCTTGCATCATTTTCGGATCGTTGCCGTGGCCCCCTTTTCTTCCACCACGGTGACAAATACTTCATATCTCTCTTGTCAACCCTTTCAATAATAATTGCATAAAACTTGATCATGTCATCCGCATCATGTTAACAACATTATATGTGTGAATTGTTGTTTGCTTATAATTATTAAACATGCTCATGGGGATTTTCCGGAATTATTGTTGTTTTTCCGGCCTCATTTAAAATGTCTAAATAGTGTAGTTTATTATGCTTCACCTCTTGCCATGTTAAAAACATTTAATCTTGTCTTGTAAATAAACGAGAGTCAATTAAATAATAAAATGTGGTGCTTCGTCAATATGCAACTCGTTGCATATTGAGCTCCACTTAACTTGTAGTTTTGTTTGTGCACTTTGCCATGCCATGCATATTTAAACCGGACATGCATCATGCTTGCTTGTGCATCATGACATGCTTATGATTGTGTGTTTACTGTGTTGTTTCTTTCTTTCCGGTTGCTTCTCTTGTTAGCTTCGGATTCGTTCCGGAGTTGTGAGGATTCGCTCGACTGTGTTGCTTCGTCTACTTCGTGGATCCGTTCTTCTCCCTTGTGGAATCCCAGGCAAGATGACCGAACCCCAATAACATTACTATCTTTGCCTATTGCTAGTAGTTCCGCTCTATAGTTTTGCCTAGATGCCCATGTTCGTCCTGTCAGCCTCCTACTTGTAACCATCACCATGTTTAACCACCCTACCTATGCAAACCGTTGTTTGACTAAGTACGCTTCGCTCAGCCCTTCTTATAGCATTGCTAGTTGCAGGTGAAGATCGAAGATGCTTGCGTCATGTTGAAGTTTGTTGGGTTATATCACACTATATAAATGCTTAAAATGAAATCATCTATATATTGGCAAGGGTGGAAGGCTAAGCCTTTTGCTTGGTGATTTGTTCCACTCATGCCGTTAGGAACCGTATAAACCGGTGTTATGTTCCTTGATTATGCGTTCCTTACACTGTTGGGGTGTATGGGACCCCCTCGATAAACCGCTAAGTGCTAAGTCTTTTCCAGCAAATCCCAACATTGGTACTATTTGCCTAATAACAAATTAAACTTGCATAGGGAGTTATAAACCCTTTTTTCTTTAATCAACAACCCCGGGCCAGTGCTCCACATGAGTGTTGGTCCGAACTGGGGGTCCTGTGGGGCCACCTCAAGGAAACTCGAGGTCTGGTAAAAACCCGTAGCATCACCCATCCGGTCGTGTCCTGAGACTTAGATACGCGCGGCTACTATCAGGGTGTCGACACGCCGGGAGGATTTGCTGGATTAGCCTTACCTTAGTTCGGAGTATCTTGAGCACGGGATTCCAAGAATACTCGGGTCTTCCCACTTTGGAGTTGCGACTCCGCGGATCGTGGGCTTGTAATGGGCCAAGTTGGAACACCCCTGCAGGGTTATGAACTTTCGAAACCGTGCCCGCGGTTATGTGGCAGATGGGAGCTTGTTAATATCCAGTTGTAGATAACTTGACACAATGTTCCAATACACTACCAGCGTGTGTACCGTGACTGTCAATTTCCGAATAGGGATTCGGGAGTTGAACACGGTGGGGTTATGTTTGTTGAGCTGTAGCTAGGATCACTTCGTGATCATCTCTCGACCGATGCCTTCTCTTCTCGCACTCTTTCACGTAAGCTAGTTGCTAGTTGCTGCTGCCGACACTGATTCTTTTCTTCAGCCATATCCTCTCCCAAGGCTTAAATAGTCTTGTTACCCGGGAACGGGATTGCTGAGTCCTCTGTGGCTCACAGTTACTTCACCACACCAGATGCAGGTCCAGTTGTGAGCTATCCAGGTGATGGCACCGAGCTTGACTGGGAGTACGACGAGGAGCGTAGTCGATACTATGTTCGTTATCCGGATGATCAGTAGTGGAGACTTCTACTAGGATTCGATCCGACCTGTGGTTTTAAATTATGTTTGGTATCTTGTCATTTGGATTTTACCCTTAGAGGGTTGTGATGTTTTATTGTATGATGATTGAGACATGTATTGTATTTGTGTGACGTGGCGAGTGTGAGCCATCTATTTTATGTTTTCCATCCCCATCTTTTACATGAGTTGTGCAAAGATACCAGACTTGCGATCATTCCAGCATGGGGTTAAGTCTCTAAGTCGTGCCTCGACACGTAGGAGATTTAGTCCCATCCTGGGCATTACAAGTTGGTATTCAGAGCCTTCTCCGACCTAGGAGCCCCCACTGATTGATCGAATCGTTGACGGTGGAGTCTAGGCACACACTAAAATATTTTGAGTCCTATATATTATATCGGAGAGTAGGATTTCTTTGCTTCTCATCCCCTTTCTCTCTAGTGAGGACTCCTGACGTCTACTCTTGCCTCTTCTATTTTCAAAAATTGCACCAATTTTTTTTTAGGAATCTCGCGAGTATTCTGGGATTGTTTCGATGTTCTTGTGACGAGAATATTGTTCTCGATGCCTCCTGACATTAGGGGTTGTGGCAGTGTCCCGGGGAGTTGAGCTTCGGGGTATTGTCGTCACAACCATATCGCGGCAGTACTAAATACTTAAGACGGCCGACATTGAAAATCTCTCCTATACGGCCAGTGGGAAGATAACCCCGACATCACCCAGTACTGGGGAGGTAGTTCGGGAGTATTGCCATAGCTTGTTATAGTGGATGCTTTTTGAAGGTCCGAGGTAAACAGTTTCCGAGAAAGACTGATTATGTGTTGAAGGATGGATACAGCTGGATGTAGGTTTAGAGTTGATTGCGCGGTGCTTCCCCTGTATCCCCAACACCCGATTGCATAACTGGAAACTTTCGGAAATTAATAGGTGGGTTCATCTAGTAGTTCTAGGCATTCTTCCAACGGATGCATGATATGAAGTTCGGGGTTCTACATTGAGTGAAGTGGTTTTATGGACTTGTTCTGATAGGGAGTTGCATCTTAATAGGTCCTTGGATATGCTGATCCGTGGATAGCAAAACCCTTTTGTAACACGTTCCATGAGCTTTCAGCACGAATATGTCGGAACAAAACTTCTATCTTGTATTTGTTCTATCTGTTCCTTGTTCCTTTTTATTTATGTTTTGTTCTTCCAAGTGGCTTCTCGTCAAGCTGATGTACCTGCGGAATTCATTCGTTCAATCCTTTGTTTTGATTTGATTCTGGTATTCGAGTTGCTTCGATGAAAAAATGTTGATTCCATACCTTCCTAATCGGTGTTCTCATATTTCTATGGGAGTGCTAATTCTTCTTGACCATCGAGATATTCATGTTAATCATTTTCAACCAGTGTGCCTTCTCTTCAAGTTATTCCATACGGACGCCGTTGAGAAATCTGACGATTGTCTGTTTCATTCATTCCAAGTCGTCTTTGTTTTTACCCGCCCTCCCACCCTTTTTCTTCTTGGAGCCAGAATTCTCAGATGAAGTATCCATTTTATTCATGTGATGTTTCTTCATTCATTTCCTTCAATGTTCTTATCCGGTGATTTATCGTGAAGATGCTCAAGAGCTTCAAGTTCTTCATTCTTTTGTTCTCAAATTCTGCTGGTGGATGTAATTCAAGATTTCGGTGTTGATCTTATCATTTTTCCTCTTTTCACAATGCTTTCTTATTCCGGTGCACCAATTAATCATTCTCCTCTTGCTATTCATATCCGGAGTGCTGAAGATTCATAATTCCATTCTTAATCCTGTCAAATTATTTTGAGCTTTGTCTCCTTATTCAAGCCATTTAATTCAACCGGTGCAATATCTCTTCAGCAATCTTTTCCAACGGTGATTTCTTTGAGTGGGCCCTAACCCACAGGTCTTTTTCCAGGATCTTACCTAACTCTTCTATTTTTCCGGAGTTATTCTGAAATTCTTTTGAAAGTGTGACGTAAGAATGATTTCCATCAGTCACATGCCTTCTCCAAGATCGCTTTCAAATTCTTGTTCATCATTGGTTCAACCTTTTAATTCTTCATTCCGGAGTGCTCAACAATTCTTATGACATTTCTCGTCTTCATTCTCAACATTTGTAGACCGAAGAAGTGTTTCTCTTAAATCTTGGCCCTTTCTCTCAAGATTCGTGGTTCTAGCTTCATGCCATCCTCATTATCGTTTGATTGTGAGGAATTCTTTTATACCCATCCGAAGCATTTCATGAATTCTTTCTTTGTGATCCTCCGAAGGCCATCATTTCAGAATATTTCTTCGTTCTCAGTTTTCAACTTCGTCCTCCAAATATTCTTCATTGATGCCTCTTCGTTCGTCTCCATATTCTTACGGTGGTTCTTTCAAGTTTAACCTTCCGTTATTATCGTTTTAATTCATTTGTTCTTTTCATAATCCTACCGGTGGTTCGTTGAAGATTTATCCATGCTTGTGCGAGATCTCTCTTTAATTCTTTCCAACGAGAATAAGTAGTATGCCAAATCCTTTGGTTGTCATCAATTTAATTGGTGAAGGATAAGCACACAGTAAATCTTATTCTTATTTCCTCGAAGTGATTAATCTCTTTTTTCCGGAGCTTCTTCATCATATCATATTCTCGGTTCTAAGTTGTTCATCTTGTTTTCCGGAGTTCCAAGTTATTCAATTATATCATTTCAACCTCCATCTAATTCATCGCAGGCCTTGAATCTTATTCTTTTCATCTTTCACTTCTCATGCTTTCATTACCGGAGTTCTCATGGTGGTTCATCATGTTTTAATTCATCCTCGAAGTCTTCATCAAGATTCTTGTTGGAGCTCAAGCATTCTTCATCATGCTTTCCAATTGCAATCCTTTCTACCTTATCTTTCAGATGGTGTTATGTCATTCTTGATAATTTTCATTCATGTTTCATGATTCACAAGTTGCCAGGAATGAGATATTTAAAACCATCATTTTCCTTGTTCAGGAGATCTTTTCAACTCTTCAATTTATTTGTTGGAGTAATCTTGGGTTGTATTTCACCTAAAAGCTTTTCCCTAAGGATTTTGCTATTGTGGTGCTTATAAATGACCCAAGTTCTTCATTTATCATTCCGGTGAAATAAGTGTATCGTCTCCTTGTTGATCTCAATGCAATCTATTGTTTTCGTTAGTGGCAGAATTGTCACCTCATAATTTTGAGATGTTTTCCATAAGCCCACATCAAGCTTTTTCTTTTGGTTGTTGATTTTCCAACAACTCTGTTCAACCCATCTTCGTTAGGATGCTCTTTCAAATTCAATTTTGAGAGAAGTTGTCATTTTTCTTCTTCGTTCAATTCTTTCATGGATCTATATTCTATTCTTTCATTCCGGAGGCTTTGTGATATTGCTCTCTTGGACCATCATATCGTTTTCATCAAGAGCATATCATTTCTTGTGCTTATCCAGTTAACTAGAGTGTGGTATTCTTCATTCTAGTTCTCTCATCTTACCAAGTCTTGCCTGTCTTTTAACCGGAGTGTTGTATGAGTCTTTCTTACCCTTGTGTCATTCTTTTAATTGGTTCGGAGCCAATGTGTTGTTGATTGCATCAAGTATCTTCCAATCTTCCCAAGTTCTTGTTAATTCCTTCCATTTTCAGACGGAGTGCTGTCCAAATTCTGTCATTCTTATTCCTTGGCTATACCATTGCGGTTTCATATTCTTTCCGTCCGTAAGCTCTTGTTTCATGTCTTTCAACCTACAAGGTTCTAATTGTGTTCCTTGGTTCTCTTTTCTAACGGAGTTTTCATATTCGTTCATCTCCGTTGTATTTTCTTTCATTTTGTTCAACCTCTCAAGGTTCTTTGGTTTTCACTCGTTTGTCAAAGAAGAAACTTTGTTTTACCTCTTCCTCTTTCGTTTTTGTTTACCCGGTGCCATCTCTAGGATCTCGGGTCGAGATCCTCTGTTAGTGTGGGAGAGTTGTGACGCCCGAAGACCGACGTCCCAGAAGATTCCAGAAGATTCCAGAGATTCCAGATGTTCCGGGATCTCCTGTGTGTTTTATTTTTGCTTGTGTTATTTATTTTTGCATTGCATCATGCCATCATGTCATATTTTATTTTGCATCTCAACCTAAATAAATTGTGTGGACCTTCGGTCCATTTAAATCGAGGGAATGCACATGGTGTTTTCTCTTTATAACATATCCTCCTGGTATTATGGAGCTATATAAATAAATATTCCAGTTATTTGGAATTCACCACAACAAACTTGCATTTTAAATCCCGTTCTTTTCCAAGATATTTAATCCTTGATCTTATCCTTTTTGCTTCAATTGAAGTGTGGAGCTTTGACATTATGCTAGAGTAACTACATTCAAACTTTGGCTCAACTTGTATTTATTTGGTCCTCCAAATAAATATTTTGCTTCTCTTTCTTTTCCTGTGATAGAAAGGAAGTTATTTAGTTTTTTTTATATAGCAACCAGCCCAGCTTGGGACCCTCCTAGCATCCTAGCCGCGGCCTCCTCCTAGGCCTAGTACTCCTCCACCGCGGCCCAGCCGGCCCACTTCTCCTCTCTGGCCCGACAGCCGGGCCTAACCCTAGCTGATCGCATCTCCCTCGCTCGACCCTCCCTGTTTCCCCTCGTACACCGCCGCCACCCCGTTTCCTCGATCTCCCAGCGCCCGAGCCCTCTCCCCTCGCTTTCCTCTCGAGCTAGCGATCCCTCCGGCCCGATTCGCCCGAAGCCGCAGCCCGCGTCTCTCCTCCGCGCGGGCAACGGACGCCCCAGCCAGGCCCCCCTCGCTCTCTCCTCCTTCGCCCGGCCAGGAGCGGCCGTCCACCGTCGCCCCGCCTCGCCAGGTGCTGCGCGCCTCGCGCCTTCCTCCGTCTCCAGGCCATGGCCCACGCCCCACATCCCCAGCGCCTCGCCATGGACGCGCCGTTCCAGGCTGCGCCTCCCTCCGTCCTTGCGCGCCCCAAGCCAACGCCTCAGCACCACCGCGCCCCGGTCGACCTCCCCGACCTCCGGCAGCAGCTGCTGCGGGTCAGGCAGCGCCGGCGTCCTCCCCCATGCATCGGCCTCTATCTCCTCGTTTGGCCTCCTGCCGCTGCATGGCCTCGACGCCCCAAGCCTCTGCTCTGGCCATCGGCGCCCCCAAGACTGTTTTGCTTGCTTCCAAGATGCCGTTGCCATGGCCTCGTCGCCAAGTTTGTTGCTGCGCTCCCGCCGGCCAAGTTGCTGCCATGGGTTTCGCCAAGTGTCTATTCCGGTGTGACGGAGATCGACAAGTACCTCGACCACAAGTGTGCGACTACGCGGAATCGACAAGTACCACGACGAAGTACCACGACGACCGCGAGTACCACTACCGTCGCCCGTGTACGCCTACCTTCGGTGAAGACACGAGTCGACTACACGTGACGACGAACGCCAAGTACCACTACATAAAACGTGTACCCCGACGCCAACTTCGACGCGACAAGTACCCCTCCGATGACAAGTACATCTACAAACGGGAACGCCGACACAAGACGACGCGACAAGTACCTCTTCGAACGGAAACGCCAACATGAACAACTACCGTCCCCGAGACCCTGAAGTACCTCTACGAACGGAACGGCTACTCGTTGGCGACCTCGTGTACGACTACTTCCTCTCCGAACGGAACGTCTACTTCCTCTACGACCCGTGTACCACTACTTCCACTACATCCCTCGACGACTTGAACCCCTCCGAGAATGTTTGTCCCGAAGGTATAACCCGAGACGATGACCCGTGGAATGCTTGTGATGTGGTTGTATGAGATGTTCCCCGTGTTTGCACCGTGTCCGTTTCGTCCCTTTTGTCATGTTCCTCGGTTGCCTCGTCGCCGACTCGTGGGAACCCGGAAGACGGGATCACCCCACCTTCTTCTTGTTTCACTCGCTCTCCGTTATCTTTTGCACCGGTCTCTCAACGAGTTACCGGTACCGAGATGTTGCATTGCATCATTTTCGGATCATTTCCGTGGCCCCCTTTTCTTCCACCACGGTGACAAATACTTCATATCTCTCTTGTCAACCCTTATAATAATAATTGCATAAAACTTGATCATGTCATCCGCATCATGTTAACAACATTATATGTGTGAATTGTTGTTTGCTTATAATTATTAAACATGCTCATGGGGATTTTCCGGAATTATTGTTGTTTTTCCGGCCTCATTTAAAATGTCTAAATAGTGTAGTTTATTATGCTTCACCTCTTGCCATGTTAAAAACATTTAATCTTGTCTTGTAAATAAACGAGAGTCAATTAAATAATAAAATGTGGTGTTTCGTCAATATGCAACTCGTTGCATATTGAGCTCCACTTAACTTGTAGTTTTGTTTGTGCACTTTGCCATGACATGCATATTAAAACCGGACATGCATCATGTTTGCTTGTGCATCATGACATGCTTATGATTGTGTGTTTACCGTGTTGTTTCTTTCTTTCCGGTTGCTTCTCTTGTTAGCTTCGGATTCGTTCGGGAGTTGTGAGGATTCGCTCGATTGTGTTGCTTCGTCTACTTCGTGGATCCGTTCTTCTCCCTTGTGGAATCCCAGGCAAGATGACCGAACCCCGATAACATTACTATCTTTGCCTGTTGCTAGTAGTTCCGCTCTATAGTTTTGCCTCGATGCCCATGTTCTTCCTATCAGCCTCCTACTTGTAACCATCACCATGTTTAACCACCCTACCTATGCAAACCGTTGTTTGGCTAAGTACGCTTCGCTCAGCCCTTCTTATAGCATTGCTAGTTGCAGGTGAAGATCGAAGATGCTTGCTTCATGTTGAAGTTTGTTGGGTTATATCACACTATATAAATGCTTAAAATGAAATCATCTATATATTGGCAAGGGTGGAAGGCTAAGCCTTTTGCTTGGTGATTTGTTCCACTCATGCCGTTAGGAACCGTATAAACCGGTGTTATGTTCCTTGATTATGCGTTCCTTACACGGTTGGGGTGTATGGGACCCCCTCGATAAACCGCTAAGTGCTAAGTCTTTTCCAGCAAATCCCAACATTGGTACTATTTGCCTAATAACAAATTAAACTTGCATAGGGAGTTATAAACCCTTTTTCTTTAATCAACAACCCCGCGCCAGTGCTCCACATGAGTGTTGGTCCGAACTGGGGGTCCTGCGGGGCCACCTCAAGGAAACTCGAGGTCTGGTAAAAAACCCGTAGCATCACCCATCCGGTCATGTCCTGAGACTTAGATACGCGCGGCTACTATCAGGGTGTCGACACGCCAGGAGGATTTGCTGGATTAGCCTTACCTTAGTTCGGAGTATCTTGAGCACGGGATTCCGAGAATACTCGGGTCTTCCCACTTTGGAGTTGCGACTCCGCGGATCGTGGGCTTGTAATGGGCCAAGTTGGAACACCCCTGCAGGGTTATGAACTTTCGAAAGTCGTGCCCGCGGTTATGTGGCAGATGGGAGCTTGTTAATATCCGGTTGTAGATAACTGGACACAATGTTCCAATACACTACCAGCGTGTGTACCGTGACTGTCAATTTCCGAATAGGGATTCGGGAGTTGAACACGGTGGGGTTATGTTTGTTGAGCTGTAGCTAGGATCACTTCGTGATCATCTCTCGACCGATGCCTTCTCTTCTCGCACTCTTTCACGTAAGCTAGTTGCTAGTTGCTGCTGCAGACACTGATTCTTTTCTTCAGCCTTATCCTCTCCCAAGGCTTAAATAGTCTTGTTACCCGGGAACGGGATTGCTGAGTCCTCTGTGGCTCACAGTTACTTCACCACACCAGATGCAGGTTCAGTTGTGAGCTATCCAGGTGATGGCACCGAGCTTGACTGGGAGTATGACGAGGAGCGTAGTCGATACTATGTTCGTTATTCGGATGATCAGTAGTGGAGACTTCTACTAGGATTCGATCCGACCTGTGGTTTTAAATTATGTTTGGTATCTTGTCATATGGATTTTACCCTTAGAGGGCTGTGATGTTTTATTGTATGATGATTGAGACATGTATTGTATTTGTGTGACGTGGCGAGTGTAAGCCATCTATTTTATGTTTTCCATCCCCATCTTTTACATGAGTTGTGCAAAGATACCAGACTTGCGATCATTCCAGCATGGGGTTAAGTCTCTAAGTCGTGCCTCGACACGTAGGAGATTTAGTCCCATCCTGGGCATTACAGGCACGCATCGTGATTTGGCTTTCGACATTGGAGATCATGTCTATCTCTGTGTTTCTCCTATGAAAGGCACCCAAAGATTCGGTATCAAAGGAAAGCTTGCTCCTAGATACGTGGGCCCTTTTAAGATCCTTGGCAAAAGAGGCGATCTAGCCTATCAACTCGAGCTTCCATCCTACTTTGCAAATGTTCATGATGTGTTTCACGTGTCTCAACTCCGCAAGTGCTTCAAGACACCTGAACGCACCATTCCGTTCGAGGAGATTTATCTTCAACAAGACTTGTCTTACCGTGAGCACCCTGTTGCTATTCTTGAAGAAACTGAGCGCAAGACCCGCAACAAGTCAATCAAGATCTTGAAAGTTAAGTGGTCACACCATACCGACCGAGAAGCAACGTGGGAACGTGAAGATCACCTTCGTTCTGAGTATCCTTCCTTCTTCCAGTCCTAGATCTCGGGACGAGATCTTTTCGTAGTAGAGGAGAGTTTGTAATGCCCCAGATGTAACACTTTCCAAATATGGCAATATATGAAACTTTGACTTCATCAATTCCATTCTGGGCTATTCCTCATTTCGGGTTTTCTTCGTTTTGTCATGTGCGTGTGTGCATTTCATCCATGTCATGTTGTCATGTCCATTGCATTGCATTTGTGTTGTCACTTGCACCCGGTCCCACTCGTCTCTTTCCGTTGTCCGTTTCGAGTTCCGACGCTCACACACATGCTCGTGGAATCCCCGAGTCCTTCCTTTGTATGTGGCTGTGTAACGTTTCCGAAATGACGTGAGACTTGTCGTGTGATGTTGTTTTGGTACGTGTAGGCCGCCAGTCAAGTTTCGTCGCGTTTGGAGTTCGTTTGGTTCTCCAATGGTTAACCTAGTGGGCTAAAAGAACCTCTTCTTTAAGGCCCAAGACCCCCTCCACAACAGCCCACTAACCCAGCAAAACCCTTCCCATCATCTCGGTCGTCGAATCGTGATCGCGTGGCCGAAAATCGCTCCCCATTTGGAGTCTCCTAGCTCCTTGTGCCTATAAATTAGTCCCCCACGTCCATTTTTGCGTCCAAACCCTAGCTCCTCTCCTCCCCGCAGCCACCGGACGTGTCCGTCCGCGCGCCTGACGTGTCCGTCGACGCGCCGGACGAATCAGCGCCCGCCATGTGTCCTCTCCGCCGCCGCCTCCCACAGCGCCGCCGCGGGCCCACGCGCCCCGGCCCCCTCGCCCGCTCGGATCCACCGCCGCCTTCGCCTCCGGCGGGGTTTGCTGCTGTCGGGCTCCCCGGATCTTCCCGCCGCAGCCGGATCTTCCCCGCCGCCGCCGGCTCGAGGCTTCCGCCGGCCTCCGTCGCGGCCTTCCCGTGGCCGGGCGCCGCCGCCCAGATCTTCCCACCGGCGCCGCCGCGCCCCGGCGCCACCGCCGCCGCGCCCCGCCGCCCCGGCCCGCCCGTCGCCTCGAGCTCCCGCCGATCCAGCCACCGACGAACCCTAACGGGTCGGACCCGACCCGTCGCCCGACCCGATCCGCTCCGCCGCGCCCGATCCGCCGGTCCGGACGTTGTCCACGTCACCCCGGACGTGTCCGCCCGACCCCCCTCTTGAGGTTGTTTTGTTCACTAAGTCCCTGGAATTACATATTTTATTGGCATCTTTGCATGGCTGTAACTTTTAGTGTGCTTGTCCAAATTGTGCATATGATATATCAAAATGATCGTGGTGATGTGCTCTATGTTTTGTTCCATTGTGGCATGCTTGGTTGAGATCATATAGAGGTCCTAATCTCTGTTGCAAGAGTGCTACTTGTTATAAACTGCTGTAACTTGTTATTTTCATGCCATGTTTGATATGTGATTACTTGGTGCATGTTTATCCAAATGAAGCAAATGATATGTCAAAATGTTCATTGTGAGATGCTCTACATGTTGGTTGCTGTAGCATTCATGTTAGGTTTCATATTGCCATGTTAAACTTGGTTGCAAAAGTGCATGTGGCTGTTAAGTTATGAAACATGTTATAAGATGCTGATTTGAAGTGCTCGTTGCTATTGATGTGTTTGTCCCCATGTCACATGTCAATATGTTTTAGAATCTCCATCATATGGTCTTTGCTGTGGTGCAGACCATTTTCCATGACATGCCTTGAGGTGACTTAAACATGCTTGTAAACATGCCATGCCAATATAACTGTTTTATACTTAGTGAAATTTCTGCCAAGTCTGGATTCTGTCATAACCTGATGCTATGTTTGCTTGATGCCCTAGTCAAATCCATGCATGTTTTGGAGTGGCCAATGATCATTCCTTGTTGTACATATTATTGTCTATCCATCCATGCACTCACTTGCTCATATGGGTTGCTGTAGCTTATTTATTTCTTGCTCCCAAGTTGCTATAAATTATATATGTCAGGTTTTTAACAGCATGATCAATATGGCGTAGCTTGTTGCTATTGATCCCTGCCTCCTATGGAGTTGCTCCAATGGAGTTGTTTGCTGTAGGATATGTCTAATTCATGTCCATGCTTATTTTCATCATGTTTGGTTGCTGTAGAGTATATATTTCTTGCTCCAAAGTTGCTATGTGGCTGTTAATTTCAGCTTTGCATTGTATCTTGTTTCGTGTGTATGTGTTGAACCGTTGCTCCGTTTTGAGCGTTCACTATATGAAACTTGTGTGATTTTGCATGTAGAATCATAATATCATTTTGTTTACATGTTTGGAGTGAGTTTGCTTGATGTTTGGTTGCATCTTGCACCATTGCCATGCTTGTCTTGTTTTGCTCATATCTTCTAGACCGTAGCTCCGAATTAAACAAACTTTATATGAAACTTGACTAGAATTTCGTCTAGATCAACATGGTGCATGTTAACTTTATGTTTAACAACTTTAACTTAAGGCTTGTTCAGATCTGGACCAATTTCAACATATGCATATGAGGACTTACCGGATTTGCTTTATGTGGATTCCGGCCTCATTTAAACATGTTTTCTTGTGTTGTTCTTGTGTGCTTCATCCCTTGACATGTATTGCATCATATATGCATCATACTTGCATCATGTTGATAGTGCATTGCACCTTGTTTGATTTTGTGCCATGTTGTGTTCTTGTGTTGAGTAGAGCCGGAAGCCGAGACCGAGTGCGAGGTTCCTACCGAGGTTGAGTCCGAGGAGCCCTCTTACGATCCCATCGACGACTCGACAGGCAAGATGACCTGACCCAGATAACATTACTATCTTTGTCTATTGCTTGATGTCTCGCTCTTTAGCTTATTGCCTCGATGCCCATGTTTGTTTGTCAGCCTCCTATTGTAACCATGAATCTGTCTAACCACCCAACCTAGCAAACCTTTGTTTGGCTACGTAAGCTTCGCTCGGCCCCTCTTATAGCATTGCTAGTTGCAGGAGAAGATTTGAAGATTCTTGCTTCATGTTGAAGTTATTGTTGGGATATCACACTATATAAACTCTTAAACTAAATCATCTATATATTTGTAATGGGTGGAAGGCTAAGCCTCTTGCTTGGTGTTTTGTTCCATTCATGCCACCCTAGGAACCATATAAACCGGTGTTATGTTCCTTGATTTTGCGTTCCTCACACGGTTGGGGTTATGGGACCCCCTCGATAACCCGCTTAGCGCTAAAGCTTTTCCAGCAAGTCCCAACATTGGTTCTACATTTGCCTAACAACTAAAACTTGCATAGGGAGTTATAAACCCTCTTCTTAATCAACAACCCGGGCCAGTACTCCACATGAGTGTTGGTCCAAACTGGGCAACCTGCGGGGCCACCTTGGGGAAACCCGAGGGCTGGTAAAAACATGTAGCTTGTCCCATCCGGTTGTGGCCTGAGACGAGATACGCGCGGCTACTATCAGGGTGTCGGCACGCCGGGAGGATTTGCTGGATTAGTTTTACCTTAGTCGGAATATCTTGAGCACAGGATTCCGAGAATACTCGGGTCTTCCCACCTTGGAGTTGCGATTCCGTAGATCATGAGCTTGTAATAGGCTAAGTTGGGACACCCCTGCAGGGTTATTAACTTTCGAAAGCCGTGCCCGTGGTTATGTGGCGGATGGGAATTTGTTAATATCCGGTTGTAGAAAACTTGACACCATGTTCAGAACACACTACCAGCGTGAGTAACCGTGACTGTCATTTTCTGAAAGGGGTTCGGGAAGTGAACACGGTGGGGTTATGTTTGACGTGCTTAGATAGGATCACTTCGTGATCACTTGGACGCTCGTGGCACTTCTCTTCTCGCTCTAAACACGTAAGCTAGTGCTAGTGCAGCTGCAACCTTTATTTTCTTCAGCCTTGTTCCACACCCAAGGCTTAGATAGTTTTGCTACCCGGGAACGGGATTGCTGAGTCCTCCGTGGCTCACAGATTCTACACAACACCAGATGCAGGTACCATGGTGAACTACACAGGTGCAGGTACCATGATTCTACACCAGATGCAGCTACCATGATGCTACCCGGGAACGGGATTGCTGAGTCCTCCATGGCACAGAGCTGTACTGGGAGTTCGATGAAGAACGTAGTCGATACTATGTGCACTATCCCGATGATCAGTAGTGGCTTCTACTAGGGCCGATTCGGACCTTGTCGCTTTATTTATTTGGTATCTTTCATTTGGATCTTCGTCCGTAGTCGGACTGTGATGTTATTTGGATGATGATTTGCTTATGTAATGTATTGTGTGACGTGGCGAGTGTAAGCCAACTATCCTTTTGCAATTTCATCCCTATTTTGTACATGAGTCATGCAAAGATACCATACTTGAGATCATTCTAGTATGAGCTTATACCTTTAAGTCGTGCCTCGACACGTAGGAGGTATAATCTCATACTAGGC
This sequence comes from Secale cereale, assembly GCA_902687465.1. Classification (NCBI taxonomy): domain Eukaryota; kingdom Viridiplantae; phylum Streptophyta; class Magnoliopsida; order Poales; family Poaceae; genus Secale; species Secale cereale. Next base: position 321,529,897 of record LR738714.1, read on the forward strand.
ATTACAAGTTGGTATTCAGAGCCTTCTCCGACCTAGAAGCCCCCACTGATTGATCGAATCGTTGACGGTTGAGTCTAGGCACACACTTGAAAATGTTTTGAGTCCTATATATATATATATATATATATATATATATATATATATATATATATATATATATATATATATATATCGGAGAGTAGGATTTCTTTTGCTCCTCATCCCTTTTCACTCTGGTGAGGACTCCTGACGATTACTTGTCTTTTCTACTCTCAAAAATTCACCAAAATTTTTTTTAGGGTCACGCGAGTGTTGTTTGGATTGTTCTGGTGTATTTGTGATGAGAACATTGTTCTCGATGCCTCCTGTCATTTAGGGGTTGTGACAGTGTCCCGGGGAGTTGAGCTCCGAGGTGTTGTCGTCCCAAATATATCGCAGCAGTTCTGAAATACTTAAGACGGCCGACATCGAAAACTCTCCTATGCGGTTAGTGGCAAGATAACCCCGACATCACCCAGTACTGGGGAGTTAGTTCGGGAGTATTGGCATAGCTTGTATAGCAGATGCGTTTCGAAGGTCCGAGGTGAACGGTTTCCGGAAATAACTGGTTATGTGTTGAAGGATGGATACAGCTGGATGTAGGATTTGAGTTGAGTGCGCGATGCTTCCCCTGTATCCCCAACACCTGATTGCATAACTGGAAACTTTCATAAATTAATAGGTGGGTTCATCTAGTAGTTCGTAGGCATTCTTCCAACGAATGCACGATATGGAGTTCGGGGTTCTACATTGAGTGAAGTAGTTTTATGGGCGTTGTTCCGATCGGGAGTTGCATCTTAAAGGGTCCTTGGCTATGCCGATCCGGGGATTGCAAAACCCTTTTGTAACACGTTCCATAAGCTTTCAGCACGAATATGTCGACCGAAGCTTCTATCTTGTATTTGTTCTGTCTGCTCCTTGTTGTTTTTATTTATCTTTTGTTCTCCCAAGTGGCTTCTCGTGAAGATTGTTGTATCATTAAACTATGGATTACATTCGTTCATCTTGTTCGAATGTTCTTGTGAATACTTGTGTTGCAATTTCTAGCCGTTGATTCAGCTTATATATTCTCTCAATCAATGGATAATAGTTGTCATCTCATTCAGGATGGCTCCTAAAAGGGTTCCCAACGCTAACCCAGAGGGTGAAGAAGTTCCTGATCGTCCTCCTTCCCCTCCTCCTTCGTTTGAGGCCCGGAGAGCAATTATGCAAGCGACAAACCAGAACACCCAGATGCTTATGCAAATGATGCAGAACATTCAAGCAAATCAAGAAAATCAAGGTGGTCATGGGAACCAAGGCCAAGGCAATTTGTTCAACCAACCTCACTTTGCTACACTCAACCAGTTCCTGGCAAACCAACCGAAGGCATTCAGTTACTGTGTGGACCCTCTAGATGCTGAAGACTGGATAACAGACATCAAGAAGCATTTCGAGTGCAGTAACATGAGACCTGAGGACTATGTGAAGTTTGTCGCCTTCCAACTCAAGGACCAAGCCACTGATTGGTGGCAGAAGTACAAAGATTCCAGAGAAGGACGTGAAATCTCGTGGGCTGACTTCTGCAAGGATTTTCGCTCTCACCACATTCCAACTAGTGTCATCGAAGGTATGCGTGAGCAATTCCGCAACCTGAAGCAAGGCTCAATGTCTGTTTATTAATACAATGTCAAGTTCCAGAACCTTGCCCGCTATGCCAAGCAAGACATCCCAGATGCCAAGAGCAAGATTTATCAGTTCCGTGGTGGTCTGAAGGATGAACTCCAACTAGCTCTCACATTGTTCGAGCCTGATCAATTTGATCAATTCTATAACATGGCACTTAAGCAAGAGGCATCCCAGCTCGAGATGGAAGCTTCCAAAAAGAGGATCAGAGATGTTGTTCACTCCTCCTCTTCTTCCCAAGTGGTCGCAAAGCAACAGAAGTTTTGGCTTCCACCTCCTCGAGTGATCCGACCTCCCAATAACAACAACAAGCATTCTGGTGGCCGTGGTTTCTCCCACCCACCCAACCCAAGCAATCAGTCAAAGAATAACTTTCAAGCTTCGAAGTCAAGTGCTCCTTATCACCGTCCTCTCTCAGAAGTGGTTTGTAACAAGTGCACTCAGAAGGGTCATTATGCTAACAAGTGCCCCAACCAAAGGCGCCTTCCGCCTCCTCCACCTGTCAGCACTGCTATTGTCAAGCATAATCCAAAGGCAGCAAGAGTGAATCTGATGAATGCATCTCAAGCGGAGAATTCTTTAGATGTGATACTTGGTAACCTTCCAGTTAACTCTATTCCTGCAAAAGTGTTGTTTGATTCGGGTGCATCATGTTCCTTCATGTCATATCCATTTGCATCCAAGAATAATGTTCACACCGAAGCTTTACCAAGAATTTTGAGTGTTATATCTCCTGGCAAGAGATTGAGTTCTAGTATGGTGGCTCCAAATGTATCTATTCGCATGGGTGATTACCACTTTCTGGCTTCTCCGGTTGTTCTCGGCAACTCCGACATTGATCTTATTCTTGGGATGCATTGGCTCTCCAAGCATGATGCAAACATTGATTGTGCAAATAAGGAAGTCAAGCTTACTCATCCTGACGAAGACGTGATTATCTTCGCCTCTCGAGATAACACAATCAGGCTATTCTCTCTCAATGACAAGGTCGAGATTGATGCCGTCTCTCAAATTCCGGTGGTCAATGAATATGAAGATGTTTTTCCTGAAGAGCTTCTAGGCATGCCTCCGCATCGTCAAGTTGAATTCCTCATTGAACTCGAGCCCGGTACTGAGCCAGCATGTCGGCGTCCGTACAAGCTCTCCCTGATGAGTTCAAGGAGCTGAAGAAACAACTCGATGAACAAGAACGTATGTGTCTAATCAGGCCTAGCACTTCTCCTTGGGGCTGTGGTGTTCTATTTGTCAAGAAGAAGGATGGCACGGAGCGCCTTTGCGTTGATTACCGGCCATTGAACAAGAAGACAATAAAGAACAAGTATCCGCTCCCCAACATCAATGAATTTTTCGAGCGGCTCAAAGGAGCAAAAGTGTTCTCAAAGCTCGATCTCCGGATGGGTTATCACCGGATCCGTATCCGTGAAGAAGATATTCACAAGACTGCATTCAGAACAAGCTACGGCTCCTATGAACACACAGTCATGTCTTTTGGCCTCGCTAATGCTCCACCCACCTTATCGAGAATGATGCACTACATATTCAACCCCTGCACCAACGAATTTGTGCTTGTCTATCTGGATGACATCTTGGTATTCTCCAAGAATGAAGAGGATCATGTCAAGCACCTCCGTTTGGTTCTCGACAGACTCCGTGAACACAAGTTCTATGCGAAGTTCTCCAAATGTGAATTCTGGCTCGATAAGGTCTTATATGTTGGCCATATCATCTCTGCTGAGGGTATTTCTGTCAACCCCGAGAAAGTTAAGCGATTGTCAACTGGGAACCCCCTCAGAACGTCAAGCAACTCCGAAGCTTCCTTGGTCTCGCTAGGTATTGCAGAAGGTTCATTGAGAACTTCTCCAAGATTGCCAAGCCTCTCTCAAACTTGCTGCAGAAGAATGTCAAGTACAACTGGTCTCCCGATTGTGATGTCGCATTCAAAACACTCAAAGAAAAGCTCATCTTTGCTCCAGTTCTTACTCCTCGGGATGAGTCCAAGCCCTACGAAGTATTCTAGGATGCTTCTCTTCAAGGACTTGGTGGTGTTCTAATGCAAGACAAGAAGATTGTGGCATACACTTCTCGTCAATTGAAGCCAAATGAGAAGAACTACCCCACACATGATCTCGAGCTAGCAGCAGTGGTACACGCCTTGATCATGTGGAGACACCTTCTGTTGGGCAGAAAAGTCGACATCTTCACCGATCACAAGAGCTTGAAGTACATCTTCACACAGCCGAACCTGAACCTTCGCCAGACTCGTTGGGTGGAAATGATCCAAGAGTATGATCCGAGCATCGAATACACACCTGGCAAGGCCAATGTCATTGCAGATGCCTTGAGCAAAAAGGCATATTGCAACAGTCTCCTTATCAAGCCGTTTCAGCCTGAGCTTTGTGAAGCATTCAGGAAGCTCAACCTCCAAGTTGTTCCGCAAGGCTTTCTTGCAAATCTTCAAGTTGCTCCTACCTTGGAAGATCAGATCCGTGAGGCCCAACTCGGTGATGCTATGGTGCAGAAAGTGAAACATGGTATTGCCAAGGGTACTCCCAAATACAAGTGCTATCGCGTTGATGAGAAAGACACCTTGTTCTTTGAGGACAGACTTGTGGTTCCCAAGGGTGATCTTAGGAAGCTCATAATGAACGAAGCACATGACTCCGTCCTCTCGATTCATCCCGGAAGTTCCAAGATGTACCAAGACCTCAATCAATCTTACTGGTGGACTCGCATGAAAAGGGAGATTGCCTAACCCGTGAATGAATGTGATGTCTGCAGAAGAGTGAAGGCACAGCATCAACGTCCAGCCGGTCTCCTCCAACCTCTTCCTATTCCCGAGTGGAAATTCGATCACATTGAAATGGATTTCGTCACTGGGTTTTAAGTCCAAGAAGGGGAATGATGCTATCTTTGTTGTGATTGACAAGTTGACCAAAGTAGCTCACTTCCTTCCTGTCAAAGAATCCATCAATGCAGCTCAGCTGACAGAGTTATAAACTTCCAGAATTGTGTCATTACATGGCATTCCTCAAGTTATCTCCTCAGACTGTGGGAGTTTGTTCACATCCAAGTTCTGGGACTCCTTTCAGTCAGCCATGGGCACTAAGATCCGTTTCAGCACTGTGTTTCACCCTCAGACTAGTGGTCAAATCGAAAGAGTGAACCAGATCCTCGAAGACATGCTCAGAGCTTGTGTCATCTCTTTTGGCATGAAGTGGGAAGATTGTCTCCCGTTTGCCGAGTTCTCTCACAACAACAGTTTCCAAGCAAGTGCCGGCAAAGCTCCTTTTGAAATCCTCTATGGCAGAAACTGCCGTACCCCTCTCAACTGGTCCGATACTGGTGAACGTCAACTTCTTGGCAATGACTTGATCACAGAAGCCGAAGAAATGTGCAAAGTCATACGTGAGAATCTCAAGGCCGCTCAGTCGCGTCAAAAGAGCTACTATGACGGCAAGCATCGTGATTTGGCTTTCGACATTGGAGATCATGTCTATCTCTGTGTTTCTCCTATGAAAGGCACCCAAAGATTCGGTATCAAAGGAAAGCTTGCTCCTAGATACGTGGGCCCTTTTAAGATCCTTGGCAAAAGAGGCGATCTAGCCTATCAACTCGAGCTTCCATCCAACTTTGCAATTGTTCATGATGTGTTTCACGTGTCTCAACTCCGCAAGTGCTTCAAGACACCTGAACGCACCATTCCGTTCGAGGAGATTTATCTTCAACAAGACTTGTCTTACCGTGAGCACCCTGTTGCTATTCTTGAAGAAACTGAGCGCAAGACCCGTAACAAGTCAATCAAGATCTTCAAAGTTAAGTGGTCACACCATACCGACCGAGAAGCAACGTGAGAACGTGAAGATCACCTTCGTTCCGAGTATCCTTCCTTCTTCCAGTCCTAGATCTCGAGACGAGATCTTTTCGTAGTAGAGGAGAGTTTGTAATGCCCCAGATGTAACACTTTCCAAATATGGCAATATATGAAACTTTGACTTCATCAATTCCATTCTGGGCTATTCCTCATTTCGGGTTTTCTTCGTTTTGTCATGTGCGTGTGTGCATTTCATCCATGTCATGTTGTCATGTGCATTGCATTGCATTTGTGTTGTCACTTGCACCCGGTCCCACTCGTCTCTTTCCGTTGTCCGTTTCGAGTTCCGACGCTCACACACATGCTCGTGGCATCCCCGAGTCCTTCCTTTGTATGTGGCCGTATAACGTTTCCGAAATGACGTGAGACTTGTCGTGTGATGTTGTTTTGGTACGTGTAGGCCGCCTGTCAAGTTTCGTCGCGTTTGGAGTTCGTTTGGTTCTCCAACGGTTAACCTAGTGGGCTAAAAGAACCTCTTCTTTAAGGCCCAAGACCCCCTCCACAACAGCCCACTAACCCAGCAAAACCCTTCCCATCATCTCGGTCGTCGAATCGTGATCGCGTGGCCGAAAATCGCTCCCCATTTGGAGTCTCCTAGCTCCTTGTGCCTATAAATTAGTCCCCCACGTCCATTTTTGCGTCCAAACCCTAGCTCCTATCCTCCCCGCAACCACCGGACGTGTCCGTCCGCGCGCCTGACGTGTCTGTCGACGCGCCGGACGAATCAACGCCCGCCATGTGTCCTCTCCGCCGCCGCCTCCCACAGCGCCGCCGCGGGCCCGCGAGTCCGAGGCCGGCCCGCCCGGCCCGCGCGCCCCGGCCCCCTCGCCCGCTCGGATCCACCGCCGCCTTCGCCTCCGGCGGGGTTTGCTACTGTCGGGCTGCCCTGATCTTCCCGCCGCAGCCGGATCTTCCCCGCCGCCGCCGGCTCGAGGCTTCCGCCGGCCTCCGTCGCCGCCTTCTCGCGGCCGGGCGCCGCCGCCCCGATCTTCCCGCCGGCGCCGCTGCGCCCCGCCGCCTCGGCCCGCCCGTCGCCTCGAGCTCCCGCCGATCCAGCCACCGACGAACCCTAACGGGTCGGACCCGACCCGTCGCCCGGCCCGATCCGCTCCGCCGCGCCCGATCCGCCGGTCCGGACGTTGTCCACGTCACCCCGGACGTGTCCGCCCGACCCCCCTCTTGAGGTTGTTTTTTTCACTAAGTCCCTGGAATTACATATTTTATTGGCATCTTTGCATGGCTGTAACTTTTAGTGTGCTTGTCCAAATTGTGCATATGATATATCAAAATGATCGTGGTGATGTGCTCTACGTTTTGTTCCATTGTGGCATGCTTGTTTGAGATCATATAGAGGTCCTAATCTCTGTTGCAAGAGTGCTACTTGTTATAAACTGCTGTAACTTGTTATTTTCATGCCATGTTTGATATGTGATTACTTGGTGCATGTTTATCCAAATTAAGCAAATGATATGTCAAAATGTTCATTGTGAGATGCTCTACATGTTGGTTGTTGTAGCATTCATGTTAGGTTTCATATTGCCATGTTAAACTTGGTTGCAAAAGTGCATGTGGCTGTTAAGTTATGAAACATGTTATAAGATGTTGATTTGAAGTGCTCGTTGCTATTGATGTGTTTGTCCCCATGTCACATGTCAATATGTTTTAGAATCTCCATCATATGGTCTTTGCTGTGGTGCAGACCATTTTACATGATATGCCTTGAGGTGACTTAAACATGCTTGTAAACATGCCATGCCAACATAACTGTTTTATACTTAGTTAAATTTCTGCTAAGTCTGGATTCTGTCATAACCTGATGCTATGTTTGCTTGATGCCCTAGTCAAATCCATGCATGTTTTGGAGTGGCCAATGATCATTCCTTGTTGTACATATTATTGTCTATCCATCCATGCACTCACTTGCTCATATGGGTTGCTGTAGCTTATTTATTTCTTGCTCCCAAGTTGCTATAAATTATATCTGTCAGGTTTTTAACAGCATGATCAATTTTGCGTATCTTGTTGCTATTGATCCCTGCCTCCTATGGAGTTGCTCCAATGAAGTAGTTTGCTGTAGGATATGTCTACTTCATGTCCATGCTTATTTTCATCATGTTTGGTTGCTATAGAGTATATATTTCTTGCTCCAAAGTTGCTATGTGGCTGTTAATTTCAGCTTTTCATTGTATCTTGTTTCGTGTGTATGTGTTGAACCGTTGCTCCGTTTTGAGCGTGCCCTATATGAAACTTGTGTGATTTTGCATGTAGAATCATAATATCATGTTGTTTACATGTTTGGAGCGAGTTTGCTTGATGTTTGGGTGCATCTTGCACCGTTGCCATGCTTGTCTTGTTTTGCTCATATCTTCTAGACTGTAGCTCCGAATTAAACAAACTTTATATGAAACTTGACTAGAATTTCGTCTAGATCATCATGGTGCATGTTAACTTTCTGTTTAACAACTTTAACTTAAGGCTTGTTTAGATCTGGACCAATTTCAACATATGCATATGAGGACTTACCGGATTTGTTTTATGTGGATTCCGACCTCATTTAAACTTGTTGTCTTGTGTTGTTCTTGTGTGCTTCATCCCTTGACATGTATTGCATCATATATGCATCATACTTGCATCATGTTGATAGTGCATTGCACCTTGTTTGATTTTGTGCCATGTTGTGTTCTTGTGTTGAGTAGAGCCGGAAGCCGAGACCGGGTGCGAGGTTCCTACCGAGGTTGAGTCCGAGGAGCCCTCTTACGATCCCATGGACGACTCGACAGGCAAGATGACCTGACCCAGATAACATTACTATCTTTGCCTATTGCTAGATGTCTCGCTCTTTAGCTTATTGCCTCGATGCCCATGTTTGTTTGTCAGCCTCCTATTGTAACCATGAATCTGTCTAACCACCCAACCTAGCAAACCTTTGTTTGGCTACGTAAGCTTCGCTCAGCCCCTCTTATAGCATTGCTAGTTGCAGGAGAAGATTTGAAGATTCTTGCTTCATGTTGAAGTTATTGTTGGGATATCACACTATATAAACTCTTAAACTAAATCATCTATATATTGGTAATGGGTGGAAGGCTAAGCCTCTTGCTTGGTGTTTTGTCCCACTCATGCCACCCTAGGAACCGTATAAACCGGTGTTATGTTCCTTGATTTTGTGTTCCTCACACGGTTGGGGTTATGGGACCCCCTCAATAACCCGCTTAGCGCTATAGCTTTTCCAGCAAGTCCCAACATTGGTTCTACATTTGCCTAACAACTAAAACTTGCATAGGGAGTTATAAACCCTCTTCTTAATCAACAACCCGGGCCAGTGCTCCACATGAGTGTTGGTCCAAACTGGGCAACCTGCGGGGCCACCTTGGGGAAACCCGAGGGCTGGTAAAAACCTGTAGCTTGTCCCATCCGGTCGTGGCCTGAGACGAGATACACGCGTCTACTATAAGGGTGTCGGCACGCTAGGAGGATTTGCTGAATTAGTTTTACCTTAGTCGGAATATCTTGAGCACGGGATTCCGAGAATACTCGGGCCTTCCAACCTTGGAGTTGCAACTCCGCAGATCATGAGCATGTAATGGGCTAAGTTGGGACACCCCTGCAGGGTTATGAACTTTCGAAAGCCGTGCCCGCGGTTATGTGGCGGACGGGAATTTGTTAATATCCGGTTGTAGAAAACTTGACACCATGTTCAGAACACACTACCAGCATGAGTAACCGTGACGGTCATTTTCCGAAAGGGGTTCGGGAAGTGAACACGGTGGGGTTATGTTTGACGTGCTTAGATAGGATCACTTCATGAGCACTTGGACGCTCGTGGCACTTCTCTTCTCGCTCTAAACACGTAAGCTAGTGCTAGTGCAGCTGCAACCTTTATTTTCTTCAGCCTTGTTCCACACCCAAGGCTTAGATAGTTTTGCTACCCGGGAACGGGATTGCTGAGTCCTCCGTGGCTCACAGATTCGACACAACACCAGATGCAGGTACCATGGTGAACTACACAGGTGACGGCACCGAGCTGTACTGGGAGTTCGATGAAGAACATAGTCGATATTATGTGCACTATCCCGATGATCAGTAGTGGCTTCTACTAGGGGCAATTCGGACCTTGTGGCTTTATTTATTTGGTATGTTTCATTTGGATCTTCGTCCGTAGTCGGACTGTGATGTTATTTGGATGATGATTAGCTTATGTAATGTATTGTGTGACGTGGCGAGTGTAAGCCAACTATACTTTTGCAATTTCATCCCTATTTTTTACATGAGTCGTGCAAAGATACCATACTTGAGATCATTCTAGTATGAGCTTATACCTTTAAGTCGTGCCTCGACACGTAGGAGGTATAATCTCATACTGGGCATTACATTCTCCATTTAGACTTAGCTAAGATTAGAATTACACTGGGGCTTAGCTCCTTGTCCTTCCTCCTGTTGTGAGAGAGATAGACCTCACCCATGGAGATCAAGGCCTCCATTGGAGAAGATCCCTAGTGGATTCAAGACCCCATCAAGGGAAGATCCTCCATGGATTCAGGACCTCTTTCCTCATAGGATTGGGATGAACTAGTTACCATGTATCCTCCTTTTGTTGTCCTTGGATCTTTGTGACCTTATATTTGTGTGGATCTAGCATATGTGTGACTGGATCTAGTCAATTTGAGTGTTTCTTCATGTTCTTCTCCTTGTGTTCTTCTTGTTCTTGAGGGAATTCACCTCCAATTTGTGAAAGATCTCCATCTTAGGGTTCCACCCTACATCACTTTGGTAAACCTAACCCTATTGGTGTCTATATAAACCAAGGGTTGTAGTCATAAGAGGCAGAGCTACCTTCATCCCCCATAGCCTAGGGTTAGCTCATACTGATCTCGAGGTAGATCTACTCTATAAAGCATGTTATACAATCAATATAATCAAGCATGACGTAGGGTTTTACCTCTTCGAGAGGGCCGGAACCTGGGTAAACAATGTGTTCAACGTCCCTTGATAACCATTGATCCTAGATCCACAGGTCAAGACTCCCTACCCCAAGGTCTGGCAGTTTTGACACCTACATTGGTCCTTTCATTGAGAGTTCCGCTGTTGGATAACCGGAAGGACCGATGGCTCACCTAGTCCTTGGAGAGGACATCAGTCCCATGGATCTTTTCGTCCATGGACAACTCTTCGCTTTTGGCAGCATCGTGCTGCACTCTGATTCGACGACCGTCTTGGACAGGTCGACAACTTCGCTCTCGAACACCAGATTCGATTCGGCAATCTAGAGTGTGTCACTAACACGCGAGGGGGTTTGGTTTTCACCGGATTCACCACCTCCGCGGGTCCTGCCACACCTGCTCCGACGTAGACCCCCGATCCGATCTATGAATCGGCCCCAGTCCACCAAACGGCTTCAAGCTAAGGAGGACTCCCTGAGAGAGGGGATCTTGCCTCACCAACGACCGAACTTACATCGGCGAAGGATTTATCCCCAGCCCTCGAGGAAAAACCGGAGGTCGATTCGAGATCGAACTACTCCCCCACAAGTCCACGCTAGCCTCATGCATGCACCCTGAGTCTGTGAATAGTGGCCAGGGGTCACCCCCGGCCCAAAACGACCCGACTTCGAACCTTGGCGTGAAAGGTGCACGGGAGGGTAAAAAGACACCCTCAGTTTCCGAGGACAATCTGATGCCCCTCGAGGTTTCGGCCCGGAACTCCGAAGATAGGTCCGTCCAGTACCAAAGATTGGTTGAGTTACGGACTGACCTCCGCTCCGTCACAACCAAATCTAGCCTAGAGACCTCAAGTCCAGCAACCCTCGATATGTTGAACGAGGCGCTAGACCGGATTCAGAAAATGCCTATCCAAGAGAACCTGGCCTTCACTTTCAATCACTGAACCTTCGAGGTGTTCTATAGGGAATTTTTCTCCCTGCACACCACCCATTTGGTAGCAACTATCGATGATTTAGCTGATATGTTAGACTACAATTCGGAGAATGCCGAACAGATGGATGAGGAGGACGCGGCCACGGCTAATGCTGAGATCAGTCCCCCCTTCATGAGCCGCTGGAGGGCCACATGCACCTATGACATTTACATGGTGGACATCCCAAAGGACGACAACGGCACTCCTAAGGAAGACCGAGACAAGCCCGAAGGCGAGCCCCCCAAATGCAGAAAATAGTGCCGCCGATCAAAGCCACATCAAAGCCATGCAAGCAATGTGGACTCTGCGGAAAACAGCACCATAAATAATAGGAATGACCCCACCGGAGACGCAGCCTTCGAACATCATCAGGATGACCCCGCAGGGTAGGAGGACCCACTCAATTCAAAAAACCCTGATGACTCCGAGGACAGCAACTACCTCACACTTTCTGAAGAGGAATCCAGTCTTGGGGAAGATGATTTCATTGTTCCCGAAGACCCTCTGGAGCAAGAACGGTTCAAACGGAGGCTTTTAGGCACCGCCCGTAGCCTAAGGAAACACAAACGCAAAATCAAGGTCGAACTGGGACACCCTCAACCACCAATGGACTAAATTCCTAGCTGCCGAAGAGGAGTACAGCGCGCGCCCTCCTACGACCACCTCGAGGGCACACGTCTCTGGACCAACAAGCATGGGGGCTACCAAGATGGGGTTCTTGCGGGGTCCCTCGCGGCCCGCAGAGAGGAGCCCCCATTCATTGAAGCCCGACATGTTCTTGGCAAAGGCCTTCCCGGCCGGATAGTGGAACAAAGGGCGCCCGGATCGCCGCCCGTCAGGAGGCTCAACACCTCTTGCAGTGTGTCAGGAGGAAGTGGGGGCACCTGAAGCCTCATGGGATCGCCCGGACCAAAGAAGGCCCACATCGGATGGGCGTGGCGCTGGAGCAGGGCAATATGCTTCTGGACGAACTCCCTCACCACCATCGCCATCGTCACCCCCACCCGCTTCAGCTCCGCCAGTCTGGACAAGACGCGTGCGACCCACGGATTGGCGAGCTTCGCGTGCCCCCAACCGGAGCTTGGCTCCGTCGGCACTGTTGGAAGAATGAGAAGGGGGCTACACACTGTGGCGTCCAAGTACACCAGTGCTTCCGGAGCCCGGGCACAGGAAGAAGTAGATGCCAGAGCCGGCGAACACCGCTGCAGCTTGAAGTAACACGCACCCCGAGCGTTGTGTGCCATCAACCAGACGAAACTAGAAGAAGTGTTGGACCAAGGCCATGGACGGAGCGATACCAATGAAGGCCTTGAACAAGAAGGCGAAAGAGGAGAGGAAGAAGATGGAACCAGGATCCAGATGCAGCGTGTGGATCTGGTAATGAGAAAGCACAGCATTGACGAAATCGAAGAACGGGGGCAGCAGGCCAGCAAAGAGAGCATGGAAGTGAAGGGGGATATCGGTCCCCTCCATGTCAATCGAAGCCCGGGAAGCAGGCCAGACCATCGTCGCCCCACTCGTTTGAATCAGCGGTAAGAGCTCGCCAGACCTTGTCCAAGCCCTCCTGATTGACCACTGTGGACTGCTCCAACACCAGCTCCGAACCTAGCGCGGGCACGACAGCCACGCAAGTCTTCCCCTTCTTCGATTTGGGGGCCATGGCGGTGAGGTAGACCAGAGCAGGCAAGGATCCCGGGAAAGGAAGTGCGAGCTCGTAGGAAAGGGAGAAGAAGGTAAGTACCCCCAAGCAATGATGGATTTTCTGCACGCAGCAGGCAGCCGTCAAATTGAACGGTTGCCGGGGCGGCATGGGGAAGTGGAGACGCCCACGTTTTGTCAAGAGACACGCGTCGGCTCGGTCCGCAGGAGATTGGGGCCCGCGGTGCTTCGTCCTCGCCTCTTGGCTTCACCCCGAAGCCAAGCCCAAGCACGCCTTGGGCTCGGGGGCTACTGTCGGCATACTCGGAACTAGGGTACCCAGACTTGCCTACCTCCGGCCCACCGCGTGGCTCCACTAGTGGCCTGGTACGAACCATCTTCAACATTGACAAGGCAAGACCCTCGCGAGGGGCCAAGCCTTGCGAAGCGGATGATGCTAAGACCTTCGAAGGAAGTGGCCTCCTCAGGCTGCCTCTTGGGGAGTTGAGTTTCCTATGCAAGCGCCCACCTCGCGAGGATCAAGTGACGCAAGCCATAACGACCTAGCCCAGGTGAGCGTGAGCGGGCGCAGAAGGGCAGGTTTCCGCTTTGGTGCTAAGAAGGCAAGCGCAGTTGTGGAGTCCCAAGGAATTAGCCAAAGGTTTTCATTTCGGTGTGTCAGGCCCAAGATGCGATTCTATCCCGATCACGTGACACTTACGTGATTGGGGCACAACCGCATTTCGGGCGCTTAGCAAGATGGATATCATTACATCGTACCATTACATACATACATGCGGGATACAACAATACATACAAGTCACATGAATACAACATCAACAATACAAGGCATGCGACTACGGATGCAAACATGAAAATAACACGACATCCATCTGCTATCCCAGGCTGCCGACCCGGAACCAAACCCAAGACTGAAGAAGAAGAAGAAGAAAGAACTCCAACATAACGATCAACGCTCTCACATCAAGACATCAGAAACCTGCACCTGCAACTGTTGTTGTAGTATCTGTGAGCCACGAGGACTCAGCAATCTCATAACCATGGGTAACAAGACTATCAAAGCGTAATGGGTATGAAGAGGTAAAGTGGTGAGGTTGCAGCAGCGGCTAAGCAATATATGGTGGCTAACTTACGAGTACAAGAATAAGATGAGCATCTATGCAAACGGCCACAAACTAGTAGTGATCGCTAAAGATCCTGAACTACCTACGAGTCAAACATAACCCCACCATGTTCTCTTCTCAAAGTGAAAAGAGACAGTCACGGTTACTCACACACTTGTGTGTTTTACTTCAGATCCTCTGTCAAGTTTTCTACAACCAGACATTAACAAATTCCAATCTGCCACATAACCGCGGGCACGGCTTTCGAAAGATCATAACCCTGCAGGGGTATCCCAACTTAGCCCATCACAAGCTCTCACAATCAGCTGAAGTAATAATATTTATTACCCCTTATCTTTGGGAAATCCGATCAGGCTCGGCATCCCGGTGCACAAGACATTTCGACAATGGTAAAACAAGTCCAGCAAGACCTCCTGGCGTGCCAACACCCTGATAGTAGCCGCGCGTATCTCGTCTCAGGCCACGTCCGGATGAGCTATGGTTACAGCGACCAGATACCCCAAGTTTCCAAGGGGCGGCGCCGCAAGCTGCTCTATTTGGGACCAACACCATCGTCACTGGCCCCCCTGCTATGTAGAATAATCCACGGGTAGCGCTAACTCCCTATGCAATTAATTAATTAATTAAGTTGTTATTATGAGGAAAATTAAAACCAATGTTGGGCCTTGCTGGAGGAGTTTTATTCAAAGACAAAGTGTCAAGGGGTCCCCATATACCCAACCGTGTAAGGAACGCAAAATCAATGAACATAATGCCGGTTTATCGGCTCCTAAGGTGGCATGAGTGGAACAAAACACCGAGCAAAAGGCCAATCCTTACACCCATTCCCAGTGTATAGGTGTGTTAATAATAATAATAATAGATATTGTGATATTTCCAAAGCATCAGGTTTCAACATGGAACAATCTTCATCTTCACCTGCAACTAACAACGCTATAAGAGGGGCTGAGCAAGCGGGTAACATAGCTAAACAATGGTTTTTGCTAGGAAGGTGTCAAAGGTTAGAGGTTTCATGGCAACAAGGAGAGTGGCTGACAATAAGATGGGTAGCGCGACATATAACGATAGCATCGAGACAACTAAGCAAAGGCAATGATAGTAAAGGTATCCAAGGGTATGGTCATCTTGCCTGAGATCCCGCAAGGAAGAAGAATGAATCCGTGAAGTAGACGAAGAAAAATCCTTGAAGACGAACCACGAGTAGACGAACGAATCCTCACGATCGCAACGGAACAAGCACTAACGAGAAGAAGCAAGCAATACGGTAAACACACAACAAAGAACATGACAATATGCTCAAGCAAGTATGATGCAAGACAAGTCTATATATGATGCCCTACATGGCAAGGTAGGAAGCACTCAAAAACAACACAAGAACATGACAATATGCTCAACCAAGTAGGATGCAAGACAAGTCTATATATGATGCAAAACATGGCAAGGCAGGAAGCACTCAAAAATAACACAAGTCAACAAATTTAAATGAGGTTGGAAACTACATATAACAAATCTGGTAAGTCCTCATATGCATAGTTTGAAATTAGTCCAGATCTGAACAAACCTTAAGTTAAAGTTGTTAAACAGTAGTTTACCATGCACCATGATGATCTACACGAAATTCTAGTCAAGTTTCATATAAAGTTGTTTAATTCGGAGCTACGGCCTAAAAGATATGAGCAAAACAAGTCAAACATGTTAACGGTGCAAGATGCACCCTAACATCAAGCAAACACACTCTAAACGTGTAAACAACATGATATTATGATTCTACATGCAAAATCACACATGTTTCATATAAGGCACACTCAAAACGGAGCAACGGGCTAAAAGATACACATGAAACAAGATATAACAACAAGCTAAAGTTAACAGCCACATAGCAACTTTGGAGCAAGGTAAATATAAGCTACATCACCCAAATATAATAACAAGAAGCATGGATGATAGTAGACATGTTACTTAACAAGTAGGAACTTAGAACACACCCAAAAGCTTGCTGGAACACATTTAAACTGAAGGAAATATGCCCTAGAGGCAATAATAACGTTGTTATTTGTATTTCCTTATATCATGATAAATGTCTTTTATTCATGCTAGAATTGTATTAAATGGAAACTTAGTACATGTGTGGATACATAGACAAAACAGTATGTCCCTAGTATGCCTCTACTAGACTAGCTCATTGATCAAAGATGGTTATGTTTCCTAGCCATAGACATGAGTTGTCATTTGATCAACGGGATCACATCATTAGGAGAATGATGTGATGGACAAGACCCATCCGTTAGCATAGCACTATGATCGTTTAGTTTTTCTACTATTGCTTTCTTCATGACTTATACATGTTCCTATGACTATGAGATTATGCAACTCCCGAATACCGTAGGAACACCTTGTGTGCTATCAAACGTCACAACATAACTGGGTGATCATAAAGATGCTCTACAGGTGTCTCCGAAAGTATTCGTGGTGTTGGCATAGATCAAGATTAGGATTTGTCACTCCGAGTGTCGGAGAGGTATCTCTGGGCCCTCTCGGTAACACACATCACAATAAGCCTTGCAAGCAAAAGACTAATGAGTTAGTCACGAGATGATGTGTTACGGAATGAGTAAAGAGACTTGCCGGTAACGAGATTGAACTAGGTATAGAGATACCGACGATCGAATCTCTGGCAAGTAACATACCGTTTGACAAAAGGAACAACGTATGTTGTTATGCGGTTCTGACCGATAAAAGATCTTCGTAGAATATGTAGGAGCCAATATGAACATCCAGGTTCCGCTATTGGTTATTGACCGGAGATGAGTCTCGGTCATGTCTACATAGTTCTCGAACCCGTAGGGTCCGCACGCTTAACGTTTGATGACGATCGGTATTATGAGTTTATGAGTTTTGATGTACCAAAGGTAGTTCGGAGTCCCGGATGAGATCACGGACATGACGAGGAGTCTCGGAATGTCCGAGACATAAAGATTGATATATTGGATGGCTATATTCGGACACCGGAAGTATACCGGAAAAGTTTCGGATTTATCGGGATTGCCGGAGGGGGTTACCGGAACCTCCTACGAAGGGGGATGGTTCATAGTGGGCCTTGTGGAAAGGAGAGAGGCAGCCCATAGGGCTGGCCGGCGCCCCACCTAGTTCCTAGTTGGACTAGGATTGGTGGGAGGCGCCACCTCTTCCTTTTCCTACTCCATCTCTTCCTTCTTTGGTGATTCCTACTAGGAATATGATTGCAATCCTATTCCTAGTAGGATTCCTTCCCTAGCCGCACCATAGGAGGTTGGCCGGCCCTCCTCCCTTGCTCCTTTATATACGAGGGCAGGGGGGCACCCAAAGACACACAAGTTGAATTGTTTTAGCCGTGTGCGGTGCCCCTCTCCACAGAATCACACCTCGGTCATACCGTCGCGGAGCTTAGGCGAAGCCCTGCGTCGGTGAACACATCATATCCGTCACCACGCCGTCGTGCTGACGAAACTCTCCCGTGAAGCTCAACTGGATCAAGAGCTCGTGGGACGTCATCAAGCTGAACGTGTGCTGAACGCGGAGGTGCCGTACGTTCGGTGCTTGATCGGTTGGATCGCGAAGAAGTTCGACAACATCAACCGCGTCACTTGACGCTTCCGCTCCCGGTCTACGAGGGTACGTAGACACACTCTTCCCTCTCGTTGCTATACATCTGGTAGATAGATCTTGCGTGATCGTAGGAAAATTTCAAAATACTACGTTCCCCAACAGTGGCATCATGAGCCAGGTCTATGCGTAGATGATATGCACGAGTAGAACACAATGAGTTGTGGGCGATACTAGTCATACTGCTTACCAGCATGTCATACTTTGCTTCGGCGGTATTGTGAGATGAAGCGGCCCGGACCGACATTACGCGTACGCTTACGCGAGACTGGTTTCACCGTTACTAGCACTCGTTGCTTAAAGGTGACTGGCGGGTGTCTGTCTCTCTCACTTTAGCTGAATCAAGTGTGGCTACGCCCGGTCCTTGTGAAGGTTAAAACAGCACATACTTGACGAAACATCGTTGTGGTTTTGTATGCGTAGGTAAGAACGGTTCTTGCTAAAGCCCGTAGCAGCCATGTAAAACTTGCAACAACAAAGTAGAGGACGTCTAACTTGTTTTTGCAGGGCATGTTGTGATGTGATATGGTCAAGACATGATGAGTTATACGGTTTTGTATGAGATGATCATGTTTTGTAAAGTTATCGGCAACTGGCAGGAGCCATATGGTTGTCGCTTTATTGTATGAAATGCAATCGCCATGTAATTGCTTTACTTTATCACTAAGCGGTAGCGATAGTCGTAGAAGCAATAGTTGGCGAGACGACAACTATGCTACGATGAAGATCAAGGTGTCGAGCCGGTGACGAAGGTGATCATGACGGTGCTTTAGGAGATGGAGATCAAAAGCACAAGATGATGATGGCCATATCATGTCACATATTTTGATTGCATGTGATGTTTATCTTATTATGCTTCTTATTTTGCTTAGAACGACGGTAGCATTATAAGATGATCCCTTACTAAATTTCAAGGTATAAGTGTTCTCCCTGAGTATGCACCTTTGCGAAAGTTCGTCGTGCCGAGACACCACGTGATGATCGGGTGTGATAAGCTCTACGTTCAAATACAACGGGTGTAAGACAGTTTTGCACACGCAGAGTACTCGGGTTAAACTTGACGAGCCTAGCATATGCAGATATGGACTCGGAACACTGGAGACCGAAAGGTCGAGCGTGAATCATATAGTAGATATGATCAACATAAGATGTTCACCATTGAAACTACTCCATCTCACGTGATGATCGGACATGGTTTAGTTGATTTGGATCACGTGATCATTTAGATGACCGTAGGGATGTCTATCTAAGTGGGAGTTCTTAAGTAATATGATTAATTGAACTTTAATTTATCATGAACTTAGTCCTGGTAATATTAGCATATCTATGTTGTAGATCAATAGCTCGCGATGTTGCTCCCCGTTTATTTTTCATATGTTCCTAGAGAAAACCAAGTTGAAAGATGTTAGTAGCAATGATGCGGAATTGTTCCGTGATCTGAGGATTATCCTCATTGCTGCACAGAAGAATTATGTCCTTGATGCACCGCTAGGTGACAGGCCTATTGCAGGAGCAGATGTAGATGTTATGAACGTTTTGACAAAAGCTCGATATGATGACTACTTAATAGTTTAGTGCACCATGCTTTACGGCTTATAACCGGGACTTCAAAAACGTTTTGAAACGCCACGGAGCATATGAGATGTTCCAAGAGTTGAAATTAGTATTTCATACTCATGCCCGTGTCAAGAGGTATAAGACCTCTGACAGTACTTTGCCTACAAGATGGAGGAGAATAGCTCAACCAGTGAGCATGTGCTCAGATTGTCTGGGTAGTACAATTGCTTGAATCAAGTGGGAGTTAATCTTCCAGAGAAGATAGTAATTGACAAAAGTTCTCTAGACACTATCACCAAGTTAGTAGAACTTCGTGATGAACTATAATATGCAAGGGATGACGAAAGTAATTCCCGAGCTCTTCACGATGCTGAAATCGGCAAAGGTAGAAATCAAGAAAGAGCATCAAGTGTTGATGGTTAACCAGACCACTTGTTTCAAGTAAAGGGCAAAGGGATAGAAGGGGAACTTCGAGAAGAATGACAAGCAAGTTGTCACTCCCATGAAGAAACCCAAAGCTAAACTCAAGCCTGAAACAAGTGCTCCTACTGCAAAGGAAATGGTCACTAGAAGTGGAACTGCCCTAGATATTTGGCGGATAAGAAGGATGGCAAAGTGAACAAAGGTATATTTGATATACAGATTATTGATGTGTATTGTACTAATGTTCATAGCAACCCCTCGGTATTTGATATTGGTTCAGTTGCTAAAGAGTAGTAACTCGAAATAGGAGTTGCATAATGAACAGAAACTAGTTAAAGGATGAAGTGACGATATGTATTGGAAGTAGTTCCAAGATTGATATGATCACCATCGTACACTCCCTATACTTTCGGGATTAGTGTTGAACCTAAATAAGTGTTATTTGGTGTTTGTGTTGAGCATAAATATGATTTGATCATGTTTATTGCAATACGGTTATTCATGTAAGTTAGAGAATAATTGTTGTTCAGTTTACATGAATAAAACCTTCTATGGTCATACACCCAATGAAAATAGTTTGTTGGATCTCGATCGTGTGATACACATATTCATAATATTGAAGCCAAAAGATGCAAGGTTAATAATGATAGTGCAACTTATTTGTGGCACTGCCGTTTAGGTCATATTGGTGTAAAACGCATGAAGAGACTCCATAATGATGGACTTTTTGAATCACTTGATTATGAATCACTTGGTGCTTGCGAACCATGCCTCATGGGCAAGATGACTAAAACTCCGTTCTTCGGAACTATGGAGCGAGCAACAGATTTGTTGGAAATCATACATACTGATGTATGTGGGCCAATGAGTGTTGAAGCTCTCGGCGGGAATCGTTATTTTCTGACCTTCACTGATGATTTGAGCAGATATGGGTATATCTACTTAATGAAGCACAAGTCTGAAACATTTGAAAAGTTCAAAGAATTTCAGAGTGAAGTGGAGAGTCATCGTAACAAGAAAATAAGAGTTTCTACGATATGATCGTAGAGATAAAATATTTGAGTTAGCGAGTTTAGCCTTCAGTAAAAACAATGTGAAACAGTTTCACTACTCACGCCACGTGGAACAACACAGTGTAATGGTGTGACCAAACGTCATAACCGTACTTTATTAGATATGGTGCGATCGATGATGTCTCTTACCAATCTACCACTATCGCTTTTGGGGTTATGCATTAGAGACAGCTACATTCACGTTAAATAGGGCACCATCTAAATCTGTGGAGATGACACCGCATGAACTATGGTTTGACGATAAACCTAAGTTGTCATTTCTTTAAAGTTTGGGACTGCGATGCTTATGTGAAAAAGTTTCAACATGATAATCTCGAACCCAAATCGGATAAGTAAATCTTCATAGGATACCCAAAAGAAAATGTTGGGAACACCTTCTATCACAGATCCGAAGGCAAGATATTCGTTGCTAAGAATGGATCCTTTCTAGAGAAGGAGTTTTTCTCGAAAGAAGTGAGTGGGAGGAAAGTAGAACATGATGAGGTAATTGTACCTTCTCCCGGATTGGAAAGTAGTACATCACAGAAAATTGTTCCAGTGATTCCTACACCAATCAGTGAGGAAGTTAATGATAATGATCATGAAACTTCGGATCAAATTTCTGCTGAACATCGTAGATCAACCAGAGTACGTTCCGCACCAGAGTGGTACGGCAACCCAGTTCTGGAAATCATGTTACTAGACCATGATGAACCTACGAACTATGAGGAAGCGATGATGAGCCCAGATTCCGCAAAATGGCTTGAAGCCATGAAATCTGAGATGGGATCCATGTATGAGAACAAAGTATGGACTTTGGTTGACTTGCCCGATGATCGGCAGGCCATCGAAAATAAATGGATCTTCAAGAGGAAGACCGACGCAGACGGTAATATTACTGTTTACAAAGCTCGACTTGTTGCGAAAAGGTTTTCGACAAGTTCAAGGAGTTGGCTACGATGAGACTTTCTCACCTGTAGCGATGCTTAAGTCTGTCCGAATCATGTTAGCAATTGCCGCATTTTATGATTATGAAATCTGGCAAATGGATGTCAAAACTGCATTCCTGAATGGATATCTCAAAGAAGAGTTGTATATGATGCAACCAGAAGGTTTTGTCGATCCAAAAGGTGCTAACAAAGTATGCAAGCTCCAGCGATCCATCTATGGACTGGTGCAAGCATCTCGGAGTTGGAATATACGCTTTGATGAGGTGATCAAAGCATATGGTTTTATACAGACTTTTGGAGAAGCATGTATTTACAAGAAAGTGAGTGGGAGCTCTGTAGCATTTCTAATATTATATGTGGATGACATATTGTTGATTGGAAATGATATAGAATTTCTGGATAGCATAAAAGGATACTTGAATAAGAGTTTTTCAATGAAAGACCTTGATGAAGCTGCTTATATATTAGGCATCAAGATCTATAAGAGATAGATCAAGACGCTTAATTGGACTTTCACCAAGCACATACCTTGATAAGATTTTGAAGAAGTTCAAAATGGATCAGTCAAAGAAAAGGTTCTTGCATGTATTACAAGGTATGAAGTTGAGTAAGACTCAATGCCCGACCACTGCAGAAAAATATAGAGAGAATGAAAGTCATTCCCTATGCCTCAGCCATAGGTTCTATAAAGTATGCCATGTTGTATAGCAAACATGTTGTGTACCTTGCCATGAGTTTGTCAAGGGGGTACAATAGTGATCCAGGAGTAGATCACTGTACAGCGGTCAAAATTATCCTTAGTAACTGGATGACTAAGGAAATGTTTCTCGATTATGGAGGTGATAAAGAGTTCGTCGTAAAGGGTTACGTCGATGCAAGCTTTGACACCAAATCCAGATGACTCTAAATATCAATCTGGATAAGTATTGAAAGTGGGAGCAATTAGCTAGAGTAGCTCTATGCAGAGCATTGTAGACATAGAAATTTGCAAAATACATACGGATCTGAATGTGACAGACCCGTTGACTAAACTTCTCTCTCACAAGAAAAACATGATCACACCTTATTACTCTTGGGTATTAATCACATAGCGATGTGAACTAGATTATTGACTCTAGTAAACCCTTTGGGTGTTGGTCACATGGCGATGTGAACTATGGGTGTTATTCACATAACGATGTGAACTATCAGTATTAAATCACATGGCGATGTGAGCTAGATTATTGACTCTAGTGCAAGTGGGAGACTGAAGGAAATATGCCCTAGAGGCAATAATAACGTTGTTATTTGTATTTCCTTATATCATGATAAATGTCTTTTATTCATGCTAGAATTGTATTAACCGGAAACTTAGTACATGTGTGGATACATAGACAAAACAGTATGTCCCTAGTATGCCTCTACTAGACTAGCTCATTGATCAAAGATGGTTATGTTTCCTAGCCATAGACATGAGTTGTCATTTGATCAACGGGATCACATCATTAGGAGAATGATGTGATGGACAAGACCCATCCGTTAGCTTAGCACTATGATCGTTTAGTTTTACTGCTATTGCTTTCTTCATGACTTATACATGTTCCTATGACTATGAGATTATGCAACTCCCGAATACCATAGGAACACCTTGTGTGCTATCAAACGTCACAACGTAACTGGGTGATCATAAAGATGCTCTACAGGTGTCTCCGAAAGTATTCGTGGTGTTGGCATAGATCAAGATTAGGATTTGTCACTCCGAGTGTCGGAGAGGTATCTCTGGGCCCTCTCGGTAACACACATCACAATAAGCCTTGCAAGCAAAATACTAATGAGTTAGTCACGAGATGATGTGTTACGGAACGAGTAAAGAGACTTGCCGGTAACGAGATTGAACTAGGTATAGAGATACCGACGATCGAATCTCGGGCAAGTAACATACCGTTTGACAAAAGGAACAACGTATGTTGTTATGCGGTTCTGACCGATAAAAGATCTTCGTAGAATATGTAGGAGCCAATATGAACATCCAGGTTCCGCTATTGGTTATTGACCGGATATGAGTCTCGGTCATGTCTACATAGTTCTCGAACCCGTAGGGTCCGCACGCTTAACGTTTGATGACGATCGGTATTATGAGTTTATGAGTTTTGATGTACCGAAGGTAGTTCGGAGTCCCGGATGAGATCACGGACATGACGAGGAGTCTCGGAATGTCCGAGACATAAAGATTGATATATTGGACGGCTATATTCGGACACCGGAAGTATACCGGAAAAGTTTCGGATTTATCGGGATTGCCGGAGGGGGTTACCGGAACCTCCTACGAAGGGGGATGGTCCATAGTGGGCCTTGTGGAAAGGAGAGAGGCAGCCCATAGGGCTGGCCGGTGCCCCACCTAGTTCTTAGTTGGACTAGGATTGGTGGGAGGCGCCACCTCTTCCTTTTCCTACTCCATCTCTTCCTTCTTTGGTGATTCCTACTAGGAATAGGATTGCAATCCTATTCCTAGTAGGATTCCTTCCCTAGCCGCACCATAGGAGGTTGGCCGGCCCTCCTCCCTTGCTCCTTTATATACGGGGGCAGGGGGGCACCCAAAGACACACAAGTTGAATTGTTTTAGCCGTGCGCGGTGCCCCTCTCCACAGAATCACACCTCGGTCATACCGTCGCGGAGCTTAGGCGAAGCCCTGCGCCGGTGAACACATCATATCCGTCACCACGCCGTCGTGCTGACGAAACTCTCCCGTGAAGCTCAACTGGATCAAGAGCTCGTGGGACGTCATCAAGCTGAACGTGTGCTGAACGCGGAGGTGCCGTACGTTCGGTGCTTGATCGGTTGGATCGCGAAGAAGTTCGACAACATCAACCGCGTCACTTGACGCTTCCGCTCCCGGTCTACGAGGGTACGTAGACACACTCTTCCCTCTCGTTGCTATACATCTAGTAGATAGATCTTGCGTGATCGTAGGAAAATTTCAAAATACTATGTTCCCCAACATAAACAAGCATTGCAAGTTGCAATAAAATTATCCAGACTTAGTAAAAATCTGGGAAGGCAAAACATCATCACGATGCTGCCTTCGGAGGCACAAAACAACAAGCATATCAACTCTAATAAGAACATAAAGAGCATGGACATGTAGTAGACATAACCTACAGCAAACAACTCCATTGGAGCAACTCCATAGGAGGCATGGATCAATAGCAACAAGCTACACCAAATTGAACATGCTGATAAAATCCTGACAGGCATAATTTATAGCAACTTGAGAGCAAGAAATAAATAAGCTACAGCAGGCCAAAAGTGCAAGTAAGGGCATGAATGGATAGACAATAACATGGACAACAAGACATGATCATTGGCCACTCCAAAACAAGCATGGATTTGACTAGGGCATCAAGCAAACATGGCATCAGGTTATAACAGATTCCAGACTTAGCAGTTTTTTCACTAAGTATAAAACAGTAACAACAACATGGCATGTTTACAAGCATGTTTAAGTCAACACAAGGCATATCATGGAAAGTTAAATGCACCACAGCAAAGACCATATTATTGTGCTTCTAAAACATCTAGACGTGTGGCATGAGGACAAACACATCAATAGCAAAGAGCAATTGAAGTCAACATCTCATAACAAGTTTCAGCTCTTAAGAGCCAAATGCACTTTTGCAACAGAGATTAACATGGCAATATGAACTCAAACAAGCATGCTACAGCAACCAACGTGTAGTACACTTCAGAATGAACATTTTGACATATCATATGCATCATTTGGATAAACATGCACCAAGTTATCATATCTCAAACATAGTAACAAAATAACAAGTAGCGGCAGTTTATAACAAGTAGCACTCTTGCAACAGAGATTAGAGCATCTAGATGAACTCAAAAGAGCATGGCACAATGGAACAAAGTGTAGAGCATATCACCACGATCATTTTGACATATCATTCACTCAAAACGGATCACCACACAAAAAGTTGCAGGTGGTCAAACATGCAACATATTACTGACAGAAAAAGGACTTAGCCATTTTAACAGACAAAACAAGTGAGCGACTATTAGCTAGAAAATGCACGGGCGGGTTTTAAGGGTGCTCACCCATGGGCTTCGGCCCAGGACAGAAGAGGTGGTGAGGGAGGTGGGCCTGGCCGGCGACGAGGCTCGCGGAGCTGGGTGGCTGGAACGGATCGGGGCGGGCCGGCCCATGAGGCCAAGGCGGGGAAAGGCAGGCCCGCCAGGGAGCTGGGCCGGCTGGAGCTCCAAGGAGAGGTGGCCCACGGGCCAGGCTGGGACGGCCGGCGGACTGGGCCGGTCCACGAGGCAGGTCGGTCGTCTGCCTCCTCGCGGGGATGAGGACGAGCGTGGAGGCGGCAGCGCTCCTCCGCTGCGGCGAGGGCACCAAGGGCGGCGGGGAGGCCAGAAGCGCAGGAGATGGCCAGATCCGGCCACCCAGGATCCATTCCGATCGGATCTGGTGGTGGTGTTGTCCTGGCAGCACGGGGCGAGGAGGAGCGGTGGCTTGCGGGGTCGATGGCGATGGGGCAGCCGGCGGGCTCGAGGCACGACGAGAGGAGCTCCGGCGAAGGCGGCTACAGGGGCGGAGCGGCGGCGCGGGGTGCGGTGTGGGATCCGGCGGGGCGGCGGCCAGCCAGAGGAGATGGTCGCGGTGGCCGACGGGACGACGGAGGACCTCGCCGAGGGGAGCTGCGGGAGGCAACCGGCGGCGGCGCGTGGGCTCGTGCGGGCGCGCACGGGCCGCGGCGGCGGCGGGATCCGGGCTCGCGGGCCCGTGTGGTGGGAGGAGGCCGGGAGGACAGGAGGCGGCACATGGTTGGAGGAGAGCGGCGGCGGGGCGACGTGGCGGCTTGTGGTTGGCTGGAGCGACGTGGTGGCTGGACATGTCCGGCGCGGGACGGACGTGTCCGGCTGCGCGAGGTGGAAGACGACTAGGGTTTGCCCGGAATTTCGAGGGAGGAGGCTGTTTTATAGGTAGAGGGAGCTAGGAGTGTCCAAATGAGAAGCGGTTCGCGGCCACGCGATCGTGATCGAACGGCCAAGGGCATGGAGGGATTAGAATGGGCTACGTGGGCTGTGTGAAAGGGGTGTTGGGCCAAAAGAGAAGAAGCTTCCGGCGGTTAACGCGGTTAACCGTTGGGCTATCAAACGAACTCCGAACGTGACGAAACTTGACAGGCGGTCTATGCTATAATTAGGCCACACGCCAAGTTTCAACCCATTTCCGAGAACATTTTCCGGCCACTCATAAAATAAATATTCGGAGGCACCGCAGGCGCGTGCAAGTGTGTCTGGACTCAGAACGGACAACGGAAAGGATGAGGGGACTCGGGCGGATGCAAGTTTTGAAAACATGCTAATGCAACACACATGATGACACGGCAAAATGCAACACGCAAGCAGATGATGATGTGGCAACGACAGCGAATAACTGGCTGACACCTGGCGCACCGGTCTCGGGGTGTCACAACACTCCCCTACTAACAAGAGATCTCGTCCCGAGATCTTAGGAACGAGATGAAAGATGAAAAGGAAGAACAAAGTTCTTCGAGGACAACAGAGTGAAACCAAAGAATGTTCAGAGGATGAGCCAATTGAAAGGACGAACACGACGGAGAAAACGAAGTTGCATGACTTTGTTAAACAAGAGGAGCAAGGAATACGACGAGCATCAAGGAGGTTGAAAAGGCACGAAACAAGAGCTGAAGGAACAAGAATGACTTCGAAACCACTCCGGTTAATAAGAGAATAGAAAGGAATCTCCACGAAGGAATTCGGGCAGCACTCCGGCTGAAACTGGAAGAAATAGCACACCGGTTGAACATGAATGGAATGGAACAAGAACTCGAAAAGATGAGATGATACTCGACGAGAGCAACAACACAATGCCTCCGGAAGAATTAAAGAATGGACTTAGAAGAATGGGGAAGAAGAAGACAACTCCGAGCGCGGATGAATTCAGAAGAGCATCTTCAAAGAATGCTTGAGCTGCTCCAGAATAATTAGATGAACGTTTGAAGAATGAATTAAATGATGAAGAACCACCACGAAGAACTCCGGTAATGAAAGGATGATGATAAAATGACGGATGAAAAGAATAAGATTAAGGCCTTGCGAAGATTTAGATGAAGGTACCGACGAGAAACTATGAACTCCGGAAAGAATAGATGAAAGCACTTGGGACTAGAATTTATTCATCAAGAACAAATTCCGAAGGAAGGGAATTAACAACTTGATGAAAAAGGAATAAGAATTATGTTATGCTTATCCTCCACCAATTAAATTGATGAAAGTAATGGATTCACATATCACTTATTCGCATTGAAAAGATTAAAGAGGGATAATATAGCGAACTCGGGAAAATTTTCATGAAGCACTGGTAGAATTGGAAAGAACGAAATAATTGATATGATAGCACCGGAAAGAGATCTGTTGAGCGGATTACCATAAAAATTGAAGCCGAGTGAAGAAAAGAAATGAACCACCACGAAGAATGAAAATCGAGTGAAGAACGAGAATGACCACCGTAAGGAATGAAATTGAACGATGCAAGAGGACAAGCCCCCGTGAAGAATTGAGATTGAGTGAACACAAGAGAATGAATCTCCGGGAAGAATAAGCACTTAAGGACAATTTGAATGACGAGAACGAAGAGATTGTTAACTGATTAAAGAATACTTGAACAAGCATCGGAAGAATGTGATACCAACGAAGAGGCATCAACAAAGAATATTTGGAGGACGAAGTTGAAAACTGAGAACGAAGAAATCTTCTGAAATGATGGCCTTCGGAGGAACACAAGAAAAGAATTGAAGAACTACTCCGGATGAAGAAAAGAAGAAAGATTGAACCATCGATGAAAAGAATTGAAAGCGATCTTGGAGAAGGCATATGACTGATGGAATCCATACTTACGTCACTCTTGAGAAGAATTTCGGAACACCGGGAAATTAAAAGAGTCAGGTAAGATCCTGGGAAAAGAACTGTGGGTTATGAGCCCACTGAAGAAAAACCACCATTGGAAAGGACTGAAAGTGAAATGATGCACCGGAACGATTGAAAAACTCGAATGAGGTGACAACCTCGAATTAATTAGAACATAGATGAATCTCTTGAGATTTCTTCAGAACTCCGGAACAATTACGTGGCGAGAGGTGAACGAGCAATTGGAAACATCTGAGCTGATGAAAGAATATGATGAGCACCGAATACAAATTGAATTGGAACCACCGGAAAAGAAAGAGATGAAGAATGAAGAACTAGAAGAGAATTCACCAACTGAAACAATTGACGAAAGAAAGCAACGACTTCACACGAGTAGGATGGATACTCGATTACGGACATCGGTCCGAGAAGAAAAAGGGTGGGTGGGTGGGAAAAGAAAGACAACTTTGGAAGGGGAAACAACACCGGTTGAAAGAACTGAGGATTGAACTTGCAAAGAAGAAGAGGGACGAATCCACTTGACGAGAGATGCACCAGATGAAAGAACTGACAACGCAACGAACGAAAACTAACCACGTGATCCTAAAAAAAATTGAAGGGGAAGAGGAGTAATTCAAAACACCTATGTCAAGATTCCTCACCAGAGCGACGAAGGGGTAGGGGAGTAAAAAGAATTCCTACTCTCCGATATAACTAGACTCCAAAAAAGTTTTCTGCTAGACTCAACAACGGCCAAGCTACGATCAATCAAGGGGGCTCCTACGGTCGGTCGAGGCTCTGATACCAACTTGTCAGGCCCAAGATGCGATTCTATCCCGATCACGTGACACTTACGTGATTGGGGCACAACCGCATTTCGGGCGCTTAGCAAGATGGATATCATTACATCGTACAATTACATACATACATGGGGGATACAACAATACATACAAGTCACATGAATACAACATCAACAATACAAGGCATCCGACTACGGATGCAAACATGAAAAGCACACGACATCCATCTGCTATCCCAGGCTGCCGACCCGGAACCAAACCCAAGACTGAAGAAGAAGAAGAAAGAACTCCAACATAACGATCAACGCTCTCACGTCAAGACATCGGAAACCTGCACCAGCAACTGTTGTTGTAGTATCAGTGAGCCACGAGGACTCAGCAATCCCATAACCATGGGTAACAAGACTATTAAAGCGTAATGGGTAGGAAGAGGTAAAGCGGTGAGGTTGCAGCAGCGGCTAAGCAATATATGGTGGCTAACTTACGAGTACAAGAATAAGATGAGCATCTACGCAAACGGCCGCAAACTAGTAGTGATCGCTAAAGATCCTGAACTACCTACGAGTCAAACATAACCCCACCGTGTTCTCTTCTCAAAGTGGAAAGAGACAGTCACGGTTACTCACACAGTTGTGTGTTTTACTTCAGATCCTCTGTCAAGTTTTCTACAACCGGACATTAACAAATTCCAATCTGCCACATAACCGCGGGCACGGCTTTCGAAAGATCATAACCCTGCAGGGGTGTCCCAACTTAGCCCATCACAAGCTCTCACGATCAGCTGAAGTAATAATAATTATTACCCCTTATCTTTGGGAAATCCGATCAGGCTCGGCATCCCGGTGCACAAGACATTTCGACAATGGTAAAACAAGTCCAGCAAGACCTCCCGGCGTGCCGACACCCTGATAGTAGCCGCGCGTATCTCGTCTCAGGCCACGTCCGGATAAGCTATGGTTACAGCGACCAGATACCCCAAGTTTCCAAGGGGCGGCGCCGCAAGCTGCTCTATTTGGTACCAACACCATCGGCACTGGCCCCCCTGCTATGTAGAATAATCCACGGGTAGCGCTAACTCCCTATGCAATTAATTAATTAATTAAGTTGTTATTATGAGGCAAATTAAAACCAATGTTGGGCCTTGCTGGAGGAGTTTTATTCAAAGACAAAGTGTCATGGGGTCCCCATATACCCAACCGTGTAAGGAACGCAAAATCAAGGAACATAATGCCGGTTTATCGGCTCCTAAGGTGGCATGAGTGGAACAAAACACCGAGCAAAAGGCCAAGCCTTCCACCCATGCCCAGTGTATAGGTGTGTTAATAATAATAATAATAGATATTGTGATATTTCCAAAGCATCAAGTTCCAACATGGAACAATATTCATCTTCACCTACAACTAACAGCGCTATAAGAGGGGCTGAGCAAGCGGGTAACATAGCCAAACAATGGTTTTTGCTAGGAAGGTATCAAAGGTTAGAGGTTTCATGGCAACAAGGAGAGTGGCTGACAATAAGATGGGTAGCGCGACATATAACGATAGCATCGAGACAACTAAGCAAAGGCAATGATAGTAAAGGTATCCAAGGGTATGGTCATCTTGCCTGAGATCCCGCAAGGAAGAAGAATGAATCCATGAAGTAGACGAAGAAGAAGCCTTGAAGACGAACCACGAGTAGACGAACGAATCCTCACGATCGCAACGAACCAAGCACTAACGAGAAGAAGCAAGCAATATGGTAAACACACAACACAAGAACATGACAATATGCTCAACCAAGTATGATGCAAGACAAGTCTATATATGATGCACTACATGGCAAGGTAGGAAGCACTCAAAAACAACACAAGAACATGACAATATGCTCAACCAAGTAGGATGCAAGACAAGTCTATATATGATGCAAAACATGGCAAGGCAGGAAGCACTGAAAAATAACACAAGTCAACAAGTTTAAATGAGGCCGGAAACTACATATAACAAATCTGGTAAGTCCTCATATGCATAGTTTGAAATTAGTCCAGATCTGAACAAACCTTAAGTTAAAGTTGTTAAACAGCAGTTTACCATGCACCATGATGATCTACACGAAATTCTAGTCAAGTTTCATATAAAGTTGTTTAATTCGGAGCTACGTCCTAGAAGATATGAGCAAAACAAGTCAAACATGTTAACGGTGCAAGATGCACCCAAACATCAAGCAAACACACTCCAAACATGTAAACAACATGATATTATTATTCTACATGCAAAACCACACAAGTTTCATATAAGGCACACTCAAAACGGAGCAACGGGCTAAAAGATACACATGAAACAAGATATAACAACAAGCTGAAGTTAAGCTACATCACCCAAATATGATAACTAGAAGCATGGATGATAGTAGACATGTTACTTAACAAGTAGGAACTTAGAACACACCCAAAAGCTTGCTGGAACACATTTAAACGAGCATGGCAAGTTGCAATAAAATTATCCAGACTTAGTCAAAATCTGGGAAGGCAAAACATCATCACGATGCTACCTTCGGAGGCACAAAACAACAAGCATATCAACTCTAATAAGAACATAAAGAGCATGGACATGTAGTAGACATATCCTACAGCAAACAACTCCATTGGAGCAACTCCATAAGAGGCATGGTGCAACAAGACCAAGACCTCCAGGATGGCAGGGCGGATGTCATCGCCGAGCCCACCATAGCGTCACGGCCAGAAGCTTTGCCGGCGAAGACCACCTTTCGTCAGTATAAGATGTACTTCTTGTCCCCTTTCAAATTGGTCGTTGTGTAATTCCTTCCCGTCTTCATTTTCGGGGAAGAGGACCAAGGCCACTATATATACAGCCTAGCCACCACTATAGCAAAGGGCGAATCGGAGACAGATAGGAACTAGCCAGTCAACCAAGAACAAACCTCTGGAGGTTGTTCTTCCCCTTTTAGCAGTTCATCCTCAGCCCACGGCGAGGCTAATCCACAGCAAAGCTTCTGGAGGATCTTGTGCCGCAAGGTGGCCCAAACCTGGGTAAACTACCGCGTCCCTTGTCTTTCTAGTGCATCGAGCTAGGTTGTGAGATCAAAGATTGGGTAGGCAAGAGGGGTTGAGTTCTTCGCAGACACCCCAGAGTTCGAACCTTCTTGGGTCTACGGAGCCCTGAATCCGAAATGTTCACCTTTATCTCTATATTTTTTTCTTTTTCTCTTCTTACAAGTACTGCCTTCGCAGTTCGAATTATACAGTTATACATCATGAGCTCATGAGAAATAATAAAAAATACCCTTTATGGTGTTCGGATATCCGCATCTCATAATCCTATTTATTTCTTTTCGGATTCCCCACTCACTCTTCGAACAGCCCGGTATCAAAGTACATTAATTAGTCAAGAGTTCGATTTATACATCAGCTCAATATCTTCAAGTCCGGTCTCGCTTTCCACTAGGTGTTCGGCGTCTCGAATATTGCACTATATGCATCCGTTCCGAACTATGTCTTGGGTCAATAGTTGGGTTGCCCGGCTCCTGTGCGTGCCTCTTATGTTCCGCACGTTCAGCTAAGAAGACAAATGGAGAACCCCTGTGATTGTACTTCTGGTTCGCCCGATCAAGTACCTGAGGAGGAAAAAGCCAAAAACTGACTGTCATAGTAAGCGCGAATGGATCTGCGATCCGACGATGAGGTTTGACTTCAAAAATCGTTGGCGGTTTCGTCGTGTCACACGAAGGGTTCATCTTAACACAAACCATGTGATTGGAAAGGGCAGGCTTTGACTCCCAAGTACATCACAAATACATCGAGGGTTAGTCCCTAGTCCCCACCGTCAAGCTCCTAAGGCTAAGTGAAATCAGTAAAATCGAATAGTCCGATTGCCTCGTTTTGTTCCTGCACTATCGCCTCCGGGCACCAAGACGTTGACTAAGGGTAAAAGTGCGGAAACAGAACACCCTTCGTGATATTCACTTGGGGGCTGAAGCCGACGACTGGTAGCTTTCAGAACTACACATACGGCCACACATGAGTCAAAATTTAATCACTACAATATTAAATAAGTTCGTTGGGCGCATAATAATTCGTAAATCCCACTTGATACCAAGTTTCTATAACTACTCAAGCATTACATTTTTTGAACACTAGCCCTCTACCACCCGTGCTCCGGCCATCACCTGCACTAACTACTGCTCGGGGCGGCGATGCTCCTTTCGCGGAGTACCAGTGGCCATCTCCATTGGATTAATCCTTGGCAAATGGACCATGGTCTTTGCAAACATGAGTCTCCTCCACCCCTCAAGGCCCGCCGATCACTTCACGGCCTCAATCTAGAGCGGCGCCTCCCGCAGCCTCTACACAAGGCCGAAGTAGGTGTTCTAAATGGGCTCGGCCGGCCATAGGTTGACACAGAGGTCCTTCAAGGCCAGTTCAGACATCCAATGCATATCCATCAACTACTTCATTTGATTGCTGAGGAGGGCAGGATGCTTGGATTCCGAAAACTGTGACCAAAAGAGTAGCCGCGTGGAGGCCTCCTCACGGGTGGCATAGTGGCTCTCCGCGACCGCCGAATTCGTTGAGAGATCGGCAAAGACGCCTCTGGAGCGCCAGACCCTCGTCAGCAGGGCGAATTTGTTGCCTCCGGACACACTCTGCAGTATATTTCTTACCATTGGCAATTGGCGCGTCTTGAAGGAGCTCCTCCCGCACACCTCGGGCGTCACTCCTCGCCTCCTGGAGCTCCTTCTCCACCTTGGACAGATGGGAGGATTGCCCCCCTGGCGGCAGCTGCTGCAAGATCATGAACATAAAGGATCAGTAAATGGACTTGCCAGTCATTATCCGGCAAGTACACATCTTTCCATAGATCTCACCTTGCGCCTCGTCAAGCCGTTTGTTTACAAGATCTAGCTCTTGATCGGAAAGCTTGAGCTTCCTATCCATCTCCTCTAACGTCGTGACATTACTAGCCGCGGCCACGGAAAATGCTTGCGTTAGCACCAGAAATGTCGACATTGTTAACTGACCTACCGAATTTGATCCACTGCAGGTTTCTTTGAGGTCCTGGCAGAGTCTCGGGGGCTGCTATGTATGCGTTCTACCTAAACTAACAAATATAACCGCATTACGAGGAAACAACATTACTTGACTTACCTCAAAGCCTGTTAGAAGGCCTTAAACAGCGTCGTTCAGTCCGGATTGGACGGACCGAACACTCTGCATAACCGCACCCATAAGGGAGTTGCTCACCAACTCCTACAGCGTGTCCGGCCAGCCAACCGCCACCCCTGTGGAGGTGTTCGGCGCCGACGTTGGCTCCTCGTCCCCCTCCCCGTTGGGCCTCGGGGGTTCGGGAGCGGTCAATGGACGGGGTCAGATGGCCCAGACTCTTTTTCTTTGCCGTCCAGGAGGGACGCTCCCGCCTGGTTTTCGGCAACCGAGGTTTTAACCTCGGCCATCACGACATCTACCTCCGCCTCCATGTTCGGAGGAGGAGGAGTTCTTCGGGACGGCACCTCATCATCCTCTTCGAGGGCCAAAGGAGGCAGAGAGTGCACCTTAGACCAATTGTCCGCCAGATCGGCGGGCGGAGACGTCCCTTCCAAGGTTTGCTCGGTGGGGCGCTCACGTGGGGGACTACAATTTGGAGGGGTTATGATGCGGGGCTAACCCGATCTATGCCGGTCTTCCACAATTGGAGGGGATTCCCACAAAGAACACGAGGGGAACATCACGAGGGGAACGAGAGAAAACACTCAAATCAACAAGAAACAATCACACATGTGCTAGATCCATGAACACAACGAGAGATACATGATTCAAATCTAACAAAGGGGGGATACAAGAGGTAACTAGTTCATCTCCGTGAGGAGGTCTTGAGCCCGCGAGGTGTCATCCCGTGATGTGTCTTGAATCCAAGTGTGGATCTTCTCTGTAGAGGTCGCGGTCTCTCGATGGAGTAGAACCACATGGATGAGCAAAGCTCTAGGTCTCAAATGAGCTAACACATTGCTAACCGTAAAAATGAGGAGGGGGAGGAGTATATATAGTCTTAGCCACGAAGGGGTAAGTGGGAAAAGATACATGGGCCTCTGGCCCGACTCTACATGCAGGCAGGCGCGGGATGTCCGGATGTTCGCGAGATGACAGATGTCCGGGGCACTAGCCGGATGTCCGGGGCACTGGCCAGATGTCCGGCCTGGTGGTGGCCATTTTCTAGTGCATTCTATTGCCCTTGCCAGATTTCTGGGGAGATGCTCGATTTCTAGCCAGTTGACAGGCGCCGGATGTCCAGGGATAGGCCGAATGTGTGGCTGCTGAAGCTCTTCGGTGCATGCGCCGGATGTCTGGCCTCTGGCCTGGATGCCCGGTAGCTGTAGCTTCCAGTAGTTTTGTCTTCTTCCATCATCGCTTCCATGCTTCCCTCGCAGAAGGTGTACTTGTTTCTTGGCGCTTGCACTCCTTCTCGTCATCCGTGAACCTCCGGCAATACATATGCATGCACAAGACTCAAGTGTCAAGTAGTATACCATCCATGAAGGGATCAAGTGGACACGTGTAAAGGAGATGATTCACCTTTATGTATGTGAAGTAGATATCACACGTGTCACTTGACAAATGGACTCTTGGCATGGTGATGTCCGTTGGATGCTCCGCATCAGGTTAACCTTCAACTAATACAAACTACTCAAAACATGATAGCTGAAAATGCAGACACCTTACCTACCGGCAGGGGGCTTGACCCTGGATCCCTTCTTCGGGACCTCCTTGGACGCCTCGGACTTCTCATCGTCCGAGCTGTCAGGTATGACCAGCTTAGGTAGGTGTCGCCTCTTCGGGGCCGGGAAAGGTTAGACCTCCTCGGTGACCTCACACACCGACCTCTTATTGGAGTGTGAAGAGGCACTTTCCTCTTCATCCTCCTCCTCCTTGCCCCCATCCTGTACGGATGAGACCGCAGCTTCTCCGGACCAGTTGCCCGGACGGATCCTATGGCGGAGGCCCTTCCTGGACTCCAGGGCTTCTTGATTCTTGCCCTTATTGCCATGCGCCTGGTAAGGCACCACTACTATCATATTCTCCAGCTGCTCTGACCGGGGCTCCTCCGGCAGCAGCGCTGGCCCGCTGATCTTCATGTCCTTGGCGAGCTAGCCCTGTAGAATCCACGTAACAAGGTTAGATTGAATCTCACGTAATGTGAATATCCGGACACTCTTCGAAGAAACATGCCACTCACCTCCATTGCAGGATTCGCGGTGTCAATATCAATGTCCTTCCCCTCAGTTGGCCACTCCTCCTGGGGCTGGAATAGTTGGGCCCATATCTTGTCAGGAGTCATGCCGAAGAGGTGCCGCCCAGTGGCCTGATCTTCGGGCTCATACTCCCACATGGGCTTGGCCATCTCCTCGCAAGAGAGGAGCCCGTGGTTGAGTATGATCTGAAACACGTCGACCAGTTTCGCGTCGGTCTCTATTACGCTGTCGACGTGCTTTTGCAGCGCTTTGGTTTTGGTGATGCGACCCTAGACCAAACCCTCGTTGGTCCAGAAGGCCAATCTTGTGGGGGTACAGGCCATAATATGGGGGCCGCTCCCCATGCTGTTCCCTCGGTTCAGTTATGTAGAACCACTCCTTCTGCCACATCCGGACGGTTTTCACGAAATGGCCTTCCAGCCACTGGACCTGTGTCAGCTTGCTGACCATGGCCCCACCTTGGTTTTCACGTTGAACACCTTCAGCCATAAGCCGAACTGCGGCTGGACTCGGAGGAGCGCCTCATAGACGACAATGAAGGTCGAAATGTGGAGGAGGGAGTTGGGGGCTAAGTCAGGGAAATCCAGCCCATAGAAGAACATTAGCCCCCGCACAAAGGGGTGCATGGGAAAGCTTAGCCCCCTAAGGAAATGAGCAAAAAAACTACCCTCTCGCCCGGCACGGGAGTAGGTATGATCTAGCCTTTTCCGGGGCTTGATGGGCAACGTTGGCCGCCAAGTAACGGGCCTCCTACAGCTTTAGAATCTCCTCGTTGATGAGGGAGGAGGCCTCCCACTTCCCGTTGGTGCCGTATCCGGCCATGGTCGAAGAAGGAGAAGTGGGATTGGCTATGGAAGCAGGAGGAAAGGGCACTGGAGCTCTGAAGAACTGCGAGTGCAGAATAAAGGAGAAGGCGTGGAATGCAGACTGTAGCAGTCGCCCTTTATAGCCTGTGGGCAGGCCAGAAATCCCTTCTTTCACGTCGTTGGCCTCTCCACTTTCCAATATCTCTGCAACGTTATGAGCGGGGAGGGGAATCGAAATCATTAACCATATCCCCTGAAAAGGGGGACACGATTTCCACATTTAGGGGACGTGTCAAGCATGGCGTCAGCCTCGAACCGCGCTTCGAGAAATAGTAACTTCTTGGCGTTATGACCGGAAGAGACTATTCCTTAAGGGAGGAACAGTTGTTAGATAAAGGCACTATTGGTGCTTAAGAAATATTTTTATTATTACCTTCGGGGTTAAGAAACACACTTGTTTCAGACTCCGGACATCACTTGGTATCGAACAGAGGGGAGACTTGCTGAGGTACTCACCCCGGAAACCGAATACTGATCGGACAGATGGATATCAGATACAAGTCTCGGCATTGGAGGCAAGTTCGGGGGATACTAAGGGAGTCATGGACTAAGGGGTCCTCGGGGCAACGGCCCATTATACATGGGCCGTACTGGTGAAGTCGTACTGTGAGAGGAGATCTACGAAGTGGTGGTGTGCCCTCCAAGTCAGGAAGACGTAGGATCTCTTTTATCCTTATTTGTAATCTATCTTCGGTAACCCTAACCCTATCGGTGTCTATATACACCGAGGGTTGTAGTCATTAGAGGCAGAGTTACCTTCACCCCCATAGCCTAGGGTTAGCTCATACTGATCTCGAGGTATATCTACTCTGTAAACCACGTTATACAATCAATAAAATCAAGCAGGACATAGGGTCTTACCTCTTCGAGAGGGCTTGAGCCTGTGTAAACACTATGTTCATCGTCCTGTGTTAACCATCGATCCTAGTTCCACAGCTCGGGACCCCCTACCCCGAGGTCTACCGATTTTGACACCGACAGAACACTTTATAGATCAATCGGAAAAGGATAATTTGATGTTATTTTAGTATGAATTCTAGATAGATCGATCGGAAAGAATAACTTTGTGGTGGTTCTGTACCCTACAGACAATTTTTTTATGGTCTCCGCTAGATAGGAACTTTGGAGTGATTCTTCATCGCACATTGAGGGATGGTTACGTGATCCAATTAAATTGGCATTGCTGCGAGACTGCACTAGCGAAAGTACGAACCCTAGGCCACATTTTCAAGCATTGCAATACTGTTTGTGCTCACTTTTGTTACTTGCTATCTTGCTGTTTTTGATTGTTAGTATTACAAAAATCAATATCTACTATCCATATTACACTTGTATCACCATCTCTTTGCCAAACTAGTGCACCTATACAATTTACCATTGTGTTTGGTGTGTTGGGGACACAAAAGACTCTTTGTTATTTGGTTGCAGGGTTGTTTGAGAGAGAAAATCTTCATCTACGCATCCCACGGATTGAAAAACCATAGGTCATCCACTTGAGGAAAAATTGCTACTGCGCTACAAACCTCTGCGCTTGGTGGCCCAACATGAGTCTACAAGAATAAAGTTGCATAGTACACATCAAGTTCTTTTCTTGTGTCGTTGCCGGGGAGGTGAGTGCTTGAAGGTATATATTTAGATCTTGCAATCAAATCTTTTAGTTTCTTGTTTTATCACTAGTTTGGTTTATAAAAATAAAATTAAAAAAATGTAATTAAGGTTGCATCGTATTATTCATCTTTATAATGTCTTTCGTGAAAATGATGGAAAGGAAAATTGTGCTCAATTGTTAAAAGAAGAATGCTATAAAATGTTTGGCATAGATGATGAGCATGATTGCAATGTTATTGGTATGAATTCTATGAATATCCAAAATGCTAATGATGATTGTACTAGTCATGACAAAAATGTTTCTGATAAGATGTCAATTTTGTGGTGTGGAAAGACTTTGTGAAGACATGCCCAATAGGGATGATAGATTTTGTAAGAAGCATTAACATGATAGAAACAATTTTTGCTCAAAGTAATAGATAAGTTTGCTACAAAATTATGTTCTCTTTATCCTATTACTTGTGAACTTTGCAATAAAGTTGGTCACCTTAATTTCCAATGCATGCTTTTTCATGATCGAATTGTGTCGAAATATTGCAATAACTTGATCACCCTTGAACTATATAATGAACTTTTTTTCATTTTGGCGATGTGAAGAATTGTCACATAAAAATGGTTGGTTTGCAGCATTCATATTCACAGACCATGCTGAAACTAATTTGAAACAAACCCATACGTTTTGCATGGTAAATTGCAATGAAAATTCTTATATTGCAAACTATAAAAAGACAGGAAAACCAATAGAATATAAAAGGAATATAAATGAAAGGGTAAAGATTTCCAGTTTCCCTCCTATTGTCTCTCATGATGAAATAGGTGACGAGAAGGAGCTATCTATTCCACCAATCTCAACAATAAGAAGTTCAGAAAAAATAATTAAACCCACGCATGATGCGGTGAAGAAGAAGAAAAGAAGAAAGAGTAGAGGTAAAAAGGTATGCCTCCCAAATGATGATGCTCCTATTATTGTTCTGCCTCATCGGAATGAATCAAAAATAATTATGGAAGAGGATACATTTGATGATGATTTTACTATGCCTATTGCTTTTTGTGATGACTATGACTGGGAACATAATGATACTTCTTATAATCTTGAAATTCTTTTTTGCACGAACTTGGGAAATTATGATGATAGTAATTGTTATACTATTGGTGCTATTCGTACTATTAATGATGAGAGTGATTATGCTTATAATATACCAAGCCACAATCTTGGGGATGATACGTTTGATGAGAATGACATGTTTGAGAATTTATTTGCTGAAATTAATGTTTGTCTCAAGATTGGGGATGCTATGCGTAGTGAAGATGATCTATTTAGTCCCCCTACTTTGAATGATCAAATTTGTTATGATGAGTGCAATCGTCCTATTTATGATGATTGCAATATTTATGAAATTGGGTTTGGAAGAGTGTCAACTTTAGATAATAATTATCCTACTATTTTGGAGGGTGTTGAATCTTATTATAATGGTAAAAGTGGATTTGGAGAGGTCATTACTTTATTTAGTAATGATTCCACTGTTTCGGAAGAGGTTTCAATTGACTATGATGAGAGCAAAGTTGCTACTCATGATGATTATTGCGATGATACTTATGTTATAAAAAGTAGTGATAATTATTGTCATAATGTTGAATATCCTTTTTCTGATCATTATTCTCTTAATGTGGAAACAATTTATAGTATTCAAGATTCATATGGTGCTCTCACTACTATTCATGAGAAGAAATTTGCTTATGTGGAGATTAATAAAAATTCTATGCTTGTGGATCATGAAAGGAATGCTTTGTGTGATGGTTATATTGATGAATCCATTCATGATGCTATTGAATTTTTTATGAGAGAGGAACTTATGATTCATGATGCTCTCGTTATATTTCAATTCTTTACTTCTATGTTAGCATCATTGAAATCATCATGCCGAGCTAAAAGGCATTAAATAAAAGCGCTTGTGGGAGACAACCCAACATTTACTCCTACTATTTCTTGTGTTCACTTGGTTAAGCTACTATAGTAATCATATTTTCTAGCGTTTTTCAATAAAGTACCAAGTAAAGCCTTTGGGATAGTGTGCATGATAGTTGACCTGATTCTGTGCAAAAACAGAAACTTTTGCGTCCAGTGCTGGAATTTATGTGCTTCACTAGAACGTGATAAATTTTGAATTTATTAAATATTATTTTTATACAAATTGTCTATGTTGTCCTATTTTTTTAGAATTTTGGGAGTTGCAATGATTTCAATTCAGATCTTTACAAATAGTTCTGTTATTGATAGATTATGTTTTCAATGCATAGTTTGCTTGTTTTATAGTTACTATGGCTTATATTGGTTAATATAAATTATAGAAATGATATAATACACAA
Source organism: Secale cereale (assembly GCA_902687465.1). Classification (NCBI taxonomy): domain Eukaryota; kingdom Viridiplantae; phylum Streptophyta; class Magnoliopsida; order Poales; family Poaceae; genus Secale; species Secale cereale. The sequence continues at coordinate 321,571,579 of LR738714.1, forward strand.
GGCATTGTGTGGAAACAATTATGAATCTTGTATTTGACAGTACCCAAAGTGAATGATTTGCTTTATCATACTAACGGATCTCACAAAGGTTTTGTAAAGTTTTGTGTGATTGAAGTTTTCAAGTTTTGGGTGAGATATCAATATGAGGAGAATAGGTGATAGAGGCAAGGCACCCGATCTTTCGATGAGATGATAACTATCAATTTGGTGGAGACGACTTTGATGATCCGACTGCAAATGTGCAACGACGTTGCGCCTTAGCAATCGCTAAACCAACTCCGAGAGGTTATTGACCATGCTGGAGCACGATCAACGTGACCACAAAGGTCTATCCCTGCAAGCAGTCGAAGAACAAGCAAGAATATGATAAAGCAATCTGAATATTGCAAATATATAAAAATTGTTGATAAAAGTGGGGTTCTAAAAGCAGTCTTGGTCTGGTCGTTGGACAAAAACGAAGTACACAAAGTTGCAGCAATGGCTAACTTTTAACTTATTCAAATCCAAGTCTAAACGGTGCCTTAAGGGATGTATTTATCGGGGGGAGAGAGGGAGTTCCGTCCACCCTTAGCAATGTGGGACTAAAACACCTCCTGAGTCATTTCCCCTACAATACAGACTCTAAAAATAGTCTAATAAGAGGTATTTCAAAATTACATGGGCCTGGCATAAAACTAAGGTGGTGCGGCACCTATAATAAGCTATGGACGAATTTTACGAACGAGCATCTTGTATATTTCATCTATCTTCTTGTAGGTCATCAGGGTGGCTTCAAAGTGCGGAAATCTTCACTAGAAACTCTGTTCTTGGTGCCTTCACGCGTGCCTTCATCTCCATGTTTGATCATGCTCCAATGTTGATCCTTATTGTCCATGCTAGGCCCTTCAACTATAATCAATACAAATGTATCCGAGTTAAGCAGCATCACATTCTCATGAACATTAGAAAAATTACCAAGAAACGAAAGTACCTTCTAAGTTAATTGGTGTGCGCGCTCTAGTAATGGATCCAATAGGTATAGTAGCAGGGGTTGTGGGTGTAACTATGTTAGCCCTGTCCTTATCATCCTCCCCTTGTTGAAAACAAAGTCGTCCTTGGTGTTTTTTAATATGAAATGTGGCTAACAAAAGAGACACCAAGAATATTAAGAAACACCAAGAGCATCCTTCAAAATCGTGACACGGTTATACAAGAGCATCCTTCAAAATCGTGAAATACAAAACCAATATATTATTACAAGAATTCAAAGGAATGAAAACATTGCAACTCAGTTTGCACATATAAGTGAAGCTCTCAATCGTAACAAAAGATTGGCAATGCTCACCATTAAACCATCCCAACATTGATGAACCATCACCAAGATTAGAGGTCATATCAAAATGATTAAACACTAGCACAATGATTTCAAACGTATTTGATCCAAATCTTATTTATTCCCTCATTCACATTGTTCTTTCGCATCAATAGTTAATTCAATGGGTTCACTCAATGTAATGCCCCGGACACACCCGCTGGTGGTCATTACTCCTGGCGGGATCTAGACTCGCCCCTGATGTCTACTACGCAACCTTCTTCTTGTAGACGTTGTTGGGCCTCCAAGTGCAGAGGTTTGTAGGATAGTAGCAAATTTCCCTCAAGTGGATGACCTAAGTTTTATCAATCCGTGGGAGGCGTAGGATGAAGATGGTCTCTCTCAAACAACCCTGCAACCAAATAACAAAGAGTCTCTTGTGTCCCCAACACACCCAATACAATGGTAAATTGTATAGGTGCACTAGTTCGGCGAAGAGATGGTGATACAAGTGCAATATGGATGGTAGATATAGGTTTTTGGAATATGAAAATATATAAGCAGCAAGGTAACTAATGATAAAAGTGAGCATAAACGGTATTGCAATGCTTTGAAACAAGGCCTAGGGTTCATACTTTCACTAGTGCAAGTTCTCTCAACAATAGTAACATAACTGGATCATATAACTATCCCTCAACATGCAACAAAGAGTCACTCCAAACTCACTAATAGCGGAGAATAAACGAATAGATTATTGTAGGGTATGAAACCACCTCAAAGTTATTCTTTCTGATCGATTTATTCAAGAGTCCGTAGTAAAATAACACAAAGCTATTCTTTCTGTTCGATCTATCATAGAGTTCATACTAGAATAACACCTTAAGAGACACATCAACCAAAACCCTAATGTCCCCTAGATACTCCATTGTCACCTCAAGTATCTGTGGGCATGATTATACAATATGCATCACACAATCTCAGATTCATCTATTCAACCAACACACAGAACATCAAAGAGTGCCCCAAAGTTTCTACCGGAGAATCAAGACGAAAACGTGTGCCAACCCCTATGCATAAGTTTACAAGGTCACTGAACCCGCAAGTTGATCACCAGAACATACATCAAGTAGATCACGTGATATCCCATTGTCACCACATATAAGCACATACAAGACATACATCAAGTGTTCTCAAATCCTTAAAGACTCAATCTGATAAGATAACTTCAAAGGGAAAACTCAATCCATTTCAAGAAGGTAGAGGGGGAGAAACATCATAAGATCCAACTATAATAGCAAAGCTCGTGATACATCAAGATCGTGTCATCTCAAGAACACGAGAGAGAGAGAGAGAGAGAGAGAGAGAGAGAGAGAGATCAAACACATAGCTACTAGTACACACCCACAGCCCCGAGGGTGAACTACTCCCCCCCATCATGGAGAGCGCCGGGATGATGAAGATGGCCATCGAAATGGGTCTAGATTGGTTTTCGGTGGCTACAGAGGCTTGCGGTGGCGGAACTACCGATCTAGGTTATGTTCTGGAAGTTTGGGTGTATATAAGAGGTGCTGGAGTCGGGAACAAGTAAGGGAGGTCCCCGAGGCGGCCATGAGATAGGAGGGCGCCCAGGGGGATAGGGCGCGCCCCCACCCTCGTGGTGGCCTCGGGACTCCTCTCGTCCATCTCTGGTACTACGTGGGCTTCTTGTGGTCCAAAAACAACCTCCGTTGAGTTTCAGGTCAATTGGACTCCGTTTGGTATTCCTTTTCTGCAATACTCAAAAACAAGGAAAAAACTAAAACTGGCACTTGGCTCTGGGTTAATATGTTAGTCCCAAAAATCATATAAAAGTGTATATTAAAGCCCATTAAACATCCAAAACAGATAATATAATTGCATGGAACAATCAAAATTTATAGATACGTTGGAGACGTATCAAGCATCCCCAAGCTTAATTCCTGATCATCCTCGAGTAGGTAAATGATAAAAATAGAATTTTTGATGTGGAATGCTACCTAACATAATTCTCAATGTAATTCTCTTTATTGTGGCATGAATGTTCAGATCCAAAAGATTCAAGACAAAAGTTTAATAATGGCATAAGAATAATAATACTTCAAGCATACCAACAAAGCAATTATGTCTTCTCAAAATAACATGGCCAAAGAAAGCTATCCCTACAAAATCATATAGTCTGGCTATGCTCTATCTTCATCACGTAAAATATTTAAATCATGCACAACCCCGGTTTCGGCCAAGAAATTGTTTCATACTTTAGTATTCTCAAACTTCTTCAACTTTCACGCAATACATGAGCGTGAACCATGGATATAGCACTATAGGTGGAATAGAGTGGTGGTTGTGGAGAAGACAAAAAGGAGAAGATAGACTCACATCAACTAGGCATATCAACGGGCTATGGAGATGCCCATCAATAGATATCAATGAGAGTGAGTAGGGATTGCCATGCAACAGATGCACTAGAGCCATAAGTGTATGAAAGCTCAAAAGGAAACTATGTGGTTGTACATCCAACTTGCTCGCTCACAAATACCTAGGGCATTTGAGGAAGCCCATCATTGGTATATAGAAGCCAAGTTCTATAATGAAAAATTCCCACTAGTATATGAAAGTGACAACATAGGAGACTCTCTATCATGAAGATCATGGTGCTACCTTGAAGCACAAGTGTGATAAAAGGATTGTAGCATTGCCCCTTCTCTCTTTTTTTCTCTCTTTTTTTGTTTATTTATTTATTTTATTTGGGCCTTTTCTCTTTTTTATGGCCTCTTTTCTTTTCTTTTTCTTTTTTTTTCTTTTTTCGTCCGGAGTCTCATCCCGACTTGTGGGGGAATCATAGTCTCCATCATCCTTTCCTCACTGGGACAATGCTCGAATAATGAAGATCATCACACTTTTATTTACTTACAACTCAAGAATTACAACTCGATGTTAGAACAAAATATGACTCTATGTGAATGCCTCCGGTGGTGCACCGGGATGTGCAATGAATCAAGAGTGACATGTATGAAAGAATTATGAATGGTGGCTTTGCCACAAATATGATGTCAACTACATGATCATGCGAGGCAATATGACAATGATGGAGCGTGTTATAATAAATGCAACAGTGGAAAGTTGCATGGCAATATATCTCGCGATGGCTATGGAAATGCCATAATAGGTTGGTATGGTGGCTGTTTTGAGGAAGGTATATGGTGGGTGTATGGTACCGGGGAAAGTTGCACGATACTAGAGAGGCTAGCAATGGTGGAAGGGTGAGAGTGTGTATAATCCATGGACTCAACATTAGTCATAAAGAACTCATATACTTATTGCAAAAATGTACAAGTTATCAAAACCAAACACTACACGCATGCTCCTAGGGGAAGGGTTGGTAGGAGTTAACCATCGCGCGATCCCGACCTCCACACAAAGGAAGACAATCAATAAATAAATCATGCTCCAACTTCATCACATAACGGTTCACCATACGTGCATGCTACGGGAATCACAAACTTTAACACAAGTATTCCTCAAATTAACAATTACTCCACTAGCATTACTCTAATATCACCATCTTCATATCTCAAAACAATCATCAAGTATCAAACTTCTCATAGTATTCAATGCACTCTATATGGAGGTTTTTTTATACCCATCTTGGATGCCCATCATATTAGGACTTGTTTTAAAGCCAAAGCAAATTACCATACTGTTCTAAAGGACTCTCAAAATAATATAAGTGAAGCATGAGATTTCATCTATTTCTTCAAAATAAAACCGCCGCCGTGCTCTAAAAAGATAAAAGTGAAGCATTAGAGCAAACGACAAACTACTCCAAAAGATGTAAGTGAAGATCAATGAGTAGTCGGATAATTATGTAACTATGTGAAGACTCTATAACATTTAATAATTTCATATCTTGGGATATTATTCAAACAGCTAGCAAAACAAAATAAAACAAATTGATGCTCCAAGCAAAACACATATCATGTGGTGAATAAAAATATAGCCTCAAGTAATGTTACCGGTAGATGAAGACGAAAGAGGGGATGCCTTCCCGGGGCATCCCCAAGCTTAGGCTCTTGGTTGTCCTTGAATATTACCTTGGGGTTCCTTGGGCATACCCAAGCTTAGGCTCTTTCCACTCCTTATTTCATAGTCCATCGAATCTTTACCCAAAACTTGAAAACTTCACAACACAAAACTCAACAGAAAACTCGTAAGCTCCGTTAGTATAAGAAAATAAAACCACCACTTAGGTACTATTGTGAACTCATTGTAAATTCATATTGGTGTAATATCTACTGTATTCCAACTTCTCTATGGTTCATACCCTCCGATACTACTCATAGATTCATCAAAATAAGCAAACAACACATAGAAAACAGAATTTGTCAAAAACAGAACAGTCTATAGCAATATGTAACTTTCGAATACTTCTGTAACTCAAAAAATTCTTAAATAAATTGGTGGACGCGAGTAATTTGTATATTAATCATCTTCAAAAAGAATCAACCTAAAAGCACTTTCCAGTAAAAAATGGCAGCTCATCTCGTGAGCGCAAAGTTTATGTTTTTTACAGCAAGATCACATTAACTTTCATGCAAGTCTTCCCAAAGGTTCTACTTGGCACTTTATTGGAACAAAAGCTCTAAAACATGATTACTACAGTAGCTTAATCATGTGGACACACAAAAACAGTAAGGGTAAATATTGGGTTGTCTCCCAACAAGCGCTTTTTCTTTAATGCCTTTCTAGCTAGGCATGATGATGACAATGATGCTCACATGAAAGTAAAGAATTGAAACACAAAGGGACCATCATGAATTGCATGACAAGCACATTTAAATCTAACCCACTTCCTATGCATAGGGATTTTGTGAGCAAACAACTTATGGGAACAATAATCAACTAGCATAGGAAAGTAAAACAAGCATAGCTTCAAGATTTTCAAAACATAGAGAGGAAACTTGATATTATTGCAATTCCTACAAGCATATGTTCCTCCCTCATAATAATTTCTAGTAGCACCATGAATAAATTCAACAATGTAACCATCACATAAAGCATTCTTTTCATGATCTACAAGTATAGAAAATTTACTACTCTCCACATAAGCAAAATTCTTCTCATTCGGAATAGTGGGAGTATCATAAGAAACTTGAATACTATAAATTGTTTCCACATTAAAAGAGTAATGTTCAGAAAAAGGGTAATCATAATCATGAAAAGTTTTGTAAATATAATCATCACTACTTTTTATAACATTAGTATCATCACAATAATCATCATAAATAGGAGGCATGCTATCATCATAACAAATTTGCTCATCAAAACTTGGGGGACTAAACATATCATTTTCATCAAACATAGCATCCCCAAGCTTGTGGCTTTGCATATCATTAGCATCATGGGTATTCAAAGAATTCATACTAACAACATTGCAATCATGCTCATCATTCACATATTTTATGCCAAGCATTCTATGTAATTCTTCTTCTAGTACTTGAGCACAATTTTCCTTCCCATCATTTTCACGAAAGATATTAAAAAGATGAAGCATATGAGGCAACCTTAATTCCATTTTTTTGTAGTTCTCTTTTATAAACTAAACTAGTGATAAAACAAGAAACTAAAAGATTCGATTGCAAAATCTAAAGATATACCTTCAAGCACTCACCTCCCCGGCAACGGCGCCAGAAATTGCTTGATGTCTACTACGCAGTCTTCTTATTATAGACGTTGTTGGGCCTCCAAGTGCAGAGGTTTGTAGGATAGTAGCAAATTTCCCTCAAGTGGATGGCCTAAGGTTTATAAATCCGTGGGAGGCGTAGGATGAAGATGGTCTCTCTCAAACAACCCTGCAACCAAATAACAAAGAGTCTCTTGTGTCCCCAACACACCCAATACAATGGTAAATTGTATAGGTGCACTAGTTCGGCGAAGAGATGGTGATACAAGTGCAATATGGATGGTAGATATAGGTTTTTGTAATATGAAAATACATAAAAGCAAGGTAACTAATGATAAAAGCGAGCATAAACGGTACTGCAATGCTTTGAAACAAGGCATAGGGTTCATACTTCACTAGTGTAAGTTCTCTCAACAATAATAACATAACTGGATCATATAACTATCCCTCAACATGCAACAAAGAGTCACTCCAAAGTCACTAATAGCGGAGAACAAACAAAGAGATTATTGTAGGGTATGAAACCACCTCAAAGTTATTCTTTCTGGTCGATCTATTCAAGAGTCCGTAGTAAAATAACACAAAGCTATTCTTTCCGTTCGATCTATCATAGAGTTCGTACTAGAATAACACCTTAAGTCACACATCAACCAAAACCCTAGTGTCACCTACATACTCCATTGTCACCTCAAGTATCCTGGGCATGATTATACGATATGCATCACACAATCTCAGATTCATCTATTCAACCAACACAATGAACTTCAGAGAGTGCCCAAAAGTTTCTACCATAGAATCAAGACGAAAACGTGTGCCAACCCCTATGCATAAGTTCACAAGGTCAGTGAACCCGCAAATTGATCACCAAAACATACATTAAGTAGATCACGTGATATCCCATTGTCACCATGGATAAGCACATTCAAGTGTTCTCAAATCCTTAAAGACTCAATCCGATAAGATAACTTCAAAGGGAAAACTCAATCATTGCAAGAAGGTAGAGGGGGAGAAACATTATAAGATCCAACTATAATAGCAAAGCTCGCAATACATCAAGATCGTGCCATGTCAAGAACACGAGAGAGAGAGAGAGAGAGAGAGAGAGAGAGAGAGAGAGATCAAACACATAGCTACTGGTACATACCCTCAGCCCCGAGGGTGAACTACTCCCCCCTCATCATGGAGAGCGCTAGGATGATGAAGATGGCCATCGAAGAGGGATTCCCCCCTCCGGCAGGGTGCCGGAACGGGTCTAGATTGGTTTTCGGTGGCTACAGAGGCTTCCGGCAGCAGAACTCTCGATCTAGGTTATGTTTTGGAAGTTAAGGTATATATAAGAGGTGTTGGAGTCGGGAACAAGTAAGGGGGGTCCCCGAGGCGGCCACGAGATAGGGGGCGTGCCCAGGGGGTAGGGCGCGCCCCCACCCTCGTAGTGGCCTCGGGACTCCTCTGGTCCATCTCCGGTACTCCATGGGCTTCTTCTGGTCCAAAAACAACCTCCGTTGAGTTTCAGGTCAATTGGACTATGTTTGGTATTCCTTTTTTGCGATACTCAAAAACAAGGAAAATACAGAAACTGGCACTGGGCTCTGGGTTAATAGATTAGTCCCAAAAATCATATAAAAGTGTATATTAAAGCCCACTAAACATCCAAAACAGATAATATAATAGCATGGAATAATCAAAAATTATAGATACGTTGGAGACGTATTAGCCCCACATATCAATACTAGTATTTTCTGCGCACTTTGCCCTCACTCGTGCGCACCCGGGAGCAACTTCCCGATTGGTCAATCATCCTGAAATTACTCCAAGGTGAGCACGCTTAACTTTGGAGTTTTTTCGAATGGGCTCCCAGAAAAGAAGGAATTTCTTATTGATATAAGTAGTCTATCGTCCCTAATAAGCCAGGCTATCACATACACCCCCACTCAGAGTAACTGACGTCCTCGTCGGGCCACATGAACGTTCTCTCTTGGCACATACGTCTGTGCATCCACTCCGGTACATGTGTCATGCCGTGTGCCAAAACGGGTCACAAACGTCATGAACAACATGACCGTGCACCTGTCCACAAACATCCATGTAACCGTGAGGGTCGGCTCTGATACCAACTTGTAACACCCCGAACACACCCGCCGGTGGCCGTTACTCCTGGCGGGATCTAGACTGGCCTCATAGATCAATACTAGTCTTTTCTATGCACTTTGTCCTCACTCGTGCGCACCCGGGAGCAACTTCCCGGTCGGTCACCCCTCCTAAAATTACTCCAAAATAAGCACACTTAACTTTGGAGTTCTTGCCGAATGGGCTCCCGAAAAAGAAGAAATTCCTTATTGATATGAGTAGTCTATCATCCTTAATAAGCCAGGTTATCACACTCAAAATTGTTTGATCACGTGGCGAAGTTTCATGAACATAGTCCTCGAAAATAGGTGGTGTGATAAAAGTAGTGGGTAGCTCATCAGATGGTGCATTTGAATTGACAAGGCATTCATCATACTCATGTGGAGGTGGAAGATTAATACCTTTGTCATTACCTCTTATGGTCAACTCACGTGATGTAGGCACTCCAGATGGTGACAGGTCACGTGGTGGAGGTGATGTAGTGCTCACAACAACAAATGTCGTTGCCATAGGAGGCGCACTGGTGGAAGGAACAACTGTCGCAACTCTTGGAATTTGTATCGTCTGCTTGTTTCTCTTTTGGGCAACACGTCTTGTTATCTCCTGTTCAACTTCGCAAGGAAGACGTAACAAACGGTGCATAGGATAACACTTTTCATGAATTAGTATCTCCTGAATGTCACGGTTTAATCCTCCCCAAAATATATCCATAAAATCTTGTTCACTTACTTCTGAAGATGAATGCAACAAGATAGTTTGTAAATCATCATAATATTTTGTTACCGTGTCACTACCATGTTTTAAATGTTGCAACCTTTTAATCATGTCACGAGTATAATAAGCAGGGACGAAAGTATGTCGGATGGCAAGTTTCAAATCATACAAAGTAGTACGTATATAATCAGGGTGTAACCGACAATATTCGCTGCACCAGACTGAAGCATAACGAGTGCATGAACCAACCGCAACCTTAACTTTTTTACGTTCAGCAAAATTATGGGAAGCAAATATATTATTTAGGTCGAACTCCCATTCGATATATAAAGCAGGTCTAAAATGACCATTAAATGATGGTATAGAAACATTAACCTGGTCATGTGCATTTGGATGTTTATGCACCTCTCATGACGGTTGTGGTTTTGCCTTTGGTGATGGCACGTCTCCCACGATCGATAAAGCCAATGAATTAACTCTAGATCCCGTCATGGTTAGTAGAAATAAGAAACAAAATCAAAAAATAATGTTCCTATGAAGTGTTGGGATGTGGTGGTAAAACGCTCACAGTATAGCAAATATCAAAGTCTTACAAGTTCTTACCATGCAACAAGTGGTGATCGGCAACCAACTGTGTCAAATAACTCTAAAAATTGAGGAAAGTGATTGCCGGGTGAACGTATGTATGCACGTTGTAGAAAAATATGTGGAGTTGGGTTAGATTTACATATGTAGGAAAAAATGCTACAACCACATTAATTAATGCAAGCTGAAAATTCACCCAAAGTGATCGAGTGCTGGTCATAGGCTAGACCGTGCTAGAGACACGATCCTAAGACATAAATGAATTCACGCTGTCGTAACAGCCAGACAAACGAGGGCGTGTGCAAGTGAAACAGCAATTAATATTTTTATTGGTTTGAAAAAGTGAATTTGTGCGTGCGCAGTACAACTCGTAAATAATCAACAATTCTCAAAATCTGCATTTTACTATTTCTTTCTCCAAAAAAATAGTATTTTGAGGCAACTCTCCAAAAAAAATAGTGCAAGGATGTGTAAAAAATGTGGGCCCTCTCTCCACTTTGTTCAGTCAAATCAAACAGCCACAAAATCAAGCCAACGTACACGAATCAACCGGTATTTAATTCTGCATGCAAAGCAAGTTAGACTCCACATTCACTTCGCTTCCTTTTAAAAAATAATACCAGATCAGATCGGCCCTCTCCCTTCTATATATGTTATAACAATCCTTTTTTTGTTGCTGCTGTGTGGGCGATCGAAACTTTCCTATGACTCACCAAAACTGATTCGCTTCCTCCTCCTCTTCATTTTTGTAGACTGAAAAAAATGCCCAGCCTTGACCGAATATTTCTCTTTCCTTTTTATCACGTACTAGAAAACGTGAGGATCCAGGTTGGCTGCTCCTTTTTTTCAAACAAACTTGCCAACAAAATTTGAATGGTGCGGGTTCTACTTTCCTACTAGTATTCCTTTCAGCCGTGGAACTTACAAACTCTTCTTTATCTCCACAAAAATAGAGACTTGACAAACAAAGCAGCGCTTTCCAAGTAGGAGTACCAAGCAAACGTGATTGTTCTTTCCTTGTAAACTCAAACCGAAATAGCACCTCCTTTTTTTTCCTTCCTTATTTACCACGAAAAATCTGAGATTTATTAGAACGAATCAGTACTTGCCTTCTTTGATTTTTTGTACTCCCTCTTTTAGTGATCTAAACGCTCTTATATTAGTTTACGGAGGGAGTACTTTTTTTCCAAACAAACACGAAACAACAGATCTTTCCTATTTCGTGATTGGATTTTCTTATTCTCTCATGAGAATACTTCCAAAACGTGATTTCCAAACAAACAGCAGATCTCTTTCCAAATTTACTTGACGCCTTTCCGATGGAAACTGACCGGAAGAAAATATTCTTGCCGAATCTAACTTTCCAAAAAAAAAAAAAAACAGCAGTTTTTTTATGACGACCAGACTTCCCTTTATTCTCTCTCTCTCTTTTATTTCTTTCCAAGGTGAAACAACCAACGTGGATCACTTCCCTTTTTTTCGCTGATCGCAACATTTCCAAACTAGCAACAGATCGGCTGGACTCTTTCTTTATGTGGATCTCTCTTTTTTCTCTCAATTATTTTCACACAAAAGATGAAATCAGCTCCAAGATGAACTAATGTGATGATGGTGACGAACAACAATAGTGGATGGATGTTGGTGATGGCGACCATGGTGGTAATGAAGTAAATGGCAGCGGATGATGAACCAAACTGGATGATGGTGTATGCGGATGCAGCATGAACGAAACGTGACTAAAATTCGAAACTCTAAAAGTTTAGACACTAAAAATCAGCATCTCGACACACGATAGAACCAAAATTTGAACAATGCAAAAATGAAGCGGTAATGGCAAAAAGGCTCACACTGTCTAGGACATGGATAGACTAAACTAACTTTTTTTGTGCCTTTTTCTTGTACTCTAGGTATGAAGAACAGATGCAATCTAGACTACGAAAAACTGAAAAATCTCACCGAGCAACCTGAAAACTGATACCACTTGATGGAGGCGAGGCGCCTGGTCTTTCGATAAGATGATTACTATCGATTTAGTGGAGACGACTTTGACGATCCGACTACAAACGTGCAATGACGTTGCGCCTTAGCAATCGCTAAACCAACTCCGAAAGGTTATTGACCACGTTGGAGTATGATCAACCTGACCACGAAGGTATATCCCTGCAAGCAATCGAATAACAAGCAAGAATATGATAAAGCAATCTGAATATTGCGAATATATATTGTTGATAAAAGTGGGGTTCTAAAAGCGGTCTTTGTCTGGTCGTTGGACATAAACGAAGTACACGAAGTTGCAGTAATGGCTAACTTTTAACTAATTAAAACCCAAGTCTAAACGGTGCCTTAAGGGTTGTATTTATAGGGGAAAAGAGAGGGAATTCCATAAACCCTTGGCAAGGTGGGACTAAAACACCTCCTGAGTCGTTTCCCCTACAATACGGACTCTAAAAATAGCCTAATAAGAGGTATTTTGAAATTACATGGGCCTGGCCCAAAAATAAGGTGCCACGGCACCTATAATAAGCTATGGACGGATTTCACGAATGAGCATCTTGTATATTTCGTCCATCTTCTTGTATGTCATCAGGGTGGCTTTAAAGTGCGGAAATCTTCCCTAGAAACTCTGTTTTGTTCCCTTCGCGTGTGCCTTCATCTCCATGCTTGATCATGCTCCAATGTTCATCCTTCTCGTCCATGTTAGGCCCTTGAACTATAATCAATACAAATGTATCCAAGTTAGGCAGCATCACATTCTCATGAACATTAGAAATATTACCAATAAATGAAAGTACCTGATAATTTAATTGGCGTGCGCGCGCTCCAGTAACAGATCCAATAGGTATGATAGCAGGGGTTGTGAGTGTAACTGTGGTAGCCATGTCATTATCAATAGGGAGTGGCAATACACAAAGCTTGTGGATGCCCAAGGCACCCCAAAGCAAATATTCAGGGAATACTGAAGCAACTAAGCTTGGCGATGCCCCGGATGGCATCCCCTCTTTCGTCCTTAACATTATCGGTAACCTCACTTCAAGCTATATTTTTATTCATCACATGATATAAGTTTTGCTTGGAGCGTCATTTTATTTTGTTTTGATTTGTTTACTGGTATTTTTATAATAATGTTTTGCATCTTTTATTTCAATAAAATGTCAAGTATAGCCTTTACCATGCTTATTTGCAAGTCCATATGTTGATGTTTGAAAACAGAAAGTTTCCTATCATTGTGTGAATTCTTCTGGAAATTCAGAACATGATAAAATCTTTAAATTTTTACACAGTTAGCGTGAATAATTTCTCTGTAACGTGGTAAATTTTGAGAATTTTTTCAGATAGGTAAGTCTGGGTAAAATTGCACTCTTTACAAACTGTCCTGTTTAGACAGATTGCTGTCATGTTTGCTTATGTTTGCATGTTTAATGATTCTATTTGAGGACAGGAGTAGTAAATATGCAGAGTCATTTAGTATGCAATGTTAAATCATAATGTTAGTCATTTACCACAATAGAGAATGATAAGGTTATGCATTGAACTTGTCTCACGAGTTCTTGTTCAGTTTTGTGTTGATGAAGTTATTAAGATTTAGGGAAACTTTGGTATAAGAGGAATGAAGGAGACTCAAAAGCTCAAGCTTGGGGATGCCCAAGGCATCCCAAGATAATATCTCTAGAAGTCTCAAGCATCTAAGCTTGGGATGCCCTGGTAGGCATCCCACCTTTATTCATCAACAACTATTGGATATGATAAAAACTTTCATGAAGATCATTGGATATGATAAACTTGATTCTTTGTAATAGTTTTGACATATGATAATAGTGATATGTGAGTTGTGTTGATGAGTAATTATGCTTTAGTAAGAATATTGGTGTTAAGGTTTGTGATTCCCAATGCAAGCACGAAAGTCAATAGTTATGCAATGAAATTACATCCTACTTGTGTTGCATTATTCGGTGTTACTTATGTTTAATGTTATTTTATGATGGTTTTCGTTCTATGGTTGGTCGCTTCTCAATCTTTTTGCTAGCCTTCACATTGTAATAAGTAGTAATACTACTTGTGCATCCAAATCCTAAAACCTAAGTTGTGCCAAATGAGTCCACCACACCTACCTATATGTGGTATTTCCGTGACGTCCTAAGAAAATTTGTGCATGCCAACTCTAATTTGAAAACAAACTTCTCTTTTGTGTGCCTAGACCGCTCATGAAGTGGCGAGGAGTGGCCGATTTTTTTTATGCTAGATGTGTTATTCTCAAGATGGGTATTTATTCACTTGTCATTGCACGAGAGTACGGTGGTAATAGGGATTCCTAGTCCCGAAATGAAAAGAAAATTACTTTATGTTGTCAACTAATAAATTCCTTGGAAAGTGATGGTATGGACGGTACCCGTGGATATGGCTAGCCCTGTAATGTGAAAGTATGGTGGAAAAAGAAATACACTTTATTTTATGTCTGGAGACCGCTTATGATGTATCTAGCATGGAAATTAATGGAAACTCTTAGTCGTTTTCGTTGACGGGAAAAGTATGCCTCTCAAAATAATTATCTCTCAATTTAAGCTTTGAGCTCTGGCACCTCTACAAATCCCTACTTCCCTCTGCAAAGGGCCTATCTATTTACTTTACGCATTTTTTTATTTGAGTCTCATCTTTTCTTATAAAGCACCATCTACGGAACACTATTATCACAGTTGAGCATTAGATATAGTTAATATTTGGATATGTTGCATGATTGGATCAATGAGTGAGCATGATGGGCTAGGGCTAACTTTTTTTAGTGTTGATATTTTCAAAGACATGGTTGCTTGTTGAGTATTGAAATCTTCATGTCAAAACTAGACTACTGCTTTGAATCATATACAAGTCTGAATGTCCATGCTATAAAGAAAAGAATATGTGATGAACATGTTAGGCAGCATTCCACATCAAAAATTCTATTTTTATCATTTACCTACTCGAGGGCGAGTAGGAATTAAGCATGGAGATTCTGATACGTCTCCAACGTATCTATAATTTTTGCTTGTTCCATGCTGTTATATTATCATTCTTGAATGGTTTACAATCATTTTATAGGAACTTTATATCGTTTTTTGGGACTAACCTATTGACATAGTGCCCAGTGCCAGTTGCTGTTTTTTTGCTTGTTTGTTACTTCACAGAAAATCAATATCAAACGGAGTCCAAACGCAGCAAAACTTTTTGGTGATTTTTTCTGGACCAGAAGACAACCAGTGGGCCAAAGAATTACCAGAGGAGAGGCCCAAGGCGCTAGTAGGCCCAGGCACACCTAGGGGGGTAGTTCCCCCCTCGGTGACCTCCCGCACCGCCTCTTCGCCATATTAATTCCTAAATATTGCAAAAACCTTAGGGGAGTCGACAAAATTTTGTTCCAGCCACTGCAAGTTCTAGAACCACGATAAATAATATAGATCCCTTCTCCGGCATTCCGCCGGAGTGGGAAATCATCACCGGTGGCCATTTTCATCATCTCTACAGCCACCATGATGAGGAGGGAGTAGTCCACCCTCGGGGTTGATGGTTTGTACCAGTAGTTATGTGTTCAATATCTCTCTCTCGTGTTCTTGAGATGGCACGATCTTGATGTATCTCGGGCTTTGTTGGTATAGTTGGGTCATATGGTGTTTCTCCCTCTCTATCTTGTTGTGATGAATTGAGTTTTCCCTTTGAGATTTTGTTCTTATCAGATTCAATACTTTTATGGATTTGAGAACATTTGATGTATGTCTTGCTATGAATACCCGTGGTGACAATGGGGTATCATATTGATTCACTTGATATGTGTTTTGGTACTCAACTTGCGGATTCCCGAGGTGACATTGGGGTAATCTATGGATAAGGGTTGATGCATGTTCTCGTCTTTATTTCTCCAGTAGAATCTTGGGGCACTCTTGGAGGTTCTTTGTGTTGGATTGAGTATTATGAATCTGAATTTCCTTGATGCATACCATATAATTAACTCACGGTGTCATTGGAGTATCTAGGAGATATTAGAGTTGGTTGATGTGTATCATATGGTGTTATTTTGCTACAAACTCTTGATCGATCGATCGGAAAGAATAACTTTGAGGTGGTTTCGTACCATACAAACAATTTATTCTTATGTTCTCCGCTAGATAGGAACTTTCGAGTGATTCTTCATTGCATGTTGAGGGATGGTTATGTGATCCAATTATATTAGCATTGTTGAGAGATTGCACTAGCGAAAGTACGGACCCTAGGCCTCATTTTAAAGCATTGCAATACCGTTTGTGCTCACTTTTGTTACTTGCTACCTTGCTGTTTTTATTGTTACTATTACAAAAATTAATATCTACTATCCATATTACACTTGTATCACCATCTCTTCACCGAACTAGTGCACCTATACAATTTACCATTGTATTTGGTGTGTTGGGGACACAAGAGACTCTTTGTTATTTGGTTGCAGGGTTGTTTGAGGAGACCATCTTCATCCTACGCCTCCGATGGATTGATACACCTTAGGTCATCAACTTGAGGGAAAATGGCTACTGTCCTACAAAACTCTATGCTTGGAGGCCCAACATGAGTCTACAAGATTAAAGTTGCGTACTAGACCTCAGGCACTCACTCTCCTTTTGGTGGGTCACTCTCTCACTAGTCTCTCCACAATGGGTGTATGCTTGCTTGTCGAAGATCACTTGACTCTCCTTTTGGTTAGTATTACTCTTCATGCATCTTTTGGAGGATATGCACAAGGTTTTCGTGTTCGCCACCTCAAAGACTCCACTTTAAAGTTCTATGTGGTGTCCAACTCCATGGGATTTGAGATTTACTATGCTGGTTGAGTAAGTGAAAAAGATTTTGATATGGTTTTAAACCTTTGGGTTCATGCAGGACCCAATAGGCGTCGAAAGGAGATGATTTTTGTGTTGAAGAAGATAGTGAGTGGACTCTTATTGTAAACAATGGCAAAGTTGTTGTGCCAGCTGCTAGTGATTGCCAGAATTCCTCGTCGGCGGTTGTTATCCGTTGATCAGTTTTCGATCGGCTGTCAGAGACAAATCATGGTGCGATTAATTAGGGTTAAAATAATATTAACTCTCAAGTTAATCTGCCATTTAATTGGTCGTTTACAGTTCCACAGGGGGGAGCATCATGTTAGACGAGATCTACGTGGTTACGTGCATGTTAATTGCCATGCATGCGGGGGCATGGTCCACTTTGCTCGCAACTGTCCTGAACCCAATCTTCCTAGGCTTTGGCCCTTTCTCAAGCTTGCCTCCTTCCCGAGCCCACCTGAAGCTGCTTGGGCCCCTGGCGTGGTGGAAGATTGGTTTCATGCGATTGGGCCTCACATGGAAATTAGGAAAGTCTCGTCTTTCAAGGAATTAGTTTTGGGACTGTTCCCAAATTTTCAGCCAAGACCGCTACTTGCCTCTTCGCATTCCTCTGACTGTGTCGCCACCTCCCCTGCTTCGACTTGCTCACCACAATCCTCCCCATTGCTACAGCTCACCGACGACCATCCATTGGCAATGGCCAACATCCCCATTTATCCACAGCCAATTGTCCCGTTGGGCGACCAGATTCAGCATATTGCAGGGCGCACTAGAGTCGTCAGAGTTGTGCTCCTGCGACGGCAGATGTGCCATGAATAGTGGGCGACTGTCACCATCCAGCCGCTTCCAAATGAGGTACAATTTGAAAACGTTCAGGAGGTTATTGAGGAGTTCTTGTGATACGAAGCATCCTATGGATATCACCATGTCAAGAATCGTTTGGCAAGTGACACATGCGACATCTACTTCACATGCATAAAGGTGAATCATCTCCTTTACACGTGCTCACTTGACCCCTTTGAGGATGGTTTACTACTTGACACTCCTCTCGTGTGCATACATAGGTATTGTTGGAACACCATGGACGAGGAGGAGGAGTGCGAGCGCAAGTGTACAACTACACCATCGGCGAGAGAAGCATGGAAGAGAAGGAAGAAGAGGAATCCCCCCCCCC
>LR738714.1:321590065-321727222 GCA_902687465.1 Secale cereale
CGCAGAAATACCGGTACTACCGGTCAACTACCGATCGACCGGTACTACCGCCCAACTATCAGTCAACAACCGGTCAAGCTTCTGTGATCGGCCGGTGCAAGGCCGGTGCAGCATCGGAACAGCCGCTATATGCACTAAAACCGGTACTACCGGCCCCAGGAACGGTACTACCACCCTGCCTGCGCGCAGTTGAAGGTGTTTCACCCCATGTATCCCCCAACTTACCCCTTGGACTATATATACTTATCCCTTAGCTCCGTACTAGAGTAGCATTGGTTTAGCTCATATGTGAGATAGAGTTTTGCTCATCCATTACGGATCTACTCCACGAGAGAGACCGCGGCCCCTCTACAGAGAAGATCCACCTTGGATTCAAGACCCCTAACGGGAAGATCCTTCGCAGATTCAAGACCTCCTCTTGGAGATGAACTCTACCTTGTATCTTTCCATTTGTTGTTCATGTACCTTGTGGTCTTGTGTGTTTGATTGTCCAGTGGATGTGTGATTGGACTTGTTCTTGAGTGTTTTCCCTCATGATTACCCTTTGTGTTCTTCATGTTCATCGTGGGTTTCCCTCCTCTTCGTGAAAGATCGGCCTAGATCGGGTTGACCCCGGATCATATAGTATCAAGAGCCACGGTTTCTCACGAAATTGGAGCCCCCTCCTAGTGTAGTGATCATATGGTATCATGAGCCAAGGTTTCTCATGAATTTGGAGCCCCCTCACCGTTTTCTAGCCTTGTTTTGTTCTGTTCTTCCCCAAATTCGAAAATTCCACACCAAAAATAGCCCCAAATTTTTTTTGTGATCTGTTGGTTTGATGATGTTTTGTTGATTTTGATCCATGGATTTGTTGTGTCTTGAGTAGATCTAGCATCTCCCCAAGTTTCCCCACTTTCCATCTACAAAATCTCCGCAATTTTGCCCCCGAAATCATCCATTTCCGCCCAAAGTTCATCCCGATCCAGATCTGCGAATTTTCCCGACAAAGCCGGTACAACCGGCCCCCAAGGCGGTACTACCTTTACCCCCATCACCTAGCAGCCAAAACTAGTGCCCCAAGATGCTCCAGGAGCGGTACAACCTCCCATGCAAGCGGTACAACCGCCCCCCCCCCAGGTTTCGCCTCGGCTGATTGGCAGTTTTGACCATAACTTTCACATCTGGAGTCTGATTTTCATGTTCTTTAGCTCGTTGAGTAGCTATTGACATCCCCCTTCCACATAAATAGGTTCCATAATCATTTGACTCCATAAAATTTTCTCAAATTTGGCAAGTTTGTATAGGCCCTCCACCATATCACCCGCATAGCCACCATAGCTTTCCGCAACCTAACCCATTTAGTTCCCCATGGCATTTGTGGTTGCTTGAGTAGTGATTCAAGTCTCCTAAGGTGTTTCGGCTACTTAGGGACAATTGATTCTTCATCAACCACCATCACCACTTCCGCATACCCATTGCCCACTATACATTTCCACCAACCCAACCTAACCCCATTTTGTTGAGCTTGTTTGAGTTGTGGCTTGTGTCTCCTAAGGTGTTTCGGCTACTTAGGGACCGTGACTTCAACTCCGACAACGTGTATAGCCCATCATACCCTTGCACCACCATAACCCATTTTGACCGGGTTTCCACCAACAATTCTGCAACCACCACCGCATTTCCGTTACCACCATTTGACATTTGTCCTTGAGATTTTGAGTTGTGGTTTTTTCCGTTTCTTAGGGTGTTTCGGCTAATTACGAATGGTTCTACATCAAGAGCACCGCGTCTCATCTTCATCATCGGACGGTAACTTCGTCGACATCATTGTATATCCCCCCTTGCCATTGCATTGTTAACCCCTAGCCCATTTTGCGTCACTTGCCTATCGAGACTAGCCTTTGAGTATTGCCAGCAATGTTACTTGTGCACATTAGTGATCATCGATCCGCGCTTCCATTGCATACATACCATATCATATTGGTATCATCATATCATCTCGTGTGCCACAAGATTGTTCCCGCATATACACAATAGCTATCTTGGTTTGTGCATCACGACCATATACAACAAAAAAGAATAAGCTTCTAAGCAAAGAAAAAGAGAGCAAAGAGCTTGTAAGCAATAGCCATAGCATCATACCACATTGCATATGAGATTTTCATATCCGATCATCTTGGATCATCTTGTGCTAAAAGCACCGGAACATCATGCATAGATAGCATACTTGGGATAGAAAGTCAATACATTTTGCATATAATAGGTTGTGCACAAGTATCGTATCCGCCTATAGAGCAATCGTGCTAGCGTCTCTGTAGAGTTGTGCAACATGATCGTTTTCCGTGGATGCCACATTTTGAGCTCATTCCTTGGTTGCACGAACCCATCTATCTATCCGTGTGTGTGTTTCCGTGTGCCACCCATATTGCTATTGGTCTACTTGTTTCATTTGTGAATTTGTGAATCTCTTTTAACATTATTGACTCTTTCTAACATTTTGCATCAAATTTTTGTGCAACTATCCTAACCGAGCTACTCCATAAGCTTTAATTGATAGGCGTGAGTGAACAAGTCCAGTACCAATTCCACCATTCTTTCATTTCACATTGAGTGAAACGGGATACATCCTCAACATCGATGTAATGCCCAGGATGGAGTTATACCTCCTACGTGTCGAGGCACGACTTAAAGGCATAAATCCATCCTAGAATGATCTCAAGTTTGGTATCTTTGCACGACTCATGTAAAAGAGGGATTAAATTGCAAGAGGAGATAGTTGGCTTACACTCGCCACTTCACACAATACAATACATAAGCAATACATCATTCAAAACATCACAACCCGACTACGGGTGAAGATCCAAAAGAAAGATACCAAAACAACATAAAGCCACAGGTCCGGATCGAATCCTAGTAGAAACCACTACTGAACATCGAAACGTCACAAAACAAATAGCCAAACTCTTCATCGAGCTCCCCAGTGGAGCTCTGATCCATCTCCTGCATCAACTCGGCTGAACCTGCATCTGGTGTGGTGAAGTAACTGTGAGCCACAGAGGACTCAGCAATCTCGTTCCCGGGTAACAAGACTATTTAAGCCTTGGGTGAGGACAAGGCTGAAGAAAGAACGAGAGGTGAAGGAACAACAAGAGTCTGCAGCAGCAACTAGCACTAACTTACGTAAAAGAGAGCGAGAAGAGAAGGCGCATCGGTCGAGAGATGATCACGTAGTGATCCTAACTAAAGCCGGTCAAACATAACCCCACCGTGTTCAACTCCCGAATCCCTATTCGGAAATTGACAGTCACGGTGCACACGCTGGTAGTGTATTAGAACATTGTGTCAAGTTATCTACAACCGGAATTAACAAGCTCCCATCTGCCACATAACTGCGGGCACGGCTTTCGAAAGTTCAAACCCTGCAGGGGTGTTCCAACTTGGCCCATCACAAGCCCACGATCCGCGGAGTCGCAACTCCATAGGTGGGAAGACCTGAGTATTCTCGGAATCCCGTGCTCAAGTTAAACCGAACTAAGGTAAGGCTAATCCAGCAAATCCTCCCGGCGTGTCGACACCCTGATAGTAGCCGCGCGTATCTAAGTCTCAGGACACGACCGGATGGGTGAAGCTACGGGTTTTTACCAGACCTTGAGTTTCCTCGAGGTGGCCCCACAGGCTCCCCGTTTCGGACCAACACTCATGTGGAGCACTGGCCCGGGGTTGTGGAATTAAGAATAAAAGAGGGTTTGCAAGGCCCTTATGCAAGTTTTATTAGTTTGTTATTAGGCAAATAGTACCAATGGTGGGATTTGCTGGAAAAGACTTAGCACTTAGCGGTTTATCAAGGGGGTCCCATACACCCCAACCGTGTTAGGAACGCATAATCAAGGAACATAACACCGGTTTATACGGTTCCTAACGGCATGAGTGGAACAAATCACCAAGCAAAAGGCTTAGCCTTCCACCCTTGCCAATATATAGATGATTTCATTTTTAAGCATTTATATAGTGTGATATAACCCAACCAAACTTCAACATGAAGCAAGCATCTTCAATCTTCACCTGCAACTAACAATGCTATAAGAGGGGCTGAGCGAAGCGTACTTAGCCAAGCAACGGTTTGCGTAGGTAGGGTGGTTAAACATGGTAGTGGTTACAAGTAGGAGGCTGACAAGAAGAACATGGGCATCGAGGCAAAACTATAGAGCGATACTCTAGCAATAGGCAAAGATAGTAATGTTATCCGGGTTCGGTCATCTTGCCTGGGATTCCATAAAGGAGAAGAACGGATCCATGAAGTAGACGAAGCAACACAGTCGAGAGAATCCTCACAACTCCGGAATGAAACCGAAGCTAACAAGAGAAGCAACCGGAAAGAAAGAAACAACACGGTAAACACACAAGCATAAACATGGCATACAATGCACAAACAAGTATGATGCATGTCCGGTTTAATTATGCATGGCATGGCAAGTGCACAAACAAATACTACAAGTTAAGTGGAGCTCAATATGCAACGAGTTGCATATTGACGAAACACCACATTTATTTATTTAGTTGACTCTCGTTTATTTACAAGACAAGGTTAAATGTTTTTAACATGGCAAGAGGTGAAGCTTAATAAAACTACACTATTTAGGCATTTTAAATGAGGCCGGAGAATAACAACAACATATCCGGAAAATCCCCATGAGCATGTTTAATAATTATAAAGCAACAACAATTAAACATTTTAGTGTTGTTAACGTGATGCGGATGACATGATCAAGTTAATGCAATTATATTAAAAGGTTAACAAGAGATGAAAAGGAGGTAATTGTCACCGTGGTGGAAGGAAAAGGGTGCCACGGCAACGATCCGGAAATGATGCAACGACATCATATCGGTACCGGTAACTCGTTGAGGGACCGGTGCAAAAGAAGAATCGACGTGAGCAAGTCGAACAAGATGAAAGGTGGGGCGATCCCGTTACCGGGTTCCCACGAGTCGGTGACGAGGCAACCGAGGAACATGACAAAAGGGCACAACGGGCACGAAGCACAAGTGAAACATTTCATACAACACAACAAGCATCACACGGGTCACGTCTCGGGGTTATACCTTCGAAACACTCGTTTCGGGACGGTTCGAGATCGTCGAGGAATGTAGCGGAAGTAGTTGTACACGGCCGTAGAGGGAAGTAGTGGTACGGCGACGGTAGATGTACTCGTTCCGTTCGGTCTTGCCGGTCTCGTCTCGAGTCGTAGATGTACATGTCGTCGAGGTACTTGAGGGTTCCGATGGCTCCGGCGTGGGTAGTGGTACTTGTCGTTTCGCCGTGTAGGGGTACTTGACATATCGCCGTGTAGTCGAACTTGACGGACGTCGACGTCGTGTTACATGAGGGTCGTCGTGGTACTTGGGGTTCCCGTTTGCGACGGTAGTGGAAGTAGTGGTACACGGCCGAAGAGGAAGTAGTTGTTCACGGTTCTTCGGCGACGGTAGTGGAACACGTTGGCGTTCGTCGTGTAGGTGTACTCGGTCGTAGATGTACTTGCCGGTCTCGGTCCCGGTCGTAGTTGTACTCGGTCGTCGTGGTACACGTTTTGTAGATGTTCATCTGTCATGTCGTGGTACTTGTCATAAGGTCGTCGTGGACGTAGTGGAACTTGGTCTCGGCGCATCGAAGGGGTACTTGTCGCATCGACGTGTAGGGGTACTTGGTCGTTACGGTCTTGCCGTCTTGTCGTGTAGGCGTTCATGGTTCTCTGTCAAGACAACAGCAAAAGCAACACACAGAAGAAAAACAACAGCGGCAGCACGGCGAGGCAGGGGCCGCGGGATCTTGCGCGCTGGACGGAGGGAGACGGCTGCGGGGCTTCTGGAGGACGGAGCCGCTGGACGAAGTTGCGGCCTGAGGGGATGAAAGCAGCAGGAGGGTGGTCGCCTGGCGCGGACGACGAGGCGCTGACGGAGGGAGACCAGGCGAGGCCACGGCCGCGGCGTCGCTGGCGCAGAGGAGAGGCGCTCAGGGCTTGGTTCGCCGGAGCTTGAGCGGGGCCGGAGGACGGAGGAGGAAGGGCGCAGCGCCGGCCTGCTGGAAACGGGAGCTTCGGGGCCTGGGGCGCTCGGGCCTGGACGGCCGCTCCTGGCGACGGGGAACTGGAGGCAGCAGGGGCGCAGCGCAGGGCGCCCCGGTGCTGGCGAAGGCGGGCGCTCGGGGATGTCGAGGCAGGAGGGTCGCGGTCGCTCGGGGCGGCCGGCTGCTCCCGTCGCTGGGGATCGGCCAGAGGGGAGCCTGGCCGCGGAGGAGAGGGACGAGGCCATGGCTCGGCGCAGAGGGGAACGAGAGGGAGGCCTCGGGCCTGGAGGGTCGAGCGACAAGGGAGAGGGATCGAGGGGAGCGTGGGATCGAGGAAACGGGTGAGGGAACGAGGGGTGCGGCGGCGCCAGGAAAGAGAGGAAGGAGCGACGGCTGAGGGTTGCTAGGCTAGGGTTCGAGGCAGGCTGGGCCAGAAGGACTGATGGGCCGCGGAGGTTGAGGGAATTGGGCCGGAGGCCTAGGGGAGGAGAGAAGGGCGGCTGGGCCAGCTGGCTCTCTCTTTTATTAAAACTGCTGCTGTTCTTTTACCTTTTTATTACTTTAGCAGTTTTAATAAAAAGAGAAAAAAAATGCGGAGGGGTTAGGGCAACAAATAGCACACGGAACTATTTTTCTCGGGCATCATAAAAAGAGCACGGTCCGAGAAAAATAAGAAAGGCATGAACGGAAAAATAATTCAAACATATTTGAATTTAATTCAAATAGGTTTGAACTAAGACGAGATTATTGAAGTGCCCAAAAATGTTCAAATTTTTGGGGGAACCTCGAAACAACGGAAAAGAATTATTGACAAGATTTTTGAAGGTGAAACTCGAAGTAGGAAAAGCATGGGGAAATATGCAAGTGTGTTATGCTTAATTCCAACGAATGGAATATTTATTAATATAGCTCCCTAAAATATTGAGAGGCTTTTATATGTTTTAAAGAGAAGACATTCTTCCCTCGATTTAAATGGACCGAAGGTCCACACAATTTATTGGGTTGAGATGCAAAATAAAAAAATGACATGATGGCATGATGACATGATGCAATGCAAAAATAAATAACACAAGCTCAAAAGAAACACACGGGCAACCCGGAACATCTGGAATCTTCTGGAATCTTCTGGGACGTCGATCTCGGGCGTCACAACTCTCCCACACTAACAGAGGATCTCGACCCGAGATCCTAGAGATATCACCGGGTAAAAACAGAAGAGGAAGAGGTAAAACAAAGTTGCTTCTTTGACAGACGAGTGAAACCAAGAACCTTGAGAGGTTTAAACAAGTTGAAAGAACAAAACCACATAGATGAACGAAGAAGAAAACACTCCGTTAGAAGAGAGGAACAAGGAACATTACAAGAACCTTGTAGGTTGAAAGACATGAAGCAAGAGCTTACGAACCAAAAGAATATGAAACCGCAATGGTATATCCAAGGAATAAGAATGACAGAATTTGGACAGCACTCCGTCTGAAAATGGAAGGAAATGAACAAAAACTTGAGAAGATGGAATGATACTTGATGGGATCAACAACACATAGCTTCCGAAACAATTGAAAGAATGACACAAGGGGTAAGAAAGATTCAGACAGCACTCCGGTTGAAAGAGAGTTAAAACTTGATAAGATGAGAGAACTTGAATGAAGAATACAACACTCCGGTTAAATGATAAGCAAGGGAAAGAACATGATCTTGAAAAGAAAACAAGATGATGGTTTGAAGAGAGCAACATCACAATGCCTCCGGAATGAAAGAATAGAATATAGTTCAATGAAAGAAATGAATGGAGAAAAGACAACTTCTCTCAAAATTGAATTTGAAAGAGCATCCTTACGAAGAAGGGTTGAACAGAGTTGATGGAAAAATCAACAACGAAAAGAATAAGCTTGATGTGGGCTTAAGGAAAACATCTCAAAATTAATAGGTGACAACCAGCCACTAACGGAAACGATTGGTTGGATTGAGATCAACAAGGATATGAAAAACTTAATTCGCCAGAATGATAAATGAAGAACTTGGGTCATTTATAAGCACCACAATATCAGCAATTCTCAGGGAAAGCTTTTATGTGAAATACAACCCAAGATAACTCCAACGAATAAATTGAAGGGTTGGAAAGATCTCCTGAACAAGGAAAATGATGGGTTTAAATATCTCATTCTCGATAACTCGTTGAATCATGAAACATGAAGAAATTGTCAAGAATGACATAACACCATCTGAAAAGATAAGGTAGAAAGAATTGCAATTGGAAGCATGATGAAGAATGCTTGAGCTCCAATAAGAATCTTGAAGAAAAACTTCAAGGATGAATTAAATCTTGATGAACCTCCATGAGAACTCCGGTAATGAAAGCATGAGAAGTGAAAGATGAAAAGGATAAGATTCAAAGCCTGCGATGAATTAGATGGAGCTTTGGAATGATGAAATACAAATAACTTGGAACTCCGGAAAACAAGATGAACAACTTGAAACCGAGAATATGATATGATGAACAAGCTCCAGACAAAAGAATTAAATCAACTTGAAGGAATAAGAATAAGAATTATGTCATGCATAACCTACACCAATTTAAATTGATGACAACCAAAGGATTTGGCATACTACTTATTCTTGTTGGAAAGAATTAAAGAGAGATCTAGCACAACCTTGGGTAAATCTTCAACAAAGCACCGGTAGGATTATGAAAAGAACAAATGAATTAAAACGATAACAAGGAAGAGAAATCTTGAACGAGCCATCGTAAGAATATGGAGACGAACGAGGAGACATCAATTAAGAATAGTTGGAGGACGAAGTTGAAAACTGAGAACGAAGAAATATTCTGAAATGATGGCCTTCGGAGGATCACAACGGAAAGAATTCATGAAATGCTTCGGATGGTATGAAAGGATCTCCTCACAATCGGAACAATAAAGAGGATGGTATGAAGCTAGAACCACGAATCTTCAAGAGAACGGGCCAAGATTAAGAGAAACTCTTCTCCGGTCTTCAAATGTTGAGAATGAAGACGAGAAATGCCATAAGAATTATTGAGCACTCCGGAATGAAGAATTAAAAGGTTGAACCAATGATGAAAAGAATTGAAAGCGATCTTGGAGAAGGCATGTGACTGATGGAAATCATTCTTACGTCACACTTTAAAAGAATTTGAGTATAACTCCAGAAAAGAAGAGTCAGGTAAGATCCTGGGAAAAGACCTGTGGGTTAGGGCCCACTCAAAGAAATCACCGTTGGAAAAAGATTGCTAAAGAGATATTGCACCGGTTGAATTAAAAATGCTTGAATAAGATAACAACCCTCAAAAATTGCTTGAACGGGTTAAGAATGGAATTATGAATCTTCAGCACTCCGGATATGAATAGCAAGAGGAGAATGATTAATTGGTGCACCGGAATAAGAAAGCATTGTGAAAAGAGGAAAAGGATAAGATCAACACCGAAATCTTGAATTACATCCACCACAGAATCTGAGAACAAAAGAATGATGAACTTGAAGCTCTTGAGCATCTTCACGATAATCACCGGATAAGAAAATTGAAGGAAAAGAATGAAGAACCATCACATGAATAAAATGGATACTTCATCTGAGAATTCTTACTCCGAGAAGAAGAAGGGTGGGAGGGTGGGGAAAACAAAGACGACTTGAGATGAACAAAAAGGACACCGGTTGAAAAGAATTTAACATGACCATCTTGATGGTCAAGAAGAATTAGCACTCCCATAGAAATATGAGAACACCGATTAAGAAAGGTATGGAATCAACATTTGACATCGAAGCAACTCGAATACCAGAATCAAACAAAAACAAAGGATAGATATGCAACAGCCTAATCTTCACAACATCATCCGAACAGAGAATTGAACGAATGAATTCCGTAGGTACATCAACTAGACGAGAAGCCAGTTGGAAGAAGAAAAAGATAAATAAAAAGGAACAAGGATCAGATAGAACAAATACAAGATAGAAGCTTCGTTCGACATCTTCATGCTGAAAGCTCATGGAACGTGTTACAAAAGGGTTTTGCAATCCCCGGATCAGCATAGCCAAGGACCCTTTAAGATGCAACTCCCGATCAGAACAAGTCCATAAAACCACTTCACTCAATGTAGAACCCCAAACTTCATATCGAGCATCCGTTGGAAGAATGCCTAGAACTACTAGATGAACCCACCTATAGATTTCCGAAAGTTTCCAGTTATGCAATCAGGTGTTGGGGATACACGGGAAGCACCGCGCAATCAACTCTAAACCTACATCCAGGTGTATCCATCCTTCAACACATAACCAGTCTTTCTCGGAAATTGTGTACCTCGGACCTTCGAAAAGCATCCACTATACAAGCTATGGCAATACTCTCGAACTACCTCCCCAGTACTGGGTGATGTCGGGGTTATCTTGCCACTGGCCGTATAGGAGAGATTTTCGATGTCGGCCGTCTTAAGTATTTAGTACTGCCGCGATATGCTTGTTACAATGATACCCCGAAGCTCAACTCCTCGGTAACAGGAGGCATCGGGAACAATATCCTTGTCACAAGAACATCGAAACAATCCCAGAATACTCGCGGGATCCTAAAAAAAATTTTGTGCAATTTTTGAAGATAGGAGAGACAAGAGTAGACGTCAGGAGTCCTCACCAGAGAGAAAGGGGATGAGAAGCAAAGAAATCCTACTCTCCGATATAATATAGGACTCAAAAAGTTTTTCAGTGTGTGCCTAGACTCAACCGTCAACGATTCGATCAATCAGTGGGGGCTTCTAGGTCGGAGAAGGCTCTGATACCAACTTGTAATGCCCAGGATGGAGTTATACCTCCTACGTGTCGAGGCACGACTTAAAGGCATAAATCCATCCTAGAATGATCTCAAGTTTGGTATCTTTGCACGACTCATGTAAAAGAGGGATTAAATTGCAAGAGGAGATAGTTGGCTTACACTCGCCACTTCACACAATACAATACATAAGCAATACATCATTCAAAACATCACAACCCGACTACGGGTGAAGATCCAAAAGAAAGATACCAAAACAACATAAAGCCACAGGTCCGGATCGAATCCTAGTAGAAACCACTACTGAACATCGAAACGTCACAAAACAAACAGCCAAACTCTTCATCGAGCTCCCCAGTGGAGCTCTGATCCATCTCCTGCATCAACTCGGCTGAACCTGCATCTGGTGTGGTGAAGTAACTATGAGCCACAGAGGACTCAGCAATCCCGTTCCCGGGTAACAAGACTATTTAAGCCTTGGGTGAGGACAAGGCTGAAGAAAGAACGAGAGGTGAAGGAACAACAAGAGTCTGCAGCAGCAACTAGCACTAACTTACGTAAAAGAGAGCGAGAAGAGAAGGCGCATCGGTCGAGAGATGATCACGAAGTGATCCTAACTAAAGCCGGTCAAAGATAACCCCACCGTGTTCAACTCCTGAATCCCTATTCGGAAATTGACAGTCACGGTACACACGCTGGTAGTGTATTAGAACATTGTGTCAAGTTATCTACAACCGGAATTAACAAGCTCCCATCTGCCACATAACCGCGGGCACGGCTTTCGAAAGTTCAAACCCTACAGGGGTGTTCCAACTTGGCCCATCACAAGCCCACGATCCGCGGAGTCGCAACTCCATAGGTGGGAAGACCCGAGTATTCTCGGAATCCCGTGCTCAAGTTAAATCGAACTAAGGTAAGGCTAATCCAGCAAATCCTCCCGGCGTGTCGACACCCTGATAGTAGCCGCGCGTATCTAAGTCTCAGGACACGACCGGATGGGTGAAGCTACGGGTTTTTACCAGACCTTGAGTTTCCTCGAGGTGGCCCCGCAGGCTCCCCGTTTCGGACCAACACTCATGTGGAGCACTGGCCCGGGGTTGTGGAGTTAAGAATAAAAGAGGGTTTGCAAGGCCCTTATGCAAGTTTTATTAGTTTGTTATTAGGCAAATAGTACCAATGTTGGGATTTGCTGGAAAAGACTTAGCACTTAGCGGTTTATCAAGGGGGTCCCATACACCCCAACCGTGTTAGGAACGCATAATCAAGGAACATAACACCGGTTTATACGGTTCCTAACGGCATGAGTGGAACAAATCACCAAGCAAAAGGCTTAGCCTTCCACCCTTGCCAATATATAGATGATTTCATTTGTAAGCATTTATATAGTGTGATATAACCCAACCAAACTTCAACATGAAGCAAGCATCTTCAATCTTCACCTGCAACTAACAATGCTATAAGAGGGGCTGAGCGAAGCGTACTTAGCCAAGCAACGGTTTGCGTAGGTAGGGTGGTTAAACATGGTAGTGGTTACAAGTAGGAGGCTGACAAGAAGAACATGGGCATCGAGGCAAAACTATAGAGCGATACTCTAGCAATAGGCAAAGATAGTAATGTTATCCGGGTTCGGTCATCTTGCCTGGGATTCCACAAAGGAGAAGAACGGATCCATGAAGTAGACGAAGCAACACAGTCGAGAGAATCCTCACAACTCCGGAACGAAACCGAAGCTAACAAGAGAAGCAACCGGAAAGAAAGAAACAACACGGTAAACACACAAGCATAAACATGGCATACGATGCACAAACAAGTATGATGCATGTCCGGTTTAATTATGCATGGCATGGCAAGTGCACAAACAAATACTACAAGTTAAGTGGAGCTCAATATGCAACGAGTTGCATATTGACGAAACACCACATTTATTTATTTAGTTGACTCTCGTTTATTTACAAGACAAGGTTAAATGTTTTTAACATGGCAAGAGGTGAAGCTTAATAAAACTACACTATTTAGGCATTTTAAATGAGGCCGGAGAATAACAACAACATATCCGGAAAATCCCCATGAGCATGTTTAATAATTATAAAGCAACAACAATTAAACATTTTAGTGTTGTTAACATGATGCGGATGACATGATCAAGTTAATGCAATTATATTAAAAGGTTAACAAGAGATGAAAAGGAGGTAATTGTCACCGCGGTGGAAGGAAAAGGGTGCCACGGCAACGATCCGGAAATGATGCAACGACATCATATCGGTACCGGTAACTCGTTGAGGGACCGGTGCAAAAGAAGAATCGACGTGAGCAAGTCGAACAAGATGAAAGGTGGGGCGATCCCGTTACCGGGTTCCCACGAGTCGGTGACGAGGCAACCGAGGAACATGACAAAAGGGCACAACGGGCACGAAGCACAAGTGAAACATTTCATACAACACAGCAAGCATCACACGGGTCACGTCTCGGGGTTATACCTTCGAAACACTCGTTTCGGGACGGTTCGAGTTCGTCGAGGAATGTAGGGGAAGTAGTTGTACACGGCCGTAGAGGGAAGTAGTGGTACGGCGACGGTAGATGTACTCGTTCCGTTCGGTCTTGCCGGTCTCGTCTCGAGTCGTAGATGTACATGTCGTCGAGGTACTTGAGGGTTCCGATGGCTCCGGCGTGGGTAGTGGTACTTGTCGTTTCGCCATGTAGGGGTACTTGACATATCGCCGTGTAGTCGAACTTGACAGACGTCGACGTCGTGGTACATGAGGGTCGTCGTGGTACTTGGGGTTCCCGTTTGCGACGGTAGTGGAAGTAGTGGTACACGGCCGAAGAGGAAGTAGTTGTTCACGGTTCTTCGGCGACGGTAGTGGAACACGTTGGCGTTCGTCGTGTAGGTGTACTCGGTCGTAGATGTACTTGCCGGTCTCGGTCCCGGTCGTAGTTGTACTCGGTCGTCGTGGTACACGTTTTGTAGATGTTCATCTATCATGTCGTGGTACTTGTCATAAGGTCGTCGTGGACGTAGTGGAACTTGGTCTCGGCGCATCGAAGGGGTACTTGTCGCATCGACGTGTAGGGGTACTTGGTCGTTACGGTCTTGCCGTCTTGTCGTGTAGGCGTTCATGGTTCTCTGTCAAGACAACAACAAAAGCAACACACAGAAGAAAAACAACAGCGGCAACACGGCGAGGCAGGGGCCGCGGGATCTTGCGCGCTGGACGGAGGGAGACGGCTGCGGGGCTTCTGGAGGACGGAGCCGCTGGACGAAGCTGCGGCCTGAGGGGATGAAAGCAGCAGGAGGGTGGTCGCCTGGCGCGGACGACGAGGCGCTGACGGAGGGAGACTAGGCGAGGCCACGGCCGCGGCGTCGCTGGCGCGGAGGAGAGGCGCTCAGGGCTTGGTTCGCCGGAGCTTGAGCGGGGCCGGAGGACGGAGGAGGAAGGGCGCAGCGCCGGCCTGCTGGAAACGGGAGCTTCGGGGCCTGGGGCGCTCGGGCCTGGACGGCCGCTCCTGGCGACGGGGAACTGGAGGCAGCAGGGGCGCAGCGCAGGGTGCCCCGGTGCTGGCGAAGGCGGGCGCTCGGGGATGTCGAGGCAGGAGGGTCGCGGTCGCTCGGGGCGGCCGGCTGCTCCCGTCGCTGGGGATCGGCCAGAGGGGAGCCTGGCCACGGAGGAGAGGGACGAGGCCATGGCTCAGCGCAGAGGGGAACGAGAGGGAGGCCTCGGGCCTGGAGGTTCGAGCGACAAGGGAGAGGGATCGAGGGGAGCGTGGGATCGAGGAAACGGGTGAGGGAACGAGGGGTGCGGCGGCGCCAGGAAAGAGAGGAAGGAGCAACGGCTGAGGGTCGCTAGGCTAGGGTTCGAGGCAGGCTGGGCCAGAAGGACTGATGGGCCGCGGAGGTTGAGGGAATTGGGCCGGAGGCCTAGGGGAGGAGAGAACGGCGGCTGGGCCAGCTGGCTCTCTCTTTTATTAAAACTGCTGCTGTTCTTTTACCTTTTTATTACTTTAGCAGTTTTAATAAAAAGAGAAAAAAAATGCGGAGGGGTTAGGGCAACAAATAGCACACGGAACTATTTTTCTCGGGCATCATAAAAAGAGCACGGTCCGAGAAAAATAAGAAAGGCATGAACGGAAAAATAATTCAAACATATTTGAATTTAATTCAAATAGGTTTGAACTAAGACGAGATTATTGAAGTGCCCAAAAATGTTCAAATTTTTGGGGGAACCTCGAAACAACGGAAAAGAATTATTGACAAGATTTTTGAAGGTGAAACTCGAAGTAGGAAAAGCATGGGGAAATATGCAAGTGTGTTATGCTTAATTCCAACGAATGGAATATTTATTAATATAGCTCCCTAAAATATTGAGAGGCTTTTATATGTTTTAAAGAGAAGACATTCTTCCCTCGATTTAAATGGACCGAAGGTCCACACAATTTATTGGGTTGAGATGCAAAATAAAAAAAATGACATGATGGCATGATGACATGATGCAATGCAAAAATAAATAACACAAGCTCAAAAGAAACACACGGGCAACCCGGAACATCTGGAATCTTCTGGAATCTTCTGGGACGTCGGTCTCGGGCGTCACAATCGAGAAAAGGTAACTTGGTATTGTTTATCTCATTTCCTACTCACCTCTACTTGAGTCTTGTGATGGATAGGCAAAGCATTTCATCTACTTCGGTCTACACCAACAACGACAAGTTCGATGCCATGACGAACAACTTGCGCGCCAACATGGATGCAAAAATGGAGGAGCTCAAAGCCCTCATCAAGACCGCCAAGAGGTATCCCTCATTCTCGAGAAGACGCTCAAGTGCACATCCTTTCGAGCTACCATCTCCGGCAAGATCACATCAGCATCAACACCGTCAACGACAAGAACATGAAGGTCAAGAGCTCAACACCAACAAATGATCTACGACTTCACCATCTACCTTGGTATCTTAACCAAGCGACTTCAAGGCATCTTCGCCTTTGGATATGTGGCATCTTCACCCACAAGCACCTCAAGGTTATGCTCAAGAGAATCTCCCCAAGCTCAAGTCCGTGACTTCCACAAGTACTACGACCTCAACAACGACCACGAGCTTCCTTTCTATGGGACTCAAGAATCCGAGGAGTATCTCAAGTGGTAACGCTTGATGGACGACTACCTCATGCTACATCAAGTTCCTCCCGACGATCAAGTGAAGTGCGTCACAAGAAACTTCCACGACTTCGCGTCTACATGGTGGTTTCACACACCTTCGGAGGACTATGACATGAGTTGGCCCAAGACGAAGAAAGATTTACGGCGAGAGTTCGTGCCTCCCACCTACACGGAGGATCTTCTATTCCAATTGGAGAACACCATCCAAGGATCCAAGTCCATCGATGAGTACTTCAAGGAGATGAAGAATGCCTTGCGACGAGCCGGCGTGGACGACCCCATTTTGATGAAGTTCCACTTCATGATGGGATTGAACAACGACATCTCCAAGACTATCTTCCTCGAGAACTACACGTCCCTCGACGATGACCGCATCGGTGCTCTCAAGGTGGAACAAGAACTCATGAAGGCCAAGGCTTCTCCACCGCAAGTACACTTCTCAAAGACCAAACTCCAAGACGGCGAGCATGAGGCTACTACCACCACGATGTCCAAGCCCAACGAGCTCCAAGACGACGTTCCCAAGTTCGACTTCATCGCCATACCTCTTTGTGGCATTGATGATGCCGAGCCTACTTCGACTCTTTTTCAAGACGATGCGGCGACGGCTACGACTACGGAGCCATTTGAGGACCAAGCTTTGGAGGCGAGCGACAAGGTGGCGAGCAAGGATGATGCTTCCATCTTAGGAGGCGAGAGTGATGATGTTCCATCTTCGGCCTTCATCCATGTCGACGGTGATGAGATGATCGAGCATGCGATTTTCCCTTCGGTCATGGAGGAGAGCGATGATGTGCCATCTTCGGCCTTCATCCATGGTAACGAGGATGGTTGAGCATGGGATTTTCCCTTCGACCACGGTGTCCTATGATGACTTGAGTGACTTTTACCACCATATTGAGAGTGAGAGCAAGTTTACCACTAGCCCCAAATATGACGAGTTGCCCCAATTCCCATGTGAGGAGAGCCACAACCCCCACCACTTGAGTGAGATGAGTGACTCCACCATATGTGAGTTTGAGTGCACCTATTTTGCGTGAGTGAGTGAGCCACCACATAGAGAGAGTGAGATAGTTGATAGGTCATGTGAGGCCACTTTCAACACTACTGACTTGACCACTACCTCTATTGTGTCTCCTCGTTTGGTGCTAGGTCCCATATATGATGACATGCCAACTCTCGACGACTTCGTCCTTCAATTGTACAAGACGACGGCCATGGTGGAATATGATGCACCCCCCACATGGTTCCATCAAGATGAAGATGATTACCACCATTTGGTCTTTCCCACCTCACCTACATCCCATGAGTGGAATGAAAAAGGTAACAAAGGTGAAGGTGATGCTCTCATCCCACTAGTGGACTATGTTGACATTGATTGCGTGCATGATGTTGATCCACCTATTGCCATGCTTCATTCTAGTATGTTTTCCCCATGCGATGATTTACCCATTTATGATGAGTTTGATGATTGCCATGTGGAGTCTATTAGTTGTGATGCCATGTTGCATAGGATTTGCTGTGATAGTTCTCTTTGTGACATCATGTTTGACAATCCGCTTGACGTGTCATATGCTATGCATAAGGTCCATAATATGTCCTATTTGCAATCTCATCATACGCCATGCCCATGTTTATTACCCATTAAGATAAATCCAATTTGCACTTATGGCATAGATGACAAGCCCATGGTTATTGGCATTTGTTTTTCTTGTGATGATATGGACATGCTTCCTTTGCATCATATCCATCATATGCCATGCCATGATTACCTAGCTTTGGACATGCATTATTTTGGATGTTCTTCCACTTCTCCATATTATGCTTTCGATATTGCTCATGACGAGACCCCCATAGTTCCCTCATACATTTTAGGAGATTTTGATCCATCCCATCCATTGCATGATCCCCATACTTGTATGCACAACATGCTCCCCATGAATGAAAATGCTATTGTTGTGTCACATACTTGCTCTACTATGTGTCCACATCGTGCTATACATGAAAACTATTCTTTCATGATGGATGACATATTTCTCTATCGTGCCTCAAATTTCATTGAGCATTGCTTATCTTGTGCTAACTCATACGTGCACATAACATCATGATGGATGATGTGTACATTTACCACGCACACAATTTCTTTGGTTTGTTTCTCTTTTGTGTAGGTCCCCATACTTCCTCGTCAACCTTGCAAAAGCACGAGTTAACAAAATGAGCTCTTGGGAGCAACGACGACTTGGGATTCCATGGATTATCTTTCACACCGCTCATCTCGCGCAAAGACTTCGTGCATCTCTTCTACATGGCCCTCACATGGTTATGGCTTATTGTCCACTATGTATCATTTACCCATATTACCATGTTCACTTTGCACGATATGCTCATTCCTATGTCTTTGCCATGCATTTGTGACCCATGCTTTGCATTACACATGATGATTGATTTTACTACTTGTATGTGTGTTTGCAAGTTTGGTGGGGATATTGCTTGTTATTGCCATTATTGCTTTGTGCCAAACGCTTATGATGATATGTTGGCCATGATTTTCTTTCATGCTTGTGATATGTCGTGTCCATTGCCTATATCCACTATTTGTTCACATGACATGATTGCCATGATTTCCTATAGTGTGTTGTATCTTCGCGCCACTTGTTTGCACGACATGATTTCTATGCTTGACTATGTTGCATCACCAATGATTGATACTTGCTCATTTCATGCGGTTGATGACAACCATTGCCATGCTTTGCACTTGATTGATATTGCTTCTTGTCATATATCCCCACATGTTGCATCTCTCATGCTATATGATTTCCATGTATTGAGTGCAACCATGATTCTAGTCTTGCTAATGAGATTGCCCCCATAGCATTCTCGCATTTTGGAGATTTTGACATACTACTTGTGAAGCATGCTTGTCTTACCTCTTTGCACCATATGCCTAGTTCCATTAATATAACCATTGTTGCTTCATATTATTCATGCACTTTTGCTTCTAATGGTTATGTGCAAGAGAAGATAACCATCATGATGGATGATGTGTTTATCTACCATGCACATACATTCTTTGTTTTGTTATGTGCATGTCTAGGATACTTTGACTTCGTGTCGACTTCCACTTCACGTGAGTTGACCATTCGAGCTCTTGAGAGCAAACCACCTTCTACCACGACGACTCAACATCGCACTTGCTTGTGTTTCGGCATTGCGAAGGACGCACAAGGACAGGCTTTCAAGGTGATATCCTTCTCTTTCAAGAACCCCCAAACCATGAGCATGAATATTGTGGATCATTCTACATGTGTTGATTGCACCTTGAGACTTCTTGGTCATCTTGGACCACTTGATTGCACACATGTTAGAGATCTCTCTTCGACTTGCCATTTCCACATTTCCATGCATCGTGTTATATATGCCTTGTGTGTTGCATCCAATTCGTGGATTACTTGTTCCTATCATATGCTTGGTTGCAACAATATCATCTCTTCACATATGCCATGTCCCATTGCTTGTAGCATGATTGACTTGATTGCCTCACACGTGATGAACAGTTGTTCTTTCTATTGTGTTGAGTGCCACAC
Source organism: Secale cereale (assembly GCA_902687465.1). NCBI lineage: Eukaryota > Viridiplantae > Streptophyta > Magnoliopsida > Poales > Poaceae > Secale > Secale cereale. Next base: position 321,609,623 of record LR738714.1, read on the forward strand.
GATTTTCACTATACCCTATGCACGTTATGCTTGGATTGTCTTGCACTTGACTCATGTGCTTAGACACTTCATTTTATTTGGTGTTGTGAATGACTCATATGCCTACCATAGACCTTTCATTGAGCGCTTTATGCATGCTTGATATGACCATGAGGTAGATGCTTATTCTCTTGACACACATATTTGCATCACTACCTCCCAATTGCATACTTGGCCCCATGATATCTTTTCTTGTGCTCAATTGATGTCCTTACATGCCATGCCACAACCCTTTGTCACACCCTATGCTATGCTTGATGACAACACTTGTTGGGTGAATCACCTCTTGAATGCTTGGTTTTGCACTAATGCTAACCACATTTGTTTTTCCAAGTGCTTGTTGGTCTCGCTCCTTTTGAAGGAATCACTAGACGGTGCGACATTGGAGAGTGCCAACTTTGAGCTTCAAGACGGCGAGTACTTGGTGAATGTCCACTTTTACACGGCAAAGCCATCTCTTTCCCATGGTGATTTGGTTTTCGATCCGAGGTCGGATCTTTCCCAAGGGAGGGGAGATGATACGGAGCATTCTATGGATATCACCATGTCAAGAGTCTGTTTAGCAAGTGACACGTGCGACATCTACTTCACATACATAAAGGTGAATCATCTCCTTTACACTTTCTCACTTGACCCCTTCGAGGATGGTTTACTACTTGACACTCCTCTCGTGTGCATACATAGGTATTGTCGGAACACCATGCACGAGGAGGAGGAGTACGAGCGCAAGTGTACAACTACACCATCCGTGAGAGAAGCATGGAAGAGAAGGAAGAAGAGGAATCTTCCCACGCAGAAATACCAGTACTACCGGTCAACTACCGGTCAACCGGTACTACTGCCCAACTACCGGTCAACTACCGGTCAAGCTTCTGTTATCGACCGGTGCAAGGCCGGTGCCGCACCGGAACAACCGCTATATCCGCTAAAACCGATACTACCGGCCCTAGGACCGGTACTACCGCCCTGCATGCGCGCAGTTGAAGGGGTTTCACCCCATGTATCCCCCAACTTACCCCTTGGACTATATATACTTGTCCCTTAGCTCCGTATTAGATTAGCATTGGTTTAGCTCATATGTGAGATAGAGCTTTGCTCATCCATTATGGATCTACTCCACGAGAGAGACTGCGGCCCCTCTACGGAGAAGATCCACCTTGGATTCAAGACCCCTAACGGGAAGATCCTTCGCGGATTCAAGACCTCCTCTTGGAGATGAACTCTACCTTGTATCTTTCCCTTTGTTGTTCATGTACCTTGTGATCTTGTGTGTTTGATTGTCTAGTGGATGTGTGATTGGACTTGTTCTTGAGTGTTTTCCCTCGTGATTCCCCTTTGTGTTCTTTGTGTTCATCGTGGGTTTCCCTCCTCTTCGTGAAAGATCGGCCTAGATCGGGTTGACCCCGGATCATCTTGGAAGGTGTTGAACAAGTTGGTCATGGAGATATTCAGCCCTCCCCTTTTGGGGAAGCTTTTGTTCAGGTTGTGCATGTGAGAGATTGGGATAGGCTTATTAGGCAGAGCATGCACGCTTTTGGGGATGCATTCCTTACTTTCTCTACTCATGATCAAGGTAGAAACTGGAGGAGAGTCAACTTCAATAGGGTTTGTTGGCTGTTAATTGTGGGAGTTCCCTTTGACTACTTTAACACTGATGATATTGTTATGTCTATTAGCACATTTGGTCGCATCATTAACTGGGAGAAAGAGGATGCCAAGAAGGTAAATGTATTGGTCGAGGACAGATGCACTGGGTTGATTAATATTCCAAAGAGTATCAGGTGGTCTGAGGGGGAAGGTTTTGACGAAGAATCCTGGACCAGCTCTATGGAGGTGATATGTAATGCCCCGGATGTAATACTTTCCCTTTTGGGTATATAATATATCTCCGGCTTTATCTATTTCCATTCCTGGCTCTTTGTCTTTCGGGTTTTCGTCGTTTTGTTGTGTGAGTGTGTGGCATTCATTGATATCATGTAGACGTGTGCATCGCATTGCATTTGTGTTGTCGGTTGCATCCGGATCCACGTGTTTCTTCTCGTTGTCCGTTTCGCGTTCCGGAGCTCCCTCACGTGTCTGTGACGTCCCGTAGGCCTACTTTGGTGTTTGGGCGTGTAACGTTACCGGTGTGCCGCGAGGTTGCTGTGTGTGTTGTTGTTTTGTTGTGTGCAACCCGCCTCTCAAATCTCGTCGCGTTTGGACTCCGTTGGCTATCCCATCCGTTGTTCGTGTGGGTCCAAAGTGCTTTCACATTGTGTCCCGGAAACACCCCTACTGCAGTCTACTACCCTCTCCTAGGTCCTTCTAGACTTCCCCCGCGATCGGATCCGTCGGATCGCGATCGGAGGGCTCTAAACACCCTAAATCCCCCCTAACCCTAGAAAACTGCTATATATAACACCCCCATGCCATTTTGGCAGCCTAATCCCCCTCCACCTACCTCTAGCCCCTCCTCTCCACAAATTCCGTGCTAAACCAGGCTCCAACCGCTACTTGGCAGATTCTTCGGTCGAATCCATCGAGCTCCCGCCGCAGATCGAGGGCCTCTCTCAGCCTCCTCGATCGAACGAACCAACCGACCGCTGCGGTCAACGCGCCAGGCGCCTCCTTCTTCGACCGATCAGCGCCTGGATCGCATCACTCCATCGGCCCGATCCGCCAGGGACCACTTCCCCGTCGGTTCCCTCCAGCCCGAAGCATCGCTGGGCCGTTGACCCGCAAGCCAGCGCCTCGCCTCGCCTTCCCCTTCCGCCGCCGGGCCGTACGCCACTTCCCCGGCCCGCTCCGCTCGTCTCTCCACCGGGCCGGTCTCCTCCCGCCGCGCCGGGCCACCGGATCCGCCTGCCTAGGCCCTCGCTCCCTTCGCGCACCAGCCGATCGGGCGCCAGCCGTCCGGCTGGGCCGACCCTCCCTCCGCCCGACCGATCGGGCCAAGCCGCCTCCCGCCGGGCCGCGCCGATCCGCCGCCCTGGGCCCCAGCCGCCGGGCCGGCCCGTCTCCGATCAGCCTCTACCGGGCCGGATCCAACTCCGGGCCCGTGCTCCTTTTTTTTCCAGATCTGCCTGAGGTTGACCTCTTTTCCCACTAAGTCCCAGTAATTTTCTTGTCTGATGCTATATTCAAACTGCTCTATCTTTTAGTGTGGTGATCCGTTTCGCGCATATAGCATGTCCAGACGTTCGTGGGATCGTGCACTACGTTTTATCTGTTATTGTCATGCATGTTGGAGATCATCTAGGTGCTTGTTTTGCTGTTGCAAGAGTGCATCATGATATAAACTGCTGCTATGTGATGTTTTCATGCCACCTTTGCCATGTGATATCTTTTAGCTCGTTTGTTCGAATGATGCAAATGACATGTCCACGTGTTCGTCTTGCCATGATCTACATGTTGTATGTAATAGGTTGCATGATAGATTTATTCTTGCCTTGTTATCATCGTTGCAAAGTGACATGTGGCTGTGATGTTATTTCACTTGTTATGAAATGCCATCTTGTTGAGCTCGTTGCTATCGTTGTGTTTACCTCAATGAAGCATGCTTGTGTGTTTCGGGATCACTTTCATGTGCACTTTGATGAGGTGCTTACCCTTTGCCATGTTTAGTTTCGAGGTGACTTAAACATGCTCTTTTATATGCCATGATGATATTGCTGTTTTAGGACTTAGTGGTTTTTCACTAAGTCTGAAATCTGTAACGTTCCGATGCCATGTTCGTGTGATGTTCTAGGACAAACCATGTTAGTTTTGGAGTGGATCTTGGTTGTTCCTTGTAGTATATATTGTTGTCTTTCCATCCATGTTCTCACATGCCTATTTGAGTGGCTGCAGCATGTTTATCTTTTGCTCCAAATTTTCAATAAAATTCTGCTGCCAGAATTTTATTGTCAAGTTCAATATGTCCAAGATCATTGCTATTGATCCGTGGCTCCGTTGGGGGTGCACCTTTGGACTTAGTTGCTGTAGTATATGTCTAGTTTGTGTTCATGTCCTTTGCCATGATATTTGAGTGCTGTAGCTTAATTATTTTGTGCTCCGAAGATGCTATGTTGCTGTAATTTTCAGCTTTCGCTCATTTCTTGTTTCGGGCATAACTTTTAGCCCGTAACTCCGATTTCAGCGAATCTTATATGAAACTTGATTGTTTTTCCATGTAGATTCACAATATCAGATTGTTATCATGTTTTGAGATGTTTTTCTTGAGTGATATTTTCCGTGCTCCGTGTGCATCCTTAGTGCATCCATCATGCATTCATCTTTTTCGAGTGCGCATTGCATCTTGTTGATTGGTGCTTGGTGTGATTGTTTTGTTTAGAGCCGGAAGCCGAGACCGAGATCGAGTACGAGCACGAGGTTCCAACGAGGTTGAGCACGAGGACCCTTCTTACGATCCGAACGACTTCTCTTCAGGCAAGATGACCGAACCCCGATAACATTACTATCTTTGCCTATTGCTAGTAGTCTCGATCTATAGTTTTGCCTCGATGCCCATGATCTTCTTGTCAGCCTCCTACTTGTAACCAATTGCCATGTTTAACCAACCTACCTATGCAAACCGTTGCTTGGCTCAGTACGCTTCGCTCAGCCCTTCTTATAGCATTGCTAGTTGCAGGTGAAGATCGAAGATGCTTGCTTCATGTTGAAGTTTGGTTGGGTTATATCACACTATATAAATGCTTAAAATGAAATCATCTATATATTGGCAAGGGTGGAAGGCTAAGCCTTTTGCTTGGTGATTTGTTCCACTCATGCCGTTAGGAATCGTATAAACCGGTGTTATGTTCCTTGATTATGCGTTCCTAACACGGTTGGGGTGTATGGGACCCCCTCGATAAACCGCTAAGTGCTAAGTCTTTTCCAGCAAGTCCCAACCTTGGTACTATTTGCCTAAACTACTAAAAACTTTCCGAGGGAGTAATTAAGCCGAGGCTTAATTAATTCAACCCCCCTTGGCCAGTGCTCGACTTGAGTGTTGGTCCAAACCAGAGTCACTTGCGGATACTACCCAGTTCGCTGGGGTCTTCGGTATCTGTACGTAGCGCTCATCCGGACGTGTCCCGAGACCTAGATACGCGTGGCTACTATCAGGGTGTCGACACGCCGGGAGGATTTGCTGGATTATCCTTACCTTAGCTCGGTATATCTTGAGCACGGGATTCCGAGGATACTCGGGTCTTCCCACTTTGGAGTTGCGACTCCGCGGATCGTGGGCTTGTAATGGGTCAAGTTGGAACACCCCTGCAGGGTTTGAACTTTCGAAAGCCGTGCCCGCGGTTATGTGGCAGATGGGAGCTTGTTAATATCCGGTTGTAGATAACTTGACACAATGTTTCTAATACACTACCAGCGTGTGTTCCGTGACTGTCAATTTCCGAATAGGGATTTGGGAGTTGAACACGGAGGGGTTATGTTTGTGGAGCTTGTAGCTAGGATCACTTCGTGATCACTTCTCGCTGAGGCTTTCTCTTCTCGCTCTCACTCACGTAAGCTAGTTGCTAGTTGCTGCTGCAGACACTTATTCTTTTCTTCAGCCTTTATCCTCTCCCAAAGGCTTAAATAATCTTGTTACCCGGGAACGGGATTGCTGAGTCCTCTGTGGCTCACAGTTACTTCACCACACCAGATGCAGCTCCAGCTGTGAGCTATCCAGGTGATGGCACCGAGCTGGATTGGGAGTTCGACGAGGAGCGTAGTCGGTACTATGTTCGATATTCGGATGATCAGTAGTGGAGACTCCTACTAGGATTTGATCCGCCTGTGGTTTATTTATTTCAGTTTGGTATCTTGACATTTGGTTTTGCCCTTAGAGGGTTGTGATATTCTTAATGTATGATGATTGAGACTTGTTATGTAATTGTGTGACGTGGCGAGTGTAAGCCAACTATTTCTGTTTACTATCCCCTCTTTTACATGAGTTATGCAAAGATTACCAAACTTGAGATCATTCTAGGATGGACTTATGCCTTTAAGTCGTGCCTCGACACGTAGGAGGTATAACTCCATCCTGGGCATTACAAGTTGGTATCAGAGCCTTCTCCGGCCTAGGAGCCCCCACTATTTGATCGAATCGTTAACGGTCGAGTCTAGGCACACACTGAAAACTTTTTGAGTCCTATTTTATATCGGAGAGTAGGATTTCTTTGCTTCTCATCCCCTTTCTCTCTGGTGAGGACTCCTGACGACTACTCTTGTCTCTCCTATCTTCAAAAATTGCACAAAATTTTTTTTAGGAATCCCGCGAGTATTCTGGGATTGTTTCGATGTTCTTGTGACAAGGATATTGTTCTCGATGCCTCCTGTTACCGAGGAGTTGAGCTTCGGGGTATTGTTGTCACAAGCATATCGCGGCAGTACTAAATACTTAAGACGGCCGACATCGATAATCTCTCCTATACGGCCAGTGGCAAGATAACCCCGACATCACCCAGTACTGGGGAGGTAGTTCGGGAGTACTGCCATAGCTTGTTATAGTGGATGCTTTTCGAAGGTCCGAGGTACACAGTTTCCGAGAAAGACTGGTTATGTGTTGAAGGATGGATACACCTGGATGTAGGTTTAGAGTTGATTGCGCGGTGCTTCCCGTGTATCCCCAACACCTGATTGCAGAACTGGAATCTTTCGGAAATCTACAGGTGGGTTTATCCAGTAGATCGTAGGCATTCTTCCAACGAATGCAGGTTAGTGAGTTCGGGGTTCTACATTGAGTGAAGGGGTTATATGACCGATGTTACTATCAGGAGTTGCATCTTAAAGGGTCCTTGGCTATGCTGATCCGGGGATTGCAAAACCTTTGCTTTCAGCACAAAGATGTTAGAACGAAACTCCTCTCTTGTGTTTCATCCCGTCCGTACCTTGTTGTTTTTCTTATTTACCTTTTGTCCCCTATATGGCTTCTCGTGAAGATTGATGTTATCATTTAACTGAGAATTTCATTCGTTCCTCTTGTTCAAATGATTTCATTCGTTCTTATTGTTCGAATGATTATTGTGAAGACTTGTTGCAATTCATTCCATTGATTCAGCTTATACCTTTTGTCAATCAATTGCTGATTCGTGGTCATCTCTTACAGGATGGCTCCGAAAAAGGTTCCCAACGCTAACCCAGAGGTGGAAGAGGTCCCAGAACATCCTCCTTCCCCTCCTCCTCCGTCTGAGGCTTGGAGAGCGATTATGCAGACTATTGCTCAGAACACTCAGTTGTTGATGCAGATGATGCAACAGATGCAAGCTAATCAAGCTAATCAGGGTATTCCAGGGAATCAAGGCAACTTCTTCAACCAGCAGCACCATGCTACTCTCAACCAGTTCTTGGCCAACAATCCTAAAGCTTTCAGTTACTGTGTCGACCCTCTTGATGCTGAAGATTGGCTAACCGATATCAAGAAGGATTTTGAGTGCAGTAAAGTGAAGGAAGATGATTATGTGAAGTTTGCAGCCTTCCAACTGAAAGATCAAGCAGCTGACTGGTGGCAGCAGTACAAAGACTCCAGGCCAGGTCAAGTGATCTCTTGGGAGAATTTCTGCAAGGATTTTCGCTCGCACCACATTCCTACAAGTGTCATCGAGGGTATGCGTGAGCAATTCCGCAACCTGAAGCAGGGCTCCATGACAGTCTATCAGTATAATGTCAAGTTCCAAAACCTCGCTCGCTATGCTAAGCAAGACATTCCTGATGCTAAGAGTAAAATCTATCAGTTCCGTGGAGGTCTCAAAGATGAACTTCAGCTTGCTCTCACTTTGTTCGAGCCCGATGAATTCAACAAGTTCTATAACATGGCTTTGAAACAAGAAGCAGCTAAGCTTAAGATGGAGGCATCTAAGAAGAGAATTCGAGATGCCGTTCACTCTTCCTCATCGTCTCAGATGGTCTCGAAGCATCAGAAATTCTGGCTTCCTCCTCCTCCAGTGATTCGAGCTCCATACAACAACTCCAACAACTCCAACAACAAGAACTCTGGTGCATGTGGTTTCTCCCACCCACCCAACCCGAGCAACCAGTCGAAGAAGCAGTTTCAGTCTCAAGGCTCCAAGTCCAGTGGCTCTCATTTCCGTCCTCTCTCTGAAGTGGTGTGCAACAAGTGTGGCCAGAAGGGTCACTATGCCAACAGATGTCCGAATCCGAAGCGTCTTCCACCTCCTCCACCTGTGAGTTCAGCTATTGTCAAGCATGATCCAAAGGCTGCTAGGGTCAATCTGATGAGTGCAGCTGAAGCGGAGAACTCTTCTGATGTCATTTTGGGTAACCTCTCAGTTAACTCTTTTCCAGCTAAAGTATTGTTTGATTCGGGTGCATCTTTGTCCTTCATTTCAAGACCTTTTGTTGCTAAGCATGAATTGGTTTCGGAGAGGATTCCTAGACCTTTGAAGATTATTTCTCCGGGTTTGCAAATGACTTCCAACATAGTTGCTCCGAATGTTTCTATCCGCATGGGTGATTATCGATTTCTGGCTAATCCGGTGGTTCTTGGTAATTCTGACATTGACCTCATCCTCGGAATGGATTGGCTTTCTCAGCACGATGCTCACATTGATTGTGCTCAAAAGGAAGTCAAGTTGACTCATTCTGATGAAGATGTGATTATCTTCGCCTCCAGGGATAACACTATCAGGCTTTTCTCTCTCAATGATAAGGGCGAAATTAATGCCATATCTCAAATTCTGGTGGTGAACGAATATCAAGACGTCTTTCCTGAAGAACTTCCAGGCATGCCTCCACACCGTCAGGTGGAGTTTGTCATTGAACTCGAGCCGGGTACTGAGCCAGCATGCCGGCGTCCGTACAAGCTCTCTCCGGATGAATTGAAGGAATTGAAGAAGCAGCTTGATAAGCAGGAGAGTATGGGTCTCATCAGGCCTAGTACATCTCCGTGGGGCTGTGGTGTCTTATTTGTCAAGAAGAAAGATGGCACGGAGCGTCTCTGTGTTGACTACCGGCCATTGAACAAGAAGACGATTAAGAACAAATATGCGCTCCCCAACATCAACGAACTCTTTGAGCAGCTCAAAGGAGCTAAAGTGTTCTCTAAGCTTGACCTCCGAATGGGCTATCATCAAATTCGCATTCGCAAGGAAGACATTCCCAAGACGGCCTTCAGAACGAGCTACGGTTCATACGAGTATACCGTCATGTCCTTCGGTCTCGCCAATGCTCCTCCTACCTTCTCGAGGATGATGCATTACATCTTCAACCCCTATACTGGCGAGTTTGTGCTTGTGTATCTGGATGATATTCTGGTGTTTTCCAAGAATGAAGAAGATCACGAAAAGCACTTACGACTGGTTCTTGATCGACTCCGAGAGCATAAATTCTATGCCAAGTTCTCCAAGTGCGAGTTTTGGCTCGATAAGGTTTTGTACCTGGGCCACATCATCTCAGCTGACGGTATTGCGGTTAATCCCGAGAAAGTTGAAGCAATTGTCAACTTGGAAGCTCCTCAGAACGTCAAGCAGCTCCGCAGTTTTCTGGGTCTTGCCAGCTATTGCAGAAGGTTCGTTGAGAACTTCTCCAAGATTGCCAAGCCTCTTTCCAACTTGCTTCAGAAGAATGTCAAATACTTTTGCTCTCCAGAGTGTGAAGTGGCATTCAAAACCCTCAAAGAGAAGCTTGTCTCTGCTCCAGTTCTGACTCCTCCAGATGAATCCAAGCCCTATGAAGTATTCTGTGATGCTTCTCTTCAAGGTCTTGGTGGTGTGCTTATGCAAGATAAGAGAATTGTGGCATACACTTCTCGTCAGCTCAAGCCAAGTGAGAAGAACTATCCCACACATGATCTCGAGCTAGCAGCTGTGGTACATGCTCTGATTACGTGGAGACATCTGTTGTTGGGCAGAAAGGTCGACATCTTCACTGATCACAAGAGCTTGAAGTACATCTTCACACAGCCGCATCTGAACCTCTGCCAGACTCGTTGGGTTGAAATGATCCAAGAGTATAATCCCAGCACTGAATACACTCCTGGCAAGGCGAATGTGATTGCAGATGCTTTGAGCAGAAAGGCATATTGCAACAGCCTTCTTATCAAGCCGTACCAGCCTGAGCTTTGTGAAGCATTCAGGAAGCTCAACCTTCAAGTTGTTCCGCAGGGTTTTCTTGCAAATCTCCAAATTGCTCCTACCTTGGAAGATCAAGTCCGTGAGGCCCAGCTCAGTGATACCATGGTGAAGAAGGTGAAACATGGGATTGCAAAGGGCACTCCAAAATACAAGTGCTTCCGTGTTGATGAGAGAGATACCTTGTTCTTCGAGGACAGACTCGTTGTTCCCAAAGGTGATCTCAGGAAGCTCATAATGGAAGAAGCTCATGATTCTCTCATTTCCATTCATCCTGGCAGTTCCAAGATGTATCAAGATCTCAAGCAATCTTACTGGTGGACACGCATGAAAAGGGAAATTGCCCAATTCGTGAACGAATGTGATGTATGCAGAAGAGTGAAAGCAGAACATCAACGTCCAGCCGGTCTTCTCCAACCTCTTCCTATTCCCGAGTGGAAGTTCGACCACATTGAAATGGACTTCGTCACTGGTTTTCCTAAATCCAAGCGAGGAAATGATGCTATCTTTGTGGTGATTGACAAGCTTACGAAAGTCCCTCACTTTCTTCCAGTCAAAGAATCAATCAATGCAGCTCAACTTGCAGAGCTGTACACTTCCAGAATTGTGTCCCTACATGGCATTCCTCAAGTTATATCCTCAGACCGTGGAAGCTTGTTCACATCAAGGTTCTGGGACTCCTTTCAATCCGCCATGGGCACTAAGATCAGGTTCAGCACTGCTTTTCACCCTCAGACTAGTGGTCAAGTCGAGCGCGTGAATCAGATTCTAGAAGACATGCTCAGAGCCTGTGTCATCTCCTTTGGCATGAAATGGGAAGACTGCCTTCCATTTGCCGAGTTCTCTTACAACAACAGCTTTCAAGCAAGTGCAGGCAAAGCACCGTTTGAAATCCTCTATGGCATAAAGTGCCGTACCCCTCTCAACTGGTCTGAAACAGGCGAACGTCAACTTCTTGGCAATGAATTGATCTCAGAAGCCGAAGAAATGTGCAAAGTCATACGTGAGAATCTCAAGGCCGCTCAGTCGCGTCAGAAGAGCTACTATGACGGCAAGCATCGTGATTTGGCCTTCAACATCGGTGATCATGTCTATCTCCGAGTTTCTCCGATGAAAGGCACCCAAAGATTCGGTATCAAAGGAAAACTTGCTCCTAGATACGTCGGGCCTTTCAAGATTCTTGGCAAAAGAGGCGATCTAGCCTATCAACTTGAGCTCCCTCCCAACTTCGCAAATGTTCATGATGTCTTCCATGTGTCTCAACTTCGCAAATGCTTCAAGGCACCCGAGCGCATGATTCCGTTTGAAGAGATTGATCTTCAACAAGACCTGTCCTACCGAGAGCATCCAGTTGCAATTCTCGAAGAAACCGAACGCAAGACCCGCAACAAGTCCATCAAATTTCTAAAAGTCAAGTGGTCACATCACACCGACCGAGAAGCTACCTGGGAACGAGAAGATCATCTTCGTTCCGAGTACCCCTCCTTTTTCCAGTCCTAGATCTCGAGACGAGATCTTTTTGTAGTAGAGGATAGTTTGTAATGCCCCGGATGTAATACTTTCCCTTTTGGGTATATAATATATCTCCGGCTTTATCTATTTCCATTCCGGGCTCTTTGTCTTTCGGGTTTTCGTCGTTTTGTTGTGTGAGTGTGTGGCATTCATTCATATCATGTAGACATGTGCATCGCATTGCATTTGTGTTGTCGGTTGCATCCGGTTCCACGTGTTTCTTCCCGTTGTCCGTTTCGCGTTCCGGAGCTCCCTCACGTGTCCGTGACGTCCCGTAGGCCTACTTTGGTGTTTGGGCGTGTAACGTTACCGGTGTGCCGCGAGGTTGTTGTGTGTGTTATTGTTTTGTTGTGTGCAACCCGCCTCTCAAATCTCGTCGCGTTTGGACTCCGTTGGCTATCCCATCCGTTGTTCGTGTGGGTCCAAAGTGCCTTCACTTTGTGTCCCGGAAACACCCCTACTGCAGTCTACTACCCTCTCCTAGGTCCTTCTAGACTTCCCCCGCGATCGGATCCGTCGGATCGCGATCGGAGGGCTCTAAACACCCTAAATCCCCCCTAACCCTAGAAAACTGCTATATATAACACCCCCATGCCATTTTGGCAGCCTAATCCCCCTCCACCTACCTGTAGCCCCTCCTCTCCACAAATTCCGTGCTAAACCAGGCTCCAACCGCCACTTGGCAGATTCTTCGGTCGAATCCATCGAGCTCCCGCCGCAGATCGAGGGCCTCTCCCAGCCTCCTCGATCGAACGAACCAACCGACCGCTGCGGTCAACGCGCCAGGCGCCTCCTTCTTCGACCGATCAGTGCCTGGATCGCATCACTCCATCGGCCCGATCCGCCAGGGACCACTTCCCCGTCGGTTCCCTCCAGCCCGAAGCATCGCTGGGCCGTTGAACCGCAAGCCAGCGCCTCGCCTCGCCTTCCCCTTCCGCCGCCGGGCCGTACGCCACTTCCCCGGCCCGCTCCGCTCGTCTCTCCACCGGGCCGGTCTCCTCCCGCCGCGCCGGGCCACCGGATCCGCCTTCCTAGGCCCTCGCTCCCTTCGCGCACCAGCCGATCGGGCGCCAGCCGTCCGGCTGGGCCGACCCTCCCTCCGCCCGACCGATCGGGCCAAGCCGCCTCCCGCCGGGCCGCGCCGATCCGCCGCCCTGGGCCCCAGCCGCCGCGCCGGCCCGTCTCCGATCTGCCTCTACCGGGCCGGATCCAACTCCGCGCCCGTGCTCCTTTTTTTTTCCAGATCTGCCTGAGGTTGACCTCTTTTCCCACTAAGTCCCAGTAATTTTCTTGTCTGATGCTATATTCAAACTGCTCTATCTTTTAGTGTGGTGATCTGTTTCGCGCATATAGCATGTCCAGACGTTTGTGGGATCGTGCACTACGTTTTATCTGTTATTGTCATGCATGTTGGAGATCATCTAGGTACTTGTTTTGCTGTTGAAAGAGTGCATCATGATATAAACTGCTGCTATGTGATGTTTTCATGCCACCTTTGCCATGTGATATCTTTTAGCTCGTTTGTCCGAATGATGCAAATGACATGTCCACGTGTTCGTCTTGCCATGATCTACATGTTGTATGTAATAGGTTGCATGATAGATTTATTCTTGCCTTGTTATCATCGTTGCAAAGTGCCATGTGGCTGTGATGTTATTTCACTTGTTATGAAATGCCATCTTGTTGAGCTCGTTGCTATCGTTGTGTTTACCTCAATGAAACATGCTTGTGTGTTTCGGGATCACCTTCATGTGCACTTTGATGAGGTGCTTACCCTTTTCCATGTTTAGTTTCGAGGTGACTTAAACATGCTCTTTTATATGCCATGATGATATTGCTGTTTTAGGACTTAGTGGTTTTTCACTAAGTCTGAAATCTGTAACGTTCCGATGTCATGTTCGTGTGATGTTCTAGGACAAACCATGTTAGTTTTGGAGTGGATCTTGGTTGTTACTTGTAGTATATATTGTTGTCTTTCCATACATGTTCTCACATGCCTATTCGAGTGGATGTAGCATGTTTATCTTTTGCTCCAAAGTTTCAATAAAATTCTGCTGCCAGAATTTTATTGTCAAGTTCAATATGTCCAAGATCATTGCTATTGATCCGTGGCTCCGTCGGGGGTGCACCTTTGGACTTAGTTGCTGTAGTATATGTCTAGTTTGTGTTCATGTCCTTTGCCATGATATTTGAGTGTTGTAGCTTAATTATTTTGTGCTCCGAAGATGCTATGTTGCTGTAATTTTCAGCTTTCGCTCATTTCTTGTTTCGGGCATAACTTTTAGCCCGTAACTCCGATTTCAGCGTATCTTATATGAAACTTGATTGTTTTTCCGTGTAGATTCACAATATCAGATTGTTATCATGTTTTGAGATGTTTTGATTGAGTGATATTTTCCGTGCTCCGTGTGCATCCTTAGTGCATCCATCATGCATTCATCTTTTTCGAGTGCGCATTGCATCTTGTTGATTGGTGCTTGGTGTGATTGTTTTGTTTAGAGCCGGAAGACGAGACCGAGATCGAGTACGAGCACAAGGTTTCCAACGAGGTTGAGCACGAGGACCCTTCTTACGATCCGAACGACTTCTCTTCAGGCAAGATGACCGAACCCCGATAACATTACTATCTTTGCCTATTGCCAGTAGTCTCGATCTATAGTTTTGCCTCGATGCCCATGATCTTCTTGTCAGCCTCCTACTTGTAACCAATTGCCATGTTTAACCAACCTACCTATGCAAACCGTTGCTTGGCTAAGTACGCTTCGCTCAGCCCTTCTTATAGCATTGCTAGTTGCAGGTGAAGATCGAAGATGCTTGCTTCATGTTGAAGTTTGGTTGGGTTATATCACACTATATAAATGCTTAAAATGAAATCATCTATATATTGGCAAGGGTGGAAGGCTAAGCCTTTTGCTTGGTGATTTGTTCCACTCATGCCGTTAGGAACCGTATAAACCGGTGTTATGTTCCTTGATTATGCGTTCCTAACACGGTTGGGGTGTATGGGACCCCCTCGATAAACCGCTAAGTGCTAAGTCTTTTCCAGCAAGTCCCAATCTTGGTACTATTTGCCTAAACAACTAAAAACTTTCCGAGGGAGTAATTAACCCGAGGCTTAATTAATTCAACCCCCCTGGGCCAGTGCTCGACTTGAGTGTTGGTCCAAACCAGAGTCACTTGCGGATACTACCCAGTTCACTGGGGTCTTCGGTATCTGTACGTAGCGCTCATCCGGACGTGTCCTGAGACCTAGATACGCGCGGCTACTATCAGGGTGTCGACACGCCGGGAGGATTTGCTGGATTAGCCTTACCTTAGCTCGGTATATCTTGAGCACGGGATTCCGAGGATACTCGGGTCTTCCCACTTTGGAGTTGCGACTCCGCGGATCGTGGGCTTGTAATGGGTCAAGTTGGAACACCCCTACAGGGTTTGAACTTTCGAAAGCCGTGCCCGCGGTTATGTGGCAGATGGGAGCTTGTTAATATCCGGTTGTAGATAACTTGACACAATGTTTCTAATACACTACCAGCGTGTGTTCCGTGACTGTCAATTTCCGAATAGGGATTCGGGAGTTGAACACGGAGGGGTTATGTTTGTAGAGCTTGTAGCTAGGATCACTTCGTGATCACTTCTCGCCGAGGCTTTCTCTTCTCGCTCTCACTCACGTAAGCTAGTTGCTAGTTGCTGCTGCAGACACTTATTCTTTTCTTCAGCCTTTATCCTCTCCCAAAGGCTTAAATAGTCTTGTTACCCGGGAACGGGATTGCTGAGTCCTCTGTGGCTCACAGTTACTTCACCACACCAGATGCAGGTCCAGCTGTGAGCTATCCAAGTGATGGCACCGAGCTGGATTGGGAGTTCGACGAGGAGCGTTGTCGGTACTATGTTCGATATCCGGATGATCAGTAGTGGAGACTCCTACTAGGATTCGATCCGCCTGTGGTTTATTTATTTCAGTTTGGTATCTTGACATTTGGTTTTGCCCTTAGAGGGTTGTGATATTCTTAATGTATGATGATTGAGACTTGTTATGTAATTGTGTGACGTGGCGAGTGTAAGCCAACTATTTCTGTTTACTATCCCCTTTTTTACATGAGTTGTGCAAAGATTACCAAACTTGAGATCATTCTAGGATGGACTTATGCCTTTAAGTCGTGCCTCGACACGTAGGAGGTATAACTCCATCCTGGGCATTACATGATATTGGAAGACATTCAGGGAGGTGAGCCAGCAGATGAAGACCCCTTTCCACCACCTGGGGTGGATCACCACCCTATCCCTCAAAATTCCAATGATTTTCCAGGGTTTGACATTCACCCACTTGGCAACAACGGACATGATCAAAGTGTTGATTGGGATGATTGAGAGGAACCTGGGCACTAGGTGATGCGGAGCATCGTATGGTCATCCCCATGTACACTATGACTACTTCCCAAGCCCCAAGAGGACATACGATAAGACCTCAAGCATACGCCATTGGACCGAAGGTTAACTCGCTCATCTTCGAACCGTCACTTTCCACATATGAGACATGGCTACTACCTCATGCATGGACCTTGTGCATATCCAGGTACACTTGAGACAACCATGCAGAATCAAAGGACCAAGGCCAAGCATGGAAGAAGATAAGAAAGAAGGAACTGACAAGACATGACTTACCGGATCATCCGGACCCCAGCCGGACGAACCGCACCAAGCTCAGATGATCCGGACCCCCAGCCGGACGTTCGGCATATGCGCCCGAAGGCACCCAAAGCTGATCCTGAAGCCGGACCATCCGGACCCTAGCCTAGATCATCTGGAGGAGCCCGGATCATCAGGACCATGTCTCGGACATCCGGTCATGCTGTTGTGTTGCGTCGACTCCGGACGAACCGGACAGTCGCCCGGATCATCCGGACCCATGACACCCGGATCATCCGGGCCACCATCCGGATCATCCAGACACACACCTGCATGTGCGGTTTGGGCCGAAACCCATGTACCCCTTTGCCCCTAGTCTATATATATGACTCCTCCTCCACTTTTCTAGGGTTAGCATTGTGTTAGCTAATTTGAGAACTAGAGCTTTGATCATCCATGTGGTTCTATGTAACGCCCCCGACACACCCGCCAGGAGCAACTTTGGGATCTAGACTAGCCCCACAGATTAATACTAGTCTTTTCTGTGCACTTTGCCCTCACTCGTGCTCACCCAGGAGCAACTTCCCGGTCGGTCACCCATCCTGAAATTACTCCAAGCTGAGCACACTTTACTTTGAAGTTATGTCCGAATGGGCTTCCTGGAAAGAAGGAATTCCTTATTGATATGAGTAGTCTATCATCCCTAATAAGCCAGGCTATCACATACACCCTCACTCAGTGGATCCAACATCCTCGTCGGGCCACAAGAACATTCCCTCTTGGAACATATGTTTGTGCTTCCAGTCCGGCACATGTGCCATGTCGTGTGCCACGATGGGTCACAAACGGCATGCACAACATGACCACGTACTTGTCCGCAAATATCCATGTAACCGCGAGGGTCGGCTCTGATACCAACTTGTAACGCCTCGGACACACCCGCTGGTGGTCGTTACTCCTGGCGGGATCTAGACTGGCCCCACAGATCAATACTAGTCTTTTCTATGCACTTTGTCCTCACTCGTGCACACCCGGGAGCAACTTCCCGGTTGGTCACCCATGCTGAAATTACTCCAAGATGAGCACGCTTTACTTTGAAGTTCTGTCTGAATGAGCTTCCGGAAAAGAAGGAATTCCTTATTGATATGAGTAGACTATCATCCCTAATAAGCCAGGCTATCACATTCTACTCCACCGCGAGACCGCGGCCTCTACGGAGAAGATCCATGCCAGATTCAAGACCTCTCATGGGATGACCACTCGTGGGCTCAAGACCTCCTCACGGAGATGAACTAGCTACCTTGTATCTTTCCTTTGTTGGATTTGGACCGTGTATCTCGTTGTGTTGAGGATCTAGCACATGTGTGACTGTCTCTTGTTGATTAGAGTGTTTTCCTCTCATTTCCCTCGCGTTTTCCCTCGTGTTCTTCGTGGGAATCCCCTCCAATCGTGAAAGATCGGCCTAGATCAGGTTAGCCCCGCATCATATGATATCATGAGCCTTGGTTCATCACGAATTTGGAGCCTCCCCATCATTTTCTAGCCTTGTTTTGTGTGATTTCGTCCTAAAATTCGAAAAATCCCACCAAAAATAGCCCCAAATTTTTGTAATCTGCTGGTTTGATTATGTTTTGTTGATTTTCATCCGTGGATTAGCTGTGTAGAAAGTGGATCTAGGTTGCCCACAAGTTTTCCCACTTTCCATCCACAAAATCCTCTCAATTTTGCCCCAAAATCATCCATTTCCGTCCCAAAATCACGTTCCCGAGAGCAAATCCCGAGCGGTTGACCTATTAGGATTATCTTGGACCTCACCCGGATCATTCGGACCCCTACCAGATCAGCTGGACCCTCTCCCGCACGTCCGGGTAACCCATGCCCCCGAAAAACAGAACCGGAGTTGACGAACCTGGATCATCCGGAAGTACTCCCGGATCATCCGGACATAGCCCGGATGAGCTGGACCTCCTCCCAGATGTCCGGCTGACCTTTAAACTGACGTGGCTGAAATTTTGTGTTGTCCATAACTAATTCATCCAGAGTCCGTTTTCGATGTTCTTTAGCTCGTTTTGAAGCTATTGGCATCCCCCATCCCACAAAAATACTGCCATCATCATTTGACTCCATAAAAATTTCCAAAATTGGGAAGTTTGCCTAGGCCCTCCACCATATCATCTGCATAGCCACCATAGCCGTTCGCAACCTACTCGTGTCTTAATATTCAAGCCATGATTATATTATATGATCAAGATTATGCTAGGTAGCATTCCACATCAAAAACAATATTTTTTATCATTTACCTACTCGAGGACGAGCAGGAATTAAGCTTGGGGATGCTGATACATCTCCGTCGTATCTATAATTTTTTATTGTTCCATGCCAATATTCTACAACTTTGTTATACTTTTGGCAACTTTTTATACTATTTTTGGGACTAACATATTGATCTAGTGCCCAGTGCCAGTTCCTATTTGTTGCATGTTTTTTGTTTCGCAGAATATCCATATCAAACGGAGTCCAAACGCGATAAAAACTTACGGAGATTTTTTGGAATATATGTGAATTTTTGGGAAAAAGAATAAACGCGAGACGATGCCCGAGGGGGCTACATGGCAGGCGGGCGCGCCCCAGGGGGTAGGGCACGCCCTGGGCCCTTGTGGTCACCCCGTAAGTCGGTTGGTGCCCTTCTTCGGCCGCAAGAAAGCTAATATCCGGATAAAATCATGTTAAAATTTCAGCCCAATTGGAGTTATGGATCTCCGGGAATTTAAGAAATTGGGGAAGGCCAAAATCTGGGAGCGCAGAAACAGAAGGAAACAGAGAGAGAGAACCAATCTCGGAGGGGCTCCCGCCCCTCTGCCGCCATGGAGGCCATGGACCAGAGGGGAAACCCTTCTCCCATCTAGGGGGAAGGTCAAGGAAGAAGAAGAAGGATGGGGGCTCTATCCCCCTCTCTCCCGGTGGCACCAGAACACCGCCGGGGCCATCATCGTGACGGCGATCTACACCAACAACTTCGCCGACGTCATCACCAACTCTCTTCCCCTCTATGCTGTGGTTCAACACCTCTTCCCCCCGCTGTAATATCTACTTAAACATGGTGCTCAACGCTATATGTTATTTCCCAATGATGGATGGCTATCCTATGATGTTTGAGTAGATCCGTTTTGTCCTATGGGTTGATTGATGATCGTGATTGGTTTGAGTTGCATGTTTTGTTATTGGTGTTGTCCTATGGTGCTCTCCATGTCACGCAAGTGTGAGAGATCCCCATTGTAGGGTGTTGCAATATGTTCATGGTTTGCTTATTGTTTGTGTTGTGTAAGTGAAAGAAACACAAACACGGATAAGTGGGTTATGGCGTATGGGAATAAAGAGGACTTGATACTTTAATGCTATGGTTGGGTTTTACCTTAATGATATTTAGTAGTTACGGATGTTTGCTAGAGTTCCAATCATAAGTGCATATGATCCAAGTAGAGAAAGTATGTTAGCTTATGCCTCTCCCTCATATAAAATTGCAATAATGATTACCGGTCTAGTTATCGATAGCCTAGGGACAAATAACTTTCTTGTGACAAAAAGCTTTCTACTAAAACTAACTTAGTTGTGTCTTTATCTAAACAGCCCCTAGTTTATATGTACATGCTCTTTATTATCTTGCAAACCTATCCCTTTACACCTACAAAGTACTTCTAGTTTCATACTCGTTCTAGGTAAAGCGAACATTATGCGTGCGTAGAATTGTATCGGTGGTCGATAGAACTTGAGGGAATATTTCTTCTACCTTTAGCTCCTCGTTGGGTTTGACACTCTTACTTATCGAAAGAGGATAAAATTGATCCCCTATGCTTGTGGGTTATCAAGAAACGCGTCCCCATAAATGCGGAGGTGCCGCTAGTCCTCGTTGTCGAGCCCTAGGCTCCAACTTGGGCAAGGCACATAGTCCACTTCCTCCAAACTGGAGAACTTTCCAAAGAGCAAGAAGAAACTGAAAGTGTAGCCCAGAGGGCCAGTATGTATCATTTTGTCGATGGAACTCTATACAGAAGAAGGCCCAACAGTGTGAAGTTGAAGTACATTTGCTAGGAGGGAGGAAAGGAACTGCTGGCAGAAGTACACAAAGGCATGTGCGGCTCCCACATTGGATGAAGGGCATTAGTTGGGAAAGCCTTCCGGCAAGGATTCTATTGGCCCACAACCCTCAAAGATGCGGTCGAGCTAGTCACCAAATGTGAAGCCTGTCACTTCCATTCCAAGAACATCCATCTGCCTTCTCAAGCTCTTCCGACAATCCCTTTGTCGTGGCCGTTTTCGGTCTGGGGGCTTGATATCCTATGCCCTTTCCCCTGAGCTGCCGGGGACTTTGAATTCTTGTTTGTTGCCATCGACAAGTTTACAAAGTGGCCGGAAGTAGAAGCCATGAGAAAGGTTACTGCTCAGTCGGCTATCAAGTTCTTGAAAGAATTGGTGTGCTGTTTCGGGGTCCCTGCCTAGATCATCACCGACAACAGCACCCTATTCACGATCCGCGCCTTCAAGCAATATGTTCATGCCCTCGGAAGCAAGATCTCAATTGCCTTTGTTGCGCATCCCAGAAGCAATGGACAAGCTGAGAGGGCGAACGCTGAAGTGTTGCGAGGACTCAAGACAAGAACAATTGATAAGCTGCAGAAGTGCGGCAGGTGATGGATCGATGAACTCCCAGTGGTTCTCTGGTCCTCATAACGACACCAAATCGAGCTACCGGGCAGACTCCCTTCTCCTAGTCTATGGGGCAGAAGCAGTTATTCCCACAGAACTCGTTTACGGGTCGCCTCGAGTGCTTGCCTACCATGAAGTAGCACAGGATCTACACCGGCGTGACGATGTTGTGCTTCTCGAGGAGAACCATCTCCGGGCTGCTACGCATGCCACACGCTACCAGCAAGCCCTGCGTCGTTATCACAACCGCAGGGTTCATGGCCGATGTTTTGAGGAAGGCAACCTTGTCCTTAGGCGTGTTCAGTCCGCCAAGGGTGCAAACAAGTTAACGCCAAAGTGGGAAGGCCCTTACTGGGTGGTACGAGTCACCAGACCTGGCGCAGTCCGTTTGGAGATCGGAGATGGCATTCAATTTCAAAACACATGGAACATTGAGCATCTCTGCAAGTACTACTCGTAAGGCGCGGCTGTCGGGCCCTCCCCGGCAACCACCCTTTTGTACATGCCTTGCCTCAGTTGCATGTAACCCCTTGTACAAAGCCAGGCGCAGACCCTAAGCAACAGAGAAATAAACGAAGCGCTGGGGGGGGCGATAAGTTGCATGCATGCATAATCATCTCATGTTCATGTAGATAAGATTGCATCTTGCATCATTTTCATCTGCATAAACCACAGGTTCCTGCCGTGGACTTGGTTCCCCAAGAACAGATGAAAAGAGAAGCCAACACTGCAGTCTTCGGCAAGCCAAACAGATAAATTCTTTCTATTGTACATACGTGTTTTGTAAGGACTTGTGCATAAGAAAACCCCGCTGCCTTTCTAAACTTTGGTGCTCCCATCCTTCGACCCGAACACTGCTTCAGTCAGGATGGTTGCAGTGGCCTTTGGTGAAAAAGGATTGCCGGGGGCTAATCCCTCTTCATGACTTGTGCGAGGTAGGTTGTTGTAGGGTGAAACCCTAGGTGAGATCTTTTCACACTTGGAGGGGGGAAAGTGGCAAGAACACAAGAACACAAGAGGAATCTCTCAAACAAAACCACAATCACACATCCACTAGAGTAGCATACATGAGATCCACAAGCATACAAGATCAATCCAGGGAAATAAGCACTAGGTAGATGTTCTTCCCACTCCTAGGAGATGAGGTCTTGATGGTGATCTACTCCCTTGGGAGGTCTTGAAATCCAAAAGGATTCTTCCCAAGAGGGGTCTTGATCTCCAAGAGGAGGGGATACAAGGAGCAAAGCTCTCAATGTCTATCAAATACTTTGCTAACCTCTCCAATGAGCTAGGGATAGAGTATATATAAGCCTAGGGACGAAATAGGGGGAGTTGGGGTTACAAAGGACCAAAAAGTCCCTAAAATAAAAACAAGCCGGAGGAGGGGCCGAGCACCCGGGGGTCTTAGGCCCGCGCACCTGGGGGTGAGTGCAGCGGTTGTAGGGGGCCAGGCCGGGCACCCGGGGGTGAGGGCCCGGGCACCCGGAGGCACGCTGGGTCGGCACTGGAGGTGGCCCTGGCACCCGGGGCTGCGGGGCCTCGCACCCGGAGTGGGATGGGCCGGCGACTGGGAGAGGCCCGGGCACCCAGGGCTGCGGGGCCGGGCACCCGGTGCGGCTGGGCCGGCGGCCAGAAGTGGCCGGGCACCCGGGGCTCAACCGGCCGGGCACCCGGTGCGGCTGGGCAGGCGACCAGCAATGGACAAGCACCCGGGGCCGGCTGGGGGCGACGCCCAGGCTGCGGCCGGGCACCCAGTGCCGAAGAGTCGGGCACCCGGAGTGTCCAAAGAATCTCCTCTCTCTCCCTCCTCATTCCTCTCTTCCTCCTCTTCTCCCAAGCGAGCTTGCGTCTCCGTCCGTGCCTCTTCATGATCTTCTTCTTGGTACCTAACAATGCACAACATGTCCTTGTGATGTAGAACCCAATTCTCATGCAAATCCGAACGAAACTCAAAGAGGAAAGAATTCACCTCGTTCTCTATGGCGCGTGCACGTGCTCTAGTCATTGGTCCCTTGGGTGCTTGTGGCGGTGACGGAGTGTCCATGGGGATGATGGAGGGATGCTCTGCATCATCTCCCCCCCCCCCTTGGGGAAGATCCGTCCACCGATCATGATCTTATCACCATGGAAGCGTGACAAGTCCTTGACGTTGAAGAAGTCTCTTACGCTGTACATGGCACGGGGAATGTCGATCTTGTAAGCATTGTCGTTGTAGCGTGCTAGCACCTTGAATGGCCCATCGACGCGTGGAAGAAGCTTGGATTTGCACTCCTTGGGGAAGTGTTCTTTGCGTAGGTGTAGCCAAATAAGATCACCCGGTTGGAACACCATTGGTGCCTTGTTGGTGTTGAGCTTGGTGGCGAGACGTTGGACTTGACGCTCGATCGTGGATCGTGTTTCTTCATGCACCTTCTTGAGATAACTTGCTCTTGCACTTGCATCCATGTTTGCACGTTCTTGGAGAGGTAGAGGGAGGATGTCCAAGGGCGACAAGGGGTTGAAGCCGTAGACAACCTCGAAGGGGGACTTGCCGGTAGTAGAGTGTTGTGCTTGGCTGTAGGCATACTCGGCGATGGGTAGGCACTCCTCCCACTCCTTGATGTTCTTCTTTATCATCACGCGAAGTAGAGTGGCGAGCGTGCGGTTGGTGACTTCCATTTGGCCACTGGTTTGAGGATGATAGGTCATCGAGAATAGTAGCTTGATGCCGAGCTTGGCACATAGTGTCTTCCAAAAGTAACTTAAGAACTTGACGTCGCAGTCCCAGACAATTGTCCTTGGTAGTCCATGCATCGTCGATCTTGTTGCAAGGAATGAAATGTTCCATTTTGGAAAAGTGATCCACTACAACAAAAACGAAACCCTTGCCATTTTGAGTTCTCGGTAATCCTAACACAAAGTCCATACTAATGTCTTCCCACGGTTGAGACGGAATAGGAAGTGGCATATGTAAACCATGAGATTGAGCTTTAGACTTAGCTTTGTGGCATGTTGTCACATCCCTAGGTCAACCCCTGTGGTCCTTGCCTGATCATCATGTCATCATGTTTAATTTTTGTTAAACTTGAAATGGGGATTGTTCAAACCCTAGCACTTCAAATTTCAAATAGGTCCAGTTAAAAAAATTGCATTCAATGTTTCCAAAATGTTCCTAATATTTGTTGGATATTTTTGGCAAGGCATTTGCAGCAAACCAAAAATAATGGACATCTTTGTGGAATATTTTGGGCATGGAATTTAATTTATTATTGTATTTGAATTTGGAATTATATTCATAATATATAGAATATATTTTCAAATAACTTTGAAATGTTTTATGTGCTTTTGGAAAAGTCCATCTAGCAACATAAAATTGTTCAGAGGAGTTTTTGTCATTGTTTGAAATTGCTTAATTTCAAAACAGTGGCAAAAGAAAATAAACAAAGAAAGAAAAACAGAAACAGAAATAAAACAGAGCAGAGGCTTACCTGTAGCCGACCCAGCCAGCAGCCCACCCAACCGGCCTGGCCACAGGCCCAGCCCACCACCGCCGTCGTCCTCCTAGCGCCAGTCGGCCAGGTGTGTGGCCGGCGCGCGCGACGCCGCGGATCGTCTCACCGCTGACGTATGGATCGAGCCGGCCTCTCCAGCCCTTCCCCTCGCCTCTTTCTCACTCCCTTCCACACATGGCCGAACGCCACCGTCGCCGCCGTCGTTGCCGTAGCCGTAGCCACCATGACCCCCTCGCCTCTCCGACGCGCCAACAAGCTCCGATGCGTCTTTCTCGTCCTCTCCACCAAGCTACGGGACGCCGGGAGGCCCTACTTCATCGTCATCGTGCTCGACTTCAACCTCCGGCCACCGTCGATTCGCAACATCTGTCGCCTCCCCGAGCTCACCGAGGCCACCGCCGCAACCGTCGTGAGCTCCTCTCTCTTTTCCCCCTAGTCGCTCCATTCGAGTAGCCCTCTAACCACCGTCGCCGACGAGGCCGAGAGCTCGGATCCGTCGGCGATGCCGCCGCCGTGGCCATAGTTGCCACAGCCCGCGGATGAGCATCCCAACGTGCTCACCGTGCTCCCAGGAGCCGAACGCACACACCCTCTCCCCTCCTAGTGCACCACAACCCCAAACCCGCACAGACCCGAGCTCCGGCCACCGCAAATCCCGCCGCCGGCGCTGTTTCCGGCCACCCCAGGCCAGGAGACCACCACCATCCGACGCGGCACATCGCCAGCGTCTCATTTATGCCCTGAGCGCATCGATCCGAGCCCCGTGGAGGATTTCCGCACCACGCCGCCGTGTCTGGACTCGTCGGCGTCGAGTCGCCGGTGGGCTTGACCCTTTGACCACGGCTGGACCCCCCCTGTATCCATGACATGTGGGGCCGGCCTGTGACAAAATTAGTTTAGGGTTCTGTTAAGTGCTAATTGATGTTATTAACTTAATTAGACACTGCCATGTGGGCCCATTGCTTTAACTAATTTTTTTAATTCTCCTGTTTAGTTTAGTACTAATCCCGGGGACCCCACGTGCCAGTTTTGACTTTGGTCAAGTCAACATTGACTGGTTCCACCTGTCATCCACACAAACCAGCCCAGAGCCACTGACCAGTGGGACCCACTGGTCAGGTTTGACCTGGACCAGCCCTGTTGACTGCTGACATCACAGTGACGCAGTGCTGACGCAATAAAGTCTTTCTGGAATTAAAATAAATCAGAAAAGGTTTAGAAATTCCAGAAAATGCTTTAAACTTCTAAAAATCATATAAAATCAACCGTAGCTCAGATGAAAATAATTTATATATGAAAATTGATCAGAAAAATCCAAGGAATCTGTTTATGTCATTTTCATGCATGTTAGAACAACTTATGGCTGCTGTTTAGGACAATTTGAATAAATGGCATTTGAATAACCACATATGGAGTTTGAATTTGAACCTTTGGTTCAAACCAACTTCATTTAATTGTGTTGCTAGTTGCCTTAGCTCAATAAACATCATATTGCCATGTCACATTCATGCATCATATTGTTGCATTGCATTGATTGTGCTCTTTCTCTGTTTGTCGGTTTCGTCCCCTCTCAATAGACGCTGTTTCGACGATGTGATCGATGACACCGATGAAGACTCATTGATATCTTCAGAAGTGCCAGGCAAGCAGAACCCCCTTGTTCATTTCGATACAATCCCACTCTCTCGCTCCTGCTCTCCTTTACTGCATTAGGACAACAACGATTGAACTGCTTTTTGCTGCGGTAGCTGAACCCCTTTCCTCTGCATGACCTGTCATTGCCACAGTAAATAGTTGAAACCCACTAGCATGAGTAGGAGTTGTTTGAGCCATGTTGTGCCTACTCATTCATGCTTTCTGGTTATGTCTGCTATTGCTTAGAATTGTGTCAGGTCTGATTCATCGGGGATGAATTGGAATGCGGTGAACATGTCCTACTGTTGAGAGCTAAGTGTGTGAACACGATTTGGTAAAGGTAGCGGTGAGAGGCCATGTAGGAGTACATGGTGGGTTGTCTCACTGGAACCATCCTTAAGAACTGAGTTCTGTGTAAGTTGTCCAATGACAAAGCTACTACCACGCATTGGAATGCTTAAGTGCCCCTCTCGACTTATTAATCAACTCGATCTCTGTCCAGGAGTTGCAACTAGTTTCTGGTGCTTGTAGGTAGTGCTAGTAGTCTACCAAGTGGCACCCGGTACAGGTGGGCTTGGGTCAGACTAGGCACCGTGGCACGGTGTATCGATCGCCCGTTTGGTGATGCGGGAACCCTGTACACATCGTTTGGGGCCGTGAGCGACACCCCGGCGGATCTCCCCATGGATGGAACCCGAATAGGCGATAAACCTGGACTAGAGTCTTGTGTGGTTAGTTAGGTCGTGGCCGACACCCTCGCCAGGCCTCCGTTTGAAGGTTGCCGAGATACATGACGTGTAGATGGCGGTAAGTGGCGAGAGTGTGTGTGAAGAAGTACACCCCTGCAGGGTTAACATGATCTATTCGAATAGCCGGGTCCGCGGTTATGGACTTCTTGGATGCTTATGTGGTACATAGACAATTGAAAGTGGATACTCTAAAATACTCAAGACAAGTGTGAGTACTATGGATGGCCTTCTCGTAGGGAGACGGGAGAGGATCCATAGTGGTGTATTGATTGGTGAATATGTGGACTTGTGTGCGCCACCTCAAAGTCACTTGCAGTCATAGTTCAGGATAGCCACCGAGTCAAAGTTGGCTTGCTGCAGTCAAACTCCACCACCCCTTTGTTGATATTGTTGCATATGTAGTTAGTTCTGATGTAAGTCTTGCTGGGTACCTTTGTACTCATGTTTGCTTAATTTATGTTTTTGCAGAGAGACTTCAGTCTCGCTAGTGGTTTCGCGTGGACTTCGACGTTTAGCTTGTTACCTCAGCTACGGTCTTGTGCCCTTGGGAGGGTCTTGTAGATAGTCAGGCTTCTCAGCCTTTTCATTTGTAGTTGTCTGTACTCAGACATGTTATGCTTCCGTTGCCTGTATGCTCTGTATGTTGGGTCATGTGACCTCTGTTTGTAATAAATGCTATGATGGCTCTTCTGGGCCTTTATCTATATGAGTTGTTGAGTTATGTTGTGATGCCATGTTGTACAGCACATACTTGCATGTTATGCGTACGTGTAATGTGTATTGCTATGTGTGGGATCCGACACCTAGTTGTTTACCTTTGGTAGCCTATCTTATAGGGAAATGTCTCCTAGTGCTTCCACTGAGCCTTGGTAGCTAGCTACTGCTCCGGAACACTTAGGCTGGCCGGCATGTGTCCTTCTTCGTTCCTATGTATGTCCCTTAGGGGAAATGTCACGCGTTGTTCCTTAAGTCCTTGTAGCTTGCTACGACTTGGGTTCATACGTTGATGACCGACACGTTCGTTGCTGGGTCATGTATGCATGTCTCTGTAATTTAGTGCCACTTTTGGTTTATAACTGGTCATGTCGGCCCGGGTTCTCTGTCATATGGATGCTAGCGACACTACCATATACGTGTGCCAAAATGCGCAAACGGTCCCGGGCCAGGTAAGGTGGCACCCATGGGGATACCGTGCGTGAGGCCGCAAAGTGATATGATGTGTTACAAGCTAGACCTGTGTGACTTAGGATCGGGGTCCCGACAGCTTTGGTATCAGAGCCTGACTGCCTGTAGGATTAGTAAGCCAAACTGGTCGAAGTCGTGTCTAGAAACTCTTTAGTTATATTAGGGAATTGATTGTGGAAGGGAACGTAAGGCTCTTTTTACTCCTTTACCCTATGACCTTCTGATCTGAGTCACCTTCTTCTATTCTACGGGGATTAAGAACTTGGCTTTCTCTTCTGTCTAGCAGGATCACGTTAACTGTGGATTCAACTCTCAGTTCAGTTTATTCTACTTCTGCGTGTCCAACCGTTGATCTCAGAACCTTGACATTATGATGTTGAGTGGTTATGCTATCTTTGTGCATGAGTCTCAATAGTATTTTTGGGCATTTACAGCCGTCATGCTGTTCGAGTCATTCCAGGTTTCTAAATAATCTGATGCATTTGCAAACCTTTCCTTCGTGTTCCGATGTACCTTTGGGCCAGACTAAGCACACTAGTCAGTGTGTTGAGGTACTCTGTTACCTCGACATATATGTTGGAGTTATTACTATGACCCTAAGTATCTTAGAAGATCACCCAGTAATCCAGTAATGCTTTATATTCTCAGTGTGATGATTTTGGCCATTATTCTCGAAAGCATCCCGTGATGCCATTTAGTTAGTAGGCATTCTATTCCTGGGTTCTTGAACCCGAGCTTCACCCTACTTACTTCATGTTGATAGTATTTGCTCGTCCCTTTAGGATATTAGTAACCTTGTGATAGTCCTCGAGGTCCGTGGTATATCCTTCTTCCAAATACCATGAACCATCATGGCAGAAGTTCTTCTGAACCAAAAGATCACAACCCGAGTGCTCTTGAGTAGTACTCCATTCATATTGTGACTCTGCCAATTCTATCTTTCTGCATGGGTTATCCGGAAGAAATATGTGGAACTCGTTCGACATACTAACCTATGCATCTACAACTCAGACAATCATATGTTCCCCGAGTTGTCCCCCTTTAGTTATATTCCGATCCTCGTCTATCAATTGATAGTCAGGAGTAGTCATGCACTTGTGTTCATCGATGCCTTTTACTCTTGTGGTCCGTCAAGCCATTCTATTCTAGAATGACTAGGAGAAACAAACTCCAGTACCTTATACATATCCAGGATTGGGTCAAAGAAGTTGTACTTCGCAGGTGAAGAATGCAAATCCAGCTTCTAATATGTTCTATCCTGGAGTATTACCATCCTTATGTCAAGAATGTCATGGGAATTGCACAACCTCCTATGAACTCTTGATACAGTGATACTTCTCGCCATTATTGCTCATTCCTCGGTCTCCGTGCTATTGTAACCGGAATACCGACAAGTAAATTGTGATGTGTGAAATCAATACTCCTAGCAACTCTGTTGCTTGGTAGTTAAATGGACAATAACCTCATCCTTAGCGAGTTGATTATTGAATCATCACCCTAAGGTTGATCGTGCTACCTAGTCCACTTTCCTGGTGCACTCCTTGATTGATGAGTTAGGATTTTGTTAAGTCCTTGCTCATTTGATCATATCGTCTTGCCTTGAAAAGCAAGATTGTTCTCGAGCTTAGTAACATATCAGTGGTTCGTGATTTTCCGAATATCTTCTCGGAAGTATTACCAGGTTGTTCCCTGACCGCTATGTTGAATTCGTGATCAAGTTGGTTTTCTTGTAAACCATCCCTTCTCCGACAATCTGTATTGGATACCCTGAACTAGTTGGTTAAGCTAAACAACAACTTGGAGAGTTGGAAGATAAAAGCTTGCCTGACTTAGTTCCTTCCAAGGGATATCTTTTGTGTGTGTGTTGAGGAAAGATGATATCTTGATCGGTTGATCCTTGTGAACAATTGTTGGATCTATTACCTTGTCCAAAACTTTGACTTGAGTGTGGGCTATCGTCAAGTCAAATCTGAACCAATGGTATTCGTAATGTTGCCTTACTCGTGGGTGTCCCTCGAGCATACCTCATTACATCTATTAGTCTGACCAATGCTATCACTTTGTTCACATTGTCATGGAGTTCCATCTATATGGAAACCTGGATGAATTATTGTTGAGCCCATCAACAAACATCCTTATCTCTCCATGATTCATGTTGAACATTAAAGCTAACATTGGAAACTTTTGTAAGCATCATCTTTGTGTTAGCTCATGAAGTAGATGTCTTGATGTAAGAAGTGGCTTTCCCTAATTCATGAGTACTTGATGTAAGTTGCCGCCGTGAATTTGAGAAAGCTTGTTTTACTTCCCTGGAATCATCTCAATTCAGTCATGCAAAGTGCGAAGTATTCCATGGTCTAATAGACTGATCATCTTCATTCCATAGGTATCCCTAGCACACCAAGCCACTGATTGATTTGTTCAAGGAGAAGAAGTTTCTTCTTCAGAGCTAGACTTATGCAAGGACTTCAATATCCTCGTTGATGGTTCCCCCTGAACTCGGTAGTGTTTTGTCGTAAGACTACTACGTGGTCATGCTTGTCTTAGACAACGTGTTCACCGGTATGTAGCAGAACTAGCTCATGTTTTGGAGCTTGCTATCGCAGTTCACTCCCCGAGAATCTCGCAACGCCGTCTCGTCGATTTTTGTTGCAAACATTCATTTTTCCTAGACTCGATGAGTCTCGAATATCCTGACACCAACCAGAACTGAATCTCAGGCAGATAGGATGGTTGGAGCAGTTCCCAAGATCTATGATATTGGTCTCTCGATAACCGGTAAAGTGGATGTCGTGGCCAACACACCCAGCCGGAAGGCCTATTATTGTAGTTTCTTGGTTGAAGAAGTTGACCACCTCCCCATAAGGACTTCGTAGGAATTACTCCCTAGTTGTTCCTTATGGATTTTTGTGCTCCTGAAGTCTGATCTTTTACTTGACGTTCTAGGTACCAAACCATTTTAATAAATGGATTGCACTAGCACGTCAAGGAGAACATTAGAAGCGGAGTGCTAAATGTCTCTCGGTCGATCATCCAGATTTTGCCCCTTGACTCCGCTAAGGTGAAATCTGAGAAAGTGTTATCTTCCTTTGCATCTGCATCGTCCATCGTTATTCATCATGGTAGTATGTGGTGTTGCCAGGATCCTTGACATGGATATTGGTAAAACCTTGATGAATATGGGAATGCTCAAGTTCTTGAGAGCACGCACAAGCACTAGGTGTTACCACCGGCACTAACCGGGATTGCTCTCAGTGTTCTTGGTTATGCTATACCCCTCAAGAGTAGATTTACTCTCTACTGTTGGGATTTACCCCATTTACCAGAATCATTCCCAGCATTTGCATTTTGTTCCCAGCTTGCACCGCCAATGTGCCACTTGTCATGGGTCCCATCCATTTCCAATGATAAGCAAAATCATCCCTGGTGTTGTCCTCAACAAGGTAGTCCACATCATCCATACTGGCCCGAGAATGTCATTCTTACGGACTCCGTCAAATGATCGATTGTGATCCGCCTCAGGCTGGTATAGGGAATTTCAATTATCTCTATATCAAAAGTAATTCTTTTTGCCACTTAAGGGAATAACTCTACGAGTCACCTTCTCCAAGGTGTTCCGTCTGGTGACATTGATCACCATCTTCTTAGGTGTGTAATTAGTGCCTACCAAGTGAACCTTCATCATTTGTTTCACTCCATCCCCCTGGATGTGTGTTCCGTGTCTCAACTCAAGAGATGCTTCAATGTCTCACTCCATAAGTTGATCTTGAGTTCCTCGATCTCCGGGAAGATCGATTTCTACAGAGTATGTCTCCGTTATCATCTGGTTGGATGAAGATCTCAAAGCAAGGATGACAAGATCAATATGATGCAATAAATCAATATCTCCGAGAGGGAAATTTGGATCCTGAAGATTGTGCTAGCTTGTGTCCCCTCTGATTTCTTACCCGACGCTAGAATCTCGGGACGAGATTCTTGTTTTAGTGGGGGTGAGTTGTCACATCCCTAGGTCAACCCCTGTGGTCCTTGCCTGATCATCATGTCATCATGTTTAATTTTTGGTAAACTTGAAATGGGGATTGTTCAAACCCTGGCACTTCAAATTTCAAATAGGTCCAGTTAAAAAAATTGCATTCAATGTTTCCAAAATGTTCCTAATATTTGTTGGATATTTTTGGCAAGGCTTTTGCAGCAAACCAAAAATAATGGACATCTTTGTGGAATATTTTGGGCATGGAATTTAATTTATTATTGTATTTGAATTTGGAATTATATTCATAATATATAGAATATATTTTCAAATAACTTTGAAATGTTTTATGTGCTTTTGGAAAAGTCCATCTAGCAACATAAAATTGTTCAGAGGAGTTTTTGGCATTGTTTGAAATTGCTTAATTTCAAAACAGTGGCAAAAGAAAATAAACAAAGAAAGAAAAACAGAAACAGAAATAAAACAGAGCAGAGGCTTACCTATAGCCGGCCCAGCCAGCAGCCCACCCAACCGGCCCGGCCACAGGCCCAGCCCACCACCGCCGTCGTCCTCCTGGCGCCAGTCGGCCAGGCGTGTGGCCGGCGCGCGCGCTCGGTCGTGCTGCCACGCCACCTGCCTGCCTGGTCGCCCGAGGACAGCGCGACGCCGCGGATCGTCTCGCCGCTGACGTCTGGATCGAGCCAGCCTCTCCAGCCCTTCCCCTCGCCTCTCCCTCACTCCCTTCCACACATGGCCGAACGCCACCATCGCCGTCGTCGTTGCCGTAGCCGTAGCCACCATGACCCCCTCGCCTCTCCGACGCGCCAACGAGCTCCGCTGCATCCTTCTCGTCCTCTCCACCAAGCTACGGGACGCCGGGAGGCCCTACTTCGTCGTCATCGCGCTCGACTTCAACCTCCGGCCGCCGTCGACCTCGCCGTTGATTCGCAACGTCTGTCGCCTCCCCGAGCTCACCGAGGCCGCCGCCGCAACCGTCGTGAGCTCCTCTATCTTTTCCCCCTAGTCGCTCCATTCGAGTAGCCCTCTAACCACCGTCGCCGACGAGCCCGAGAGCTCGGATCCACCGGCGATGCCGCCGCCGTGGCCATAGTTGCCACAGCCCGCGGATGAGCATCCCAACGTGCTCACCGTGCTCCCAGGAGCCGAACGCACGCACCCTCTCCCCTCCTAGTGCACCACAACCCCAAACCCGCACAGACCCGAGCTTCGACCGCCGCAAATTCCGCCGCCGGCGCTGTTTCCGGCCACCCCAGGCCAGGAGACCACCACCATCCGACGCGGCACATCGCCAGCGTCTCATTTATGCCCTCAGCGCATCGATCCGAGCCCCGTGGAGGATTTCCGCACCACGCCGCCGTGTCTGGACTCGCCGGCGTCGAGTCGCCGGTGGGCTTGACCCTTTGACCACGGCTGGACCCCCCCTGTATCCATGACATGTGGGGCCGGCCTGTGACAAAATTAGTTTAGGGTTCTGTTAAGTGCTAATTGCTGTTATTAACTTAATTAGACACTGCCATGTGGGCCCATTGCTTTAACTAATTTGTTTAATTCTCCTGTTTAGTTTAGTATTAATCCCGTGGACCCCACGTGCCAGTTTTAACTTTGGTCAAGTCAACATTGACTGGTCCCACCTGTCATCCACACAAACCAACCCAGAGCCACTGACCAGTGGGACCCACTGGTCAGGTTTGACCTGGACCAGCCCTGTTGACTGCTGGCATCACAGTGACGCAGTGCTGACGCAATAAAGTCTTTCTGGAATTAAAATAAATCAGAAAAGGTTTAGAAATTCTAGAAAATGCTTTAAACTTCTAAAAATCATATAAAATCAACCGTAGCTCAGATGAAAATAATTTATATATGAAAATTGATCAGAAAAATCCAAGGAATCTGTTTATGGCATTTTCATGCATGTTAGAACAACTTATGGCTGCTATTTAGGACAACTTGAATAAATGGCATTTGAATAACCACATATGGGGTTTGAATTTGAACCTTTGGTTCAAACCAACTTCATTTAATTGTGTTGCTAGTTGCCTTAGCTCAATAAACATCATATTGCCATGTGACATTCATGCATCATATTGTTGCATTGCATTGATTGTGCTCTTTCTCTGTTTGTCGGTTTCGTCCCCTCTCAGTAGACGTTGTTTCGACGATGTGATCGATGACACCGATGAAGACTCATTGATATCTTCAGAAGTGCCAGGCAAGCAGAACCCCCTTGTTCATTCCGATACAATCCCACTCTCTCGCTCCTGCTCTCCTTTACTGCATTAGGACAACAACGATTGAACTGCTTTTTGCTGTGGTAGCTGAACCCCTTTCCTCTGCATGACCTATCATTGCCACAGTAAATAGTTGAAACCCACTAGCATGAGTAGGAGTTGTTTGAGCCATGTTGTGCCTACTCATTCATGCTTTCTGGTTACGCCTGCTATTGCTTAGAATTGTGTCAGGTCTGATTCATCGGGGATGAATTGGAATGCGGTGAACATGTCCTACTGTTGAGAGCTAAGTGTGTGAACACGATTTGGTAAAGGTAGCGGTGAGAGGCCATGTAGGAGTACATGGTGGGTTGTCTCACTTGAACCGTCCTTAAGAACTGAGTTCTGTGTAAGTTGTCCAATGACAAAGCTACTACCACGCATTGGAATGCTTAAGTGCCCCTCTCGACTTATTAATCAACTTGATCTCTGTCCAGGAGTTACAACTAGTTTCTGGTGCTTGTAGGTAGTGCTAGTAGTCTACCAAGTGGCACCCGGTACAGGTGGGCTTGGGTCAGACTAGGCACCATGGCACGGTGTACCGATCGCCCGTTTGGTGCTGCCGGAACACTGTACACATCGTTTGGGGCCGTGAGCGACACCCCGGCCGGATCTCCCCACGGATGGAACCCAAATAGGCGATAAACCTGGACTAGAGTCTTGTGTGGTTAGTCAGGTCGTGGCCGACACCCTCGCCAGGCCTCCGCTTGAAGGTTGCCGAGATACATGACGTGTACATGGCGGTAAGTGGCGAGAGCATGTGTGAATAAGTACACCCCGGCAGGGTTAACATGATCTATTCGAATAGCCGGGTCCGCGGTTATGGACTTCTTGGATGCTTACGTGGTACATAGACAATTGAAAGTGGATACTCTAAAATACTCAAGACAAGTGTGAGTACTATGGATGGCCTTCTCGTAGGGAGACAGGAGCGGATCCATAGTGGTGTATTGATTGGTGAATATGTGGACTTGTGTGCGCCACCTCAAAGTCACTTGCAGTCATAGTTCAGGATAGCCACTAAGTCAAAGCTGGCTTGCTGCAGTCAAACTCCACCACCCCTTTGTTGATACTGTTGCATATGTAGTTAGTTCTGATGTAAGTCTTGCTGAGTAACTTTGTACTCACGTTTGCTTAATTTATGTTTTTGCAGAGAGACTTCAGTCTCGCTAGTGGTTCCGCGTGGACTTCGACGTTTAGCTTGTTACCTCAGCTACGGTCTTGTGCCCTTGGGAGGGTCTTGTAGATAGTCAGGCTTCTCAGCCTTTTCATTTCTAGTTGTCTGTACTCAGACATGTTATGCTTCTGTTGCCTGTATGCTCTGTATGTTGGGTCATGTGACCTTTGTTTGTAATAAATGCTATGATGGCTCTTCTGGGCCTTTATCTATATGAGTTGTTGAGTTATGTTGTGATGCCATGTTGTACAGCACATACTTGCATGTTATGTGTACATGTAATGTGTATTGCTATGTGTGGGATCCGACACCTAGTTGTTTACCTTTGGTAGCCTATCTTACAGGGAAATGTCTCCTAGTGCTTCCACTGAGCCTTGGTAGCTTGCTACTGCTCCGGAACACTTAGGTTGGCCGGCATGTGTCCTTCTTCGTTCCTGTGTCTGTCCCTTAGGGGAAATGTCACGCGTTGTTCCTTAAGTCCTTGTAGCTTGCTACGACTTGGGTTCATACGTTGATGACCGACACGTTCGTTGCTGGGTCATGTATGCCTGTCTCTGTAATTTAGTGCCACTTTTGGTTTATAACTGGTCATGTCGGCCCGGGTTCTCTGTCATATGGATGTAGCGACACTACCATATACGTGTGCCAAAATGCGCAAACGGTCCCGGGCTAGGTAAGGTGGCACCCGTGGGGATACCGTGCGTGAGGCCGCAAAGTGATATGATGTGTTACAGGCTAGACCTGTGTGACTTAGGATCGGGGTCCCGACACATGTCGAGCGTCGGCTGGTGTTGTGGGAGACGTCGCGGAACATCTTTGGCCAATAGTAGTGCTTGGAGAGTGTCTTGAATGTCTTGTCGCATCTGACGTGTCCCATAAGGCCTCCTCCATGAGCCTCTTGCAAAATGAGCAAACGAAGAGAGGACTCGGGAATGCATAGTTTGTTAGCTCTCATAAGATAACCATCCTTGATGTAAAATCGTTCCCACGATGCATGTGTCAAAAATTTAGCATAAGGAGTCGCAAAGTAATCATCATGCACATACAAGTCTTTAATATGCTCAAAGCCAATAACATTCAACTCAAGTTTGGTAACAAGCATGCATTTGCGGGAAAGCGCATCCTCCGCAATGTTTTCTTTGCCTTTATTATACTTGATGACATAGGGAAAAGACTCAATGAACTCACTCCACTTAGCATGACGCTTGTTTAACTTAGTTTGACCTTTAAGATATTTACAAGTGTCTCATGGTCCGTGTGAAAAATGAATTCATGAGGACGGAGATAGTGTTCCCACACATGCAAAACTCTCACTAAGGCCATGAAAAACTCTCACTAAGGCATATAATTCCTTATCATAGATGGGGTAATTAAGTTGACCGCCGGAAAGTTTTTCACTAAAATACGCAATTGGGCGCTTTTCTTGCATGAGCACGCCTCCTATACCCGTACCACTAGCATCGCAGTGAATCACGAAAGGTTTGTCAAAGTTCGATAGGGCAAGTAAGGGTGTGTGAGTAAGCAAATTTTTTAGCATGTTGAACGCGGTATCTTGCAAGGTACCCCAAACAAAGGGTGCGTTCTTTTTACTCAAAGCGTGCAAAGGAGAAGCAATTGTGCTAAAGTCCTTCACAAAACGGTGATAGAAACCGGCTAAACCAAGAAAGCTACGCACTTGTTGGAGATTCGTTGGTTGGGGCCAAGTTTTAATTGCTTCAATTAAAGTTTCATCAACATGAACACCTTGTGAAGAAACGACAAATCCTACGAAAACACGTTATCAACGCCAAAAGTGCATTTATCCATGTTAGCATAGAGGCGTTCTTTCTGAAGTGTATGCAAAACCTTACGGATGTGTGTGCCGTGATCCTCAAGCGACTTGCTAAAAACAAGGATGTCATCAAAGTAAACCACTACAAAGACGCTGATATAAGGTCGAAGAACGAAATGCCTGAGACGCATGAATGAGCCAGGCGCTTCCGATAAGCCCATCGGCATGACCAACCACTCATATAACCCAAACTTGGTTTTGAAAGATGTTTTCCACTCATCACCCTCATGAATGCGAATTTGGTAATAGCCACTTTTAAGATCGATTTTTGAAAAGATGGTAGCACCACATAATTCATCAAGCATGTCATCTAAGCGTGGAATAGGGTGACGGTATCTAACGTTGATAGCATTTATCGGACGACAATCGGAGCACATGAGAAAACTTCCATCTTTCTTAGGCACGAGAATAACTGGAATGGCACAACGGCTTAAGGTTTCACGTACATGACTATTGTCGATGAGTTTTTGTACTTGACAATGTATCTCCTTGGTTTCCTCGGTGTTGACGTGGTAAGGAGCCTTGTTCTGAAGTGGTGCGCCGGGTATGAGGTCGATGCGGTGTTCAATGCCGCGAAGTGGAGGTAGACCCGGCGGTAGCTCATCGGGGAAGACATCCGAGAAATCCTGCAACAATTGAGACAACACTAAAGGTAGATGGTGAGAGTTATTAGTTTGAACCACTTGATCTTTGCACACGAAGACATAGTGGATGACGCTAGGTGGGTTCTCACACACTTCTCTCATGTCTCTTTTGGTGGCTAGAAGCACTATGTCACTCCTATCTCTCAATGTGGGGGTACTCGAATTGTCTTGTGGCGCTCGCTCTCTTGATGGTGGTTCCCTCTCTCACTAGTCTCTCCACGATGTGTCGAAGCTTGCTTGTCGGCGATCACTTGGCTCGGTGACATAGGATGAAGCACATATTCCTAGCCCTTCATCTTGAAGCTATATTGATTTGTTCGTCCATTGTGTAGGACACCTCGGTCATATTGCCACGGTCGTCCCAAGAGAAGGTGGCACACGAACATAGGGACAACATCACACTCCAAAGTATCTTCGTATGCGCCGATCTTGAAGGAAACTTGAACCATGTGCTCAACTTGGATCGTGCCGGAGTCGCTGAGCCATTGAACCTTGTAGGGACGTGGATTCTTCTTCTTTACGAGTTGCAACTTGGAGCATAGTTCTTCACTTGTGAGGTTATGGCAACTTCCTCCATCAATGATGACCTTGACCAAACGTCCTTGAATGCCCGCTTTGGTGTGGAAGATGTGGCATCTTTGGTCTTCGTCGTATTGTTGTTGGAGCGTCAAGACCTTGGAGACGACCAGAGCGGGACTTGAGTTGTTGTCGCAAAAGAATTGGTTGTCTTCATCCTCATTCACTTGGCGGTGCATGGCCACATGTTCTAGCGCTTCCGTTTCATCTTCACTCATGGAGTCATATGTTCCACCATCGTTGAAGATCATTGTCCGTTTGTTGGTGCATTGGTATGACTTGTGTCCTCGGCCACCACAAGTGAAGCATTTCATTGAACTTGTCTTGACAGGGTCATCGGATGGTGCCGGCGTTGGAATAGTTTTGTACTTCTATGAGCTTGCCGGTGGACAAGTGGTAGAAGGTGCTTGCTTCGTACTTGACTTTTCGCTGATTCTTGGGTATCCTCTTGTAGAGGTAGGAGGTGCCGAAGGTGTTGGCAATTGAGTGTAAGAGCCGTAGTTCTTGGACAAGTACTTGGCGTATTTGAAGTCATCTTGCACTTGGCGCTCCGCTTTTCTTGGTGGACGAGCTCGAGAAGGTTGGTGTAGGGTTGAAAGTCCCCAATCTTCTTGATAGGGTGGTTGATACCATTCAAGAAGTGAGCCATCGTTTGTTCATCATCTTCCTTGACATTGGCTTGAATCATAGCGATCTCCATTTCTTGATAGTATTCTTCCACCGTCTTGGTGCCTTGCTTCAGGAGTTGCAGCTTCTTGAAAAGGTCACGTGTGTAGTGTGTAGGCACAAAGCGAGCTCTCATGACCTCCTTCATTTGAGTCCACGTTGTGATTAGTGTTTCACCTCTTGCTTGTCGTCACGCGATCACTTGTTCCCACAAAATGAGGACGTAGTCTTGGAACTCGAGAGATGCCATGGCAATATTCTTCTCCTCTTCAAAGTTGTGGAGGCGAAATATCTTGTCGACCTTCAATGCCCATGAGAGATACTCCTCGGGGTCAGTGCTTGCTACTTCTCGAGCTTGCGTTGTATTCCCTCGAAGAGGAAAGGGTGATGCAGCATAGTAGCGTAAGTATTTCCCTCAGTTTTTGAGAACCAAGGAATCAATCCAGTAGGAGACCACGCGTGAGTCCCTCGCACTTGCACAAACAAATAAAAACTTCGCAGCCAACACGATAAGGGGTTGTCAATCCCTTCACGGTCACTTACGAAAGTGAGATCTGATAGATAGGATAGTATAATATTATTTGTATTTTTGGTATAAGAACAGAAGGTAAATAAAGCAAATAAGCAACGGCGGCAGAAATTGAAGGTAAAGTAATATGATAAAGATAGACCCGAGGGCCATAGGTTTCACTGGTGGCTTCTCTCATGAAAGCGGAATTCTACGGTGGGTGAACAAATTACTGTTGAGCAATTGATAGAAAAGCGCATAGTTATGAGAATATCTAGGCATGATCATTATATATAGGCATTAGGTTCGTGACAAGTATACCGAAACGATTCTGCATCTACTCCTATTACTCCACACATCGACCGCTATCCAGCATGCATCTAGAGTACTAAGTTCATAAGAACAGAGTAATTACTCCACACATCGACCGCTATCCAGCATGCATCTAGAGTACTAAGTTCATAAGAACAGAGTAATGCTTTAAGCAAGATGACATGATGTAGAGGGATAAACTCAAGCAGTATGATATAAATCCCATCTTTTTATCCTCGATGGCAACAATACAATGCGTGCCTTGATGCCCCTGCTCTCACTGGGAAAGGACACCGCAATATTGAACCCAAAGCCAAGCACTTCTCCCATTGCAAAAACTACAGATCTAGTAGTCCAAACCAAACCAATACTTCGAAGAGACTTGCAAGGATATTATAATCATACATAAAAGATTTCAGAAAAGAATCAAATATTGTTCATAGATAATCTTGATCATAAACCCACAATTCATCGAATCTCGACAAACACACCACAAAAAGATTACATCGAATAGATCTCCTCGAAGATCGAGGAGAACTTTGTATTGAGATCCAAAAAGAGAGAAGAAGGCATCTAGCTAATAACTATGGACCCGAAGGTTTGTGGTAAACTACTCACAACTCATTGGTGAGGCTATGGTGTTGATGTAGAAGCACTCCGTGGTACATTCCCCCTCCGGCGGAGCTCCAGAACAGGCCCCAAGATGGGATCTCACGGGAATAGAAGGTTGCGGTGGTGGAATTAGGGTTTTCTCTGTTGCCTCGATGTTTTCAGGGTACGTGGACATATATAGGAGGAAGAAGTACGTCGGTGGAGCAACATGGGGCCCACGAGGGTGGGAGGCGCGCCATGCCCCCTCGTGGGCACCACGTTTCTTCTCTGTCTTGTACTCCAAGTCTCCTGTGAAGATATCGTTCCAAAAATAACTCTCCCGAAGGTTTCATTCCGTTTGGACTCTGTTTGATATCCCTTTTCTGCGACACACTGAAATAGGCAAAAAACAGCAATTTGCACTGGGCCTTGGGTTAGTAGGTTAGTCCCAAAAATAATATAAAAGTATATAATAAAGCCCATTAAACATCCAAAACAGAATATATAATAGCATGGAACAATAAAAAATTATAGATACGTTGGAGACGTATCAAGCATCCCCAAGCTTAATTCCTGCTCGTCCTCGAGTAGGTAAATGATAAAAACAGAATTTTGTTGGGGAACGTTGCATGGGAAACAAAAATTTTTCCTACGTCCACCAAGATCAATCTAGGAGATGCATCTACGAGGGGAGAGTTGGATCCACATACCCTTGTAGATCGCTAAGCGGAAGCGTTCAAGAACACGGTTGATGGAGTCGTACTCGCCGCGATTCAGATCGCCGAAGATCCTAGCACCGAAGCAACGGTGCCTCCGCGTTCTTCACACGTACAGCTCGGGGACGTCTCCTCCTTCTTGATCCAGCAAGGGGGGAGGAGAGGTTGATGGAGACACCGGCAGCACGACGGCGTGGTGGAGATGGTGGTGGAGGATTCCTGCAGGGCTTCGCCAAGCACCGCGGGAAAACGAAGATGAATGTGGGAGAGGGAGGGCAGCACCGAGGCACGAACGTGTGTGGCTGCCCTCCCTCTGCCTCTCTTTATATAGGGGGAGTAGAGGGGAGGGGGCGCCCTAGGGTTTACCCCTAGGGGCGGCGGCCAAGGGGAGGAGGGAGGGGGCGGCGCCCCAGGGTTAGGGTTCCCCCCCCCCCCAAGTGCCTTGCCCCCCAAGCCTAGGGGGGTGCGGCAGCCCTAGGGGGGGCCAGCCCCCTTGGCGCATGAGGAGAGGGCCCAGGGGGGGCGCACAGCCCTATGAGGGCTATTGTGTCCCCCTTTGTGGCCCATTAGGCCCGAAACTCTTTCCGGGACCCCGAAAACCCTTTTCGGTCATCCGCCGTCTTCCCGATACTCCCCGGAACACTTCCGGACTCCGAACACTCTCATCCTATATATCAATCTTCGTCCCCGGACCATTCCGGAGACCCTCGTCACGTCCGGGATCTCATCCGGGACTCCGAACAACCTTCGGTAACCATGCACTGTTCTCACTAACAACCCTAGCGTCACCGAACCTTAAGTGTGTAGACCCTGCGGGTTCGGAAACCATGCAGA
Source organism: Secale cereale (assembly GCA_902687465.1). NCBI lineage: Eukaryota > Viridiplantae > Streptophyta > Magnoliopsida > Poales > Poaceae > Secale > Secale cereale. The sequence continues at coordinate 321,651,723 of LR738714.1, forward strand.
CATGACCGAGACACTCCCAGGTCAATAACCAATAGCGGGATCTGGATACCCATATTGGTTCCCACACGTTTCTCGATGATCTCATCGGATGAACCACGATGTCAAGGATTCAGGCAATCCCGTATACAGTTCCCTTTGTCTCGTCGGTATGTTACTTGCCCGAGATTCGATCGTCGGTATCTCTATACCTAGTTCAATCTCGTTACCGGCAAGTCTCTTTACTCGTTACCGTAATACATAATCCCGTGACCAACTACTTAGTCACTTTGAGCTCATTGAGATGATGCATTACCGAGTGGGCCCGGAGATACCTCTCCGTCACACGGAGTGACAAATCCCAGTCTCGATCCATGTCAACTCAACAGACACCTTCGGAGATACCTGTAGAGTACCTTTATAGTCACCCAGTTACGTTGCGACGTTTGGCACACACAAAGTACTCCTACGGTGTCAGTGAGTTACATGATCTCATGGTCATAGGAACTTATACTTGACATGCAGAAAACTATAGCGATAACTGATACGATCAAAAGCTATGTTTAACGTTTGGGTCTTGTCCATCACATCATTCTCCTAATGATGTGATCCCGTTATCAAATGACAACTCATGTCTATGACCTGGAAACCGCGGTCATCTTTGATCAACGAGCTAGTCCTGTAGAGGCTTACTAGGGACACAAAGTTTGTCTATTCATCCACACATGTATTTGAGTTTCCAATCAATACAATTATAGCATGGATAATAAACGATTATCATGAACAAGGAAATATAATAATAACTCTTTTATTATTGCCTCTAGGGCATATTTCCAACAAATTTTTGATGTGTAATGCTAACCAACATAATTTTCAATGTAATTTCTTCATTGTGGCATGAATGTTCAGATCTGAAAGATTCAAGACAAAAGTCTATATTGACATAAGAATAATAATACTTGAAGCATACTAACAAAGCAATCATGTCTTCTCAAAATAACATGGCCAAAGAAAGTTATCCCTACAAAATCATATAGTCTGGCTATGCTCCCTCTTCATCACACAAAATATTCATATCATGCACAACCCCGATTTCAGCCAAGCAATTGTTTTCATACTCAAATTTTTTCAAACCTTTCAACTTTCACGCAATACATGAGCGTGAGCCATGGATATAGCACTATAGGTGGAATAGAGTGGTGGTTGTGGAGAAGACAAAAAGGAGGAAGATAGTCTCACATCAACTACGCGTGTCAATGGGCTATGGAGATGCCCATCAATAGATATCAATGTGAGTGAGTAGGGATTGCCATGCAACGGATGCACTAGAGCTATAAGTGTATGAAAGCTCATCAAAAGAAACTAAGTGGGTGTGCATCCAACTTGCTTGCTCATGAATACCTAGGGCATTTGAGGAAGCCCATCGTTGGAATATACAAGCCAAGTTCTATAATGAAAATTCCCACTAGTATATGAAAGTGACAAAACAAGAGACTCTCTATCATCAATATAATGGTGCTACTTTGAAGCACAAGTGTGGAAAAGGATAGTAGCATTGTCCCTTCTCTCTTTTCTCTCATTTTTTTGGAGGGGCTTTCTCTTTTTTTAGCCCCTCTCTATATATTTTTTTGGGCCATCTCCTTTTTTTTGGCCTTTCCTCACATGGGATAATGCTCTAATAATGAAGATCATCACACTTTTATTGACTTACAACTCAAAGATTACAACTCGAAGCTAGAACAAAATATGACTCTATGTGAATGATGATGAAGCATGCCATATGAATGGAATGGTGGAAAGTTGCATGGCAATATATCTCGGAATGGCTATGGAAATGCCATGATAGGTAGGTATGGTGGCTGTTTTGAGGAAGGTATATGGTGGGCGTATGGTACCGGCGAAAGTTGCGCGGTACAAGAGAGGCTGGCAATGGTGGAAGGGGGAGAGTGCGTATAATCCATGGACTCAACATTAGTCATAAAGAACTCATGTACTTATTGCAAAAATCTACGAGTCATCAAAACAAAGTATTCAACGCATGCTTTTAGGGGAAGGGTAGGTAGAAGTTAACCATCGCACGATCCTGACCTCCACACAAAGGATGACACTCAATAAATACCTCATGCTCTAACTTCGTCACATAGCGGTTCACCATACGTGCATGCTACGGGAATCACAAACTTTAACACAAGTATCTCTCAAATTCAAAATTAATCCACTAGCATGACTCTAATATCACCATCCTCATATCTCAAAACAATCATCAAGTATCAAACTTCTCATCATATTCAATGCACCTTATATGAAAGTTTTTACTATACTCATCTTGGATGCCTATCATATTAGGACTAATTTTATAACCAAAGCACATTACCATGATGTTCTAAAAGACTCTCAAATAGATATAAGTGAAGCATGAGAGATCAACAATTTCTACAAAACAAAACCACCACCGTGCTCTAAAAGATATAAGTGAAGCACTAGAGCAAAACTATCTAGCTCAAAAGATATAAGTGAAGCACATAGAGTATTCTAATAAATTCTAAACCATATTTATCTCTCTCAAAAGGTGTGTCCAGCAAGTATGACTGTGGCAAACTAAAAAGAAAAGACTCAAATCATGCATGACGCTCCAAGCAAAACACATATCATGTGGTGAAGAAAAATATAGTCCCGGGTATAGTTACCGATAGATGAAGACGAAAGAGGGGATGCCTTCCCGGGGCATCCCCATGCTTAGGCTTTTGGTTGTCCTTGAATTTTACCTTGGGGTGCCTTGGGAATCCCCAATCTTAGGCTCTTGCCACTCCTTGTTCCATAGTCCATCAAAGCCAAACTCAAAACTTGAAAACTTCACAACACAAAACTTAGCCAAAAATCTCGTGAGCTCCGTTAGTATAAGAAAACAAACCACCACTCAAAGGTACTGTAATGAACTCATTCTTTGTTTATATTGGTGTTAAACCTATTATATTACAACTTCTCTATGATTCATACCCCCCCCCCCCGATAATACTCATAGATTCATCAAAATAAGCAAACAACACACGAAAAACAAAATCTGTCAAAAACAGAACAGTCTGTAGTAATCTGTAACTTTTGAATACTTCTATAACTCCAAAAAATTGAAATAAATTGGTAAACATGAGAAATTTGTCTATTAATCATCTGCAAAAAGAATCAACTAAATAGCACTCTCCAGTAAAACATTACAGCCAAACTCATGAGCGCTAAAGTTTCTGTTTTTTACAGCATGATCATATAAACTTCACACAAGTCTTCCCAAAGGTTCTACTTGGCACAAACACTAATTAAAACACAAAACCACATCTAAACATAAGCTAGATGCAATATTTATTCCTAAACATAAGCAAAAACAAAGAAAATAAAATTGGGTTGCCTCCCAACAAGCGTTATCGTTTAATGCCCCTAGCTAGGCACAATACAAGAATAGATCTAGGTATTGCCATCTTTGGGTTTTTTTCTTTTAGCGGGATCACGCTCAAATCCGGGAGGTTCTCGTTTTCCTTCATATTCAGAAATTTTCAGATCTAAAGAATCCAATCGCTTATTGCAAAGGGTGATCAACATATTCATGCGATGTAAATTTCCACCAATACTCTTAAGAGGTTCAAGAGACTTTTGTAAAAAAAATTGTTACTTTGCAAATCTTATCAAAAACTTGTGTCTCCTCCGGGATAGAGTGTTGCCTGAACAATTCTATCAAAGCATTATAGGAGTCAAGAGTATGACTGCCCAAGAAATTTCCTCCGGTAATGGTATCAAGAATAAGCCTATTCCAAGGAGTTATGCAATATAAAAATTGCGAAGAAGAACGGAAGTGGAAAGCTTCCTAGTAGATTTATTTTGAGCATTGAAAATTCTATATCAGGCATCTTTTAAATTTTCCTCCTCCCTTTGTTTAAAAATAAGAACCTCACTCTCGGGAGTATTGATAATGATAGGCGTGCTAGCCATGACGTCAAGGCAAAGCGAACGATAAACACGCGGAAAAAAAAGGGTGAATAAAACGGCAAGGGTGAATTGGGGGAGAGCAAAACGAGAGGATAATAATGTAGTGCGAAGGATAAGGGTTTGTGATAGGTACTTGGTATATGACTTTTGCGTAAGCCTCCCCGGCAACGGCACCATAAATTCTTCTTGCTACTTCTCGAGCTTGCGTTGTATTCCCTCGAAGAGGAAAGGATGATGCAGCACAGTAGCATAAGTATTTCCCTCACTTTTTGAGAACCAAGGTATCAATCCAGTAGGAGACCACGCGTGAGTCCCTCGCACCTGCACAAACAAATAAGAACTTCACAGCCAACGCGATAAGGGGTTGTCAATCCCTTCATGGTCACTTACGAAAGTGAGATCTGATAGATAGGATAGTATAATATTTTGGTATTTTTGGTACAAGAACAGAAAGTAAATAAAGCAAATAAGCAACGGCGGCAGAAATTGAAGGTAAAGTAATATGATAAAGATAGACCCTGGCGGCATAGGTTTCACTAGTGGCTTCTCTCATGAAAGCAGAATTCTACGGTGGGTGAACAAATTATTGTCTAGCAATTGATAGAAAAGCGCATAGTTATGAGAATATCTAGGCATGATCATTATATATAGGCATCACGTACGTGACAAGTAGACCGAAACGATTATGCATCTACTACTATTACTCCACACATCGACCGCTATCCAGCATGCATCTAGAGTATTAAGTTCATAAGAACAGAGTAATGTTTTAAGCAAGATGACATGATGTAGAGGGATAAACTCAAGCAATATGATATAAACCCCATCTTTTTATCCTCGATGGCAACGATACAATATGTGCCTTGCTGCCCCTGCTGTCACTGGGAAAGGACACCGCAAGATTGAACCCAAAACCAAGCACTTCTCCCATTGTAAGAACTATAGATCTAGTAGGCCAAACCAAACCAATAATCGAAGAGACTTGCAAAGAAAAGATTACATCGAATAGATCTCCTCGAAGATCGAGGAGAACTTTGTATTGAGATCCAAAAAGAGAGAAGAAGCCATCCAGCTAATAACTATGGACCCGAAGGTCTATGGTAAACTACTCACAACTCATTGGTGAGGCTATGGTGTTGATGTAGAAGCACTCCGTGGTAGATTCCCCCTCTGGCGGAGCTCCGGAACAGGCCCCAAGATGGGATCTCACGGGAACAGAAGGTTGCAGCGGTGGAATTAGAGTTTTCTCTGTTGCCTCGATGTTTTAAGGGTACGTGGACATATATAGGAGGAAGAAGTACGTCGGTGGAGCAACGTGGGGCCCATGAGGGTGGGGGCGCGCCTGCCCCCCTGGGTGCGCCCTGCCCCCTCGTGAGCACCATGTTTCTTCTCTGGCTTGTACTCCAAGTCTCTCGTGAAGATATCGTTCCAAAAATAACTTTCCCGAAGGTTTCATTCCGTTTGGACTCCGTTTGATATCCCTTTTCTGCGAAACACTGAAATAGGCAAACAACGGCAATTTGCACTGGGCCTTGGGTTAGTAGGTTAGCCCCAAAAAATAATATAAAAGTGTATAATAAAGCCCATTAAGCATCCAAAATAGAATATATATATATATATATAATAGCATGGAACAATAAAAAATTATAGATACGTTGGAGACGTATCAGTGCTTCCAGAGAACTTGGGCATGGTGAACTTGAGCTTGCCGAAGTTCTTCATCATGGTGACGATGGTGGTGGCGCCCGTGAAGAGGTGGACGCTCCTCGAATGCTTGCTCCTCGCGATGGTCTTGCCGGTTGGGACGCGGTATGTTGTTTTGGTTTCGTTGCTCTTGCTCCGCTTCTCGACGAGCGGCTTCCTCTTGTTGTGCTTCATGAAGTGCTTCTTCTTGTTCACGCACTTGGCGGTTGCGGCCAGCGAGGACTTGAGAGGATTCATGAAGAGCTTGTTACGCGTTGCATGCTTGATTGTCACGTCTTTCTTGTGCTTGCCGGAATGCATTGTCATCTTGATGTACTTGATGTTGGGGTTGTTGCTCTTGGTGTCGCGCTTGCTCGCGTGCTCGTACTTGATCTTGTAACCCATTACCACGGAATGGATTGTCCGGAGATTGTCGATCTTGGTTGACGAATTGTAGAGGTGGACGAGGCCGTGGAGGAATTGCATCCGACGAAGAGTAAGCCGAAGAGTGGTCACTTGAGTGTCAACTTGAATGGCGTCGTCTTTATTAAGAAGTCTAAGACGTGCGGTTCACGATGATGTTTCGGAACTCTTCCATTTGTGTGCGAAGGTCAGAAGCGAGTTGCTCAATGCGGTTGCCCAAAGCCTTGCTTTCTTGATGAAGAGCTTGTTGGACGCCGAAGAGGTGTTTCTTGGTGACGTAGTTTGGTGTTTCAACTTGATGCTCGACTATCGGTTTTGTAGAAGAACTTGGCCTATCCATCATGTAAAGTTGGGGTGAGTAGGAAAATGAGAAGACAATACCAAAGTTACCTTTTCCGAAGATTGAAGATGTATCAAGTATCACTCAATGTGATGCTACAATAGCGGAATTTGTACCGGGTTTGTTTCTCACACCTACACACATAAAGCTTATGGAGGAGCTTGGTGAGGATAAGTGGCACAAAATCTTCAAGCAAATGTTAGTCAAGATATCGATAATGTTGAGAAGGTTCACAAAATGCAAGTAAAGCAAATAGATCAAAGCCTAGTTTATCTCTTGGAAATGCACACGCAAAGATAAGTGGGATGCGTACAACCAAGGAATGAGCAGAATAAGTGTGACCACGGAAAATGCTCTTGTTGCACAGATACTCGAGAGACTCTAGCTTGATTGCTTGAATGGGCTAGATACGATCTTGTGCCCCAACCTATAAGAGTAAACGTGTCGTCTCCGAATCCCAACTTCATGTGTATGGAGTGTCCAATATGATGCAACTATGCAAATGGCACGATGCTATTGCTAACAAGCTCTGTTGTTTCTTCTCCTTTTGCTTAAAATATTTTTCTCTTTTCTCTTTTTTCTATGCTTGATGCTTGAGCCAAGTATGATACTAGACAAGTATGTAAGATATGCACAGGAGGGACTAATGGCACAATGATGATAGCAAGATGATTGCATGTTAAATGTACATATGCGGGATAGGCATATCACTAAGGTGCATAAAGAACGTGGCCCGACAATTCTCAACTTGCTAGTCTCAATAGGTAAGCAACGCAAAATGACTCGAGGTGAAGTGAAATGGCAAGGTAATAGACAAGATGTCATCGATTCTACCGTCCTTGCTTATGGTTGGCGATGTCGATTTTGGGTTGATGGCGGTGATGCCGAAGTCACACTGTTCCTAAGTAGCCGAAACACCTTAGGAAATGGAAACCGCAACACAAAAACCGGTCAAATTTTGATGGAAGCAAATGGTGATGGTAATGAGGTAAGAAGATGCGGGATGTCAAGATCTACAAAACAAGCTAAATAACACAAAAATCGGACTTCGAGAGCGGAAGTTATGGCGAAAATGGTGTTGGTGGTGGGCTGATTCGGGGGGGTGCGGGTGCCCGGGGGTGTGGGGTGCGAGCACCCGGGGTGGTCTGGAAAAAGTGGCCCGGGGGTGCGGGCACCCGGTGGTTCAAGGTGCGGGCACCGAGCGGTCTCCGATTTGGGCGAAAACCTTTGGGAAACGGTCAATTTCGGTGGATTTCGTGGTGGGAAGGGTGGGGTGGATCGGGGAAGGCTAGATCCACTTGCCAAACAACAAATCAATGTACCAAAGCAACAAAATCTCACAAGATCTACCAAATTGCAAGAAACAAATTGGCTATTTTTGTGGGGATTTTCGAAATTGGGCAAGAACACAACAAAATCAAGCTAGCTAATGGGGGGATGGGACTCCAAGATGTGAATCAACCTTGCTCATGATACCATGATGTTGTAGGGTGAAACCCTAGGTGAGATCTTTTCACACTTGGAGGGGGAAAAGTGGCAAGAACACAAGAGACAAGAGAAATCTCTCAAACAAAACCACAATCACACATCCACTAGAGTAGCATACATGAGATCCACAAGCATACAAAATCAATCCAAGGAAATAAGCACTAGGTAGATGTTCTTCCCACTCCTAGGAGATGAGGTCTTGATGGTGATCTACTCCCTTGGGAGGTCTTGAAATCCACAAGGATTCTTCCCAAGAGGGGTCTTGATCTCCAAGAGGAGGGGATACAAGGAGCAAAGCTCGCAATGTCTATCAAATACTTTGCTAACCTCTCCAATGAGCTAGGGATAGAGTATATATAAGTCTAGGGACGAAATAGGGGGAGTTGGGGTTACAAAGGACCAAAAATTCCCTAAAATAAAAACAAGCCGGAGGAGGGGTCGCGCACCCAGGGGCGAGTGCGGCGGCTGTAGGGGGCCAGGCCGGGCACACGGGGGGTGAGGGCCCGCACACCTGGGGCTGCGGGGCCGGGCACCCGGAGTGGGCGGGGCCGGCGGCTAGGAGAGGCCCGGGCACCCGGTGCGGCTGGGCTGGCGGCCAGAAGTGGTCGGGCACCCGGGGCCGGCTGGGGGCGACGCCCAGGCTGCGGCCGGGCACCCGGTGCTGAAGAGCCCGGGCACCCGGAGTGTCCAGAGCATCTCCTTTCTCTCCCTCCTCATTCCTCTCTTCCTCCTGTTCTCCCAAGCGAGCTTGCGTCTCCATCTGTGCCTCTTCATGGTCTTCTTCTTGGTACCGAAGAATGCACAACATTTCCTTGTAAGGTAGAACCCAATTCTCATGCAAATCCGAACGAAACTCAAAGAGGAAATAATTCACCTCGTTCTCTATGGCGCGTGCACGTGCTCTAGTCATTGGTCCCTTGTGTGCTTGTGACGGTGAGGGAGTGTCCATGGGGATGGTGGAGGGATGCTCTGTGACACCCCGAGACCGGTGCGCCAGGTGTCAGTCAGTTATTCGCCGTCGTTGCCATGTCATCTGCTTGCGTGTTGCATCTTTGCCTTGTCATCTTGTGTGTTGCATCAGCATGTTTTCAAAACTTGCATCCGTCCGAGTCCCCTCGTCCTTTCCGTTGTCCGTTCTGAGCCCAGACACACTTGCACGCGCCCGCGGTGCCTCCGAATATTTATTTTATAAGTGGCCGAAAAATGTTCTCGGAATGGGGTGAAACTTGGCGTGTGGTCTTATTATAGTGTAGACAGGCCGCCTGCCAAATTTCATCGCATTCGGAGCTCGTTTGATAGCCCAACGGATATTTATAGCGGCACTAGTCGCCGGTTAATTCGTCGGACGTTTTCGGTCTCCGAAACTGCCGTCGGGCCTCTTTTCCCTTCTCCCCTCGCAGCCCGAGACCCCTCTTCACAGCCCACTAACCTCCCCTAGGCCCATCCTACTCCGCCTCGCGACCGGAGCCACACGATCGCGAACTGGTGGTCTTAACGGCCCCAAAATCCCCTAAACCTAGCCTCCTACCCTATATAAACAACCCCCCTTCCTATTTTGGGCATCCCCTAGGCCTTCCCCTACCTCCAGCCTCCTCCCTTGCATCAAAATCCGCGCCAGACCAGTGCCCCATCGCCACTTGTCGCCTCCAGCCCTCCAGCCACCACATTTCCGCCATGTGGCAGCGCCCTATTGGGCCACATCAGCAGCTCCACCCCTGGCAGCCAACCGGCGCCCTCCACGTAGCCACCGCCAGCCTCCACTGCGCCAGGCCCATCCGCGGCCCGCCCCCGGGCCGATCTGGGCCCGAGCGCGCCCGCAGGCCCGAGCCGCTCGATGCCTCGTCCTCCCGCAACGCTCTGGCTGCCTCATCCCGCCGGCAACCACGCCCGATCACCGGAGCTCCTTGTCGGACCGCGCCAGCCTCCGCGCCAGGCCCGCCGCCATCTCCCCGTCAAGCCGTCGCCCCGAGCCGGTGCTCCTCCGCCCCAACCGCGAGCTCCTGCCAGCGACGAGCTCGTCCTGCCTCTCCGTCGCGTCCGGCGACCCCGCGACGCCTCGATGCCGCCGGAAATGGACGGATCGGGCAGATCCCGTCCGGATCCAGGCCTTCCCTGACCCCGTCGCTCCTCCGCGTTGCCGGAGTGCGCCGCCGGTGCGCCGCCGCTCTGTCTCCGCTCGGGAGCACGACGGCCGGCCGCGCAGCCTCCTCCTGGGCTGGCCCAGCTGTGTCCCCCCTGGCCCAGCCGGATGCGCCCCGGCCCAAGCACGAGCCCACCTCGCCAGCTCCCTCCTCCCAAGGCCCATCTGCCCCGCGCCGGCCTGGTGCTTCTTCTTTTTCTGGGCCAGGCCCACGTGAGAGCCCGATAAATCCCGCCCAGTGCACCTGATAGTATCTAGCGCTCGTTGTTTTTTCTGTAAAATCTGCCAAGTCCTTTTTTCTGTCAGTTTAATGTTGCATCTTTGACTACTTGTAATTAATTGTGTGCTTGTCCAAATTGAGTGAATGATATGTCAAAATGATCGTGGTGATATGCTCTACACTTTGTTCCATTGTGCCATGCTCTTTTGAGTTCATCTAGATGCTCTAATCTCTGTTGCAAGAGTGCTACTTGTTATAAACTGCTGCTACTTGTTATTTTGTTGCCATGTTTGAGATGTGATAACTTGGTGCATGTTTATCCAAATGATGCAAATGATATGTCAAAATGTTCATCATGAGATGCTCTACATGTTGGTTGCTATAGCATGCATATTGGAGTTCATATTGCCATGTTTAACTCTGTGGCAAAAGTGCATGTGGCTGTAAGGTTTTGTAACTTGTTACGAGATGCCTAGTTGAGGAGCTTGTTGCTATTGATGTGTTTGTCCCCATGTCACATGCCTAGATGTTTTAGAATCTCCATGATGTGTTCTTTGCTGTGGTGCAAACCATTTTCCATGATATGCTTTGAGGTGACTTAAACATGCTTGCAAACATGCCATGTTGTTGTTACTGTTTTAACACTTAGTGAAATTTCACTAAGTCTGGAATCTGTAATATCCTGATGCTATGTTTGCTTGATGCCCTAGGTAAATCCATGTTAGTTTTGGGGTGGCCATTGATCATTACTTGTTGTATATGTTGTTGTATATCCATTCATGCCTTCACTTGCTCATTTGACTTGTTGTAGCTTATTTAATTCTTGCTCCCAAGTTGCTATAAAATATTGCTGTCAGGTTTTTATTGTCATGATCAAAATGTTGTAGCTTGTTGCTATTGATCCATGCCTCCTATTGAGATGCTCCAATGGAGTTGTTTTCTGTAGGATATGTTTAGTTCATGTCCATGCTTCTTGTCACCATGTTTGAGTGCTGTAGAGTATATATTTCTTGCTCCAAAATTGCTATGTGGCTGTTAATTTCAGCTTGTTGTTATATCTTGTTTCATGTGTATCTTTTAGCCCGTTGCTCCGTTTTGGGTGTGCTTTATATAAAACTTGTGTGATTTTGCATGTAGAATCATAATATCATCTTGTTAAGATGTTTGGAGTATGTTTGCTTGATGTTTGGGTGCATCTTGCACCGTTGCCATGCTTAACTTGTTTTGCTCATATCTTCTAGGCCGTAGCTCCAAATTAAACAAACTTTATATGAAACTTGACTAGAATTCCGTGTAGATCATGATGGTGCATGTTAAATTGCTGTTTAACCACTTTAAATTAAGGTTTGTGCAGATCTGGACTAATTTCAAACTATGCATATGAGGATTTACCGGATTTGTCTTAAGTAGCTTCCGGCCTCATTTAAACTTGTTGTTCTTATGTTGTTCTCTGTGCTTCCTACTTTGCCATATTTTGCATCCTATATGGATCTGTCTTGCATCCTACTTGCTTGAGCTTATTGTCTTGTTCTTGTGTTGTTCTGGTGTGCTTCCTATGTTGTCATGTAATGCATCCTAAGTGCATCGACAGTGCATCATACCTTGCCATGTATTGCATCATATATAGACTTGTGTTGTTTTTCTGTGCTTCCTACCTTGTCATGTATTGCTTCCTGTATAGACTTGTCATGCATCATACCTTGCCATGTAATGCATCATATATAGACTTGTGTTGTTTTGCTGTGCTTCCTACCTTGCCATGTTTTGCTTCCTGTATAGACTTTATGTGCATCATATGTAGACTTGTCGTGCATCCTACTTGGTTGAGCATATTGTCATGTTCTTGTGTTGTTTTTCTGTGCTTCCTACCTTGTCGTGTTATGCTTCCTGTACAGATTTGTAGTGCTTCCTATATAGAACTGTCTTGCATCATACTTGGTTGAGCATATGGTAATGATCTTGTGTTGTGTGTTTACCGTATTGCTTGCTTCTTCTCGTTAGTGCTTGTTCCATTGCGTTTGTGAGGATTCGTTCATCTACCTGTGGTTCTTCTTCAAGGCTTCTTCTTCGTCTTCTTCATGGATCCGTTCTTCTTCCTTGCGGGATCTCAGGCAAGATGACCATACCCTTGGATACCTTTACTATCATTGCCTTTGCTTAGTTGCCTCGATGCTATCGTTATATGTCGCGCCACCCATCTTATTGTCAGCCCTCTCCTTGTTGCCATCAAACCTCAAACCTTTGAAACCTTCCTAGCAAAACCATTGTTTGGCTATGTTACCCGCTTGCTCAGCCCCTCTTATAGCGTTGTTAGTTGCAGGTGAAGATGAAGATCGTTCCAGGAGGGAACTTGTTGCTTTGGAATATCACAATATCTATTATTATTATTAACACACCTATATACTGGGCATGGGTGGAAGGCTTGGCCTTTTGCTCGGTGTTTTGTTCCACTCATGCCACCTTAGGCGCCGATAAACCGGCATTATGTTCCTTGATTTTGCGCTCCTTACACGGTTGGGTATATGGGGACCCCTTGACACTTCGTCTTTGAATAAAACTCCTCCAGCAAGGCCCAACATTGGTTTTAATTTGCTCATAATAAAAACTTAATTAATTAATTAAATTCCATAGGGAGTTGGCGCTACCCGAGGATTCTTCTACATAGCAGGGGGGCCAGTGCTGATGGTGTTGGTCCCAAACGGGAAGTATGCGGGGCCAACTTGGGGAAACCCGAGGGTTGGTTTTACTCGTATAATCGCCCATCCGGACGTGGCCTGAGACGAGATACGCGCGGCTACTATCGGGGTGTCGGCACGCCGGGAGGTCTTGCTGGACTTGTTTTACCATTGTCAAAATGTCTTGTGCACCGGGATGCCGAGCCTGATCGGATTTCCCTAAGATAAGGGGTGATGATATTATATTTATCACTTCAGCTGATCGTGAGAGCTTGTGATGGGCTAAGTTGGGACACCCCTGCAGGGTTATGAACATTCGAAAGCCGTGCCCGCGGTTATGTGGCAGATTGGAATTTGTTAATGTCCGGTTGTAGAAAACTTGACAGAGGATCCGAAGTAAAACACACAATTGTGTGAGTAACCGTGACTGTCTCTTTTCACTTTGAGAAGAGAACACGGTGGGGTTATGTTGACTCGTAGGTAGTTCAGGATCTTTAGCGATCACTACTAGTTTGCGACCGTTTGCGTAGATGCTCATCTTTTTATTGTACTCGTAAGTTAGCCACCATACATATTGCTTAGCCGCTGCTGCAACCTCACCACTTTACCTCTTCCTACCCATTAAGCTTTGATAGTCTTGTTACCCATGGTTATGGGATTGCTGAGTCCTCGTGGCTCATAGATACTACAACAATAGTTGCAGGTGCAGGTTTCCAATGTCTTGACGTGAGAGCGTTGTTCTTTTCTTGGAGTTCTTCTTCTTCAGTCTTGGGTTAGGTTCCGGGTCGGTAGCCTGGGATAGCACATGGATGTCATTGTTCTTTTCTTCTTTGCATCCGTAGTCGGATGCTTTGTATTGATGTTGTTGTATTCATGAGTCTTGTATGTATGGTTGTATCCCCTATGTATGTATGTAATGGTACGATGTAATGATATCCATCTTGCTAAGCGCCCGAAATGCGGTTGTGCCCCAATCACGTAAGTGTCACGTGGTCGGGATAGAATCGCATCTTGGGCCTGACAAGTTGGTATCAGAGCCTCGACCGACCTTAGGAGCCCCCTTGATTGATCGTAGCTTGGCCGTTGTTGAGTCTAGCAAAACTTTTTTCGGAGTCTAGTTATACGGAGAGTAGGAATTCTTTTTACTCCCCTGCCCCTTCGTCGCTCTGGTGAGGAATCTTGACATAGGTGGTTTGAATTACGCCTCTTCCCCTTCAAATTTTTTTTAGGATCTCGGTTAGTTTTCGTTCGTTGCGTTGTTAGTTCTTGTCATCTGGTGCATCTCTCATCAAGTGGATTCAACCCTCTTCTTCTTTACAAGTTCAACCTTCAATTCTTTCAACCGACGGTGTTTTCCCCGTCTGTTGTGTTCTTTCTTTTTCCCACCCACCCACCCTTTTTGCTTCTCGGGACCGGAGTCCGTAATCGAGTATCCATCCTGCTCGTGTGAAGTTTTGCTTTCTTTCATTGATTATTTCATCTGGTGAATTCTCGTCTAGCTCGTCATCATTCTTCTCATTTCTTCTCCGATGAATTCTCCTCTCGTTTGATATTCTTCACCTCTTCTTTTCTGGTGGATTCAACTCAAGTATTCGGTGTTCATCATATTATTTTCCCTCGGCTCGGATATTCCCATTGCTCGTTCACATCTCGCCATTTAATTATTCCGGAGTTCTGCAGGCATTTCTGATTCTTCTGTGTTCCAATTAATTCGAGGTTGTCACATCACTCGAGTCAATCAATCATTCCGGTGCATTATCTTCTTTTTCAATAAATTCTCAACGGTGTTTTCTCTTCGGTGGGCTCATAACCCACAGGTCTTTCCCAGGATCTTACCTGACTCTTCTAATTTCACGGAGTGTTCCAAAAATTCTTTTCAATGTGACGTAAGTATGGATTCCATCAGCCATATTCCTTCTTAAAGATCGCTTTAATTCTTTTCATCATTGGTTCAACCTTTCTTATTTTAATTCTTCCGGAGTATTTCAAGAATTCTTTTTCATTGTGTTCCTCCGAAGGCCATCATTTCAGAAGATTTCTTCGTTCTCAGTTTTCAACTTTGTCCCCCAAATATTCTTCATTGATGCCTCTTCGTTCGTCTCACATTCTTCCGGTGCTTGTTCAAGTATTCTTTAATCAGTTCACAATCTCTTCGTTCTCGACATTCTAATTTTCCTCAAGTGCTTTATTCTTCCCGGAGATTCATTCTCTTGTATTCACTCAATTTTATTCCTTACGGTGGTCATTCTGTTTCTTCACTTGATTTTAATTCTTCCCGATGGTTCGTTCATTTTCTTCACTCGGCTTTAATTCCTTACGGTGATTCGCCCAACAGTTCTTTTCCGATGTTATCATATCAATCCATTCATTTTTATTCCAATCCTACCGGTGGTTCATGAAGATTTTCGCAAGTTTTGCGCTATATCCCCCCTTTGTCAATTCCATCGAGAATAAGTGGTATGCGAATCCATTGCTTCTCATCAATTTAATTGGTGGAGTATAAGCATAACATAATTCTTATTCTTTTCATCAAGTTGACTTAATCCTTTCTTTCGGAGTTTATTCTTGATGAATAAATTCTAGTTCATAGTGCTTTCATCTTTTCTTTCCGGAGTTCAAGTTTTCTCGGCCATCTCATCGGAACCCCGACTAATCACTGCAAGGCTTTAATCTTATTCTTTCCATCCGTCATTTCTATATTCATCATCCTTTCGTTACCGGAGTTCTTCGTGGAGGTTCATCGCAATTCAAATCATTCATCAATTGTTCATCTAATTCTTCTGGAGCAGCTCAAGCATTCTTATTCTTTCGCCTCTCGAGTGCAATTAATTCTTCGTATTCTTTCGAAGTGGAGTTTTGCATTTCTTTCTTCATTCTCATCAAGTTTCGGGGTGATTTCTATAAGTCCACAATAAGCTTATTCTTTTGTTGTTGATTTTTCTCAACAATTTTGTTCATGCAACTCTCTCAATTCTTCTGGAGGCATTTTCTTGTTCGTCTCGTCATGTTTTCGTTCCATCTTCTCAATTTCATGTTATTTGCATTCCATTTTTTAGCCGGAGTGCTGCCCGAATTCCTTCGTTCAAATTCTTTTCTATCTCTTTTAACCGGAGTGGCTTTCAATGTATTCTTGTTCCTTCAGCTCGTGTTTCATACCTTCCAACCTAATTGGTTCTCATGTGTTTCTTGTTCCTCTTTTGTAATAGAGCTTCTCTTTCTCGTTCATCTCCATTATATTCTTTCTTTCGAAGTTGTTCATCCTCTCAAGGTTCTTTGGTTTCACTCTTTTGTCCTTGAAGAACTTTGTTCTTCCTTTTCTCTCCCGTCTCGTTCCTAAGATCTCGGGACGAGATCTCTTGTTAGTAGGGGAGTGTTGTGACACCCCGAGACCGGTGCGCCAGGTGTCAGTCAGTTATTCGCCGTCGTTGCCATGTCATCTGCTTGCGTGTTGCATCTTTGCCTTGTCATCTTTTGTGTTGCATCAGCATGTTTCCAAAACTTGCATCCGTCCGAGTCCCCTCGTCCTTTCCGTTGTCCGTTCTGAGCCCAGACACACTTGCACGCGCCCGCGGTGCCTCCGAATATTTATTTTATAAGTGGCCGAAAAATGTTCTCGGAATGGGGTGAAACTTGGCGTGTGGTCTTATTATAGTGTAGGCAGGCCGCCTGCCAAATATCATCGCATTCGGAGCTCATTTGATAGCCCAACGGATATTTATAGCGGCACTAGTCGTCGGTTAATTCGTCGGACGTTTTCGGTCTCCGAAACTGCCGCCGAGCCTCTTTTCCCTTCTCCCCTCGCACCTGAGACCCCTCTTCACAGCCCACTAACCTCCCCTAGGCCCATCCTACTCCTCCTCGCGACCGGAGCCACACGATCGCGATCCGGTGCTCTAAACGTCCCCAAAATCCCCTAAACCTAGCCTCCTACCCTATATAAACAACCCCCCTTCCTATTTTGGGCATACCCTAGGCCTTCCCCTACCTCCAGCCTCCTCCCTTGCATCAAAATCTGCGCCAGACCAGTGCCCCATCGCCACTTGTCGCCTCCAGCCCTCCAGCCACCTCATTTCCGCCATGTGGCAGCGCCCTATTGGGCCACATCAGCAGCTCCACCCCTGGCAGCCAACCGGCGCCCTCCACATAGCCACCGCCAGCCTCCACCGCGCCAGGCCCATCCATGGCCCGCCCCCGGGCCGATCTGGGCCCGAGCGCGCCCGCAGGCCCGAGCCGCTCGATGCCTCGTCCTCTCGCAACGCTCTGGCTGCCTCGTCCCGCCGGCAACCACGCCCGATCACCGGAGCTCCTTGCCGGACCGCGCCAGCCTCCGCGCCAGGCCCGCCGCCTCTGCTCCTCCTCCCCGCTGCCATCTCCCCGTCAAGCCGCCGCCCCGAGCCGGTGCTCCTCCGCCCCAACCGCGAGCTCCTGCCAGCGACGAGCTCGTCCTGCCTCTCCGTCGCGTCCGGCGACCCCGCGATGCCCCGATGCCGCCGGAAATGGACGGATCGGGCAGATCCCGTCCGGATCCAGGCCTTCCCTGACCCCGTCGCTCCTCCGTGTTGCCGGAGTGCGCCGCCGGTGCGCCGCCGCCCTGTCTCCGCTCGGGAGCACGACGGCCGGCCGCGCAGCCTCCTCCTGGGCTGGCCCAGCTGTGTCCCCCCTGGCCCAGCCGGATGCGCCCCGGCCCAAGCGCGAGGCCCACCTCGCCAGCTCCCTCCTCCCAAGGCCCGTTTGCCCCGCGTCGGCCTGGTGCTTCTTCTTTTTCCTGGGCCAGGCCCACGGTGAGAGCCCGGTAAATCCCGCACAGTGCACCTGATAGTATCTAGCGCTCGTTGTTTTTTCTGTAAAATCTACTAAGTCCTTTTTTCTGTCAGTTTAATGTTGCAGCTTTGACTGCTTGTAATTAATTGTGTGCTTGTCCAAATTGAGTGAATGATATGTCAAAATGATCGTGGTGATATGCTCTACACTTTGTTCCATTGTGCCATGCTCTTTTGAGTTCATCTAGATGCTCTAATCTCTGTTGCAAGAGTGCTACTTGTTATAAACTGCTGCTACTTGTTATTTTGTTGCCATGTTTGAGATGTGATAACTTGGTGCATGTTTATCCAAATGATGCAAATGATATGTCAAAATGTTCATCATGAGATGCTCTACATGTTGGTTGCTATAGCATGCATGTTGGAGTTCATATTGACATGTTTAACTCTGTTGCAAAAGTGCATGTGGCTGTTAGGTTTTGTAACTTGTTACGAGATGCCTAGTTGAGGAGCTTGTTGCTATTGATGTGTTTGTCCCCATGTCACATGCCTAGATGTTTTAGAATCTCCATGATGTGTTCTTTGCTGTGGTGCAAACCATTTGCCATGATATGCTTTGAGGTGACTTAAACATGCTTGCAAACATGCCATGTTGTTGTTACTGTTTTAACACTTAGTGAAATTTCACTAAGTCTGGAATCTGTAATATCATGATGCTATGTTTGCTTGATGCCCTAGGTAAATCCGTGTTAGTTTTGGGGTGGCCATTGATCATTCCTTGTTGTATATGTTGTTTTCTATCGATTCATGCCTTCACTTGCTCATTTGACTTGCTGTAGCTTATTTAATTCTTGCTCCCAAGTTGCTATAAAATATTGTTATCAGGTTTTTATTGTCA
This sequence comes from Secale cereale, assembly GCA_902687465.1. Lineage (NCBI taxonomy): Eukaryota > Viridiplantae > Streptophyta > Magnoliopsida > Poales > Poaceae > Secale > Secale cereale. Next base: position 321,670,301 of record LR738714.1, read on the forward strand.
TGATCAAAATGTTGTAGCTTGTTGCTATTGATCCATGCCTCCTATGGAGATGCTCAAGTGGAGTTGTTTGTTGTAGGATATGTCTACTTCATGTCCATGCTTCTTGTCGCCATGTTTGAGTGTTGTAAAGTATATATTTCTTGCTCCAACTTGCTATGTGGCTGTTAATTTCAGCTTGTTGTTATATCTTGTTTCATGTGTATCTTTTAGCCTGTTGCTCCGTTTTGGGTGTGCTTTATATGAAACTTGTGTGATTTTGCATGTAGAATCATAATATCATCTTGTTAATATGTTTGGAGTATATTTGCTTGATGTTTGGGTGCATCTTGCACTGTTGCCATGCTTAACTTGTTTTGCTCATATCTTCTAGGCCGTAGCTCCGAATTAAACAAACTTTATATGAAAATTGACTAGAATTCCGTGTAGATCATGATGGTGCATGTTAAATTGCTGTTTAACAACTTTAACTTAAGGTTTGTGCAGATCTGGACTAATTTTAAACTATGCAAATGAGGACTTACCGGATTTGTCTTAAGTAGCTTCCGGCCTCATTTAAACTTGTTGTTCTTATGTTGTTCTCTGTGCTTCCTACTTTGTCATGTTTAGCATCCTATAAGGATCTATCTTGCATCCTACTTGCTTGAGCTTATTGTCTTGTTCTTGTGTTGTTCTGGTGTGCTTCCTATGTTGTCATGTAATGCATCCTACGTGCATCTGCAGTGCATCATACCTTGCCATGTATTGCATCATATATAGAATTGTGTTGTTTTTCTGTGCTTCCTACCTTGTCATGTATTGCTTCCTGTATAGACTTGTCATGCATCATACCTTGCCATGTAATGCATCATATATAGACTTGTGTTGTTTTGCTGTGCTTCCTACCTTGCCATGTTTTGCTTCCTGTATAGACTTGTTGTGCATCATATGTAGACTTGTCGTGCATCCTACTTGGTTGAGCATATTGTCATGTTCTTGTGTTGTTTTTCTGTGCTTCCTACCTTGTCATGTTATGCTTCCTATATAGATTTGTAGTGCTTCCTATATAGAACTGTCTTGCATCATACTTGGTTGAGCATATTGTAATGATCTTGTGTTGTGTGTTTACCGTATTTCTTGCTTCTTCTTGTTAGTGCTTGTTCCGTTGCGTTCGTGAGGATTCGTTTGTCTACCCGTGGTTCTTCTTCAAGGCTTCTTCTTCGTCTTCTTCATGGATCAGTTCTTCTTCCTTGCGGGATCTCAGGCAAGATGACCATACCCTTGGATACATTTACTATCATTGCCTTTGCTTAGTTGTCTCGATGCTATCGTTATATGTCGCGCCACCCATCTTATTGTCAGCCCTCTCCTTGTTGCCATGAAACCTCTAACCTTTAAAACCTTCCTAGCAAAACCATTGTTTGGCTATGTTACCCGCTTGCTCAGCCCCTCTTATAGCGTTGTTAGTTGCAGGTGAAGATGAAGATCGTTCCAGGAGGGAACTTGTTGCTTTGGAATATCACAGTATCTATTATTATTATTATTAACACACCAATATACTGGGCATGGGTGGAAGGCTTGGCCTTTTGCTCGGTGTTTTGTTCCACTCATGCCACCTTAGGCGCCGATAAACCAGCATTATGTTCCTTGATTTTGCGTTCCTTACACGGTTGGGTATATGGGGACCCCTTGACACTTCGTCTTTGAATAAAACTCCTCCAGCAAGGCCCAACATTGGTTTTAATTTGCTCATAATAAAAACTTAATTAATTAATTAAATTCCATAGGGAGTTAGCGCTACCCAAGGATTCTTCTACATAGCAGGGGGGCAGTGCTGATGGTGTTGGTCCCAAACGGGGAGTATGCGGGGCCACCTTGGGGAAACCCGGGGGTTGGTTTTACTCTAATAATCACCCATCCGGACGTGGCCTGGGACGAGATATGCGCGGCTACTATCAGGGTGTCGGCACGCCGGGAGGTCTTCCTGGACTTGTTTTACCATTGTCGAAATGTCTTGTGCACCGGGATGCCGAGCCTGTTCGGATTCTAAGATAAGGGGTGATGATATTATATTTATCACTTCAGCTGATCGTGAGAGCTTGTGATGGGCTAAGTTGGGACACCCCTACAGGGTTATGAACTTTCGAAAGCCGTGCCCGCGGTTATGTGGCAGATTGGAATTTGTTAATGTCCGGTTATAGAAAACTTGACAGAGGATCCGAAGTAAAACACATAACTGTGTGAGTAACCGTGACTGTCTCTTTTCACTTTGAGAAGAGAACACGGTGGGGTTATATTTGACTCGTAGGTAGTTCAGGATCTTTAGCGATCACTACTAGTTTGCGACCGTTTGCGTAGATGCTCATCTTATTCTTGTACTCGTAAGTTAGCCACCATACATATTGCTTAGCCGCTGCTGCAACCTCACCACTTTACCTCTTCCTATCCATTAAGCTTTGATAGTCTTGTTACCCATGGTTATGGGATTGCTATTCCTTGTGGCTCACAGATACTACAATAACAGTTGCAGGTGCTGGTTTCCGATGTCTTGACATGAGAGCGTTATTCTTTTCTTGGAGTTCTTCTTCTTCAGTCTTGGGTTAGGTTCCGGGTCGGCAGCTTGGGATAGCAGATGGATGTCGTTGTTCTTTTCTTGTTTGCATCCGTAGTCGGATGCTTTGTATTGATGTTGTTGTATTCATGAGTCTTGTATGTATGGTTGTATCCCCTATGTATGTATGTAATGGTACGATGTAATGATATCCATCTTGCTAAGCGCCCGAAATGCGGTTGTGCCCCAATCACGTAAGTGTCACGTGGTCGGGATAGAATCGCATCTTGGCCCTGACATGCTCCGCATCATAGGCCCAAGTCCGCGGCAACAAGGATGAGGGTAACGGCAAGGTAGCCTGTCGGGGGAAACTTGTTTACTTAAACGTAAAGAGGCATCTCACCTCTGCATGGAGACATTACATGCACGAGTCCCCGGCAAAGGTTATCTTTTCCTAATATGTTGATCAACAAGTACAAATTTTATAGAACACAAACATCGACAAAAGAGATTACATTATTTGAACTAAAATTTGCCAAGTGTCTATCGATTTAATATTGAAAAAATATAAGAGCCTTGTGATGCCCTTTCTCGTCCCTCTCCTCCTAGGCACTGCGGCATGAGGTGAAGAGGGCAAAAAGGGGGCCCGAATAGCAGCCCAGCCTGTCCCCCTCGGGCTCCAGGAGAGGTAGCCCGGCAAGGGCGGGAGGGCGCGGACGAAGGTGATGGCGAAGAGGTCGGTGGGAACGGTCCGCCAAACACCACCACCAAGGCCAGCAGGACGCGGCAAGGTGAACGGAGCTGCAGCCCGCGAGGAAGACTGCCAGGGTCCGGCTGGAGGACCGCTGGAGGAGCTAGGAGGGAGGGCACCACATCTACCTCTGCATTCAACTTCCTGGCAAATCGCCTTGCTGGGGAAGGAGTGCAGGTGCAGATGGTGGTGCCGCAGCCTGACGATGACGGTGTGGCTGATGTTCAGCCGGAGTCAGAGTCGTCGCCCTCCCGATCGACACCGTTTTCATCACCGGCATTGTCTTCCTCGTCGCTATCTCTTGAGGAGGAGCTTTCGTCATCGGTCGAGCTCTCCAGCAGCACCCTAAGCGAGCACCCAAGCTCCCAAAAACCTTGACGGAAAGGAAATTGTGTTCCATTAGCTTGAAATGGAGGATGTGCCCTTCCGACGGGCTATGGGCACGAGCAAAAGTCTTCGAGCCTCGACGAAAGTACATGACATGAGGGGCGGGGAAGTCTACGCCCACCCATATACTGCCATTCCCGCAGCCCCTCATGTACAGACTCAACGCTCGTGGCTGCTCGAGCTCCATCACCCTTGCAAATGGAGTACGGAGGCGGAGGCGACCGTGTGGGGGCTTGTACAGCCTGATGACGAATTCTAGCTGTTCTCCAACGTGGCCTTCCATCGGGGGAGGGGCGACCGGCGGAGGCGTGACCGGAGCGCCACCCCATCCCTCTCGGTCCCGAGCAGCACAACGACCTCGCCCTCGCCCCCTTCCACCTCCTCTCCCAGCAGGCTCCGCCCCTGCACCATCAGTAGAGGGAGGGAGTCGTTATCGAGCAGAAGTTCTTGTTGCCGGTGGAACAGGACCGGAACCTCGGCCCCTCACCATGATGGGCGAGGACTGCTACAAAGATGAGAAGAAGCGGAAGATGTGGAAAAACGCCTCGCCCCACACCCCCTTTTATAGGCTGGCAAAGCGAGGGCCGGAGTTTTTCCATGGAGGCGGCCGCTCTGTTCGGCCAATTCGCCTCCCCTCGCGCCATTAACGGCTCAAAGAATCAAGGCCGACCCTCTACGCCAATCTACGGCGCCTGGCTCTCTGCCACAACAATCATTTTCTCGCCCTCCGCAACCGCCACCAACCCTGTGCAATACATGTGAGGCACATGGTGGGAGCATTTGGAGCGGGAAGGATAGTGGGGTGGCAGATATCGCCCCTTGAACATGGGGCATGGGCGCTCCACCGATAATAGCACATTATCCCGCACCACGATTGGTGTCGCATGACGTGAGGAAGAAACAGAAACTGACCCGAGCTCAAGTTAATGAAGAAGCAAATAAGATCTCAAAGGGGGCAAGCCGCTCCTACACCTTTACCTGTTCACTGGTTAGGGCCTACCCCGATGATGCCTAGCGACGCGTTCTGGCCAGGCTCTGGGGCTCCTGTCGGTGCAACAAACCCTGGGTCCGTTGCCCCAGATAGTGCACACGCCCAAGGACAAGATTGCAACACCAGGATCAGATCAAGACACGAAGAGATCAGCTCTTTGATGAATCAGAGAGATGGTCGAGGAGATCGAGTCAACCAAGACTAGCCGAAGAGACAATATATCACTAGGAGAAGGGCCTTCCTTGTCGGGCACGCGAGCCTGGCGAGGTTGGATTGCCTCGGAAGCAAGCCTCCAAGACCACCCGGCAGGCCTGCCCGGGCTCGCGGAGGCAAACCACCCCATTACACCACCTCACAGCAAAGCCCGTCGTCGATCAGTGCGGTGTCAAGCTCCTAAGTGGCTCAGTGGCAGCCCCCTGCCACATGGCAACCACTTCCTATAGCAAGAACCTCCAAGTGACACTCGTCCTGAGACGTGTCAAGCAAGCAGGCGCGAAGCTGGCAAAACAGCCCGTCAGGGCCTGTCGGGCAAGCCGTGATGTGATACTAAGCAACACATTTAATGCGCTCTGTCAGCCTACAGAGTTAGGTATGATAGCACTGTTTGCTATCTAATCAGTATGGAAAGACTGATTTGCCACTGTGGTGACCCCTTGATCTATAAAAGGAGGCCCATGACAACCGTAGAAAGGATTCAGTCGATTCGGACCCTCACACATCCATATGCGTGTAGCCACTCTCGCCCCGAGGCAACCCTACCGGGCAAGAGCTCCGCGCTTTTTCCACCTCCCACCATCAATCCACCAAAGCAGGAGTAGGGTTTTACGCCTCGCGGCGGCCCGAGCCTTGATAAAAATTGCTTGTGTGATCTCTGTCCTGCTGCGTTACGCTCCTCCGCTCTTTGCGCAACCTGCCCATCCCCTCGCCGAACCAAAATGGGCTCATGGCCCCATAGGTGGTCGTGGTTTCCCATGACACATATCCATTGCATGATTCCCATGTTTGGATGCACAATATGCTTCCCATAGTTATGAATAATATGCATGTGCCACATACTTGCTATAATATGCGTCCCAATCATGTTGAACACAATAATTATCATTGCATGATGAATGACGTATTCGTATACCATGCCGCAAATTTCTTTGAGCATTGTTTACTTTGTGCTAACTCTCACGGGCACATACACATCATGATGGACGATGCGTACATTTACCACGCACACACCTTGTTTCATTTCTTCCCTTGTTGTGTAGGTACACATGATTACTCGTCAACCTCGCAAGCGCACGAGTTGAAGAAATAAGCTCTAGAGAGCATTGAAGACATACGCTACCATGGAGTGCTTACCCTCCACCCACCCCCTTTGCGCAAAAAATTCGTGCATTCCTTCTACATGTCCCTCACATGGCTATGGGTTGTTGTCCATTACATACTTTGTTCCCATCTTGCCATGTTCACTTTGCATGCTATGATCATTCCTACGCCTTTACCATGCATTTTGACCCATGCTTTGCATTACACATGATTCGTGACTCTACTACTTGTATGTGTATTTGCAAGGGTGGTGGAAATTATTGCTATTGCCATTTTCTAGGTTTGTTGGCCAATGCCTATGATAATATACCTTGATATTGCATATGTGTTCGTGCTTGTGATATGTCATGTGCATTGTCTATGCCTGCTATTTGCTCACATGGCATGATTGTCATGAATTCCTCCAGTAAGTTGCATCTTCACACTACTAGTTTGCACGACATAATTACTATGCTTGCTTTGTGTAGTGCTTCGCCCATGATTCATACTTGCTCGTTTCATTGGGTTTATGGCATTTAATACCATGATTTTCACATGATTGATATGCACTATTATTCAATTGCTCCATATGTTGCCTCACACATGATGAATAATTCATCTTTCCTTTGTTTTGAGTGCCACGCTATTTTCACTACACCCTATGCACATTATTCTCGGTTGTCTTGCACTTTGGATTACCCCATGTGTTTCGACATTTCATTATATTTGGTGTTGTGATTGATTCATATGCCTACCATAGACCCTTCATTGAGCACTTTGTGTATGCTTGCTATGACATTGAGGTAAATGCGTGTTCACTTATCACCCATATTAGCATCTCTACCTCCGATTTGCATGCTTGTTTCCATGATGCCCTTGATTTTTCTCAATTTATGTGCTTACATGACATATCCGTTGTCACACCACATGATATGCATGATGAAGACATTTGTTTGGTGAATCACCATTTGAATGCTTGGTTTTGCACTAACGCTAACCACATTTGTTTTTCCAAGTGTTTGTTCCCTTTGATACTTTTGAAGGAATCATAAGACGGTGCGACATTGGAGAGTGCCCATTTTGAGCTTCAAGATGATGAATTATTGGTGATCATCCACTTCTACACGACGACACATCTCTTTTCCATGGTGATTTGGTTTTTGATCCGAGGTTGGATCTTTTCCAAGGGGGGGGGATGATGCGGAGCATCCTTTGAACATCGCCATGTCAAGAGCATGTTCAGCAAGTGACATATGTGACATCTACTTCACATACACAAAGGTGAATCATCTCCTTTACGCGTGTTCACTTGACCCCTTCAAGGATTGTATATTACTTGACACCCTTCTCGTGTGCATGTAGGTATTGTCAGAGCTTCACGAGCGATGTGAGGGGTGCAAGCGCCAAGGAATGCCTACACCATCCGCGAGGGAAGCGTGGAAGCGAATAAGGAAGGAAATCAAGTTGCTGCAAGCTACAGCCACCGGACGTCTGGTTGCCACTGGACATCCGGTACCTGACCGTGCCAAGCGAACAAGCCATTCAAGGAATAGGCCGAGGACAGATGCTACAGCGGCTGGACGACCAATGGCCACCGAACGTCTGACAAGTATCAGCCATATGACATCTGACATCGTCTAGAAATCTGGGGCTATGGCATCAAAAGGTATTGCCAAAAATTTGGTGCGTACCGGGCGTCCGGTGCCTCGCAAGCGATGAGACGTCTCATGCTTGTCTGCGTGGATGTGTGGGCCTTTGGCCTTGTATCTCTCTCCCACCTACCATTCCGTGACTAGCACTATATATAGACCTCATGTTAGGACCGAGAGTATATTGACCAGAGGGGGTGAATGGGAGATTCCAAAATTTCTTTTGAATGTTTCGAAATGATCCCAATCACGGCACACTACAGGAATCAGGCAGTTTGCCGTTAGGCAATAACAGACGGCAAAGGCTGGTATACAGACGGTAAAGAGTTTGCCGCCAGCCAGCTGACAGCAAAGCGTGTCGGCAAAGACAAAGTCGGCAAAGGGACTTTGTAGTCAGCATTTCATCGGGCAGACGGCAAAGACTTTGCCGTCAGTAAATCTTAGTCTTTGTCGTCAGCACAATAAAAAACACGATTCTTTGACGTCAACCAAACTATTTTACAGACGGCAAATCAGGATACTTTGCCATCAACCAAACTACTTTACAGACGGCAAAACATGTTTTTTTTTGCCATCAGCCAAACTACTTTACAGGACACTTCAACATCAAAATATTATAACATTCTTTATAGTTGGATTTACACAAAAAAATGCCATAATCAATTCCTAGGACACTTTTTGTAGCAACAACATTCTTTATAGATCGATTTACACAACAAATTTACAAACATGAACATCAACGTTTTCCATAGTCGATTTACAAAAGTCTGCTACAAAATTCTTTATAGATAATTGTACAGAGAAAGAGGGCTCGGGTGCATTGGGGAGGAACTCCGGGGCCCTACTGCAAGACCGCACGGGGCGCGGTTCTCCTGGCGCTGGTTAACGCCCTGTTGGGGAACGTAGTATTTCAAAAAAAATCCTACGATCACGCAAGATCTATCTAGGAGAAGCATAGCAACAAGTGGGGAGAGTGTGTCTACGTACCCTCGTAGACCGAAAGCGGAAGCGTCTAGTGACGCGGTTGATGTAGTCGAACGTCTTCGTGATCCAACCGATCCAAGACCGGACGTACGGCACCTCCACATTCAGCACACGTTCAGCTCAATGACATCCCACGAGCTCTTGATCCAGTTGAGCGTCACGGGAGAGTTTCGTCAGCACGACAGCATGGTGACGGTGATGATGAAGCTACAGACGCATGGCTTCGCCTAAGCACTGCAATGATATGACCGAGGTGTGTATCTGTGGAGAGGGGCACCGCACACGGCTAAAATCAACTTGTGTGTGTATGGGGTGCCCCCTGGCCACGTATATAAAGGACGGAGGGAGGAGGAGGCCGGCCCTCATAGGGCACGCCAAAGTGTGGAGTCCTACTAGGACTCCCTAGTCCTAGTAGGATTCCACCTCCCACATGGAATAGGAAAAGGGGAAGGGAGAAGGAGAAGGAAGGAAGGGGGTGCCCCCTTTCCCTAGTCCAATTCGGACTAGTCCATGGGGAAGGGGCGCGGCCACCCTTGAGGCCTTTCTCTCCTTTCCCGTATGGCCCATCAAGGCCCAATACGAATTCTCGTAACTCTCCGGTACTCCGAAAAATACCCGAATCACTCGGAACCTTTTCGATGTCTGAATATAGCCTTCCAATATATCGATATTTACGTCTCGACCATTTCGAGACTGTTCGTCATGTCCGTGATCTTATTCGGGACTCCGAACAAACGTCGGTCATCAAGTCACATAACTCATAATACAAATCTTCATCGAACGTTAAGTGTGCGGACCCTACGGGTTCAAGAACTATGTAGACATGACCGAGACACATCTCCGGTCAATAACCAATAGCGGAACCTGGATGCTCATATTGGCTCCTACATATTCTATGAAGATATTTATCGGTCAAACTGCATAACAACATACGTTGTTCCCTTTGTCATCGGTACGTTACTTACCCAAGATTCGATCGTCGGTATCATCATACCTAGTTCAATCTCGTCATCGGCAAGTCTCTATACTCATTCCGTAATACATCATCCCGTGACTAACTCATTAGTCATTTGCTTGCAAGGCTTATTATGATGTGTATTACCGAGAGGGCCCAGAGATACCTCTCCGACACTCGGAGTGACAAATGCTATTCTCGATCTATGTCAACACCACAAACAACTTCGGAAACACCTGTAGAGCATCTTTATAATCATCCAGTTACGTTGTGACGTTTGATAGCACACAAGGTGTTCCTCCGGTATTCGGGAGTTGCATAATCTCATAGTCAGAGGAACATGTATAAGTCATGAAGAAAGCAATAGCAATAAAACTAAACGATCATAGTGCTAAGCTAATGGATGGGTCTTGTCCATCACATCATTCTCCTAATGATGTGATCCTGTTCATCAAATGACAACACATGTCTATGGTTAGGAAACATAACCATCTTTCATTAACGAGCTAGTCTAGTAGAGGCATACTAGGGACACTCTGTTTTGTATATGTATTCACACATGTATTAAGTTTTCGGTTAATACATTTTTAGCATGAATAATAAACATTCATCATGATATAAGGAAATATAAATAACAACTTTATTATTGCCTCTAGGGCATATTTTCTTCAGTCTCCCACTTGCACTAGAGTCAATAATCTAGTTCACATCGCCATGTGATTTAATACCGATAATTCACATCGTTATGTGAATAACACCCATTGTTCACATCGCCATGTGACCAACACCCAAAGGGTTTATTAGAGTCAATAATCTAGTTGCCATCGCCATGTGATTAACACCCAAAGAATACTAAGGTGTGATCATGTTTTTGCTTCGTGAGAGAAGTTTAGTCAGCGGGTCTATTACATTCAGATCCGTATATATTTCGCAAAATTCTATGTCTACAATGCTCTGCACGGAGATACTCTAGCTAATTGCTCCCACTTTCAATACGCATCCATATTTGATACTTAGAGTCATCTGGATTAGTGTCAAAGCTTGCATCGGCGTAACTCTTTACGATGAACTCTTTATTACCTCCATAATCGAGAAACATTTCCTTAGTCATCCAGTAACTAAGGATAATTTTGACCGTTGTCCAGTGATCTACTCCTAGATCAAAAATTGTACTCCCTTGTCAAACTCAGGGCAGGGCATACAATAGGTCTGGTATACAGCATGGCATACTTTATAGAACCTATGGTTGAGGCATAGGGAATGACTTTCATTCTCTTCCTATCTTTTGTTGTGGTCGGGATTTGAGTCTTACTCAACTTCACACCTTATAACTCAGGCAATAACTGCTTCTCTGACTGATCCATTTTGAACTACTTCAAAATCTTTATCAAGGTATGTACTAATCGAAAGTCTTATCAAGCGTCATGATCTATCTCTATAGATCTAATATGTAAGCAGCTTCACTGAGGTCTTTTATTGAAAAACTCCTTTTAAACCATCCTTTATGCTTTCCAAAAAATTCTACATCATTTCTGATCAACAATATGTCATTCGCATATACTTATCAAAAATGTTGTGGTGCTCCCACTCACTTTTTTGTAAATACAGGCTTTATCGTAAGTCTGTATAAAATCATATGCTTTGATCACCTTATCTGTCACATCCCTAGCTAGCACTTGCATTAGGACCTGACTAGAGTGTGCATCATGTTTACTTTCAAAGAAACTTGAAATGGGATTAACAGAAACCCCAGCACCCCTCCCCTAACAACTAGGGTTTGATAAAATATTTTCCAATGTACCCAAAATGCCCTTCAAAATGTTCATCATTTCTGCCTTGGTCTTAAACCTCTGCCAAAAATGGTGCACAATTTTCTAGGACAATCTAGGGTTTTGGATTAAATCATATGGTATTTGAATTTGGGCATTTAAATGCTATAAAATATTTTAAATGCTCAAATAATCATAAACTATAATGTTTCCTACTGTTCATATTATATACAGCAGGTATGACAAGTGTTATGATTTATAAAAATGTTTAGGCATTTTTATTAAATGAACAAAGTTGCAAAAGAAATGAAACAGAAAAGAAAATAGAAAAAGGAGAGAGAGAGAACACTTACCTGGCGCCCACCCGGCCCACCTGCCGGCCCAGCCCAGCTGCCGCTCCAGCGAGCTGCTTGGCTCGGCCAGGCAGGCAGGCAGGTGCTCGACGGCGACCGCGCCGCGCGCCACACAGCTGCCCGCCGCCCTGCTTCGCCCCCTCGCCGTCCTGGAGGAGTGGATCGAACGTCCACGTCTCCCTCGACCCCCCAGACACCTCCGTTTCTCCCTAGCTCCTCTCCTCCGCTCTCCCCGCGCCATGGCCGACGCCGCCGTGATCGCACCGTCGTAGAAACCACGTCCACCGTCGTCCCCGAGCTCCGCCGTGTTGTCCCTCGTCTCCGCCGTCCTCGACTGCTTCGACAGGCCGAGCCCCGAGCGCTCGCCCGCCCTGGAGACGCCCCCGAGCTCTTCTTCCCCAACTCCGGCCGCGGAGATCCCCCTCGTCGTGCTGCTCAGCTCCGACCACCCCCGAGCTCGCTTCCGTGCCTGCTGCGACCACTGTGAGCCTAGCTACCTCCTCCCCCTCTCTGTTGGCTTCCTCTTGCCCTGTAACCCACTGCACGTAGCTCCACCGCACGCACCGCCGCCGTGCTCGTCGCCGGTGATGCTCCGGTGACCATTTGGTCACCGGCAACCGTCCAACGCACTCACCACAGCACGTAGAGGCGAACGGTGCTATGCACGCATCGCCTAGGCCCCTGCAGCCGCATCTCCACACACGCCCGACGCCGCTCGCCGCCGTCGAGCTTGTTGTCGTCGTCTCCGGCCACCCCAGGTCCGGCGACCACCACCATCCGATGCGGAAGAGCAAGAGCTCTCCAACGCACCCAGCCGCAGCTCGAGCTGTGCCCCACAGCCATTTTCCGAAGCACGCCGCCATGTTTGGCCTCGCCGGCGGCTAAACGCCGACGAGTTGGACCTGTTTTGACCACGGGTTTGACCCCCTGGGTCAATGACATGTGGGCCCTGCCCGCAAGTCAAACTTAGTTTAGGTGTTAATTAATATTAATTAGTTAATTAGTTTAGTCACTGACACGTGGGCCCTGGCCCCACTGACAGCTAATTAGTTTTAGTTAAACTCTAATTAACTCAGTTAATTAGCTGTGACACTGACATGAGGGACCCACTGGTCAGGTTTGACCTGGACCGGCCCTGTTGACTGACTGACGTCAGCATGATGCCATGCTGACGCAGTAAAGGTTTTTCTGGGATTTTTAGATTTATTATAATTCAGGAAATTCCAGAAAATACCCAAAACTTCTAAAAATCATATAAAATCAACCATAGCTCAAATGGAAAAGATTTATATATGAAAAATGATCAGAAAAATCCAATCTATCTAATGGCACTGGTTTCATGCATGTTTGAACAAGTGAACTTGCTGTATATATCAAAAACATGATAATGCACTTATTTAAATAATAGTTTGAACTTCAATTTGAATCCTTGAGTCAAATAGGTTCAAACCCCTCTGGTCTTAGTTGCATTAGTCAACACACATGCATCTTGCCATGTCATAAACATGCATCATATGGTTGCATTTGTTTGTTAATGATTGTATCGTCGGTATTTCCTGTGTTAGGTCCTGCTCCCGAGGATACTGCTACGTATCCAGTTGAAGAGCAGTACCCGACAACTACCTTGTCAGGCAAGAAATCATTGATCATTCCGATACAACCCAATCTTCTCGCTCCTGCTCTCTTTTACTGCATTAAGGCAACAATGCGTGAACTGCTACTTGCTGCGGTAGTTGAACCCTACTCCCTTGCATGACCTGTCATTGCCACAGTAAATAGTTGAAACCCACTAGCATGTGTAGGAGTTGATTGAGCCATATGATGTGTGATCCACCATGCTATTTGTTTATGTTGCCTGCTATGCTTAGAGTTGTGTCTGGTCTGGTTCATCTGGGTGATGGATCAGAGTGAAATGATCTTACCGATAAAGAGAAGGAAGTGTGGAATACGCTTGGTAAAGGTATCGATGAAAGGCCATGTAGGAGTACATGGTGGGTTGTTTCATTGGAATCGTCCATAGGACCCGAGATCTGTATGTGTGGTTCAAGTCACAGCTACTACCACGCATTGGGATCCTTAATTGACCCTCTCGGCTTATTAATTACCCTTGATCTCTGTCCAGGAGTTGCAACTAGTTTCTGGTGTTTATAGCTTACTGGAGGTCGTGCACAACGCTGACCCTCGGGGTGGGTTGTGATGCGACAGGTACATGGCACGGTGTACCGATTGCCCGTTTGGTGACTCGGGAACCCTGTACACATCGTTTGGGGCCGTGAGCGACACCCCGGCCGGATCTCCCCACGGATGGAACCCAAATAGGCGATAAACCTGGACGAGAGACTTGTGTAGTTAGTCAGGTCGTGGCCGACACCCTCGCTGGGCTTCCGCTTGAAGGTTGCCGAGTACACGCCGAGTAAACGGCGATAAGTGGTGGAAGCGTGTGTGAAGAAGTACACCCCTGCAGGGTTATCAAACTATTCGAATAGCCGTTGTTCGCGGTACGAACTACTTGGTTACTCTTACAGTTCATAGACAAGTTGATGGATACTACTAAAAGCCTCAAGATAAGCGTGAGTGTCGTGGATGGCCCTTCCGTAGGATGACGGAAGAGGATCCTCGGTAGTGTATTGATGTGGTGACTAGAGGACTCGTGTTCGTAATAACATCTTGCAATCTGTTGGAAGTTGTAGTATAGGTTAGCCAAGGTCAAAGCTGGCATTCTGCTATAAACTCCACTACCCCCTTTGATAATGTTGCATGTATGATAGGTTCTGTGGTAAGACTTGCTGAGTACCTTTGTACTCATGTTTGCTTAATAACTGTTGCAGAGGAGAACCCTGCCCCCGCTGAGGGATTCTACATAGACGTTGACGTCGACGAGTAGCTTGACACCCAGACGGTGATCTGGATCTTGTGAAGGGCCTTGTAGATAGTCAGGCTACACCAAGCCTGTTTTATTTCCTAAGTTGTCTGTACTCAGACATGTAGCTTCCGCTTGTGCTTGTATGACTGTATGACTTGAGTGATGGGTCATGTGATCCCTACCTATATGGATATGTTATGTATGGCTCTTGGAGCCTTTTAAATAAAGTACTTTGAGTCATAGAGTTCTGTTGTGATGCAATGTTGTATTTGCACATATTGAGCATATTGCGTGTATGGTTGAAATGCTTGGTATGTGTGGGATCCGACACCTAGTTGTTTTCCTTTGGTAGCCTATCTTACAGGGAAATGCCTCCTAGTGATTCCAACGAGCCTTGGTAGCTTGCTACTGCTCGGAACACGTAGGCTGGCCGGCATGTGTCCTTCTTCGTTCCTGTGTCTGTCCCTTAGGGGAAATGTCACGCGTTGTTCCTTTAAGTCCATGTAGCTTGCTACGACTTGGGTTCATACGTTGATGACCGACACGTTCGTTGCTGGGTCATGGATGCATGTCTCTGTAATTTAGTGCCACTTTTGGATTATAACTAGCCATGTCGGCCCGGGTTCTCTGTCATATGGATGCTAGCGACACTGTCATATACGTGTGCCAAAATGCGCAAACGGTCCCGAGCCAGGTAAGGTGGCACCCGTGGGGTTACCGTGCGTGAGGCCGCAAAGTGATATGACGTGTTACAGCTAGATCGTTGTGACTTAGGATCGGGGTCCTGACAGCGTTGGCATCAGAGCTGGACTGCCTGTAGGTTTCTCAAGCCAAACTGGTCGATGTTGAGTCTAGAAAAATTCTTAGTTATATGTAGGGGAATTGATTGTGGAAGGGAACGTAAGGCTCTTTTTACTCCTTTACCTTATTCCCTTCTGATCTGAGTCTGTCTATTCTTTCTACGGGGATTTAGGACTAGGCCTCTTATCCTTACTAGGTTCACGCGTTACTAATCCCTAGACTCTTAGGATTGTTGGTTTCAAGCCTCAGTTCAGTTTCTATCCTTTTGAGTATGATGATTGTTGAACCGGAACCTTGATATGGAATTGTTGAGTGGCTATGCTAAACTTTGTATGATGTCTCAAATCTTTGTTTGAGCATTTACAGTTGTTATGCTGCCCGATTTCTTCCAGAAACACTAATGCCTTTGCATTATTTCGTGTTTCAGATGTCTGGCCGCATTCCTCACCAAGTGGTTCGTTTGACTCGGTGCATTAATGTGCCCGGTCATACGGCCATGCTAGTCCGTGTGATGACTGAAACCGGTTATCACTGGTATCCTGAATACACTGTGGAGGAACAGTACCGGGATTTCAATCAAAGTCAGTATTTCTGCACAGTCCGGATATACCCCTCATATCCCGGAGCAAATGATCCCATCCATTGGTCTTATGGACTCGGGATTACCATCGAGATGGCAGTGCAGGATGCCGCTTATTCGATGATGACCATTCTCCGTGCTAGGCATGCCCTGTTGCTGAACACTGAGTTCTGTTACATGCCAGCTTCACTCCCCGGAGAGGAAGGCTACTACACTGGTCTGTATACTGATGCTGCTCATGAAGAGCCACTGCTTCAGACTACTATTCAGATGTTGGAGGATAGGGACCGTGAGGTCCGTGCCCTCCGAATGGAGCTGTATAACACCCGAGCTGCTCATTGGACTACTTTGACACGGCTTGCACCTGCTGTGCACGCCGGATATCTGGACATGCGGGATTTGTATCCTGTGCGGACTCGTCTGCCTGATCGCATGGATTGGCGTGATGTTGGGGGTATTACACCTCCACGTGGGCGTCGGTTACCACCAGCATCGGGACCGAGACCACACCCATGCCCTTATGGTCCACAACCTTCGAGTGCTCGCGAGTTCCAAGATCTGTCTGTACCACTTCCAGGCTACGGTGGTAATCTTTACGAGGATTACTACGCGAATGTCTGAGCTAGTCCGTGGTAGTAGTAGTATTGTAATAGTTGTATTTCCACAGTCCTGCGCGTCTTGTGGAATATGACTTAGTGTGTACTGAATTCCGGAGGTGTAGTTAAATAATGTATAGGAGCTTGGAATGCCTCTGATGGGATGTATCGTCTTTCACCGCAGTTGTACTTTAGCCTTGGCTTGTACTAAACTTTGTATGGTGTGTATGACCACTGGTGTATATATAGCAGTTCCTATATTACCATGTCGTACGGATGAACATCTCTGCATTCTGTGTCATCCATTACATTCTGCACTTCTATGTCAAATTTTGCCATCTTTGTCTAAACCGTTGTTTTGTTTTCCTAGGATGGTCAACACTCGCAACACTCCTGCTGCTCAGGAGCAGGGTGAGGCTAGTGGGGCTAGAGATGGAATTCTGCCCCAGCCACCCTCCTTGGCGGAAGTTATGCTTGAAGCAGAACGGAACAAGAGAGAGACCAACCGTCTGCTGGAACGCATAGAGCAAAACACTGGGTTCCGTCAGAGGAATGACGTGGTGTCAATCCACGATTTTATCAAGATGTGTCCACCGAAGTTCCATCACTCCACTGAACCTCTGGATGCTGATGACTGGCTACGTAGTATCACCCACAAGCTACACTCTGCCCGTGTGGCCGAAGCTGACAAGGTTATCTACGCCGCCTACCATCTTGAGGGCCCTGCCAGTCTTTGGTGGGAAAACTTTGAAGCTATGCGTCCTGCTGGCCAAGTCACTACCTGGGCTGAGTTCAGTGAGGCATTCCGTGAACATCACATTCCGGAAGGTCTCATGGATCGCAAGCGGGAGGAATTCTGCAATTTCACCCAGGGCCGTTTAACTGTGGACGGCTATAGCCGTGAGTTTGGTAATCTGGCACGCTATGCACCTGAGGAAGTATCCACCGATGCCAAGAAACAGGCGAGGTTCCGCAAGGGACTCAGCCCTGAACTTCGTCGTGATCTACGTCTGCACGAGTGCGCCTCCTTCCAGAAGTTGGTTAACAAGGCTATCAGTGCTGAGACAGGCCAGACCGACTTTGAGGCCACCCGCAAGCATACTCGAGACCTTGGTTCCTCATCCGGCTCTGGTTCTCACAAGCGCCGTGTATGGGTTCCTAACACTGCTCTGCCACCCAAGTATACACCGAGGCCATCCTATGAGGCGCCTCGTCCAACTCAACAGTTTGCACCTGCTAAAACCTATGGAGGTCCACCCTCCAACTTTGCTCCACGCACCACCACTGTGACATGTTTCAAGTGTGGAGAACCGGGACACTACATGCGTGATTGTCCCCAGAACCAGCCAGGAAAACCCGTTGGTCGTGGCAAGCCAACCGGCAAGGTGAACTATGTCAAGCCAATCCCCACTGCACGTGGTCATGTCAACTATGTTTCTGCCGAAGAAGCTTATGAGGATCCTAACGTCGTCCTTGGTACGCTTCTCGTAAACTGCCATCCGGCATCTGTTCTTTTCGATACTGGAGCATCCCATTCGTTCATATCTGAAAGCTATGCTCGATTGCACAACATGACTTTTTGTGACATGCCTACTTCCATGGTTATTCAAACTCCTAGCTCAAAGTGGCAAACCTCTAGGGTAAGCCATGGAAATGAAATCCTTGTCGATAGACTTGTTTTCCTTGCATCTCTAATCGCTCTCAAGTCCTCGGACATAAACATCATCTTGGGTATGGATTGGATGACAACTCATTATGCCAAGATTGATTGCTTTACTAGGACCGTTCAACTTACACACCCTTCCGGCAAGATAGTCAATGTCTTGACTCGAATGGCTGAACGTCAGCTCTATTCTCTTAATGCCAGCCCTCTACCAGAACTCGAAGATATTCCGGTAGTCCGTGACTTTCCGGATGTTTTTCCAGAAGAACTGCCAGGAGTTCCACCTGACAGAGATGTCGAGTTCGTGATAGATCTTATTCCTGGAACTGTCCCAATCTCTAGGAGACCTTATAAGATGGCACCACTAGAATTAGCTGAGCTAAAGAAACAACTCGATGAGTCTTTGTAAAAAGGTTTCATCCGTCCTAGCTCTTCCCCTTGGGCTTGCCCCGTCCTCTTCGTCAAGAAGAAGGATGGAACGGAGCGGATGGTTGTAGATTACCGACCTGTCAATCTGGTCACCATAAAGAATAAGTATCCGCTTCCCAGGATCAACGACCTGTATGATCAGCTCGCTGGATCCTCAGTCTTCTCTAAGATGGATTTGAGGTTGGGCTACCATCAAATCAAAATCAAGAACGGGGACATTCCTAAAACGGCTTTCGTTACTCGTTATGGCCAATATGAGTACACCGTCATGTCCTTCGGATTAACCAATGCCCCAGCTACCTTTTCTCGGTTAATGAATTCTATATTCATGGAGTACTTGGATAAATTCGTCGTGGTATACCTCGATGATATACTCATTTTCTCCAAGAACAAGGAAGATCATGCCGAGCATTTAAGGCTGGTATTGACGAAACTTCGAGAGCACCGCCTTTATGCCAAATTCTCTAAATGTGAATTTTGGTTGCCAGAAGTAACCTATCTAGGTCATGTAATCTCTGGCAAGGGTATTGCTGTCAATCCCGAGCGAGTTCAAGCCGTCCTCGATTGGACTCCCCCTGAATCGGTCAAGCAAGTTAGGAGTTTTCTTGGCTTAGCGAGCTATTGCCGACGTTTCGTCGAGAACTTCTCCAAGGTTGCTAAACCTCTAACCGAACTCCTCAAGAAAGATAAAAAGTTTGAGTGGACCCCACAGTGCGAGTCCAGTTTTCAGGAACTGAAAAGACGCCTGACATCTGCACCTGTACTGGTACCACCAGACTTTTCCAAGGATTTTATAATCTATTGCGACGCCTCGCGACAAGGACTAGGTTGCATTCTTATGCAAGATCGTCAAGTGATTGCATACGCATCCCGACAGTTGCGTCCACATGAGGATAACTATCCTACCCATGATTTAGAGCTTGCAGCTGTAGTCCATGCACTCAAAACATGGCGGCATTACCTCCTTGGTAATCGCTGTGAAATCTTCACCGATCACCAAAGTTTGAAGTATATCTTCACCCAACCGGATTTAAATCTCAGGCAAAGACGTTGGGTTGAGTTGCTCACCGACTACGACTTAGGAATCACTTACACTCCTGGAAAGGCCAATGTCATGGCTGATGCACTAAGTCGTAAGTCATATTGTAACAATTTAATGTTACAACAAAGTCAACCACTTCTCCACGAGGAATTTCGTAAGCTTAACCTTCACATTGTTCCTCGAGGATTCCTTTCCACCTTGGTGGCGAAACCTACCCTTTTGGATCAAATCATAGTTGCCCAGCGGTATGATAAAGGCATATCTCGGATCAAGGAGAACATCGCTAGCGGACTCGCTAAAAGTTTCTCTATGGATGATCGAGGTGTAGTGTACTTTGAGAACCGCTTGGTGGTGCCCAAGAAACCACAACTACGACAACTGATTCTCAAGGAGGCTCATGAATCTCCTCTCACGATTCATCCCGGTAGTACCAAAATGTATCAAGACCTACGTCAAAGATTCTGGTGGACTAGGATGAAGAGAGAAATCGCTCAGTTCATTGCTAACTGCGACGTTTGTCGTCGAGTTAAAGCAGAGCATCAACGGCCTGCTGGCACCCTTCAACCTCTAGCTATTCCTGAATGGAAATGGGATAAAGTCGGTATGGACTTCATTACCGGGTTTCCCAGGTCCAGGAAAGGGAATAATGCTATTTTCGTCGTTATCGACCGCCTCTCTAAAGTAGCTCATTTCCTGCCTGTTCGGGAGAGTATCACCGCTAGCCAGCTAGCAGATTTATATATCTCTCGAATAGTATCACTTCATGGCGTACCGTTAGAGATTAACTCAGACCGTGGAACTATTTTCACTTCACGATTTTGGGAAAGTTTCCAAAATGCTATGGGAACTCATCTCTCTTTCAGTACTGCCTTCCATCCGCAATCAAGTGGTCAAGTGGAACGAGTCAATCAAATTCTGGAAGACATGCTTCGAGCCTCTGTCATTTCTTTCGGTATGGAATGGGAAAAATGTCTTCCATTTGCCGAATTCGCTTATAACAATAGTTATCAAGCCAGTTTGGGCAAAGCTCCCTTCGAAATTCTATATGGACGAAGGTGTCGAACACCTCTTAACTGGTCAGAGACCGGGGAAAGACAATTCTTTGGCCCGGATATGATCCAGGAAGCAGAGGAACAAGTTCGCATCGTTCGTGAGAGATTGAAAACAGCCCAGTCTCGCCAAAAAGAGCCAATATGATAGTCATCATAAGGCTGTGAATTTTGAAGTCGGCGATAAGGCTTACCTTCGGGTTACTCCTCTTAAGGGAACCCATCGCTTCGGTATCAAAGGCAAATTGGCCCCTCGTTTCATCGGTCCTTTTCGCATTCTTGCCAAACGAGGAGAAGTTGCCTACCAATTGGAACTACCTCCGCACCTCTCCAGAGTTCATGATGTTTTCCACGTTTCCCAACTCACGCGTTGCTTCTCGGATCCTATCCGCGGAGTGGACCACGAAACGCTTGATCTCCAAGACAACCTCACATATCGAGAATACCCCGTTCGTATTCTTGATCAAACTGAGCGCACTACTCGACGCCACAATATCAAGTTTCTCAAGGTTCAATGGTCACATCATTCCGAGAGTAAAGCTACTTGGGAAAGGGAGGATTGTCTTCGACTTGAGTACCCCACCCTCTTTCCGGAGGAACCCGAATCTCGGGACGCGATTCTTTTAAGTGGGGGTGAGTTGTCACATCCCTAGCTAGCACTTGCATTAGGACCTGACTAGAGTGTGCATCATGTTTACTTTCAAAGAAACTTGAAATGGGATTAACAGAACCCCAGCACCCCTCCCCTAACAACTAGGGTTTGATAAAATATTTTCCAATGTACCCAAAATGCCCTTCAAAATGTTCATCATTTCTGCCTTGGTCTTAAACCTCTGCCAAAAATGGTGCACAATTTTCTAGGACAATCTAGGGTTTTGGATTAAATCATATGGTATTTGAATTTGGGCATTTAAATGCTATAAAATGTTTTAAATACTCAAATAATCATAAACTATAATGTTTCCTACTGTTCATATTATATACAGCAGGTATGACAAGTGTTATGATTTATAAAAATGTTTAGGCATTTTTATTAAATGAACAAAGTTGCAAAAGAAATGAAACAGAAAAGAAAATAGAAAAAGGAGAGAGAGAGAGAACACTTACCTGGCGCCCACCCGGCCCACCTGCCGGCCCAGCCCAGCTGCCGCTCCAGCGAGCTGCTTGGCTCGGCCAGGCAGGCAGGCAGGTGCTCGACGGCGACCGCGCCGCGCGCCACGCAGCTGCCCGCCGCCCTGCTTCGCCCCCTCGCCGTCCTGGAGGAGTGGATCGAACGTCCACGTCTCCCTCGACCCCCCCAGACACCTCCGTTTCTCCCCAGCTCCTCTCCTCCGCTCTCCCCGCGCCATGGCCGACGCCGCCGTGATCGCACCGTCGTAGAAACCACGTCCACCGTCGTCCCCGAGCTCCGCCGTGTTGTCCCTCGTCTCCGCCGTCCTCGACTGCTTCGACAGGCCGAGCCCCGAGCGCTCGCCCGCCCTGGAGACGCCCCCGAGCTCTTCTTCCCCAACTCCGGTCGCGGAGATCCCCCTCGCCGTGCTGCTCAGCTCCGACCACCCCCGATCTCGCTTCCGTGCCTGCTGCGACCACTGTGAGCCTAGCTACCTCCTCCCCCTCTCCGTTGGCTTCCTCTTGCCCTGTAACCCACTGCACGTAGCTCCACCGCACGCACCGCCGCCGTGCTCGTCGCCGGTGATGCTCCGGTGACCATTTGGTCACCGGCAACCGTCCACCGCACTCACCACAGCACGTAGAAGCGAACGGTGCTATGCACGCATCGCCTAGGCCCCTGCAGCCGCATCTCCACACACGCCCGACGCCGCTCGCCGCCGTCGAGCTTGTTGCCGTCGTCTCCGGCCACCCCAGGTCCGGCGACCACCACCATCCGATGCGGAAGAGCAAGAGCTCTCCAACGCACCCAGCCGTAGCTCGAGCCGTGCCCCACAGCCGTTTTCCGAAGCACGCCGCCGCGTTTGGCCTCGCCGGCGGCTAAACGCCGACGAGTTGGACCTGTTTTGACCACGGGTTTGACCCCCTGGGTCAATGACATGTGGGCCCTGCCCACAAGTCAAACTTAGTTTAGGTATTAATTAATATTAATTAGTTAATTAGTTTAGTCACTGACACGTGGGCCCTGGCCCCACTGACAGCTAATTAGTTTTAGTTAAACTCTAATTAACTCAGTTAATTAGCTGTGACACTGACATGAGGGACCCACTGGTCAGGTTTGACCTGGACCGGCCCTATTGACTGACTGACGTCAGCATGATGCCATGCTGACGCAGTAAAGGTTTTTCTGGGATTTTTTAGATTTATTATAATTCAGGAAATTCCAAAAAATACCCAAAACTTCTAAAAATCATATAAAATCAACCATAGCTCAGATGGAAAAGATTTATATATGAAAAATGATTAGAAAAATCCAATCTATCTAATGGCACAGGTTTCATGCATGTTTGAACAAGTTAACTTGTTGTATATATCAAAAACATGATAATGCACTTATTTAAATAATAGTTTGAACTTCAATTTGAATCCTTGAGTCAAATAGGTTCAAACCCCTCTGGTCTTAGTTGCATTAGTCAACACACATGCATCTTGCCATGTCATAAACATGCATCATATTGTTGCATTTGTTTGTTAATGATTGTATCGTCGGTATTTCCTGTGTTAGGTCCTGCTCCCGAGGATACTGCTGCGTATCCAGTTGAAGAGCAGTACCCGACAACTACCTTGTCAGGCAAGCAATCATTGATCATTCCGATACAACCCAATCTTCTCGCTCCTGCTCTCTTTTACTGCATTAAGGCAACAACGCGTGAACTGCTACTTGCTGCGGTAGTTGAACCCTACTCCCTTGCATGACCTGTCATTGCCACAGTAAATAGTTGAAACCCACTAGCATGTGTAGGAGTTGATTGAGCCATATGATGTGTGATCCACCATGCTATTTGTTTATGTTGCCTGCTATGCTTAGAGTTGTGTCTGGTCTGGTTCATCTGGGTGATGGATCAGAGTGAAATGATCTTACCGATAAAGAGAAGGAAGTGTGGAATACGCTTGGTAAAGGTATCGATGAAAGGCCATGTAGGATTACATGGTGGGTTGTTTCATTGGAATCGTCCATAGGACCCGAGATCTGTATGTGTGGTTCAAGTCACAGCTACTACCACGCATTGGGATCCTTAATTGACCCTCTCGGCTTATTAATTACCCTTGATCTCTGTCCAGGAGTTGCAACCAGTTTCTGGTGTTTATAGCTTACTGGAGGTCGTGCACAACGCTGACCCTCGGGGTGGGTTGTGATGCGACAGGTACGTGTCACGGTGTACCGGTTGCCCGTTTAGTGACTCGGGAACCCTGTACACATCGTTTGGGGCCGTGAGCGACACCCCGGCCGGATCTCCCCACGGATGGAACCCAAATAGGCGATAAACCTGGACGAGAGACTTGTGTAGTTAGTCAGGTCGTGGCCGACACCCTCGCTGGGCTTCCGCTTGAAGGTTGCCGAGTACACGCCGAGTAAACGGCGATAAGTGGTGGAAGCGTGTGTGAAGAAGTACACCCCTGCAGGGTTATCAAACTATTCGAATAGCCGTTGTTCGCGGTACGAACTACTTGGTTACTCTTACAGTTCATAGACAAGTTGATGGATACTACTAAAAGCCTCAAGATAAGCGTGAGTGTCGTGGATGGCCCTTCCGTAGGATGACGGAAGAGGATCCTCGGTAGTGTATTGATGTGGTGACTAGAGGACTCGTGTTCGTAATAACATCTTGCAATCTGTTGGAAGTTGTAGTATAGGTTAGCCAAGGTCAAAGCTGGCATTCTGCTATAAACTCCACTACCCCCTTTGATAATGTTGCAGGTATGATAGGTTCTATGGTAAGACTTGCTGAGTACCTTTGTACTCATGTTTGCTTAATAACTGTTGCAGAGGAGAACCCTGCCCCCGCTGAGGGATTCTACATAGACGTTGACGTCGACGAGTAGCTTGACACCCAGATGGTGATCTGGAGCTTGTGAAGGGCCTTGTAGATAGTCAGGCTACACCAAGCCTGTTTTATTTCCTAAGTTGTCTGTACTCAGACATGTAGCTTCCGCTTGTGCTTGTATGACTGTATGACTTGAGTGATGGGTCATGTGATCCCTACCTGTATGGATATGTTATGTATGGCTCTTGGAGCCTTTTAAATAAAGTACTTTGAGTCATAGAGTTCTGTTGTGATGCAATGTTGTATTTGCACATATTGAGCATATTGCGTGTATGGTTGAAATGCTTGGTATGTGTGGGATCCGACACCTAGTTGTTTTCCTTTGGTAGCCTATCTTACAGGGAAATGCCTCCTAGTGATTCCAACGAGCCTTGGTAGCTTGCTACTGCTCGGAACACGTAGGCTGGCCGGCATGTGTCCTTCTTCGTTCCTGTGTCTGTCCCTTAGGGGAAATGTCACGCGTTGTTCCTTTAAGTCCATGTAGCTTGCTACGACTTGGGTTCATACGTTGATGACCGACACGTTCGTTGCTGGGTCATGGATGCATGTCTCTGTAATTTAGTGCCACTTTTGGATTATAACTAGCCATGTCGGCCCGGGTTCTCTGTCATATGGATGCTAGCGACACTGTCATATACGTGTGCCAAAATGCGCAAACGGTCCCGGGCCAGGTAAGGTGGCACCCGTGGGGTTACCGTGCGTGAGGCCGCAAAGTGATATGACGTGTTACAGCTAGATCGGTGTGACTTAGGATCGGGGTCCTGACATTATCAAAGTGTATATTCCAACTCGGAGATGCTTGCACCAGTCCATACGCGGATCGCTGGATCTTGCACACTTTGTTAGCACCTTTAGGATTGACAAAACCTTCTGATTGCATCATATACAACTCTTCTTTAATAAATCTATTAAGGATTGCAGTTTTGTTATCCATTTGTCAGATTTCATAAAATGTGGCAATTGCTAACATGCTTCGGACAGACTTAAGCATCGCTACGGGTGAGAAAGTCTCATCGTAGTCAACTCCTTGAACTTGTCGAAAACCTTTCGCAACAAGTCGAGCTTTGTAGACAGTAACATTACCATCGGGGTCAGTCTTCCTCTTAAAGATCCATTTATTTTCAATGGCTTTCCAATCATCGGGTATGTAATGCCCAGGATGGGACTATACCTCCTACGTGTCGAGGCACGACTTGAAGGTATAAGCCCATCCTAGAATGATCTCAAGTTTGGTATCTTTGCACAACTCATGTAAAAGAGGGATTAAATTGCAAAAGGAGATAGTTGGCTTACACTCGCCACTTCACACAATACAATACATAAGCAATACATCATTCAAAACATCACAACCCGACTACGGGTGAAGATCCAAAAGAAAGATACCAAACAACATAAAGCCACAGGTCAGGATCGAATCCTAGTAGAAAACCACTACTAAACGACGAAATGTCACAAGCACTCTCTTCATCGAGCTCCTGGTGAAGAACTTGAACCAGCTTCTGCTTCAAACTCGGCTGAACCTGCATCTGGTGTTGTAGTAACTGTGAGCCACGAGGACTCAGCAATCCCATAACCATGGGTAACAAGACTAGCAAAGCTTTAAGGGTAGGAAGAGGTAAAGTGGTGAGGCTGCAGCAGCGGCTAAGCATAATATGGTGGCTAACTTACGACTACAAGAATAAGATGAGCATCTACGCAAACGGTCGCAAAAGAGGTGATCGCTAAAGATCCTAACTACATACGGTCAAACATAACCCCACCGTGTTCTCTTCTCAAAGTGAAAAGAGACAGTCACGGTTACTCACACAGTTGTGTGTTTTATTTCGGATCCTCTGTCAAGTTTTCTACAACCGGACATTAACAAATTCCAATCTGCCACATAACCGCGGGCACGGCTTTCGAAAGATCATAACCCTGCAGGGGTGTTCCAACTTAGCCCATCACAAGCTCTCACGATTAGCTGAAGTGATAAATATAATATCATCACCCCTTATCTTAGGGAAAACCGATCAGGCTCGGCATCCCGGTAGCACAAGTCATTTCGACAATGGTAAAACAAGTCCAGCAAGACCTCCCGGCGTGCCGACACCCTGATAGTAGCCGCGCGTATCTCGTCTCAGGCCACGTCCGGATGAGCAGTACGTACAGATACCGAAGACCCCAGCGAACTGGGTGGTATCCGCAAGTGGCTCTAGTTTGGGACCAACACCATCAGCACTGGCCCCCCCTGTTATGTAGAATTAAGAATCCTCGGGTAGCGCTAACTCCCTATGCAATTTAATTAATTAATTAAGTTGTTATTATGAGCAAATTAAAACCAATGTTGGGCCTTGCTGGAGGAGTTTTATTCAAAGTCGAACTGTGAAGGGGTCCCCATCCACCCATCGTGTAAGGAACGCAAAATCAAGGAACATAATGCCGGTTTATCGGCGCCTAAGGTGGCATGAGAGGAACAAAACACCGAGCAAAAGGCCAAGCCTTCCACCCATGCCCAGTAAATAGGTGTGTTAATAATCATTATAGATATTGTGATATAACCAACAACAAGTTCCCTCCTGGAACGAACTTCATCTTCACCTGCAACTAACAATGCTATAAGAGGGGCTGAGCAAGCGAGGATGAGCAAGCGGTTAACATAGCCAAACAGTGGTTTGCTAGGAAGGTGTCAAGGTTAGAGGTTTCATGGCAACAAGGAGAGGCTGACATAAAAGATGGGTATCGCGACATGTAACGATAGCATCGAGACAACTAAGCATGGCAATGGTAGTAAAGGTATCCAAGGGTATGATCATCTTGCCTGGGATTCCACAAGGGAGAAGAACGGATCCACGAAGAAGACGGAGCAACGCAGACGAGAGAATCCTCACAACTCCGGCACGAAACCGAAGCTACCAAGAGAAGCAACCGGAAAGAAAGAACAACACGGTAAACACACAAGCATAAACATGGCATACGATGCACATCCAAGTATGATGCATGTCCGGTTTAAATATGCATGGCATGGCAAAGTGCACAAACAATACTACAAGTTAAGTGGAGCTCAATATGCAACGAGTTGCATATTGACAAAACACCACAATTAATTATTTAATTGACTCTCGTTATTTACAAGACAAGATTAAATGTTTGTTAACATGGCAAGAGGTGAAGCATAATGAAACTACACTAACTAGGCAATTTAAATGAGGCCGGATAATAACAACAACATATCCGGAAAATCCCCATGAGCATGTTTAATAATGATAAAGCAACAACAATTTAACATATTTAGTGTTGTTAACATGATGCGGATGACATGATCAAGTTTTATGCAAGTTTTTTTGTTAAAGGTTGACAATTAACAAGATATGAAGCATTTGTCACCGTGGTGGAAAGAAAAGGGTGCCACGGCAACAATTCCGAAAATGATGCAACGGCATCATATCGGTTCCGGTAACTCGTTGAGAGACCGGTGCAAAAGATGAAGGTGGCGTGGGCGAGTCAAGTGAGATGAAAGGTGGGGCGATCCCGTTACCGGGTTCCCACGAGTCGGCGACGAGGCAACCGAGGAACATGACAAAAGGGACGAAACGGGCACGATGCACACAAGGGAAACATTTCATACAAGACAACAAGCATCTCACGGGTCATCGTCTCGGGTTATACCTTTGAAACACTCGTTTCGGGACGGTTCGAGATCGTAGAGGGACGTAGTGGTACTCGCGGTCGTAGAGGAAGTAGTTGTTCACGTTTCCGAAGAGGAAGTAGTTGTTCACGTTCCGTTTCGGAGAGGTACTTGTCATTCACGTGGCGGTAGGGGTACACGGCGAGGGTAGTTGTTCACGTTCGTAGATGTACTCGTCATTGTAGTCGTTCAGTCGTCGTGGTACTTGGCGCTTCCGGCGACGGTAGTGGTACACGTTCCGTAGGGGTACTTGTCGCATCGCCATGTAGTTGTTCCCGTTCGTACTCGTCCATCTCTCCGAAGGGGTACTTGACGATTCCGAAGAGCGCGGTCGTCGGGGTACTTGGCGTCGGTCCGGACTTGACGACGAAGGGGTACTTGGTGATTCCTCGTGTAGTCGAACTCGTTCATGTAGTTGTACTCGAGGGTCTCGGGGTCCCTCGTTCGAAGCTCTTGGCGTCCGGCAGCAAGCAAAAGAGGCGCTGCATAACATGGCAGCAAAAAAACAAAAGCAGCACGGCTCTAGGCGAACAACAACAACAACATAACGACGGCAGCACGGGGCGGAGTCTGGCGAAGGGAGGTGCTGCGGTGGAGAACCACGGCCGGACGGCGACGGAGGGGCGCGGCTGCTGGCTCCGGGGACCCGGACGAAGGAAGGAACGGAGGGAGGCAGAGCCTCGCGCGGACGCCGGGGAAGGAGGGAGGAGGCCGGGGCGCTCGGGGCCCTGGCTGGCCTCGTGCGCGGCGGACGGCGCGGAAGGGGAGGCAGGGGCGGCAGCTCCTGGTCGAGGAGGCCACGCGGCCATGGCGCAGAGAGCTGCGGTCGCGGCCGGAGATGGGGACAGGGCGCTGGAGCCTGGATGCTCGAGGAAGAAGGCCCTGGAAGGAGGGGAGACCGGCGCGGTCCGGGCCGAAGTCGAGGCGCGAAGCGAGGAGGACGAGGGAAGCCACGCGCGGGGCGGTCACCGGCTCTGGCGAGGCAGAGGTCTCGGGCGCGGCCACGAGGGGGGAGCGGCGCCCTGGAATCGGCAGAGGAGCGAAGGGCTCGGGCTCCAGGCTAGAGAGCCAGAGGGGTGAGGCTCGATGGGTCGGGACGAGCGAGGAGAGGGAGAGGGAATCGGGACTCCTCCCTGGCGGCGCGACGGGAAGGAGCGAGGGGTGAGCGACTGCTCGGCTAGAGGCTAGGGTTCGGTGGGGGGTGTTGGAATGGGCTGGGAGGCCTGGAGGGAGCTGGGCCAAAAGGAGGCCAGATGGGCCTGCGGCTGGCTGCCTTCTTTTTATCTCTTAAACAGAAATAAAAGAGAGAGAGCAAAATAAAATAAGAAAAGAAGGTCAAAGAACAAGGATAAAATGATGGACATTTTTGTAAGGCTTTATGGAATAATTCCAACCCCACAAAAATAGTTCCAACAAAAAAAGGAAGTGCAAACTAAAAATAAATAGCTTGCCTCAAGGAGTTTGAAAAGAGTCTAGATATTTGGAGGAGCCTCGAAAATTGAGAAAAGAATATAGGGAAGGTTTTTGATGGAGAACTCGAAGTGAAAAAGACATGGGGAAATATTGCAAGTGTGTTACGGTGAATTCCAACAAATGGAATATTTATTAATATAGCTCCCTAATATTGAGAGGCTTTTATATGTTTTAAAGAGAAGACATTCTTCCCTCGATTTAAATGGACCGAAGGTCCACACGATTTATTTAGTTGCAAAAATTAATGAGATGATGGCATGATGACATGATGCAATGCAAAAATAAATAACACAAGCACAAATGAAACACACGGGCAACCCGGAACATCTGGAATCTTCTGGAATCTTCTGGGACGTCGGTCTCGGGCGTCACAACTCTCCCACACTAACAGAGGATCTCGACCCGAGATCCTAGAGATATCACCGGGTAAAACGGAAGAGGAAGAGGTAAAACAAAGTTGCTTCTTTGACAGACGAGTGAAACCAAAGAACCTTGAGAGGTTGAACAAATTGAAAGAAAGAATGCAACGGAGATGAACGAAGATGAAACACTCCGTTAGAAAAGGAGGAACAAGGAACACAATGAGAACCTTGTAGGTTGAAAGACATGAAACAAGAGCTCACGGATGACGAAAGAATAAGAAACCGCAATGGTATAGCCAAGGAATAAGAATGACAGAATTTCGGCAGCACTCCGTCTGAAAATGGAAGGAATTGGACAAGAACTAGAGGAGATGGAGTGATACTTGATGAAAACAACAACATATTGCCTCCGAAATAATTGAAAGAATGGCACAAGGTTAAGAAAGATTCAGATAGCACTCCGGTTAAAAGAGAGTTAAAACTTGATAAGATGAGAGAATTAGAATGTAGGACACAACACTCCGGTTAAATGATAAGCAAGGGAAAGAACAAGATCTCGATAAAACGATATGATAATTTGGAGAGAGCAACATAACAATGCCTCCGGAATGAAAGAAATATCCTATAAACAAGAAAGACTTGAACGGAGAAGAAAATGACAACTTCTCTCAAAATTGAATTGGAAAGGGCATCCTTACTAAGAAGGGTTGAACAGAATTGTTGAAAATTCAACAACGAAAGAATAAGCTTGATGTGGACTTATGGAAAACATCTCAAAATTAAGAGGTGACAACCAGCCACTAACGAAAACAAAAGATTGGATTGAGATCAACAAGGATATGAAAAACTTATCTCACCGGCATGATAAATGAAGAACTTGGTTCATTTATAAGCACCATAATAGCAACAATTCTCAAGGAAAGCTTTTAGGTGAAATACAACCCAAGATAACTCCAATGAATAAATTGAAGGGTTGAAATCATCTCTTGAACAAGGAAAATGATGGTTTTAAATATCTCATTCTTGATAACTCGTGAATCATGAAACATGAAGGAATTGTCAAGAATGATATAACACCATCTCAAAGATAAGGTAGAAAGGATTGCAAATGAAAAGCATGATGAAGAATGCTTGAGCTCGAACAGAATCTTGATGAAGACTTCAAGGATGAATTTAAAACATGATGAACCACCATGAAGAACTCCGGTAATGAAGCATGAGAAGTGAAAGACGAAAAGAATAAGATTCAAGGCCTGCGATGAATCAGATGGAGCTTTGAAAATGATAATTGAAATAACTTGAAGCTCCGGAAAACGAGATGAACAACTTAGAACCAAGGATATGATATGATGAACAAGCTCCAAACAAAAGAATTAAATCACCTTGAAGGAATAAGAATAAGAATTATGTCATGCATCTCCTTCACCAATTTAAATTGATGACAACCAAAGGATTTGGCATACTACTTATTCTCGTTGGAAAGGATTAAGAGAGAACTAGCACAAGCTTGGATAAATCTTCAACGATCCACCGGTAGGATTGTGAAAAGAACAAAGAATTGAAACGATAACAACGGAAGGGTAATCTTGAATGCAGCACCGTAAAAATATGGAGACGAACGAAGAGACATCAATGAAGAATATTTGGAGGACGAAGTTGAAAACTGAGAACGAAGAAATCTTCTGAAATGATGGCCTTCGGAGGAACACAAAGGAAAAGAATTCATGAAATGCTTCGGATGGGTATGAAAAGAATTCCTCACAATCGGAACAATAATGAGGATGGCAAGAAGCTAGAACCACGAATCTTCAAGAAGACGGGCCAATATTTAAGAGAAACACTTCTGCGGTCTCCAAATGTTGAGAATGAAGACGAGAAATGCCATAAGAATTGTTGAGCACTCCGGAATGGAGAATTAAAAGGTTGGACCCATGATGAACAAGAATTGAAAGCGATCTTGGAGAAGGCATATGACTGATGGAAATCATTCTTACGTCACACTTTGACAAGAATTTGAGTATAACTCCAGAAAACAAATAGAAGAGTCAGGTAAGATCCTGGGAAAAGACCTGTGGGTTAGGGCCCACTCAAAAAAAATCACCGTCGGAAAAGATTGCTTAAGAGATATAGCACCGGTTGAATTAAATGGCTTGAGTAAGATGATAATCTCAAAATAGCTTGAACGGATTAAGAATGGAATTATGAATCTTCAGCACTCCGGATATGAATAGCAAGAGGATAATGATTAATTGGTGCACCGGAATAAGAAAGCATTGTGAAATGAGGAAAAAGGATAAGATCAACACCGAAATCTTGAATTACATCCACCGGCAGAATTAGAGAACAAAAGAATGATGAACTTGAAGCTCTTGAGCATCTTCACGATAAATCACCGGATAAGAACATTGATGGAAAAGAATGAAGAAACATCACATGAATAAAATGGATATTTCATTTTAGGATTTCTTGCCCTGAGAAGAAGAAGGGAGGGAGGGTGGGGAAAACAAAGACAACTTGAGATGAATGAAACAGACAAATCGTCGGATTTCTCAACGGCGTCTGTAAGGAGTATCTTGAAGAGAAGGCACACCGGTTGAAAAGGATTAACATGAATATCTCGATGGTCAAGAAGAATTAGCACTCCCATAGAAATATGAGAACACCGATTAGGAAAGGTATGGAATCAACATTTGACATCGAAGCAACTCGAATACCAGAATCAAAACAAAACAAAGGATAGATATGCAACATGATCTTCACAATATCATTCGAACAGAGGATTGAACGAATGAATTCCATAGGTACATCAACTTGTCGAGAAGCCACTTGGAGAACAAAAGATAAATTAAAAGGAACAAGGATCAGATAGAACAAATACAAGATAGAAGTTTCGTTCGACATCTTCGTGCTGAAAGCTCATGGAACGTGTTACAAAAGGGTTTTGCAATCCCCGAATCAGCATAGCCAAGGACCCTTTAAGATGCAACTCCCGATCAGAACAAGTCCATAAAACCACTTCACTCAATGTAGAACCCCGAACTTCATATCGAGCATCCGTTGGAAGAATGCCTAGAACTACTAGATTAACCCACCTATAGATTTCCGAAAGTTTCCAGTTATGCAATCAGGTGTTGGGGATACACGGGAAGCACCGCGCAATCAACTCTAAACCTACATCCAGGTGTATCCATCCTTCAACACATAACCAGTCTTTCTCGGAAACTGTGTTCCTCGGACCTTCGAAAAGCATCCACTATAACAAGCTATGGCAATACTCTCGAGCTACCTCCCCAGTACTGGGTGATGTCGGGGTTATCTTGCCACTGGCCGTATAGGAGAGATTTTCGATGTCGGCCGTCTTAAGTATTTAGTACTGCCGCGATATGCTTGTTACAACGATACCCCGAAGCTCAACTCCTCGGTAACAGGAGGCATCGAGAACAATATCCTTGTCACAAGAACATCGAAACAATCCCAGAATACTCGCGGGATCATAAAAAAAAATTTGGTGCAATTTTTGAAAGTAGAAGAGAAAAGAGTAATCGTCAGGAGTCCTCACCAGAGAGAAAGGGGATGAGAAGCAAAGAAATCCTACTCTCCGATATAATATATAAGACTCAAAACATTTTCAGTGTGTGCCTAGACTCAACCATCAACGATTCGATCAATCAGTGGGGGCTTCTATGTCGGAGAAGGCTCTGAATACCAACTTGTAATGCCCAGGATGGGACTATACCTCCTACGTGTCGAGGCACGACTTGAAGGTATAAGCCCATCCTAGAATGATCTCAAGTTTGGTATCTTTGCACAACTCATGTAAAAGAGGGATTAAATTGCAAAAGGAGATAGTTGGCTTACACTCGCCACTTCACACAATACAATACATAAGCAATACATCATTCAAAACATCACAACCCGACTACGGGTGAAGATCCAAAAGAAAGATACCAAACAACATAAAGCCACAGGTCAGGATCGAATCCTAGTAGAAAACCACTACTGAACGACGAAACGTCACAAGCACTCTCTTCATCGAGCTCCTGGTGAAGAACTTGAACCAGCTTCTGCTTCAAACTCGGCTGAACCTGCATCTGGTGTTGTAGTAACTGTGAGCCACGAGGACTCAGCAATCCCATAACCATGGGTAACAAGACTAGCAAAGCTTTAAGGGTAGGAAGAGGTAAAGTGGTGAGGCTGCAGCAGCGGCTAAGCATAATATGGTGGCTAACTTACGACTACAAGAATAAGATGAGCATCTACGCAAACGGTCGCAAAAGAGGTGATCGCTAAAGATCCTAACTACATACGGTCAAACATAACCCCACCGTGTTCTCTTCTCAAAGTGAAAAGAGACAGTCACGGTTACTCACACAGTTGTGTGTTTTATTTCGGATCCTCTGTCAAGTTTTCTACAACCGGACATTAACAAATTCCAATCTGCCACATAACCGCGGGCACGGCTTTCGAAAGATCATAACCCTGCAGGGGTGTTCCAACTAAGCCCATCACAAGCTCTCACGATTAGCTGAAGTGATAAATATAATATCATCACCCCTTATCTTAGGGAAAACCGATCAGGCTCGGCATCCCGGTAGCACAAGTCATTTCGACAATGGTAAAACAAGTCCAGCAAGACCTCCCGGCGTGCCGACACCCTGATAGTAGCCGCGCGTATCTCGTCTCAGGCCACGTCCGGATGAGCAGTACGTACAGATACCGAAGACCCCAGCGAACTGGGTGGTATCCGCAAGTGGCTCTAGTTTGGGACCAACACCATCAGCACTGGCCCCCCTGTTATGTAGAATTAAGAATCCTCGGGTAGCGCTAACTCCCTATGCAATTTAATTAATTAATTAAGTTGTTATTATGAGCAAATTAAAACCAATGTTGGGCCTTGCTGGAGGAGTTTTATTCAAAGTCGAACTGTCAAGGGGTCCCCATCCACCCATCGTGTAAGGAACGCAAAATCAAGGAACATAATGCCGGTTTATCGGCGCCTAAGGTGGCATGAGTGGAACAAAACACCGAGCAAAAGGCCAAGCCTTCCACCCATGCCCAGTATATAGGTGTGTTAATAATCATTATAGATATTGTGATATAACCAACAACAAGTTCCCTCCTGGAACAAACTTCATCTTCACTTGCAACTAACAACGCTATAAGAGGGGCTGAGCAAGCGAGGCTGAGCAAGCGGTTAACATAGCCAAACAGTGGTTTGCTAGGAAGGTGTCAAGGTTAGAGGTTTCATGGCAACAAGGTGTCAAGGTTAAAGGTTGACAATTAACAAGATATGAAGCATTTGTCACCGTGGTGGAAAGAAAAGGGTGCCACGGCAACAATTCCGAAAATGATGCAACGGCATCATATCGGTTCCGGTAACTCGTTGAGAGACCGGTGCAAAAGATGAAGGTGGCGTGGGCGAGTCAAGTGAGATGAAAGGTGGGGCGATCCCGTTACCGGGTTCCCACGAGTCGGCGACGAGGCAACCGAGGAACATGACAAAAGGGACGAAACGGGCACGATGCACACAAGGGAAACATTTCATACAAGACAACAAGCATCTCACGGGTCATCGTCTCGGGTTATACCTTTGAAACACTCGTTTCGGGACGGTTCGAGATCGTAGAGGGACGTAGTGGTACTCGCGGTCGTAGAGGAAGTAGTTGTTCACGTTTCCGAAGAGGAAGTAGTTGTTCACGTTCCGTTTCGGAGAGGTACTTGTCATTCACGTGGCGGTAGGGGTACACGGCGAGGGTAGTTGTTCATGTTCGTAGATGTACTCGTCATTGTAGCCGTTCAGTCGTCGTGGTACTTGGCGCTTCCGGCGACGGTAGTGGTACACGTTCCGTAGGGGTACTTGTCGCATTGCCATGTAGTTGTTCCCGTTCGTACTCGTCCATCTCTCCGAAGGGGTACTTGACGATTCCGAAGAGCGCGGTCGTCGGGGTACTTGGCGTCGGTCCGGACTTGACGACGAAGGGGTACTTGGTGATTCCTCGTGTAGTCGAACTCGTTCATGTAGTTGTACTCGAGGGTCTCGGGGTCCCTCGTTCGAAGCTCTTGGCGTCCGGCAGCAAGCAAAAGAGGCGCTGCATAACATGGCAGCAAAAAAACAAAAGCAGCACGGCTCTAGGCGAACAACAACAACAACATAACGACGGCAGCACGGGGCGGAGTCTGGCGAAGGGAGGTGCTGCGGTGGAGAACCACGGCTGGACGGCGACGGAGGGGCGCGGCTGCTGGCTCCGGGGACCCGGACGAAGGAAGGAACGGAGGGAGGCAGAGCCTCGCGCGGACGCCGGGGACGGAGGGAGGAGGCCGGGGCGCTCGGGGCCCTGGCTGGCCTCGTGCGCGGCGGACGGCGCGGAAGGGGAGGCAGGGGCGGCAGCTCCTGGTCGAGGAGGCCACGCGGCCATGGCGCAGAGAGCTGCGGTCGCGGCCGGAGATGGGGACAGGGCGCTGGAGCCTGGATGCTCGAGGAAGAAGGCCCTGGAAGGAGGGGCGACCGGCGCGGTCCGGGCCGAAGTCGAGGCGCGAAGCGAGGAGGACGAGGGAAGCCACGCGCGGGGCGGTCGCCGGCTCTGGCGAGGCAGAGGTCTCGGGCGCGGCCACGAGGGGGGAGCGGCGCCCTGGAATCGGCAGAGGAGCGAAGGGCTCGGGCTCCAGGCGAGAGAGCCAGAGGGGTGAGGCTCGATGGGTCGGGACGAGCGAGGAGAGGGAGAGGGAATCGGGACTCCTCCCTGGCGGCGCGACGAGAAGGAGCGAGGGGTGAGCGACTGCTCGGCTAGAGGCTAGGGTTCGGTGGGGGATGTTGGAATGGGCTGGGAGGCCTGGAGGGAGCTGGGCCAAAAGGAGGCCAGATGGGCCTGCGGCTGGCTGCCTTCTTTTTATCTCTTAAATAGAAATAAAAGAGAGAGAGCAAAATAAAATAAGAAAAGAAGGTCAAAGAACAAGGATAAAATGATGGACATTTTTGTAAGGCTTTATGGAATAATTCCAACCCCACAAAAATAGTTCCAACAAAAAAAGGAAGTGCAAACTAAAAATAAATAGCTTGCCTCAAGGAGTTTGAAAAGAGTCTAGATATTTGGAGGAGCCTCGAAAATTGAGAAAAGAATATAGGGAAGGTTTTTGATGGAGAACT
The DNA here is from genome assembly GCA_902687465.1 of Secale cereale. NCBI lineage: Eukaryota > Viridiplantae > Streptophyta > Magnoliopsida > Poales > Poaceae > Secale > Secale cereale. The sequence continues at coordinate 321,707,624 of LR738714.1, forward strand.
CGAAGTGAAAAAGACATGGGGAAATATTGCAAGTGTGTTACGGTGAATTCCAACAAATGGAATATTTATTAATATAGCTCCCTAATATTGAGAGGCTTTTATATGTTTTAAAGAGAAGACATTCTTCCCTCGATTTAAATGGACCGAAGGTCCACACGATTTATTTAGTTGCAAAAATTAATGAGATGATGGCATGATGACATGATGCAATTCAAAAATAAATAACACAAGCACAAATGAAACACACGGGCAACCCGGAACATCTGGAATCTTCTGGAATCTTCTGGGACGTCGGTCTCGGGCGTCACAGGGTAAGTCAACCAAAGTCCGCACTTTGTTCTCATACATGGATCCCATCTCAGATTTCATGGCCTCAAGCCATTTTGCGGAATCTGGGCTCATCATCGCTTCCTCATAGTTCGTAGGTTCATCGTGGTCTAGTAACATGACTTCCAGAACTGGGTTACCGTACCACTCTGGCGCGGAACGTACTCTGGTTTACCTACGAGGTTCAGCAGTAACTTGATCTGAAGTTTCATGATCATCATCATTAGCTTCTTCGCTGATTGGTGTAGGAATCACTGGAACTAATTTATGTGATGTACCACTTTCCAATTCGGGAGAAGGTACAATTACCTCATTAAGTTCCACTTTCCTCCCACTCACTTATTTCGAAAGAAACTCCTTCTCTAGAAAGTATCCATTTTTAGCAATGAATGTCTTGCCTTTGGATCTGTGATAGAAGGTGTACCCAACAGTTTCCTTTGGTTATCCTATGAAGACACATTTCTCTGATTTGGGTTCGAGCTTATCAGGTTGAAACTTTTTCACATAAACATCGCTGCCCCGAACTTTAAGAAACGACAACTTTGGTTTCTTGCCAAACCACAGTTCATAAGGCATCGTATCAATGCATTTAGATGGTGCCCTATTTAACGTGAATGTAGCTATCTCTAATGCATAACCCCAAAACGATAGTGGTAAATCGGTAAGTGACATCACCGTTCGCACCATATCTAATAAAGTGCGTTTACGACGTTCGGACACACCATTACGCTGTGGTGTTCCGGGTGGCGTGAGCTGTGAAACTATTCCACATTATTTTAAATGAATACCAAACTCGTAACTCAAATATTCGCCTCCACGATCAGATCGTAGAAACTTTATTTTCTTGTTATGATGATTCTCTACTTCACTCTAAAATTCTTTGAATCTTTTCAAATGTTTCGGACTTGTGCTTAATTAAGTAGATATACCCATATCTGCTCAAATCATCAGTGAAGGTCAGAAAATAACGATACCCGCCGCGAGCCTCAACACTCATCGGTCCACATACATCAGTATGTATAATTTCCAACAAATTTGTTGCTCGCTCCATTGTTCCGGAGAATGGAGTTTTAGCCATCTTGCCCATGAGGCATGGTTCGCAAGCACCAAGTGATTCATAATCAAGTGATTGCAAAAGTCCATCAGCATGGAGTTTCTTCATGCACTTTATACCAATATGACCTAAACTGCAGTGCCACAAATAAGTTGCACTATCATTATCTACTTTGTATCTTTTTGGCTTCAATATTATGAATATGTGTATTACTACGATCGACATCCAACAAACTATTTTCATTGGGTGTATGACCATCGAAGGTTTTATTCATGTAAACAGCATAGTTTAAAAAATCGAAGCGGAAAGATTATCGATTCAGGTTTTTACCGGTCGGACCGCCGGATCACCGGTTCGATTGTTGGTTTTCTAAGCAATAAAATAATATAGGTTAATTAATATATGTGCTAATAATGTTGTAAAATAATGGTCAAGTAAAATTATATCCATGTAGTGGACAACAAAATAGCACAACCAACTTGGTTGTTGGGCCATGGGCAGGCCTTGCGTACTTCTTACACGACTTTGGATCGAATCCTAATTTCTCAATTTCTACTAAAACAAATTTCCTGGTTTTTTCTGGTTCAGTGACCCGGTTTTTCACCGGTTTCCCAAAAAACTGGCCGGTTAGACCAGTTTTCTTCGGTCTAATTGCAGAACGGTCTTATTAGCTTTAAAAACCGATGAGGCTGTCGATTCCGGTTTTTTTTAGTTCGACCACCGGTCCGGTCCGGTTTTTAAAACTATGGTAAACAGAACAACAATGATTCTATGACTTTAAATGAATAATTGTATTGCAAAAAATATGATCAAATCATATGCATGCTCAACGCAAATGCCAAATAACATTTATTTAGGTTTTACACTAATCCCGAAAGTATAGGGAGTGTGCGATGATGATCATATCAATCTTGGAACCACTTCCAACACACATCGTCACTTCACCTTTAACTAGTCTTCGTTCATTCTGCAACTCTCGTTTCGAGTTACTAATTTTAGCAACTCAACTGGTATCAAATACCCAGGGGTTGTTATGAACACTAGTAAAGTACATATCAATAATTTGTATATCAAATATACCTTTGTTCACTTTGCCATCCTTCTTATCCGCCAAGTATCTAGGGCAGTTCCACTTCCAGTGACCATTCCTTTGTAGTAGAAGCACTTAGTTTCAGGCTTGAGTTTAGCTTTGGGTTTCTTCACGGGAGTGACAACTTGCTTGTCATTCTTCTTGAAGTTCCCCTTCTATCCCTTTGCCCTTTACTTGAAACAAGTGGTCTTGTTAACCATCAACACTCGATGCTCTTTCTTGATTTCCACCTTCGCCGATTTCAGCATCGCGAAGAGCTCGGGAATTACTTTCGTCATCCCTTGCATATTATAGTTCATCACGAACTTCTACTAACCTGGTGATAGTGACTAGAGAACTTTGTCAATTACTATCTTATCTGGAAGATTAACTCCCACTAGATTCAAGCAATTGTAGTACCCAGATAATCTGAGCACATGCTCACTGGTTGAGCTATTCTCCTACATCTTGTAGGCAAAGTACTGTCAGAGGTCTTATACCTCTCGACACGGGCATGAGTATGAAATACTAATTTCAACTCTTGGAACATCTCATATGCTCCGTGGCGTTCAAAATGTTTTTGAAGTTCGGGTTATAAGCCGTAAAGCATGGTGCACTAAACTATCAAGTAGTCATCATCTCGAACTTGTCAAACGTTCATAACGTCTGCATCTGCTCCTGCAATAGGTTTGTCACCTAGCGGTGCATCAAGGACATAGTACTTATGTGCAGCAATGAGGATAATCCTCAGATCACGGACCTAGTCTGCATCATTGCTACTAACATCTTTTAACTTAGTTTTCTCTAGGAACATATCAAAAACATAGGGGAGCTATAACGCGAGCTATTGATCTACAACATAATTTGCAAATACTATCAGGACTAACTTAATGATAAATTAAAGTTCAATTAATCATATTACTTAAGAACTCCCACTTAGATAGACACCCCTCTAGTCATCTAAATGATCATGTGATCCAAATCAACTAAACCATGTCTGATCATCACGTGAGATGGAGTAGTTTTCAATGGTGAACATCTTATGTTGATCATATCTACTATATGATTCACGCTCGACCTATCGGTCTCCAGTGTCCCGAGGCCATGTCTGTACATGCTAGGCTCGTCAAGTTTAACCCGAGTATTCTGCATGTGCAAAACTGTCTTACACCCGTTGTATTTGAACGTAGAGCTTATCACACCCGATCATCACGTGGTGTCTCGGCACGATGAACTTTCGCAATGGTGCATACACAGGGAGAACACTTGTACCTTGAAATTTTGTAAGGGATCATCTTATAATGCTACCGCCGTACTAAGCAAAATAAGAAACATAATAAGATAAACACACATGCAATCAAAATATGTGACATGATATGGCCATCATCATCTTGTGCTTTTGATCTCCATCTCCAAAGCATCGTCATGATCTCCATCGTCACCAGTTTGACACCATGATCTTCATCGTAGCGTCGTGGTCGTCTCGCCAACTATTGCTACTACTACAATCGCTAACTCATAGTGGTGAAGTAAAGCAAATACATGGCCTTCGCAATTCATACAATAAAGAGACAACCATAAGGCTCCTGCCGGTTGCCGATAATTTACAAAACATGATCATCTCATACAATAACGTATAACTCATCACGTCTTGACCATATCACATCACAACATGCCCTGCAAAAACAAGTTAGACGTCCTCTACTTTGTTGTTGCAAGTTTTACGTGGTTGCCACGGGCTTAACAAGAACCGTTCTTACCTACGCATACAAAACCCACAATGATTTTTCGTCAAGTGTGTTGTTTTAACCTTCACAAGGACCGGACGTAGCCACACTTGATTCAACTAAAGTGAGAGAGACAGACACCCGCCGGTCACCTTTAAGCAACGAGTGCTCGTAACGATGAAACCAGTCTCGCGTAAGCGTACGCGTAATGTCGGTCTGGGCCGCTTCATCTCACAATACCGATGAATCAAAGTATGACATGCTGGTAAGCAGTATGACTATTATCGCCCGCAACTCATTGTGTTCTACTCCTGCATATCATCTACGCATAGACCTGGCTCATGATGCCACTGTTGGGGAACATAGTATTTCAAAAAAAAATCCTAGGATCACGCAAGATCTATCTAGGAGAAGCATAGCAACAAGCAGGGAGAGTGTGTCTACGTACCCTCGTAGACCGAAAGCGAAAGCATCTAGTGACGCGGTTGATGTAGTCGAATGTCTTCGCGATCCAACCGATCCAAGCACCGAACGTACGGCACCTCCGCGTTCAGCACACGTTCAGCTCAGTGACATCCCACGAGCTCTTGATCCAGTTGAGCGTCACAGGAGAGTTTCGTCAGCACAACGGCGTGGTGACGGTGATGGTGAAGCTATCGGCACAGGGCTTCGCCTAAGCACTGCAACAATATGACCGGGGTGTGTATCTGTGGAGAGGGGCACCGCACACGGCTAAAAATCAACTTGTGTGTGTATGGGGTGCCCCCTAGCCATGTATATAAAGGATGAAGGGAGGAGGAGGACGGCCCTCATAGGGCGCGCCAATGTGTGGAGTCGTGCTAGGACTCCCTAGTCCTAGTAAGATTCCACCTCCCACATGGAATAGGAAAAGGGGAAGGGAGAAGGAGAAGTAAGGGGCGCTCCCTTTCCCTAGTCCAATTCGGACCAGTCCATGGGGAAGGGGCGCGGCCACCCTTGGGGCATTTCTCTCCTTTCCCGTATGGCCCATTAAGGCTCAATACGAATTCCCGTAACTCTCCGGTACTCCGAAAAATACTCGAATCACTCGGAACCTTTCCGATGTCCGAATATAGCCTTCCAATATATCGATATTTATGTCTCGACCATTTCAAGATTGTCGTCATGTCCGTGATCTCATCTGGGACTCCGAACAAACGTCGGCCATCAAATCACATAATTCATAATACAAATCGTCATCGAACGTTAAGCGTGTGGACCCTACGGGTTCGAGAACTATGTAGACATGACCGAGACACATCTTCGGTCAATAACCAATAGCGAAACCTGGATGCTCATATTGGCTCCTACATATTCTACGAAGATCTTTATCGGTCAAACCGGATAACAACATACGTTGTTCCCTTTGTCATCGGTATGTTACTTGCCCGAGATTCGATCGTCGGTATCATCATACCTAGTTCAATCTCGTCACCGGCAAGTCTCTTTACTCATTTCGTAATACATCATCCCGTGACTAACTCATTAGTCATTTGCTTGCAAGGCTTATTATGATGGGTATTACCGAGAGGGCCCAGAGATACCTCTCCGACACTCAGAGTGACAAATCCTATTCTCGATCTATGCCAACACCACAAACACCTTCAGAAACACCTGTAGAGCATCTTTATAATCACCCAGTTACTTTGTGACGTTTGATAGCACACAAGGTGTTCCTCCGATATTCGGAGTTGCATAATCTCATAGTCAGAGGAACATGTATAAGTCATGAAGAAAGCAATAGCAATAAAACTAAACGATCATAGTGCTAAGCTAACGGATGGGTCTTGTACATCACATCATTCTCCTAGTGATGTGATCCCATTCATCAAAAGACAACACATGTCTATGGTTAGGAAACATAACCATCTTTGATTAACGAGCTAGTCTAGTAGAGGCATACTAGGGACACTCTGTTTTGTCTATGTATTCACACATGTATTAAGTTTCCGGTTAATACAATTTTAGCATGAATAATAAACATTTATCATGATATAAGGAAATATAAATAACAACTTTATTATTGCCTCTAGGACATATTTCCTTCACGCCCGTCTGCAGCCGCATGGACCATGGAGCCACAGGTCATGGACGTCCCTTGGCGGCTCGCGGACAGAGGCGGGTGGCGCTTGGCGGCGTGCGAACACGGGCGGCACACCAAGGCGGGCACAGGCAGCGGCGACCGATGGCGTGGGCGCACACGAGCGGAGCTAGACGGTGCGCGATCGCAGGTGGCGCGCCGAGGCTGGCACAGGCAGCGACGACCCGTGGCGTGGGCGGACAGGGGCGATGGCATGGGAGGACGAGGGCGGCGGCGTGCGTGGACGCGGGAGGTGGCAGGCGACGTTCGGCGCGTGCGGACGCGGCGGCGCGTGGAGGCGGGCACATGAATCGATGGTTGCTGGTGAGGTGAGCGATGGTTGTCGGTGCAGAGAGAGAGAGAGAGAGAGAGAGAGGTGGGCAAAGGAGAGGACAGAGATGAACGAGGGGAGAGGATAAGGTGGGGGCCAGTGGGTGGTGGTGGGCTAGCGGGTGGGCGCGTGCACGGGTGGGTCGGGGCGCGTGTGGTGCGAGGAAGGGGCTCGTGCGGTCAGCGCAGATCGTGCCATGTCACCGATCGACGAGATAGATCCGCGTGATGTGTTTCTTCTTTTCCGTCTGTCTTTTTATTCCGAGACAACAAAGTGCGTATTTTGCCGTGTGTCTAATTTTGTCGTCTGTTTTTTTTACAGACGACAAAGTGCTCACTTTGTCGTATGTAATGAAAAAGACAGACGGTGAAGCATACTTTGCCGTCTATAAGTAAAAACACAGACGGCAAAGTATGCCGTTCTTTGCCGTCAGCAGCTACCAACAAAATTGGTCTTTGCCGTCTGTCTCGGAAAAAAGCTGACGGCAAAGAACAGTACTGACGGCAAATCTCTTATTTCCTGTAGTGGCAGCGGAAATACAATGCGGTAGATCAAAACTCAATCAAGCACTTTAAGAAGGCACATAATTATCAAGGTAAGATGCAATGATAGCACGAGTGTAATTTATCACGGGCTTTACATTAACGATGGTAATGCAGCAGGCTAACAAGAATAGAAACATGAGAGAAAACAAGGGTAGAGTTTGTGAAGGATAAGCACGAGGAAGAATTCTGACTAAGTAACAAAGATCTACACGGTGACAGGTAAACAGTCTAAACGACATTAGAGCAATGAATAACATGAAAGACTGGTGTCACCAACTGACTGATGAGAAAGATACTAATTAACAAACAGCACAATTAGGACAGCAGACAAGATATGACTGAAAGATTTGCAACGAGCAAATAAAGATCGGGTAAACTATCATCACTGAGCACGAAAGTAAACTGCCGAAAGTAATGCAGTCAAGTAGATTGAACCAGTGGTGCTCGATGGCGACAGCTTGATTTGGTAGGCCAGTTCGCCCTTCTGCCAAAGGACTACGTCGAGTTGGAGGGGATGTGACTTAACACGGAAGATAAACTCTCTTTACCCTATTCTCCTTCAACTCGGAGCTGATCAGACTCCAGTTGATTTCACTCGTGGTAGATACTTGTCGTCGATCTCCAAACCTTCGGTCGACCTTCGCGAACCACAATCACTCTTGGTTGCTGAAGATCTAGCTCGGTGAAGACAACCACTCTTCAACACTCGAGCCGAAACCTATCCGTCTAGAGAGTGCGCAGCTCTCAAGAGTAATAGGTACAAGAACTCTCACTCACAACTATTGTGATGCTAAACCACTGTCTAAGTTTGGGCTCTTGATTTTTCTCTCGATGGATCTTAAACTCAAATCCCTCAGAGAGGGGATGCTCAGTCGATCTTCTCAGAAATCTTAAGCGGAGCAGCCAACGAACAACATTGGAGTGGGGTGGCTATTTATAGCCGCAACCTTCCCTGAAGGGAAATAACCAAATTGGACATGTGGAGGAGCCAATGTACGAACTACACGAGTCCAACGGTCGGATTTTTTAGCACAACGGTAACATTACTTGCGGAGCAAGTAAAGATAACTCCTCTGTGTGAAAAGATATCTCCTGCAGCATGAAGAACAACGTCTACTGCTGTTAGGTAATCATTCAGAGCATAAAGAGATTTCTCTCGCATCTTTCATAGGTCTTGGTCTAAACATCATAGTGGATCCTAAGCTTCGAGAACCTATACCCATTTTAATAGTACGGAGGTCCTATGACTCAAATAATTGGAAGAAGAACAACGAAATGAATACTACGTCTTTGTCTTCGACTTCCATTCGCTATAGTCATTTTCCTTCGGACAGAAAATTCCGAACTAATTGCTTCACGTCATCAATAACTTTTCGAGGGGCTAACTTATTCACATCAATCTTCTCGCCTACATATCTTCTGTAGATGTAGATCATTTTTCTCACCAGCGCAGATATACTTCGGTGAAGTTCCTCGGACTTAGCACCGGAGACAACATTCTCTTCGGTTCTGTATGGACTCTTTCTCTCTGTATGCACTAGCAAACAAATCATTCCATACATGTTTCTGTCAACAATCTCCAAAACACACGAAGGCAAATATTGCACCAACACCTCATCCACCTCATCTACCTCTCCCATGAAGATCAAGGCCTCCATGTGAGAAGACCCCCTAGTGGGTATCAACTATCAAGACCACTATCTAGGGAAGATCTATCTTGGATTCAAGACCGCGTCTCCTTCATAGGATTTGGGATGAACTCTACCATGTACCATTGTTCCGTTTGATTGTTCATGTACCTTGTGGATCTTATGTGTTTGTTGGTTTAGTGGACGTGTGACTGGACTTGTTCATGAGTGTTCCTATTGTGATTTCTCCGTGTTTTCCCCTCTTGTTCTTCGCGTTCTTCCTTGAATCCACCTCCAATTCATGAACATCGGGATAAGTCGAGGCACTTTGGCATGGGCCCTACATCACCTAGTTTAGCTAGGCGCTGCTTTAGGTTTTCACCTAGTTTTCCTCAATAAACCGAGCAACCCTTTTTATTTTCTTCTTTTTTGGCACTCGCCTTATGCAGTGCATTCCTCCTTTGGGGTGTTACTTGTAATACCTCCTTTGATTAATGGATTTGGCAGCTCCCCCGCCAACATTATAAAAAAATATTTCATGTTTTACCTTAGTGGTCCACAGCCTAGCTGCAGTCTACACCAAAGGCCTATGTGTTTGACTGGCCGGACGGCACCGTTTGACACAAAGAGTTCCCCACATTCCTGACTTATTTCTGATCTTGGAAAATAAGGGCAACACCAACGCAGCGACCCATTTTGTCCATTTGGTTACTCTGGACGAAAAATTTAGCCCAACGAGGCGACCCAAACGGACAAAGTGTTAGCCTGTTGTTTGTTTATTGTCCACCCCAACCCAAACTTGACGCAAATATGAGCTACAAATGGGTACGAAACGGACATAAGCGGATGCTCCCGTCCTCATCTGTCATCCGCTTGTGTCCGCCCTGGTCCCACGTATTAGTGACTGCGCATGAGCTTGGCTTCTGCCTCCACAACTGCCACAAAGAGGAGCAACACCACCGACGAGGCAACCTGCGCAGGCCGCGCCGCGCTCACCGGCGAGCTCCAGCGCCACCTCCCATTCCGAGCTGAGCCCTCCACCATCAGCGCACCGCACATCGTGCGCGTCCACGTCGTCATCTTGTCGCCCGTGGCGGAGCAGCCGGCGATGTGGACGCTAGAGCTCATGTGCGGGGGCTTCTCCGCGCGCTTGGCCGCCCCATGAAGGAGGGCCCCATCACCTTCCTAGCGCGGCAAGTGCTCGTAGGGCTCGAGGCCCTACATGCGCTCCGCGCCGTGCACCCCGACCTCAAGCCAGCTAGGCAAGTCCTACTGCGGCGGGGGGGGCTAATGGCTTGATTGGGGCCGAAGGAGCCCGACAGCACGAGTGGGGGCGGAGGGGCCCGACGACGCAAGGGGGGCAGAGGGGTCAGCGGCGCGTGGGGTGCGGAGAGGCACGGCGGCACAACGGGAGCGAGGGGGACAGACGGCGCGAGGGGTGGAGGGGCAATGCGAGGAGGTGATGCCGACGCTGCTGAGCAAAGGAGGCACTCGCCTATGTTGTTGTTGTGCGCTTTTCCGCTCTCACGTCGTGCGTTGGGTTTGTTCACCATCTGCGTGTCTCCGCCGCATGTCTGCTAGGCAGACGGGCAACCCAAACGTACAAAAGACAGACAAATATGTGTCCATTTGGGTCACTGCCTTGGAGTTGCTCTAAGACGCTCATTTTAGGTAAAGTGCAATACTATTCGTGAGTGCTTTATTTTGTTTCTTTGAGGGAGAGAGGGAGGGGGAGACAGATAGATCATGTAATGTCAAAGAAGTCCTCACCCCCACGGACCGCCTCGTACTCCAGGCGGGTGAGGTCGGCGTCGACCCGGTGTCCTCCTACAGGCACAGCGGGAGACTCGACGCGGCCCGTCCAGTGGGCCGTCCGGCGCCGTCCATCCACGAACGGGCTGAGCTTCGGGTTGCGGTCCAGAACCACGAGACAGGTACCCTTGTGCTCCGCGACTCCCCTGCCCGATGCTCATTTTCTGCTCTAGAGTCTGCCCCTCTCGGTCACCTAGCTATGGTCACGGCCGACTCGGTGATAGTTTTCAAGGGGGGTGGATCCCCCCTTAGTCCAGATTGAGGCCATTCGCGCTCAAAAGATTCTCGAGCAGAAGTTGGCGGAGTCCCGCGCCTGCCCTCTCCGGGCTCCTGCCACCGAGCCTACTCCCTCCCACCCATCTGTGTCCTCTATAGTTGGCGTGGAAATCTGTGGTCACACTCGTTCTCGCACGGCAGCTCTCCGGGCACTAAGTACCTCCCTCATCCTGGGGTCAAGTAGCCCCTAAACATCCATGGTTTCGGCCATGATGGTCGGCGCTGCCAACTCATCGAGTATATGCGCGATGAGAGGATTGACATTGTTGCCATACAGGAAACCATGCATACTAATTTTTCTCTTCCGGAACTGGAGCATCTGAGCTCCCATCTCTTTGCTTGGCACTGGCTCTCTTCTAGTGGGACGACCGGTCACTCAGGTGGCATCCTTCTGGGTATGAAGGATGCCACCTTCGACATTGGGTGCATGGACAGGAGTGAGTTTTACGTTAGCATGAAAGTCTTCAAAAGGGCCATCAACTTCATATGGGAGATTGCCGTTGTCTACGGCCCTGCGGACCACCGTCGATCCGAGTCCTTCCTCGCGGAGCTGCGCAAGAAGGTCTCGTCTACTCCCCTTACAGTCGTGGTTGGAGGCCGCCTCAACCTCATCCGATGTGCCTAAGACAAGAGCAACTACCATGTGAACCTCCCGCGGATGCAGCTCTTCAATGACTGCATTGCGGACCTTGGCCTTCGCGAGTTAGATAGGGTTGGTGCCAGATTCACCTGGACCAACCGTCAAGACAATCCTACATGGTCTGTCCTCGACCCTGTTTTGGTGGCACCGGAGTGGGAGCTTTGGTGCCCCCTTGCACCCCTTAGGGCCATCACCCGGATTGGCTTTGATCACGTTCCCCTCCTGCTCTCTTCGGAGAATGACCACCCCCCCTCCTCCACCTCGCTTCCGGTTTGATCTCTTCTAGCTGAACCAGATAGGTTTTGCAAATGCGGTCCACGCGCGCTGGGTTTCCGTGAGGGTCTCGCCGCATCGGCGCTTCTCCGTCGTTGATTCTTGGCATTTCTGTGACATGCTCGCTCGCTAGTTTATGAAGGGTTGGGGCGCCAACCTAGGCCGCAATATCCAAGAGCATAAGAGATGCCTTCTCGAGTCCATACAGGCCCTTGACCTTCGGGCTGACACTCCAGGTCTCTCCTCTGATGAGTGGCTACTCCGGTACGATCTTGAGGATCAGTTGAGGGTGACTTACACCAACGAGGAGGCCTTCTGGCGTCAGCGTGGTACCTAGCGTTGGGTGCTCCGTGGTGACGCCAATACCGCATACTTTCAAGCCATCTCCAATGGGCGACGTTGTTGCAAAACCATCCCGCTTCTATGAGACGATGACACCCTCATCCAACAACCGGTTGCATCCGCGCTCACGTTTACGGCTTCTATAAAGCCCTTTTCTCGACCTCTCCTACGGGTCTGCCCCCCTACTTCTGGGATGACCTCCGGCGCATCTCCGACGTGGAGAACGCGGCGCTCCCTTCTCTGAGGACGAGGTGTGGGTGGCCATCAAGGGTATGAACTCGTCCACCGTGCCTGGCCCCAATGGCTTCCCCGTGAAGTTCTTCCAGACTTTCTGGGACGTCATCGAGCCCGAAGTGATGACCCTTTTCGAGCAATTCTATGTGGGCTCCATAGATCTGTCTCGCCTTAACTATGGGGTTACCACTCTCATCCCCAAGGTGCTAGGGGCCTCGGACAATCGCCAATTTCGTCTGATCACGGTAACCAGTGTGAACTTCCGCATTCTGGCTAAGGGGTGCGCCAATAGGGTGACCCTGTTAGCGGATTGTATCACCCATCCAAATCAATCGGCCTTCATCCAAGGTTGGTCTATCTTGGATGGTGTCTTGGTCCTCCACGAAGTCCTGCACGAGCTGCGCATTAGGTGACAGTGTGCGGTCTTCTTGAAGATCGACTTCCATAAGGCCTACGACACGGTGTCCTGGACCTTCCTCCGGGAAGTTCTCCTCCAGAAGGGTTTCGATGATCAATGGGTCACCCGGGTCATGCAGATGGTCTCGTATAGGCGTACCGTGTTTAACATTAATGGGGAGATTGGGCCCTTCTTTCCCACCCTCTGTGGAGTAAGGCAAGGCGACCCCTTCTCCCCATTCTTGTTCAACATGGTGGTCGACGTCCTAGCTACCATCTTAGATAAGGCTAAGGCGGTTAGCCATATTCGTGGCGTTGTCATGCATTTGGTGGGAGGGGGAGGGGTCTCCCTCCTACAATATGCGGATGATACCATTATCATGGTGGAGGGATCTGATGACAATTCCTCCTCCTGTGCTTTCAACAGATGTCCGAGCTCAAAATAAACTTCGACAAGAGCGAAGTAATGATTCTAGGTTACTCTCCCGATGACTACCAGCACATTGTCGATCGCCTTAATTGCCAGCTTGGGTCCTTCCCCACATCCTACCATGGGGTACCCATCAGTGACTCTCGGCTTTTCGTAGCCGAGCTCCGCCTGACAGTGACCAAACTTCAGCATCGGATCAAGCCCTGGTAGGGCAGGTGGCTGTCGAATACGCCTGCACTGTCCTCATCAACTCATCCTTGTCCAGCCTACTCCTGTTCTAATGAGCTTCTATAGCCTCGACGAGACCCTACACCATGAGATCGCCAAGTATCAGGCTAGATTCTACTGGGTTGGTGAAGACGATAAGCAGAAATACCACATGGTACGTTGGCCTGACATTTGCAAGTCGTGGGACCAAGGAGGACTAGCGATCATGTCCTCCAAGCGTATAAATATTTCCTTGCTAACTAGATGGCTTTGGCGGATTGCAAATGGCGAATGAGGTCTCTCGCTTGACATTATCCAGAACAAATATCTTCGGGGCCAGCAGCTTGCGTTCTGCCAACGCACTGGCGGTTCTCAGTTCTGGTAGTCCATTATCCAGCTGTTCTCCGTCCTTCGCATTGGTATGTCCATCACAGTTGGGTCCGGATATTCGACCCTGTCCTGGTTCGACATATGGGTTAGGGATCTCCCGTTTGCAGTCCGCTTCCCGGACTGACTTATTCTCCTCGCGGTGGAGCCTAGGATCTCCGTCAAGGTCGCCCTTGCTGACTTAAGGCACCTCGCGTTCCGTCGACCTTTTGGTCCTTCGGATGTAGATGCTTGGACCGAGATGCTTGATTGCATCGCCCTTCAGACTCCCGACGTTGACATCGTCTCAGATCGTATCTCTTGGCGGTTGGAACCCTCAGGCCGATTCTCCACCAAGTCTCTACCAGGCCATCGCCCCCACGCCGACGCCCGAAGCCCTCACCGTCGTTTGGGCCATTAGACTGCCGCTCAAGATCTGAATCTTCTTGTGGCAATGGATTCGAGGATATATACCTTCATGGGTGGAGGTACTCAAACGCAATGGCCCGGGGGACGGAATGCACCCCTTTTGCCGTACAGAGAACTCAAATCACATCTTCTGCTCCTGCGTGTCGGCCCCATTCCTTTGGAGCTCTTTCCGCGGAGTCGTCGGTAGGCACCGGTGCCAACTTCCCCGGCCTCTTTGCAGAGATTTAGACCTCCCCCACTTCAACCCACCACCTGTGGTGGCTGACCATTGGGTGCTCGCTTGGACGCTCTGGACGTCCCGCAATAAGTTTGTGATTCAACATGTCCATCTTCAACGTGCCACTGACGCTATGTTTAAAATGTGTCGATACCTGTAGTTTTGGCGGCCGCTTAACCACTCTCAGGACCGAGGCACCATCAACAACATCATCGCCGACCTTCGCTCCATGGCCCTCCGCTTGGCACCGCCAAGCCGGATTAGCCTTGTTGAGGCCCGTGTCACCGCCTCTGTGTGTTTATTTTTTCTTAGGGCTTGTTGAGTTGTGCCCTCAGAACCCTCATGTACTATCTTTAGTGACTCCTTGTGTGCGTGTATGTGTGAACCCTCATGTACTATCTTTAGTGACTCCTTGTGTGCGTGTATGTGTGAACCCTCATGTACTATCTTTTGTGACTCCTTGTGTGCGTGTATGTGTGCGGTGAACATTTGTCGAATATTGTGCTCTCATGGTTTGCTTTATACTCCCTTCGTTCCTAAATATTTGTCTTTCTAAACATTTCAAATGGACGACAACATACGAATATTTGTTTTTCTAAATATTTTAAATGGGCAACAACATACGAATGTATGTAGACATATTTTAGAGCGTAGATTCACTCATTTCGCTCCGTATGTAGTCAATTGTTAAAATCTCTAGAAAGACAAATATTTGGATACGGAGGAGTATATAAAGGGGAGTGGAAGCCTTTTTGTTAAGAAGTCCTCATTACGGTCCATTTGAATCAGTCACCCAGCCGGTTCATACATGTTGGCCCGAATAAAGTACTACGCTGATCCAATCATCATCCAATAAAGTAAGGTTTATGACGCTGGTTCAATCATCCAATATATGCAGACTCGTTCAGTACACTACTATTTCCAGAATAAAACAGCAAAAAGAACCTACATATCCTACAATATCGAGCTACACATAAAATTAACTTTGAATGAGACTTGCTCCACCAAACCAGTATCGACATTAGAATTTCTCTATTGCTACAGTATGACTGCCTTTTCTTTGACAGGAAGGGCAATCTGCTTATTCTTCCCTACGCTATGCTACACATGTTATTTTTGTCACGCTTTTGAACAATTTCCGGTTCCGGCAGCGGATTAGAAGAATTTCTCGAAGTCCTCAGCTGGCTGGCTCCAAACATCCATGAAACCTAAAAGAACCAAAGCGGGAAATAAATCTTCAACTCCGCGGGAAAATTGACCCACATTGTTACCAACAAACTTTTACAAGTACACAATGTTAACAATAATACGTAAAATATGTTCATGTTCGTGTCTGTTACTGTTAGAATAAAATGCTAATGCAAGATCATAGACGGACCTACCACCCACTCCGCACCCACCACACCCGCTCGCCCCCCTTCCTCCTCCCCTGCCCCGCCACACCACCACCGCCGACGCCCCCGCCACCTTCTCTCCACCAACCATCGCGCTGCAAGCCAACTCCGCATGGCGGGAGCGGACAGATCCATCGGAGTGCGGCGAAGAGGGGAGGAGGGGATCCGAGTTCCCCTTCCCCACATCTACCAAGCGTTCCCAGATCTGTTGAAGCCTATCGCTCTCGTCTCACCGGAGGAGCTTGCGGCAACGCGAGCGCAGCGCTGGAGGGAGCGGGCGACCCGGATCCGCGACGATGTGGTCTCCTGGATCGAATGCACCAGGGATTGGAAGGAGGCGGAGGAGGCCGCTCTGGAAGACTCGGATCCACACAGCAAGAGGTATGCTCAAGTCTGCAAACTCCATGTGGATCGCGAGCTCCTGAATTTGGCTTGGCGAATCTACTTCGAGGGCACGAGGGAGGAGAAGAGAAGGATGCCACACCCTGCAGAGCCGCCATCAGCGTTTGTCGCCTGGGCGAGGAACAAAGCACGCTCTGGAGGTCCAGCTCCGGAGGGGCGCTGGAGCTGCATCACAGGTCTGATGCCGACCAGAGTGCCACCGGAACCAGAACCAGTGGATCCGCTCCCTTTCCTGTCTCCAACTCCGACGCTGGACTAGGTGTCCTCCTTGCTAATCCTCCAGTTGTGCCTAAAACAACTGAGCCCGTGGAGGATTTTGCCTACTTTGCTGCTAATCTCTGGACGATGAACAGCTCTGGGACTCGTGCGTCGTGCTTCTCCTCTTATCACCGCAATCACAGTTGCAAGCATAGTGGGAGCAGAACTGTGGATCCCCTTTCTGTTGTAGATTCTAGCCTGGGTGATTATGCAGTTTCAAGAGACACGTTTCTGTGCATTCAGGGGCAGAGAATCAAGGCGATAGGTCAGGTGGACAATGACATGGTGAATGATCCTCTGCTCCGCAAAAATCTCACGATTGCTCCTGCTCAAAATGTCGGGGCGGTGAAGAATTTGGTCTGTGATGCCCAAGCAGTTCTGGTTCTGCAGCAGTCAGGGGGTTTCAGACTTTCAGTTTTCGTCAGAAGGCCGATTGCGTCCAAATTCAAAATCGTCAATAGAATGACATGGACGCCACCTCAACTTTCCGAGTGCCCAGCTGCCATGGGTACCATGCGGAAGAATTCCATCGTCGGCTCTAGGGTGGTATTTATACCCCCCAAGGAGGAAGCCCTAACCCTGATCCTCATCCACCCCTTCCCCCTCAATCCCGTGCCGCCGCCCCAGCTCCGCCCCTCGCGATGTCTGAAGGTGGGCGAGGACGCGGCCACAGTAGGAACAAGGGAGGGAGAGAAGAGAACAGCAACACCAATACTTGGCGACATGATCAAGCTCTGATGCAGCCGCCGACCAACCCTCAGCCGCAGGGAGCGCCACCGCCGTGGGGTTTCCCGGGCAGTTTCCTCCTCCATACCAGCATCAACAATGGGGAGGGCCCCCTCCTCAGTGGTTTGGCCCGACTCCACCGCAGCTGAATCAGCAACAGAGCCATCTGGGGCCTAGTGGTTCATCTGATTCAAGCGAGCCCCTGCCTGGTTCTCAAGGTGGGAACAGAAACCAATCGAAGAACTCCCAGAAGAAAGGTAGATGCTGCTCCCAAAATTGCTCCTACGGGTCTGATGTCATATGCTCCAGTTTTCTGCTATAGCTGCGGTGATCCTGGACACCATGTAGACAAATGCGAGCGTCCTAAGGCCTGCTTCATCTGCAAGATGATTAATCACAAAGTGGAGGCCTGCCCCATTAGGAAAAAGCCTCACACTTCTGCCAGATATGTGGGGAGCGTTGCACCTGGGCTGGGATTCTACCACCTAGACACCCCAGATGCCAATGCCCAACACCAAGGAGCTCTGACTAATGTTGGAATTGTTCTAGTGGAGCAAGGAGAGGTCTCTAAAGAAGAATTGTCTAAAGAATTTGTTGATATCTACAAGACCAACTGGCCCTGGCCCATCAATGCCTTAGATGAATGGTCTTTCTTGGTCAAATTCCCCCCTGAGATTGATGTGGTTCAGGTAGCTGGTTATCCATGCTTTGGACTTAAAAAGGAAAATGTCATTGTTAATGTGGAAGTTTGGAAAGGCAATGTGGAGCCTGAGGAGGATCTGCAAGATACTTGGATTAAGATCAGGAAAATGAATCCAAAATTGTGTAACTGGATGATTCTTGATCAAATTACCTCCATTCTTGGAGTGCTGCTGGATGTAGACTGGCAGCATAACTTCAAATCTTTTTATGAGACTTTCAGGGTCAAAATCTCTTGCAAGGATCCCTCAAAAATCCCCAATGAAAGACTCTTTGGAATCCAGGAGAGTATCTACAAATTGTTGATTGAAGTGGAGCCTCCTGGAAATGATGATGCAAGGACTGGCTCCTCCACCAACCCTGCCCTTGACACTACTATGTCTCTGACATCTGGTTCAAGAGAGAACACTGCTGGTGAGAACAGATCTCAAATGAGCTCAAGGTCGGATCTGAGTCTGGCTCTGGAACCAATACTCACAGATCCCAAAACCTTGATGTTGAAAACATGGACATGGACTCCTCTCCAATCTCCATGCTCAAATCTCATCTCCCTGCCTCTCAATACACTGAAAGGAACAGGACTCTAGAATCACTCCTAAAAATTGGACTGGATGAAGCTGAAGGCTTTAACCTGCTTAGGGAAATGGAAATGCTTGATGATGAAGACCTCATGAATGAAGAAGAGCTGCTAGAAAAAGAACATGTCATGCCTGAAGATGATCGGCTGGGTAGTGAATTTCACATATCTGATCACTGCGAAAACTCCCTGCCAGGAAATGATCTATTTGAGCCATCTGTTTGTGTTAAAACTGACACCCCCCAGGAGAAGAATCCAACTAGCCAAGATCCTGATGCAGTGGCTGCTCAATACAATGAAAATTTCCCTGTTCTCCCCGACACTGAGAAAAACAAGCATAAATGGGGCCCTGTCCAAGCCACACGTACTAGTGCTAGATGTGCTGGAGACAAAAGGACCATTGTTGAGAAAGTTCAGCAACTGAAAGGGATTCAGAACCTGGAGGCTCAGAATAAGCTTGGTATGAATAAGTCCACTTTCTCATACTTTAATAACCCAAATTTTATTTCTGTTGCTTCTTCAATAGGAGTATGTGTAGATGAAGTTAATGTTAGTAATGCTGCTGATATAGTGTCTCGGGACAAGACTGGGTGTTGGCCCTGAGACACCAAAACAAGATCAAGTAGGTAATATAAACCTTGCTCCTGACTCACCTACCAGCCATAATGAGGGGCTTTGGTCGCTAGTATGTAGAAATAGACGGGGCAAGCACCTTAAGAAAAAACTTTTATCATGAATGCTCCTGGAATATCAGAGGGATTTCTGCTGCAGGCAGAAAAACCCTAATTATAGATACTCTAGCTAAAACTCATGCATCCATTGTTGGGTTCCAAGAGACTAAGCTAGAATCTTTTTCTAGCAATTATTTAAAATCACTGGTTGGCACTAGAGATTTTGCTTGGCATGCTCTTCCTTCCAAAGGTTCTGCTGGAGGGATTCTAATGGGAGTAGATTAAGATGTTTTTGATGTGATTACCTGGTCTTAGCTGGACTTTTCTGTCAGCTGTGTGGTCAAGTTTAAAGCTAGTGACAAGATTTTAAGAGTAGTCACTGTCTATGGCTCCCCCTATGTAGAAGGAAAAGAGTCTTTCTTATCAGAACTGCATACTCTTTTTATTGATAACACCATCCCCACCCTTGTT
>LR738714.1:321738554-321755480 GCA_902687465.1 Secale cereale
ATCAGATCCCCACTATGTCAGATCGTAGACAAGCTTAGTGTTCCTACTAGGTGTGGTAGCACTCTCATGAAGAGTCTTTGAAACAGACCTCATGGCTACATTCACCAACCATTATCTCAACGATAATGTTTCTCGTGTTGCCCGGATGCAAACAGGTTACATAATAAGCAATATCACTATATTGCATATCTTGCAAGTCAAATCATGCGACTGATTTGTTCAGCAGGTCTCTACCAACTTCTATGTTTTGGTAGGTGACGACTTCGAATTTTGCAAGAATCAGGGGGAGTATCTTCCTGAATTGTTCCTGTTCAATGCATCATATTATACTCTTTTCCCTTCATGAGTTTACTTTATAGGTTCTCATAAAGGTTTTTAATGAGGTAATATCAACATGAGATCATATGTCATACTTTCTGTTTCCCCACCGGGGTTTTTGGGAAAGTATATATGACATATTTATTGTGCTCTAAACTCTATGAGTTTTCTCGAATTGAGTTGAAAGAGACAGCAAACATTATATGTTGCGGCATTTTCTCCTTATTTTTCCCACTGGGTTTTTGAAGGAGTTTTGGCAACATATCGTACACTATACTCCTCATATTTTTCCCACAGGGTTTTTGGAGGAGATTATTCCAAGGATGGTCGATCGCAAGTACAAGGAAGGATTAGGGGGAGTGTTAGGATTTAATTAATTCTCTTAATTAAAGGGATAATCCTCCCTATGTAATATCTCGTGCGGTTGTCTCGGCAACCATCGCGACCCACTCTCACGCCCCTGCGAACGGACACATCTCTTCGTTCGCATCCGTTCACTTGTATATATACTGCGATCGTCAATGGAATAAGACAAGGTTGATTCATTTGCCTCGTTTCAATCTAACAATTTTCATGACAAACTACAGTCGATACCACATATTTATATTATTTACACCTAAACCTCATTTTTGTACGTAAAAATGCTATACTGCATAAGGGCAGCTCCAACGCAGTTCATAAAATCAGACACACCAAACGTTTGCGGACACGTCCGGACATGTCCGTGGACAGCGGGGGCGGCCATCCAAGCCTATGCACCAGGATATTTCACAAACAGACGAAATTCGTGCAAATCGGACAGAATTTAAGCAAGTTTCATATATTACAAGCAAATCGGATGCTATTTAACAAGTTCAACTATTTAAAATAAACTAAACTAAACTAAACTACGCGAGGCACGGGAGGGCATCCACGTACACATGACCTTTGAGGCCGCATGCGCCTCCATCACCATCCGGTCCGTCGTCGTCCTTCCAGCAGCGGACGGCCTCCCAGGAGTCATGGCATCGCTAATCGGTTGCCGTCTCGCGCAAACGATCGGCCGTGCCAGCAGGGTTTGGACTGGCCCTTGCCCTTGCCGGCGAGGGCACGAGCGGCGAGGTCGAACTCAGCCAGCCTGATCTTGTAGAGCTGGTCTCTAGTGCACGGTGGTCCTTGACCGATCCTCAGCCCCGGCCAACGCGAGGTCTGGGTCGGTACACACCCAATCCGGCACCCCGTCCGACTTCACGAAGGCCAAACTGCGCGCCGTTCCCGGCGCTTCTCGGTTGCCGCCTTGTCGGCCTCCGCTCTGGTGCTCCAGACCATGCGCCGCTACCATAAGCTAGTGAAGGAGGCGGCCGCGCGCATTGTCGATTGCCAGGGAGGACGCGAGATCGCGCACCACCGGGTCAGGGATGGCGGCGCCACCTGCTTGCCCCGCTCCATCTTGACGCGGTTGTGCGGCGGGGATGTTGGCTCCTTGATGCGGATGGGTCACACCGGCAACTATGGCGCTAGACCATGATCGAAGAGCGACCGCTCAAGCAGCAGTTGGAGCGCGCATACTCCACGTACGTCAGCGCGGCCTTAGGCGAGGAGGAGCGATGCTGCTGCTCCTCATCGTTCGTTGGAGATCACCACCTCCTTGATTGCGGGCGCCGGCAGAGTGGTGGGCGTTGACGCCAGGAGACCGTTGGCAGTGGCGCCACGCCGGGTATCAAGCTACCAACCGCTGAGAACCAGCCAGATCCGTTGTGGCGTTGTCAGACTTGACCATCTCTGCGGTGCACAAAGGAGAGGAGGGGAGAGGATGTGTGGAGTGGAGATGGGGTTTGCCGGCGAGGGCTGACTACTTAAATAGTTGGGCCACGCGGACCGATGCCACTTCCATGCGGGCGTAGCGGCCCGAGTAGGCTTCTCGGTCGCCAGCCGTCTGGTCATGTCGGTCTGACCGGCATCAACGCTAGTAGGCGACTGTCCGGTCACGTCTCCTCTGAGCGGCAATGAATGCACCACGAGGCTTCTAGAGCGGAACACGCAGCAAGGGTTTTGGCTGGGACCAGACCGGACACCTACGTGGTGGATGTCCGAATGGCCGCAAACCCTTACAGGTTTGCCTCCAATTTGTGGGCACAACATTGGATGGCAAAAAGTGTCTGGACCGCTCTGATCGGACGTTTAGCGGCGTTTTGATGCACGGTGTTGAAGATGCCCTAAACTAAGGGTTTCGCTGATTTATTTTGTGAAACTTAGATCGAGGTATATTAGAATAAGTGGTATAATAAATTTGTTTAAGAGGTGTATTTTGAATGTGGGAGTACATACTCCCGAGGGTACAGAAAATTAGTCTATACTTCATCAATAATGACTAGATACCTCAAAGTCAGTTTCACGGTTTTATTTTTATTTTTTTGAATTAGGGGCTGTTTGGTTGCCACCCTGGGAATCATGCCTGAGAAATTTGTGTGCTGCCGGAGAATCTTGTGATTTTTGCCTGGCCAGGCAGGTTTGAGAGGTGCTATTTCGTTGGCAGCCTGGCCTGCCAAGTGCTTAGGTACAAGATGCTTTGCTATTTAAAAAATAGACTACCGTGGGTGCCTTTGTTGCAGAAGTTCTCCCCCGAGCCCTCAGGCAGCGTCCAGGCGCAAGAATTCGGAGGCCTGAGCCAGGCTAACTGCATTGCACATACTACGAGCCAGGCTAAGAGCATCTCTGGCAGATCCGGTATACTCCGTCCCACAAAAATAGGTTTACAGGATACCACAAAACGTTTTTTCGCATTTTTACAGTATGACTTTTGTTTTGGCAGAACAGATCCCGTAAAAATATTTTATGGTCCCGGCAAAATTGAACAAACCCCCCTAAAAACGTCCGCTAAATTACAATTGGGTCTGTCTCGACCGCTTCCACCACAAGAATCTCGTCAAGATGGACAGAGTGCCGGCGCTGGAGCTCACAACAAGACGCCATCCACATTGATCCCGCCACTGGAGCCAGGGCCGTCCATGGCCATGTGCGAAGCGTGCGACCGCACAGGGCCCCAAATTGTACAGGGCCCCCAATTTGATTAATCTCTCTAGGTACTTTTATAATTGGGCTTTTCCTTTTAGTTTCTGCAGCCCAGTTCCCATAAGCGCACATCGGATTAGTGGAATAAGTCCAATCCGTTCGCTTCGTCCCCGTCGCTACTCCGCCCGCCGCCACGCTCGTCGGCTAATCGCCCGCAAAGGCAGGCTGCAGGCGGCGTGCCGCACGCCCCACGGCAGCTTCAATACAGCTCAATCCTGATGAGGGTCAGATGCATCACCATCTTTCCAGCGGAAAATCAATTCACCATCTCCTTTAGGTACGTCCAAGGAAAAAGCCAACCCTAAACCTTATTTAATCTAGGCTATTTTATCTAAATCAATTAATTTTGCTCCTTTTTTTCTGTCCGTGTGCATCAATTCATCAGTTGTGTAAGTCATCTGTTCCTTAAACTTGATTAGAAAATAGTGAACCACTGTGACACGATGCATTTGCACAATAGTTGCGTGGCGGCAAACAGTCAATATCACCACCGCGCAAGAGCATAACTGATTAGTCCATCACTCTAACAGGTGCGCCTAAGACACAGTCATATTAAATTTAGATTAAAATTTATGTTCAAACATTATATTAGTGATTGTACATATTTATCTTAGCAAGCACTATATTGACTAATTATATTATCTCCGTTCATCTTGGTAAGCACTATATTAAAAAATTAAATCTTCTCAGCAGTTCATCGTTGCGAATACCATGAATAATTATAATTTATCTTGTTATTTTCATCGTTTATCAATTGGTTGGCTAGTTGCTCTAGGGGCACACATATTTCCAAATATTGTATGGAATAATATGTTTATAAGGTTATATAACGAAGAGCGTGTATATAATAGTTATGCAGTTACAAGAAAATTTTAAATTTTAGGGCCCAGCTTTTCATTTCGCACCAGGGCCCCAAATTTCTGGAGACGGCCCTAACTGGAGCTCACAACAAGAAGACGCCATCCACATCCATCCCGCGGCGGCGGCCGCGGCAGCAATTAGAGGGAGCAGGCAGCAGCAGCTAGCGGCGGTGGCTAGCTCGCAGCGCGGTGGCAGCAGCAGCAGCTAGCTAGCTAGCGGCGGCGGCAACGGCTAGCTAGCTAGCTAGCTCAGCTCGCGTAGCTCTCGCTCGCGGCACTCGCGCAGCGGCGACAGCCCGCGGGGCGGCAGCTAGGGTCCTGTGATCGCTGGCGTCGAGGCGTTCCGGCGAGCTCGCGCTGGGGGAGGCCGTGGCGGGAGCCGAAAGTTCCCTCCCGCCAACCATTTCTTAATTTTCAGGTCCCTCTAAAAATTGCACTGAATCCCGTAGATATAAATAAAACGGACTGAAATATGGAGGATCCCACAAAAACAAATTCCGGGACGAACGATTTTGCGGGATCTATTCCGGCCGGGAAAACGCCCTCTCCCGCAAACCGGTGGTTATTTTGCCGGATGGCCCGGTTTGCGGGATCTGCTAGAGATGACTGTGATTGGGGGTTGTCAGGTCAGGCTAGCGGTGGAAGCTTCAGGTCTCCAACCAAACAACTCTCAGGCAGCTACCAGGTTGTCCGGCCAGGCTAGTTCACGTCAGGGTGGCAACCAAACAGCCCCTTAATGAGGTATACTAAAAATAATAAAGAGGTATAACGAGTCTGCTAACAGGTATATTGAATACGGGCGTACATATTCCCAGGAGTACATAAAATTGGTGTGTGTGTAGTTACAACCACGTCTCATATACTACTTTATCATGTTTAGTATGTTCATATACTATATCTAAGATACTCCAAAATGATCTACATGAAAAAATTACAAGTGAGCCCGTAGTTTTTTTTATATTTGTGAACTACATACATGTTTGTACTTAAACTGAGTATGCTAACAATATGGTACATATGTACTACCTAAAAAGTGTGTGTATATATAGTATCCAAATATTCTTATATACTACTCCCTCCATCCCAAAATAAGTGTCTCAATCTTGGTACAACTTTGAGACACACACCTGTGATAGAGTACATACTACACACACTCCATATGATAGATACTACTTAGAACGCATGAGACACATGTGGGTGTAACTACGCCTGGTTGTAGGAAAAAATTGTTACTATACAGATATAGTTTTAGCCCACTGGCTATAATAAGTATATATAGTAACACTATTCATCACCCAGGGTGCATAATAAGTTATTTTGCACCCGGGGTAATTTTACGTCTGTTTCATAAAAAAAACTACGTTCGATATACAAATAGTTACATTCATATTGATTCACTACACCAAATTAGGTATAAGAAATGTAAGATATCAGTCATGAGACCATAAAAAATTTACATTTATAGGCATAGTTGTACTGTGTTTTTACGACGTAAAAAATTTTTTGACCAGCATACATTTTCTTACCTTCTCTTTTCACTTCGGACTTAGGACAAAATGTACGGGACGTAAAATGTGGTGTAGTGATGTAATAAGAGAGGTGAAGCACGCAGGGGCGGTAGGTTTAATTACTATACAGATATAGATGGTTTCTGAATGTAAGCAAACAGAGTTCAAGGTGGTGAAGCGCGCAGGGGTGCATGAGCGTGAGGCCTCAGGTTTGATTTCAGCCCACACAGCAATGAAAACATGCTTTACTTTTTTATCAACAAAAATTGCGATATAAGATAAAGGTCCATAGGTTTGTTTGAATCACAACTAATAAAAAGGTCAATATTCTGGGAATGGTTTGATTACCTCAAGCAAACATGGGCAAGGGTAACAAATTTGCATGTGGCAAGCTGGCCTTCTCTACGTAGGCTTAGGAAGGGGATGGTGGTCTAGGATTCAGAGTAAATGGGGGTTTAGTTTTGGGTGATAGAAGGGCTAATGTGCCTGAAACCCAAGCAGACGGTGTCTGATTTCATCCTGAGCAAGGTACAAAAGATACAAGAGATCTCATCTCTTTCTTGTAGTGGGAGCATTGCACAGACGAAACAGTGAACATACATTTACCCGCAACTATCAAGGTGCACTAGTTGCCAAGTTCCTGGGTCGAGGGACGAGAACGAGGGTCGAGGATCACCGGGTGGCCAATAACAGAGAACGACGGGGTATGCATCTTTTGCACGATAGGTGGAACGCATCCCCAACAGTTTGGGAACGATGATTCCGGGACGATAAGATGGGTCGAGAAACATGACCCGAGATGAAGGGAGTTTCGAGATGCAGAGGAGCATAAGGATGGCTAAATCACCATGAGTGAAAAAAGGTTACAATCAATTGATTACATTGTATGTAGGTGGCATGTCGCTAATTACATGGCTTGGCCTACGTTAGCCCTAACTTTTTCAGGCAAGTGTGAAACATCAAAATATCTCCCTCTAAAGTTTTCACAGCAGCTCAGGAAGTCAGGGGCAAATACCAGAGGGAGCCGCCGGTTCGGCACTTCGGCGCCACCTCTGCAACTATGCCTCCGTGGGGGCTTACCTGGTCGGCTGCACGGAGCCCGACTTCCAGGTCCGGCACAGCGGCAGCGAGATGCGGGACTGCAGCCACCGGGCACCACGTTCACGCCGGTGGAAGGCGGACATCATGGACTCCTGGACCTGGTAAGTCTCGATATCTCCATGAATCAATCCTTCCGTTTCCTGTTGGCGATGGGGAGTTGGTATAGAGATCTAGTGTTTTGCGCTTGCTGAATGGGATTCGTGATCCTAGTGTCTGGGTTGCGTCCCGGACATTGACTCGTGGTGTCCCACATGTCGGCCCCGACCCTCGATTTGGGTTGACGATCCCAGTTTGAGAATCGCTGCATCGTTCCCCGTTCCCCGCAACTATGATACTAATCTTAAGCAAGTACTCCAGTGCATCACAATGTGTAGATAAGTTTGTTCAGCAACGAACAATTAATGTATTTGAATCTAGTGTTATTCTAAGATGATAATTTTATCCATATAATGGATAAAATTTAAGCTATTGTCTAACCTGAGAGTAACTTGTGTTTGTGTTACTCCCATTTATTCACTGAAACACCAGGCATAAATGTGGCCCCACTCATAACTGATAGGAAAAGATCAACTACTGGGCCTGATGGACAGCCATGACAATCTAACCTAAATCTTGATACGGTGAGAAGTTCCCACATGGACAGCTGAGTTCGAAATACTCACTTCATTATTTATCTGTTGGGGCTGCATAGGATAGTGTGCAAATATAGTCTATAAAGGATATATCTAACTATTCATACCAGAACATTAATTCAATTTTTACCAGAACAGTAACCAGAAAGCCTTGTACCGGAACGTTGATGCAACATTTTACCACAAACAAACAAATGCAACTGGTACTCTGGTAGATCTGAGACATAGGAAAACCAGACAAAGAGGACATTGACCTAAAACGAAGAGCTAAAGCAAAAATTAGGGGAACAAAAATCCATTACCAATATCAGTGAGAGACCCATATATTGGATCATCCATGACAGGGATGCCCTGAAGAGGAAACAGAAATTTAGTATGTTATAGTTTAGTGCAGTAAAAGACTAAATAATAACCAAATTATTCATGAGAACGTCACTGCAAGGCCTTCACGTAGCGAGTATCTAAAAGAAGCAGGGAGTCCCACCTCAGAATCATTGGTACATATACCAGCTTGAAGATCAGGTCGCAATGATGTGTAGCATGGTATATCAGCCGCTAGATAATCAGAAAGTGCAAGATTGTAACCATCTTCAATTACAGGAAGATCATCAGTATGTATGCCAGGGTGCATTATGACATCCATGCTAGAGCATATCATCTCGTTCCTGTTTGAACATCATATCTTGAAGTCAAAACCCTATGATGCAGAAAATTTAACAAACAGCGGATGAATGGTGTAATGCAACAGATATTGCCCATGTTCAATAGGCTACCTGATACGTTACAAGATATGAGAAAACAATAGACATGCTATTATTAAGAGCTACCAAGTAATTCCTAGATCATTATAACATGGTATAAACATAAGCGGTTTAAATCCATTCAACCCGATAGAGGAGCTAACTACATGCCAATCAACTCACTTTGCTTTTGAAGAATCAAAGCCAGCACCTTCAATTGGCATGTCATCTTCTATATCAAATACTTGGACAGGGTTATTGTCTAATGAAACTTCGCATAAATCATTTGTACCACCAACAATGTCTCCTATATTAGCTCCAAAATCTTCTTGCAGTTGTTTATGTGGCTCCACTGAATATCCTGGTGCAGAGTGTTGGCCAAAGCCAGGATTATTAGGTATTCTGAATGAGCTGGATTGATCCAGCTTTTCTTCTTCTTCCGTTTGGGTGATAGTTTCAGCCCCGGCATTACAAAACAAATCAGCACCAACAGTGTTCTTCTGATCAGAAAACTCAAACAAGTCCACTTCTTTGGGCACAATTTCAGTATCACAAATCTGGGCTCCTTCCTTAAACTGCAGATTTAAGTTATTTTTATGTAAATATAATGACTGAGTTAAGTCAGTTTCTTGCATCGAGGTAACTTCGTGAGAAGCTGTCGATGGAGATTGATCAGATTCTTCAATCAAGCTATCATTGTGTGCATCTGCCATTGGAGATAGGTTGGTTTCTGCAATCAAGCTGTCATTGTGAGCATCTGGCAATGGAGATAAATTGGCATCTTCGATCATGATATCCTCCTGCGTTCCTGTCAGCGTATATAGGTTGGTTTCTTGCATCAAGCCACCCTTGCGAGAAGCTGGCAATGGAGATAAGTCGTTTTCTTGCATCAAGTTATCCTTCTGAGAATTTGTCAAAGACGATACATCTTGTTCTTCCTTGTATTCCTGTACTACATGGAGTTGTGCATCGTTCCTGTCTTCTCTCATATTTTCAGTAACAACTAATGTTTTCTTTTCTTGGAGAAGCATAGGTTCTATTATTTCATTGTAAGCTGTCTTAGAGACAGTACTTTCTTGGTAGATTTGATCTTCTCTGTTTTCTGGCTGGATGTTAGTCAAAGATCTCTCGTTTGCTGCTTCATCGGCTACCATCTGCGAACCTTCTCTAGAAGAAACTAGATCGACCATTTCAGTTACTGACTTTCTATGTGCATGGCATGACCTGGGCTTCGTTGGAGCTTCTGCAAAGTCACAGTGTTTAAGCAAACTACTCCTGTCGACATGCAAACCATTTTCCAAAAAATTCATGTCGACATTCAAGGCAATACGGTCACACAAAACTTTGTTGTTATCTTCAGCTTTCTCACCCACAACCTTACCATCTGGCAAAAGTTCCGCATCTGCCTCCATAACAACTACGATAGAAGTGTTATTGACATCACCATTAGGGTCCATCGCTAATTCTGAACTCAGTATTTTATCCCCTTTCATCTCACCCTCATTCTTAGCCTGCAACTCCAGCAGAGCATCAGCATTCTTCGTAACATCAGCAATCAATCTGGTATCCTTCATCTCAAACTGAACTACAGCCTTCTCCATGAAAGGTGTCGCCTCTTTCACCTCATCCGTCACACATCTCCTAGACTCATCATTCTCCCCACTGGACCGCCAATCCCTCTGAAATCCAGGAGCACCATCCTCGTCCTTATCTTCCTCATAGCATCGACCATTCGAATTCGACCTTCCTCTCTCCTTCTCCCTCTCCCTTCCACGACCCAGATACCCCATTCTGTACTCCCCATACTTCCTCTTCCATCTCCCATTATAGCTGCCACCATTACTGTAATCATCTCTATTAGTACAAGAATTAATACTGCTACTGTTCCGCCTAGGCCGGGTGCCAGGGTTAGTGCTATATACATCATCGTACCTCCTCCAGTCATAGAATGCGGGAGGTCCCTGCCGCGGTTGGGGCAGTGGAGGAAGAGGAACAGCCCACGGGTCGCCGCCGCCGCGCTGTAGGGAGGACGGCGGGAGCACGCCCGTGGATACCAGGTACTCGGCCGCGAGGCGGCCGGCCTCCATGAGCACCTCGAATCTGCGATGCGGCGGCACCGGCGGCGCAAGAAGCGGGGGGCGAGGAGGAGTTTGAGGAGCGTACAGCTGCTTGTGGCCGCCTGGGTACACGGCGCCACTGCCGCGGCCAAACGGCGGTGGAGGAGGCGGCGGCAGGCGACTGCGGTGGTGGTACTGCATCGCGACCGGTCACACCTTTGACACCGTGCCCCCTCGGCCGCGGAATCCACGACAATTCACCAAAAATCTGAAGCGAAGAGGAAGAAAAAACAGGACAAAGATTACGATTCTGTAAATTTCCTTGAGGCGAGGAATCGAAACCCTAGGTAAAAGTGTTGAGCAAACTCACAAATCGGAATTAAAATGTCGATCGAGCCATCGGACTCGGAATCCACCGACTGGGGACAGCACTAACACAGTTCTTGTTTATATCAACTTGTATCGGTTTGATCGAAGCGAAGAGGGAAGAAACCACAACAAATTGCAGAAATTATATATCACAACACGCAACGGCGCTGGTGTTTCCGTTCGCGAATCTGATTTCTACGGCGAAGAATTCGTCGATCTTAATGGGAAAGCGAAAAAGGGGTAGATTAATGGGTGCTGCTTTTGGTGGGTCGAAGTGTAATAGTTTCCGATGCGGGCGTGAATGCGCGCGTGGATTTGATGGCTCTATCTGCTGACAGTTGTGTGCGAGGTTTTCCGTTTGGCTTCTTGCTATGGCCATGACAGATGACAGGTGGACCCGGAGCTTGCGGGGCCCTGTTTGGATACTCTGGGTTAGAGTTCGTTTGGGTTAGTTTGAACTCAACTAACCCAAAAGTATAACCCAAAAGTATCCAAACAGGAGGGTTAGATGCATCTAATCCATTCAAAAAAAACTAACCCACCCAAAAGGTACTTATTTGGGTTAGTTCTCTTTGAGATCATAAAAAAAATAAAAAATTCTCCCGCTCTCTCTGTAGCAGATCCATCCCCACTTCCTCGAAGCTTCTCGTCATCTCCCTCCATCCCTCTCGCACCGTCCGTGAAGGCGCCTCACCGAATCCGCGCTCCCGTCCGTCAATCTAACCCTGTCATCCAAATACCTCTTCGATTAGAGTTAGTTCAGGGTTAGTTCAGGGTTAAAATCTAACTCTAACCTCTAACCGAGTTAGAGTATCCAAACAGGGCCATGGTTGCACACGGCGGACGAGACTTGCCTCCACTCCGCGCTTCCGCCTTGATTGGAACAAAATAAGGTTCGGTCCCACCCCTTTAAAATCAGAGGAAGATGATTAGATTAAAAAGAAAAAAAATACATCTGTAGGATAAAATAGGAGCATGGATGGGAGCATGGGGAGAGAGCATGCAAGCCGGATCCAACCAATAGAATCTTGCCACCTCAAAAATTGACATAAATTGTATCTCTGTATTTCATACATTTCATCAGTTAAGCCACTGTACAGTATTTCTCCAGCTGGACCCCACTACATGATTTGATATGCTGGGCCTACCGACGAGATTTCGCCCATGCCGCTCGCTTTACACATATGATGCGTGAACCCAGTTCACTTCACACACGTATATCTTAGCTTACTTTTTAAAGGATCAATCTCTCTTCCACTTTAAAATTTTAGTTTTACTTTTTTCTTTCAAATCAGATCAGTTACACATCTATTTCAATGTGGTGGGGTCCAGCTGGAGAAATATCATTTTTCTTTTTTCCACTTTAAAAGTCAGTTTCACCTTTTTCTCTCTTCCACTCAAATATCATTTCAACTCTTTCAAAAAACACCGCAATCATTTTGAGAAATATATAACACTCACACTGAAATAACAAATTAGAGATATGACAAATAGCAGTTTCATATATTTCAGAGAACTAATTTCATATATTTTCACATAAACTAGTAATTTCATAGTTTTCAATACATATTTTACTGAAATAACAAATTAGAGATATGACAAATAGCAGTTTCATATATTTCAGAGAAATAATTTCATATATGTTCACACAATTTAGTTTCGCAACTTGTAACACCGCATTGAATCATATTTCAATGTAGTAATTTCATAGTTTTTCAATACATATCTCACTGAAATAACTAGTTACAGATAAGAGAAATAGCAGTTTCATATATTCCAAAGATCTAATTTTATATATTTTCACATAAATTAGTTTCACAACTTGTAACACCACATTGAAATATATTTGAGGGAAGTAATTTCATATTTTTCATTACATATCTTACTAAAACAACAAATTACAAATAAGAAAAATAGTAGTTTCAGATATTTCAGATATCTAATTTCAATTATTTTCACATAAATTAGTTTGACAACATGCAATAACACATTGAAATATCAGTTTCACATTTTTTAGTGAGACGTTAAAAGAGTGACATAAATAATTCAATTTGAAGGAGTGACATATTCCATACACATACCATTTTCAGTAAATTTCACTTCTAAATGAGTGAACTTCAGAGTGAAACATTCACATCACGGATATAAATTTCAATTTGAAGGAGTGATTCCATACACATACCATTTTCATTAAATTTCACTTCTAAATGAGTGAACTTCGGAGTGAAATATTCACATCACGGATATAAATTTCAATTTGAAGGAGTGAGATATTTCATACACATACCATTTTCAGTAAATTTCATTTCTATATGAGTGAATTTGAGAGAGAAAATGACTATTACAAAGGAGTGACATAAGAAATTTCAATTAAAAAGAGTGAAATATTCACATCACGTATATAAGTTTCACAAATTGCATTTCACATCACATATAGCAGTTCCACATATCTGCATATCTATTTCAATTTCGGAACAACAATTTAACATATATCACACAATCTGCTTCAAATCTTCACTTGGATTCAATTTTAAACCTTCACTTCCATTTGTTGAATATTTTGGTAGATTCCACAACTGAAACATTTATATTTCAATTTCACAAGCATGGGGACTGCCCATCTGGTGAAAAAACAATGGTGGCAGCTAAAATCATACAGCATGAAACAAAAATCAGGAAGTTCACAGAGAGAGAGAGAGAGAGAGAGAGAGAGAGAGAGATGTTAGGGGAGTTGTGCTTAGCTGGGGTGGATCCTGGCCTGCTTCCTTGTCCGCATCGGCGGCAACTGGATCTTGTCCGATGGTGGATCCCATGATTCCCAGTTGGATCTTGACGATGAGGGCAGGGAAGGCGGCCTTGGGCACGGGGATCCGCTACCGGCGGCAACAAGCACGACAACGCCTCCGGACGTTTGTCAGATCCGACGAGGGAGTCTGTTTACACCAAGAGGGGAAGAGGGCAGCCACCGGCGTAGCAGCAAGAGGGCAGTCGTCGGCATAACAGGGAGAGGGCGGTCGCCGTCATGGAGCCGACAAGAGAGATGGGGAAGCAGCTGGTTACAAAAGATAGACGGCTGGGTGGATATTTATTCTCGTGGGGGTCCAGCTCGTATTCCCTTTCGTATAGTAGCTTGTATCTTAGAAACATATGAGAAAAGGAAAATAACATGGGGTCCACCCGCACCCATCTAGAAGCACAGCCAAAGGGTGGATCTCTAACCAGTATATCCTGGCACCGGGAAAAAATATTCGCACGGCACTATGAAGGCGGAGAAAGAAATGAAGGCCATGTTCCGTCTTAAGCTCCCAAATGTGTAGGGTTAGGGCATGGCCAACGATTAGTCCCAGAAGTGTTGCCCCGACATTCAGCTAGGCTAGGAATACACGGTGGTAAAAAACCTATGGTTTACGATGAAGAGATGATTCATGTAGAAGAGATTGTTTCTGTCTGAAAAGAGAGGAAAAGATAAGGGAGATAGAGTAAAGCGAGACATGATCTTCTCTATCAGCGTGACTGTCGGTATCGTGAGAAGTTGGTTCACGAAATCAACTACGCATGGGCTGCGAAGGGCCCTCCCCTTGGTCAGAAGCATCAAGAGTACAACACCCGGGAAGGGAGCCTCTGGAAACAACTACGTTTCCTTACCACCGAAGGCATCCGGGCTAAGTCGCCCAACGCGTGGCTTTGACATGTTGCGAGCAGGCAGCCTGGGCGGTGAAGATGCATCAATAACAAGAGGTGAGTCACCAGCTCGCTTGTCGCGGGAGTGACACCTACACCAGTGTGTGGCGCCACTAGGCCAGAGCGCCACCCTAGGTGGCGGTGCAAGATAGGCGCTCGTTTCCAGAGGACAGAAGACAACAACACATCATCGTGCATTGAATGCACATATCTACCATGTCGGTTCAGAGTAGCTCCTTAGCAACTAATTCATTATGGCACCCCTTGACCTGTAAAAGGAGGACTAGTCTATAGAAAATAAGGTTGGACAATGCGTAGAACACCAATAGGAGCACACAACGCTTCCTGTTCTCGAGAAGGACTTGTAGCTCGCCATCCACCAAACATAAACACACACAAGCATGAGCAGGGTATTATGCAACCATGCAGCTCGAACCTAGGTAAATCACCGTGTCAACTCCGTGCATTTCAGTACTGTAGGTCCTCACTCGCACCCCACTCACGAATCAACAAAAGGACGTCTCCAGTCCACGGTGTCACACACGTGTTCCATACACGCCCGCCGACATTTGGTGCGCCAGGCAGGGGGCGCTGATGACCTGCAAGGGCACAAGGCTATTGCAATTCACAATAAGTAGAGTATGTCGGTCCCATAGGGAGCATTGTTGCACATGTAAGTACCAACCCTGCAACTACGTCATCAAACACACGGCTATGTTCACATACAGAACATTATCTAGAAATAGTATATTCGTCGGTTGCTAACGAAACGATAATAATGGTGGTTTTGTCTAACAACTAAGCGAAGGTGGAAATGCAAATGAAACAACGAATAAAATAAGGGGGTAACGCTTGAGTAAAGGTAAAAGGCATTCTTGAGGTGTTCAGAATCATTACTACCTGACGACCTACGGATACTTAAGCCACATTTTATGTAGATATTTGTGGGCGGAGCCTGGTACCATATATGGAGCTAACGCGTAGTCAACCATATCATGAACGCCACCACCATTCCTCCCCTAGCGGGTTAAGGAAACAATCCCCAATGGTTTCCCCATGGACGCGACCGGTGGTCACTGTTATTCCCCTATGGGATTGGTAGAGACGGGCGTGAATGTAATAGTTTCCGATGCGGGCGTGAATGCGCGCGTGGATTTGATGGCTCTATCTGCTGACAGTTGTGTGCGAGGTTTTCCGTTTGGCTTCTTGCTATGGCCATGACAGATGACAGGTGGACCCGGAGCTTGCGGGGCCCTGTTTGGATACTCTGGGTTAGAGTTCGTTTGGGTTAGTTTGAACTCAACTAACCCAAAAGTATAACCCAAAAGTATCCAAACAGGAGGGTTAGATGCATCTAATCCATTCAAAAAAAACTAACCCACCCAAAAGGTGCTTATTTGGGTTAGTTCTCCTTGAGATCATAAAAAAAATAAAAAATTCTCCCGCTCTCTCTGTAGCAGATCCATCCCCACTTCCTCGAAGCTTCTCGTCATCTCCCTCCATCCCTCTCGCACCGTCCGTGAAGGCGCCTCACCGAATCCGCGCTCCCGTCCGTCAATCTAACCCTGTCATCCAAACACCTCTTCGATTAGAGTTAGTTCAGGGTTAGTTCAGGGTTAAAATCTAACTCTAACCTCTAACCGAGTTAGAGTATCCAAACAGGGCCATGGTTGCACACGGCGGACGAGACTTGCCTCCACTCCGCGCTTCCGCCTTGATTGGAACAAAATAAGGTTCGGTCCCACCCCTTTAAAATCAGAGGAAGATGATTAGATTAAAAAGAAAAAAAATACATCTGTAGGATAAAATAGGAGCATGGATGGGAGCATGGGGAGAGAGCATGCAAGCCGGATCCAACCAATAGAATCTTGCCACCTCAAAAATTGACATAAATTGTATCTCTGTATTTCATACATTTCATCAGTTAAGCCACTGTACAGTATTTCTCCAGCTGGACCCCACTACATGATTTGATATGCTGGGCCTACCGACGAGATTTCGCCCATGCCGCTCGCTTTACACATATGATGCGTGAACCCAGTTCACTTCACACACGTATATCTTAGCTTACTTTTTAAAGGATCAATCTCTCTTCCACTTTAAAATTTCAGTTTTACTTTTTTTCTTTCAAATCAGATCAGTTACACATCTATTTCAATGTGGTGGGGTCCAGCTGGAGAAATATCATTTTTCTTTTTTCCACTTTAAAAGTCAGTTTCACCTTTTTCTCTCTTCCACTCAAATATCATTTCAACTCTTTCAAAAAACACCGCAATCATTTTGAGAAATATATAACACTCACACTGAAATAACAAATTAGAGATATGACAAATAGCAGTTTCATATATTTCAGAGAACTAATTTCATATATTTTCACATAAACTAGTAATTTCATAGTTTTCAATACATATTTTACTGAAATAACAAATTAGAGATATGACAAATAGCAGTTTCATATATTTCAGAGAAATAATTTCATATATGTTCACACAATTTAGTTTCGCAACTTGTAACACCGCATTGAATCATATTTCAATGTAGTAATTTCATAGTTTTTCAATACATATCTCACTGAAATAACTAGTTACAGATAAGAGAAATAGCAGTTT
>LR738714.1:321763817-321807600 GCA_902687465.1 Secale cereale
GACGTCTGAGCGACATCACATAAAGGGCTTGTAAATAAAAAGAATGCCACAGTCGGACGTCTGAGCGACATCACATAAAGGGCTTATAAATAAAAAGAATGCCATAGTCGGACGTCTGAGCGACATCACATAAAGGGCTTATAAATAAAAGAATGCCACAGTCGGACGTCTGAGCGACATCACATAAAGGGCTTATAAATAAAAATATAACCATGATGAAATACTTCTGAAAATAAATCAATACTGAGATAGTTGGTGAGTTCATCTACCAAATGAACTTGACAAAAAAACACTACTCTGGTTACCAACAAGAATATACTAGAGACGGTCACCGGGTTGATATGAAGGTTGACCATAGGCCATAAACATGGCTACTAGAAGAATTTAACTCTGCAGAGCTTGTACCATTAACTCATAGCCAACGGGTTCTACTAGCCACGTGGGCTAGTCCCGTCTACGGTGTTTTAGTAGAAACCCAACTAACTAGTACACACCCATTTAACATCCTGTCGTCCGGAATCACGCACGACGACATTCACGGAAAACTTTAAGACGGGGAGGCTACAACCTCGAATAGCATGGGATCAAATTTATATAAGCGCGCTCTAAGGGGTGCCCCCTCTTGGTCCCAACCGGAAACACCCATGCCCCCTGACCGGATGACGGGCTTTAATCCAGGGCCATGGAACCCTCATCCCGGCCCCTCTACTTGGTGTGTACTCGGGAAGTGGTTTACAACTGACTAGACCGTAATCCCAACGGGCGGCCTATGATAGTACCGGAAAGGAGATGAACGGAATCAGGACATGATCTCCGTTGATACTGAGTTAACCAACTACTGGCATGCTCCAACAATACCAGCATTCCACCCATCATATCACCATATGATCGAGGTGGTTCAAACATCGTCTTTCGGGGCTCACCCGAAGCTTACTTGCATGAAATATAACCATACACAATGCTTATATGACCATGCTTATGAGAAGAGCTACCCGAGCAAACACGCAACACACTCATCATATCAAAGGTTCAAACATGCTTGCCTGGTTTTGAAAAGTCGGAGCCTAACTCGATGTGATTCGCGTCTTCGTCACGGCCTCCGGTATCTATGTATTCAAACAAATACATACTAACATAAATACCGTGTGTGCAAAATAAAGTTGCTCCAAAAATTTCCACATAAATATGAAAAAAAACTAGGCAGAAAACTAAAGAGGACAGAAAAAGAATCAACTCAAAATCATTTTTAGTTTAAAAGATATTAAGGTTTCTGTCCAGGGACTCATCTGTAATGAAACAGAAAAGATCCAGGGGCTAGAACAGAAAACAGCAAAGCGAATCGGTACGCAGTACGCCAACCGCAGAGGGAAAACGCACTTTGCTCGAATACGCTTACAGAAAACGGTTCGAGGGGGATATAAGAGAGGCTGACAAAGGGCCCCACTTGTCGGGTTTGAAAAACAGAAGCAGAGCCGCGCCGGCGCCGGTGCTGCGGTGATCGCCGGCGTCGATCCACGGCGAGTTAGGGGAGGGGAGAGGTACCTACGGCTTCACGGTGGTCTTCCGCGTCGAACGGTGGTAGAGTTGGGTGCCAGCGAGCCCCACGTCGACGGCGACCCTATCTCCGACGGACGGCGGCTCGGGTGGTCGTGGACCTCGTCGGAGAAGGCCCCTGGTATGAAATTGAAGTGGGGTTAGGTCT
This sequence comes from Secale cereale, assembly GCA_902687465.1. NCBI lineage: Eukaryota > Viridiplantae > Streptophyta > Magnoliopsida > Poales > Poaceae > Secale > Secale cereale. Next base: position 321,765,520 of record LR738714.1, read on the forward strand.
AGGTGGTTGCCAAGGTGCTACGCTCAAGTTCACGGCGGCGGAGAAGCCCTCACCGGAGTGAACGGAGCTGGAGCCCGAGGCGGAGGTAGCTGGCTAGAGTTGGGGAAGAAAGGCCCCTCGAGGCTCTTCCAGAGGTTGGGCGCGGTCTAGGGTGGTAGTGGAGGTGTGTGCGCTCGAGCACGAGCTCGGGGGTGCCTTATATAGGCGGCTCGAGGTGGCTGCCGTGAACGGATAAGTCCGGTGAGTCGATTACGTTGCTGCAGTAGCCGGACGGCGGAGTTAGGGGCTTGAGCATCATCTAGTAGCTGTAGAGGTTCCATTCCCGCGCCTAACTCAGCAGGAGAGGTGGAGTTACGGGCTGCCCCCGATGGAACGGCCGCGCGGCACGTCGGCGGCAGAAACGGCGCTCTGCGCGTGCCAGGCCACGACGACGGCGTGCCAGGCGTGCGTTGGCTGTGGAGATGGACACGCGGAGTGCTGGGGTGGTTTGGGCGACGCCAAACGGCGTTGAGCCGCGGTGTTGCTTCAGTCAGCCGCCACGGGCGGCGCTGTTGCCGTGGCAGTCACCGGCGTGGTCGGGCCAGGGCGCCACCGACGCCCAGAAGCTGCCAAGCGAGCGTGCGGCGCATGGATAAGAAGAAGCTGCAGTGCAGCGTCGAGCCAAGGAGATATTGGCGAGTTTTGTCGCTGCGCCTGACGAACTGTCAAAACTGACGAACCGTCGAACTGTCGACAGTTTCAGTTAACAGTTCTGAACTTGACAGAACAGTGTAGGCTAGGTGTTTGATGAAATGTTTCTGGTATGTGTGCAATGCTTCTGGAGCTGATTTTTGGTGGAGTGGCCTCTTGATGTATCTAGAGGCTGCCTGATTTTTCACGGAATTTTTGGAAGAAGATAAATATGAATTTCACCAAATTTTGCAAATCTGGTCCAAACTTGCAGTAGGTGAAATTTGAAAATTTTGAACTATGGACCAGTGGAAGAAGATGGATCTAGGTTGAGGGTACTAAAGACTATCTAGGAGAGTTGGTTTGGAGTCAAATAACTAGATGAAAATGGTGGCTCCTTTGTAAATCACCAAGGTCCACTATAGAAGACAGAATTTGTTTTGGAGTGAAATAAATAGAAGAAAAATCCCAATAAGGTTAAAACTTACTGGAATTCATGAGAGACTTGTCTTAAGGTGTGGAGAGGGTCTTGGAGATAAAAATTTATGTTGGGGTCATGACAAGATGAAGGATGGAGAGGGAAATAAGTCCAAGGTTAAACTTGAGAAATTCAAAACAAGAAGGGGAGAATTCAAACAACCACTTTTGAAACTCAACTTGTGCTTGAGCCAAACATAAGAGAAAAACTTCAAGGCCAAAAACCAAGCTTGAGAAGACACACGAACTTTGGCCAGAAAGGATTTTAGAAGGGTTTAAGAGAAGATCAAACAACCCTCTATCAAAAAGGCAAACGTTTGGAAGAAAAACCAACTCAAAAATTTTGGGTGTTACAGAAGGGCGGCACCCCCTCCTTCCTTCTCTTCTCCCTCCTTTCCTTCTTCTCCTAGTTGGACCAGGAAGGGGGGGGGGTTCCTACTCCTAGTAGGAGTAGGATTGCCCCCTTGGGCGCGCCCTATAGGGGCCGACCGGCCTTCCTCCTTTCTCCTTTATATACGGGGGCAGGGGGAACCCTAGAACACACAAGTTAATAGTTGTTTTAGCCGTGTGCGGTGCCCCCCTCCACATATTCCACCTCAGGTCATATTGTCGTAGTGCTTAGGCGAAGCCCTGCGCGGATCACATCAACAATACCGTTGCCACGATGTCGTGCTGACGAAACTATCCCTCGTCCTCAACTGGATCAAGAGCTCGAGGGACGTCATCGTGCTGAACGTGTGCTGAACACGGAGGTGCCGTACGTTCGGTACTTGGATCGGTTGGATCGTGAAGACATTCGACTACATCAACCGCGTTACTAAACGCTTCCGTTTTCGGTGCACGAGGGTACGTGGACACACTCTCCCCGCTTGTTGCTATGCTTCTCCTAGATAGTTCTTGCGTGATCGTAGGAATTTTTTTGAAATACTACGTTCCCCAACAGTGGCATCATGAGCCAGGTCTATGCGTAGATGATATGCATGAGTAGAACACAATGAGTTGTGGGCGATAATAGTCATACTGCTTACCAGCATGTCATACTTTGATTCGGCGGTATTGTTGGATGAAGCAGCCTGTACCGACATTACATGACCATATTCATGAGACTGGTTCTACCGACGTGCTTTGCATATATGTGGCTGGCGGGTGTCAGTTTCTCCAACTTTAGTTGAATCGAGTGTGACTACGCCCGGTCCTTGTTGAAGGTTAAAACAACACACTTGATGAAAAATCGTTGTGGTTTTGATGCGTAGGTAAGAACGGTTCTTGCTAAGCCCATAACAACCACATAAAACTTGCAACAACAAAGTAGAGGACGTCTAACTTGTTTTTGTCGGGCATGTTGTGATGTGATATGGTCAAGACGTGATGAGTTATACGTTATTGTATGAGATGATCATGTTTTGTAAATTATCGGCAACCGGCAAGAGCCTTATGGTTGTCTCTTTATTGTATGACTTGCGAAAGCCATGTAATTGCTTTAATTTATCACTATGAGTTAGCGATAGTAGTAGTAACAATAGTTGGCGAGACGACCACGACCCTACGATGAAGATCATGGTGTCAAGCCGGTGACGATGGAGATCATGACGATGCTTTGGAGATGGAGATCAAAAGCACAAGATGATATGGCCATACCATGTCACATATTTTGATTGCATGTGATGTTTATCTTATTATGCTTCTTATTTTGCTTAGTACAATGGTAGCATTATAAGATTATCCCTTACAAAATTTCAAGGTACAAGTGTTCTCCCTGAGTATGCACCGTTGCGACAGTTCGTCGTGTCGAGACACCACGTGATGATCAGGTGTGATAAGCTCTACGTTCAAATACAACGGGTGTAAGACAGTTTTGCACATGCAGAATACTCGGGTTAAACTTGACGAGCCTAGCATGTACAGACATGGCCTCAGAACACTGGAGACCGAAAGGTCGAGCGTGACTCATATAGTAGATATGATCAACATAAGATGTTCACCATTGAAAACTACTCCATCTCACGTGATGATCGGACATGGTTTAGTTGATTTGGATCACGTGATCATTTAGATGACTAGAGGGATGTCTATCTAAGTGGGAGTTATTTAGTAATATGATCAATTGAACTTTAATTTATCATGAACTTAGTCCTGATAGTTTTTGCATATCTATGTTGTTGTAGATCAATGGCCCGTGCTACCATTCCCTTGAATTTTAATGCGTTCCTAGAGAAAGCTAAGTTGAAAGATGATGGTAGCAACTACACGGACTAGGTCCGTAACTTGAGGATTATCCTCATTGCTGCACAGAAAAATTATGTCCTTGAAGCACCGCTAGGTGACAGGCCTGCTGCAGGAGAAACTCTGGACGTTATGAATGCCTGGCAAGCTCGATCTGATGACTACTCGATAGTTCAGTGTGCCATTCTTTATGGCTTAGAATCGGGACTTCAAAGACGTTTTGAACGTCATGAAGCATATGAGATGTTCCAAGAGTTGAAGTTAATATTTCAAGCAAATGCCCGAATTGAGAGATATGAAGTCTCCAATAAGTTCTATAGCTGCAAGATGGAAGAGAACAATTCTATCAGTGAACACTTACTCAAAATGTCTGGGTACTACAATCACATGACTCAACTTGGATGCAAAGTTTATGAAGATAGTGTTATTGATAGAGTTCTTTAATCACTGCCACCGAGCTATAAAGGCTTCGTGATGAACTATAATATGCAAGGGATGCAGAAGAGTATTCCCAAGCTCTTCGCTATGCTCAAAGTTGTGGAGGTAGAAATCAAAAAGGAGCATCAAGTGTTGATGGTTAACAAGACCACTGGTTTCAAGAAAAAGGGCTAGAGGAAGAAGGGGAACTTCAAGAAGAATAGCAAACCAGTTGCTACTCCCGTGAAGAAACCCAAGTCTGGAGCCAAGCCTGAAACTGAGTGCTTCTACTGCAAAGGGACTCGACACTGGAAGCGGAACTGCCCCAAGTATTTGGTGGATAAGAAGGATGGCAAAGTGAACAAAGGTATATTTGATATACATGTTATTGATGTGTACCTTACTAATGCTCGTAGTATCACCTGGGTATTTGATACTGGCTCGGTTGCTAATATTTGTAACTCGAAAGAGGGGCTATGGATTAAACGAAGATTATCTAAGGATGAGGTGACAATGCGTGTGGGAAATGGTTCCAAAGTCGATGTGATCGTCGTCGGCACGCTACCTCTACATCTACCATCGGGATTAGTTGTAGACCTAAATAGTTGTTATTTGGTGCCAGCGTTGAGCATGAACATTATATCTGGATCTTGTTTGTTGCGAGACGGTTATTCATTTAAATCAAAGAATAATGGTTGTTCTATTTATATGAATAATATCTTTTATGGTTGTCAGGCCCAAGATGCGATTCTATCCCGATCACGTGACACTTACGTGATTGGGGCACAACCGCATTTCGGGCGCTTAGCAAGATGGATATCATTACATCGTACCATTACATACATACATGGGGGATACAACATTACATACAAGTCACAAGAATACAACGACATCAATACAAAGTATCCGACTATGGATACAAACAAGAAAAGCACAAGACATCCATCTGCTATCCCAGGCTGCCGACCCGGAACCTAACCCAAGACTGAAGAAGAAAGAACTCCAAACAACGATCATCGCTCTCACGTCAAGACATCGAAAACCTGCACCTGCAACTGTTGTTGTAGTATCTGTGAGCCATGAGGACTTAGCAATCCCATAATCATGGGTAACAAGACTATCAAAGCTTAATAGGTAGGAAGAGGTAAAGTGGTGAGGTTGCAGCAGCGGCTAAGCAATATATATGGTGGCTAACTTACGAGTACAAGAATAAGATGAGCATCTACGCAAACGGTCGCAACTAGAAATGATCGCTAAAGATCCTGAACTACATACGAGTCAAACATAACCCCACCGTGTTCTCTTCTCAAAGTGAAAAGAGACGGTCACGGTTACTCACACAGTTGTGTGTTTTACTTCGGATCCTCTGTCAAGTTTTCTACAACCGGACATTAACAAATTCCAATCTGCCACATAACCGCGGGCACGGCTTTCGAAAGATCATAACCCTGCAGGGTGTCCCAACTTAGCCCATCACAAGCTCTCACGATTAGCTGAAGTGATAAATATAATATCATCACCCCTTATCTTAGGGAAATCTGATCAGGCTCGGCATCCCGGTGCACAAGATATTTCGGCAATGGTAAAACAAGTCCAGCAAGACCTCCCGGCGTGCCGACACCCTGATAGTAGCCGCGCGTATCTCGTCTCAGGCCACGACCGGATGGGCGATAGTACGAGTAAAACCAATCCTCGAGTTTCCCCGTGGTGGCCCCGCATAACCCCCGTTTGGGACCAACACCATGAGCACTGGCCCCCCTGCTATGTAGAAGAATCCTCGGGTAGCGCTAACTCCCTATGCAATTTAATTAATTAATTAAGTTGTTATTATGAGAAAATTAAAACCAATGTTGGGCCTTGCTGGTGGAGTTTTATTCAAAGACGAACTGTCAAGGGGTCCCCATATACCCATCGTGTAAGGAACGCAAAATCAAGGAACATAATGTCGGTTTATCGGCGCCTAAGGTGGCATGAGTGAAACAAAACACCGAGCAAAAGGCCAAGCCTTCCACCCATGCCCAGTATATAGGTGTGTTATTATATATATATATAACATATTGTGATATTCCAACAACAAGTTCCCTCCTGGAACGATCTTCATCTTCACTTGCAACTAACAACGCTATAAGAGGGGCTGAGCAAGCGGGTAACATAGCCAAACAGTGGTTTTGCTAGGAAGGTTTCACAGGTTAGAGGTTTCATGGCAACAAGGAGAGGCTGACAATAATGATGGGTAGCGCGACATCTAACAATAGCATCGAGACACTAAGCAATGGCAAAGATAGTAAAGGTATCCAAGGTTACGGTCATCTTGCCTGATATCCCGCAAGGAAGAAGAACGGTTCCATGAAGAAGACGAACATGAAGCCTTGAAGAAGAACCACGGGAAGACGAACGAATCCTCACGACGCAACGGAACAAGCATTAACGAGAAGAAGCAAGCAAAATGGTAAACAAACCACTCAAGAACATGACGATATGCACTACCAAGTAGGATGCACGACAAGTCTACATATGATGCACAGCAAGTATATACAGGAAGCAAAACATGGCAAGGTAGGAAGCACAACAAAAAACACAAGTCTATATATGATGCATTACATGGCAAGGTATGATGCATGACAAATATATACAGGAAGCAATACATGGCAAGGTATGATGCATGACAAGTCTATACAGGAAGCACAACAAGCCTATGAAGCATAACATGGCAAGGTATGATGCATGACAAATATATACAGGAAGCAATACATGGCAAGGTATGATGCATGACAAGTCTATACAGGAAGCACAGCAAGCCTATGAAGCATAACATGTCAAGGTATGATGCATGACAAATATATACAGGAAGCAATACATGGCAAGGTAGGAAGCATATATAAACTATCTATCTAGACAAGTTTAATTGAGGCCGGAACAACAAACAACAATTCCGGAAAATCCCCATGTGCATATTTCGTATTTGCTACTATTCTGCCTACAACACAATTTTAAAGTTGTCAAACAGCAAAAGTAATTGCACCAAGTTAATCTACTCATTTTTTCTACCCCATTTACATATAAAGTTTATTAAATTTGGAGCTACGGTTATTTAGTTATGAATTAAACCATTTTAACATGTTATTTTGCATAAAATTAAACAAACATCAAGTTTAAACATTTTAACATGCATGGCAGCTGGAAATTATTAATCTACACAGAATTCTAAGCAACTTTCATATATAAAGTTTTTACATATGATGCATGGTTATTTAGCTATTCACAAATCAAAAATGATGGCATTTCTGTGAATATGCAAAATAAAGAAAAACAAAAGGGGACACGGATTGGGCCAGCCACTGTCAATGACGAGGGGGCCCGGTGTCGTGGAATTAACACGGCAGATGTCCGGTTTAACGGACTTAGTGATGGAACCATCGCACAGGTTAGCTTGAAGGGGTTAAAAGCACACAAAGGACACAGAGGGTTTATACTAGTTCGGCCCCTTCGATGAAGGTAAAAGCCTACGTCTAGTTTGGTTTGGTATTGCTTGGGCGTCGGTGAACAGGGAGCAGATCGCTTGCGTGTGTCTCGACGGGTTGTTTTTCTGTCCTTGAACCGTCGCCGGGTCGTCCCTTTATATAGAGGCGACGCCCGATCCGGTTTACAGAGTCCCGAGGCCGGCTCATACTTGTGTCCGCCTCGGTCTCTGCTCTTTCTTCCTTATCTCTCAAGTTATATGATCAGGCGGTTTACAAATCATAATGTTACACATGGGCCCTAAACCTTCATGGGCCGTAACTCCTACTGGGTATTACAATTATGCAACTAAATTACTATAATCCGGTTTATACTAGCCGGTTTATATCTGCTAGTAATATCCCTGACATTAGGCCCCAGAATGATTTGAACTTGTTCACATCAATCTTCTCAGTCTTGCATGATCTTCTTTTCTTGTGTCTTTTCATTTTTGTAAACCGGCCATGATGTCATCCTTGGAAATCACTTAATTTGACCGTGACATCACTTCCGCATTTAATGCGCGCAGCTGTCTTATCACCTTTGTTTAAAGGCTATCCCGAGAATCGAGGCGACAGGGAATCTTTATCCAATCTTCTGCCTCCTCAAATCTCGCGCCTGCCGTTTCGTTATCTGCCCCTTTATAAATACTGCTACCTCTCTTCCTCACTCGTCATCTTCTTCCGTCGCCCGAGCTCAAAACTCTACCGTCGTCCGTCAAGCTCTCCTTCGCCGGCCGCTGCATCAACCTGGGTGCGACCAGAAAAACTCCGCCGCCGCTTCTTGCTGTTTCAGGTACTCTATCTTCCTTGCTGTAGATCTATAGCTTTAGGGTTCCTCTCACGCCTCCGCCATTAAACCTCGGAGGAAGCTTCATCTGTTCGTCCTAGGCACCAAGTTCGAAGTAGTTTCAGCCTTTAGATCTTGCCCTTAAAACTTGCCTCTGTTTCGCTGCCGTATGCTTAGATTTCGGCGTTCTATATTCAATCTTTTAGATTTGTCCGCTCTGTATAGGATCCTTGCAGTTCTTCCTGTAATAGTCTTGCATTTGTTTTTCTTTTTCCTGGGTGCTCAGATCTGTTTTACTTTAGCTATCTGTAAAAACTTGTTTCTTCACCCTTGTAGATCTGTAAAATATTCTCCGGTTTAGTCAGTCAAATATCGCTTCTGTAATGTATCGACAACGAACACGACGGTTTAGCTCCTCTCTTTTGTTATTTCTGAACCGGCAGTAATGCGTTCCCTGCTTACTTCCGGGTTAGCTATGCCATTAGTCCCTTGTCTAAACCGTCGGCATGACTTTGCATATGCGATCCAGTTTATATATCTGTCTTTGAATAATCCGGATTTTATACTTCGTCTTTTCAGCACTTTCATTCTGTTACTATGGCTGCCAAACAGTTTGTTTCTTGCGACTGGGTCCCTTCCATCATCACGGAAGAAGATTTAGTTAATGCGGCTGCCATTGGCACTCTGGGCCCTCAATCAGTCCTGAAATGGCGGGCCCCAGGAAATGAGTGTCCCCCTGCTCCCAGAGAAGGGGAGGTTATTGTCTTCTTCGACCACATGGCTCGAGGTTTCACTCCTCCCGGTTCAAAGTTCTTCCGGGACGTGCTTGCCGCTTTTCAGCTTCATCCTCAGGACATAGGCCCAAACTCTATTTCAAACATCTGCAGTTTTCAAGTTTTCTCAGAGGTGTATCTGCAAGAAGAGCCATCAGTCGACTTGTTCCGGGATTTTTTTCATTTGAACCGGCGAACTGAATTTACAGGCGGTCCTCATCAAGAATTAGGCGGGGTCAGTATTCAAAAGAGGAGAGATGTAGTCTTTCCTCATGCCGCTCTCCACACACACCCGAAGGAATGGAATAAATCTTGGTTCTATTGCCTTGACACTTCACCTGAAGGGGAAAACCCCCTGCCGGGTTATCGTGAGCATCATATTCCTGATGATCACCCTTTGCCGCAGCGCCTCAGCTCCACAGAACGGCCCCGGTTTGCTTCTCAACTTGCGAGGCTCAAGGCCTTTATGGCCAACGGATTATCCGGGATTGATTTCATACATTGCTGGCTTTCTTGGAGTATCCTTCCTCTGAGTCCTCGCCCGAGTCTGATGTGTAAATATTCTGGTAAACTGGATGATCCTCAACGTTTTTCCAAGGACAAACTTTCTGAATCAGAAGTCATTGAGTCTGCTAAGAAGATGCTCAATGTCTCCTTAGAAGAATGTAGCCAAACCGGATTGGCTCCGTATTACAAGAAGAACAAGCTGCCTACAGTAAGTCTTACTCTCTTCTGTATGTTTTTAATCCGTTCATACAAACCGTTTTCCAATTAACTTTCTCTTTTCTTTTGAACATGCCGATGATCCTTTCTGGAAAAGGAAACCTCAGGAGAAGGCTGGTAAACAGCCACGCCGGAAAACTTACGCTATCAAGAAGAAAAAGGCGGCTGCTGGCTCCGGTTCACATGCTGAAGATGATGATCCGGACTCTGAGGTATGAGTTAATCCGGCTAAGACTTGCTCACTTTTATTCAGATTTGTGTTAACGACATCTTTTCACAGGATTTGGCTGAAGGAGATAAACCGGCAGAAATTGAGGTAACTATTCTTTCTTCAGATTCAGAACCACCTCCACCAAAAATTCGTCGGACAGTCCGGAAATATCAGTTTTCTCACCCTTATGCTCAACTGGACCCCAATTTTCTTTTGAAGAAACAGCAACATGAAGCCCTTCGCCGGACTACCCACCATAGCGGCCTTGCAGTTGAATCATCCGGAATATATCTTACTCTGGCTCGGAGGCGCCGCTCTGAGGTTATACTTTCTCCAACTCTTCTTCACCCCAAGGCCGGATTTATACGCAAACCACTTAAACCGTCTGACCCTAATTATCAGGAGACTCCTTTATCTTCTTCTGGTGAATCCACTGCCACACAAGTCCCGGTTCTGAAGACTGTTCCTGGGTAAGTCCTTCACCTTATCCGATTTATCTTTGTATTTGCTTTACAGTTCTGACCTCTTTTCCAATTTCTTTCAGCAAGACTAAACCCAGCAAAAAGGCCAAAGCCAACAAAACGGCTGCTGAGACTGCTACTGATGATCCGGCGGCTGATCCGGACACCATCATCCCTCCTGAGAATGAGCCTACAGTTCCGCTTGAAGATCCTGCTCCCATGGATCACACTTATACCACCGCTCCTGAAAATCCCAATATTGAAAACATCCATGAACCGACGAGTCCTGCCCGGGCCAATCCTCCTCAGACTAACCCGGCTCCTGCTAGCCCGGTTCAAACTGCAATTCCATCACCAACAACTGCTCCTTCTCCAGAGGTTCAAGTAACTGGTACTGCTTATACCGCTCCTGCTGAGCCCACTGTTTTAGCTAAACATACAGCAAAAGCGGAGAAAATCCATCAAGAGAAAGGCAAATGGAGCACGGAGTTATCTGGTTTCGCCGAGTTGAGCGCCCAAGAGCTGTATTCCGGGTATTTGAACCGGCTTCACACTGGTCGGGACTATGAAGCGGGCTTAATCAGCATGATGAAAGAAAAATACGAGGTAATTCCCTTGTCTTTGTTTTTACCTTTATTGCATTTCTGTCTGTCTCCCGGTAGCTCCCAAGTTCCGGTTTAGCTATGCTTAAAAGGTGAACCGGTACTTCAATTTGAGCAAATGATCTTACATTAGCCCCCAAGTGCCAGGGGCATAATTTGGTTTATGCGTCTGGTACTTGTATAAATTTTTCCTTTGATGCTTCAACTATCCCTTAGCCCCCAAGTGTCAAGTAGACAACTTGTTTATATGCTTGAGACTTGTCTTTGAATTGCTATTTTTTGACGCTTCAACTGCCCATTAGCCCCCAAGTGTCAAGTAGACAACTTGTTTGTATGCTTGAGACTTGCCTGATTTTTACTTTTATTCCACTTGATTTTCCTTGCAGGCTGATCTGAACCGGCGGGCTGAAGAAATTACTGAACACCGGAACAGACTTGCCGAAACTGAATCTGCTGCTGCTAAGGCCAAGAAAGATTTGGCGGTGAGTTTAACTACCGCCGAACAGCTGAAGAAATTTTTTGAAGAGGAGCGGACAGCCTTTGAAGTACAAAAGAAGGATCTGGAAAAAAGGGCAAAGGATGCTGAGGAAGCCCTTAATCCGGTGACTGGAGAGTTAACCGGTTTAAAGCGGCAAATAGAACTGATGACTTCTGCTGTCTTTGGTAAGTACTTATCTGCACTCATGCTTTCATCCTTGCAACCTTTAATCCGTTCCGGTTTTAACTATGATAAACATATTCATGGCGCCGTGTCACCCATCTTGGGGATGATTTACGGAAGAAACTCAAGGCGTCTTATACTCTGGTCGAGCAGCTGTATTCCGGTGCTCAAAGGATCATAAGCGCGATGTCCTTCAATAAACCGGCCCCCACGACTATCCAAGGCACACTTGAGAAACTTTCTGTCTTGCCAGTACGCTTGGAGGAAGTGAAGAAGTCTGCTTCCCGAGCCGGTTCTCTCATGGCGCTTACCAGAGCCAAAGCGTGGGTTCCAGATTTTGATCCGGAAGAAGCTTTGAATGGGTATCCCAACACCAAAGAAGACGGATCAGCTTTTACTTCAAAAGATCTTCATGCTTTGACGAAAGATATGCGTCCACTTGCTAGCAAGCTTGCTGCCGAATCTGACTTGTCCAGGTATCATCCTGGGTATGATTTACAGAACGAGCGGGTGGATCGGCCGGTTTATGATACCGTAAATCTAATCCCACCAGTGCGCCCTCATACTTTCGCCCCAGATATTGATCCGTCTAAACTTATTACGGAAGAGATGTACTTCCGTACTTTAACAAAAATCGACTGGTGCGTCCCTGACTTTCAGCCGCTTCAAGAAGAGGAAGATGCTCTGGAACAAGTTGATCCTCAGCCGTCGCAGCAGGAGGAAGCATAGGCCATAATGTATCTTTGTAGTTGCAATCTCATTTTGCTGGACAGTCTTTAATCCGTTCAGGCTTGCTATGCCTTGTAATAGGATAGCATAAAACATTATTCGTCTTGATCCGGATGCTCCAACTTGTTGTTTTGACATTGCCAATTTAAATCTGTTCTGATATGGTTTATCCTGCATATTATCTGCTTCTGCAGAAATAACACTGAAAATATGTCCTAGCGGTTTACCGCTGGACTAATTAAATTGCTCACACAATATATCAAACAAGTGTTTTGTTTGTACCAGAAATAACTTCATACCTGCCATCAAGTATGCTTGATATTTTTAATCCGGCAAAATTTAGAGTTTTCTGAGGAAATCTCTGTGATAGACCGATTTAGATCATGCTGGAACTTTGTCCAGACTTTTTAAGATATGTGGTCAACTCTGGAGTTGTCCCACTCCGGATTAAAGAACCATAAAACATAAATACCAGAAATGCAAGTTTGCAAATAAAACCATGTAGTCGAGGCTTTTTGTGAGCTGCCAGGCTCAAAGCAAGGTTCAGCCAATCAATGGATGCGGGTACCATCCAGAGGGCCTTATGGTTCGGATACGACCATAGGAACCGGATATGACCAACAGGGGTTAAGCTAGGATTCAGGTACAATCCTGCCCCCTGCTGGCCATATAAAATTTAGCCAAGCAATGGATTCGGGTACAATCCATTGAGCTTTATGGTTCGGGTACAACCATAGGAACCGGATACAACCATAGGGGTTTAAGCTAGGATTCAGGTACAATCCTGCCCCCTACTGGCCATATAAAACTTAGCCAAGCAATGGATTCGGGTACAATCCTTTGAGCATTATGCCATGTCCTCTTTGGTTAGGATACGACCTATGTTTGAACAGAAAGCCCTTCAGTGAGTTACTGCTCTAGAGTACATATGCCCTGCACAACCAGTTAGAATGATCAAAGTATTTGAAATATGACATATGATAAGAGATGTATGGTTATCATCATAAGACACTTGTATTGGAAAAAAGGTTGATCCCCCGGTTTACCGAGGGTGCCGGTTTATTCATTAATCATAATATATACATAGGATACAACGGAGCTCCTGGCTCAGGTATAATAGGGCCGTAAGAGGGCGATGTTCCACGGCCTCTTTGTCTCTTCCTCCGATGTCCGTGAGTCCTTGTGTTCTCGAACGTCCACCAAGTAATATGAACCGTTGTGCAGATTCTTGTTGACCACAAAGGGTCCTTCCCAAGGTGGGGATAACTTGTGCATATCAGTTTGATCTTGGATGAGCCGGAGCACCAAATATCCCTCCTGGAATGTCTTGGTCTTGATCCGGCGGCTGTGATATCTGTGTAAGTCTTGTTGATAAATCGCAGACCGTGCCGCTGCTATATCACGCTCTTCATCCAGCCTGTCCAAACTGTCCTGTCTCGCCTGCTCGTTGGCCGCTTCAACATAGGCCGTCACCCTTGGCGAATCATGGCGGATATCACTTGGAAGGACCGCTTCAGCCCCATACACCATAAAGAAAGGCGTGTAACCTGTGGACCGGTTTGGCGTAGTATTGATACTCCAAAGGACAGAAGGTAACTCCTCAACCCAGCACCCTGGTGTTCTTTGCAAGGGAGTCATAAGCTGGGGCTTGTTACCTCGCAAAATCTCCTGATTCGCTCTTTCAGCTTGACCATTGGATTGAGGGTGCGCTACGGAAGACACATCCAGGCGAATATGCTCTCGTTGACAAAACTCCTCCATCTCTCCTTTAGATAAATTGGTGCCGTTGTCTGTGATGATGCTGTGTGGAAAGCCAAACCGGAAAATTACCTTTTTGATAAATTTGACCGCTGTTGCCGCATCACACTTGCTCACAGGCTCTGCCTCAATCCATTTTGTAAACTTGTCCACAGCCACCAGTAGATGAGTTTTCTGATCTTGGGATCGTTTGAAGGGCCCGACCATATCCAGCCCCCAAGTCGCAAACGGTCAGGTTATTGGTATCATCCGGAGCTCCTGTGCCGGAACAAGAGCACGTCTTGAAAACTTCTGACAAGCATCACACTTCCGGACTAGATCTGCTGCATCAGCATGGGCTGTCAACCAATAGAACCCATGTCGAAAAGCTTTAGCCACCAAGGATTTTGAACCGGCATGATGACCACAATCCCCTTCATGGATCTCACGAAGAATATCACAACCTTCCTCAGCTGATACACATCACTGAAACGCTCCAGAAACGCTACGATGGTGAAGTTCTCCGTTTGCAATTGTCATGGACTTAGAGCGCCGGATTATCTGTCTTGCTTCGATCTCGTCGTCCGACAGCTCTCCTCGGCTTAGATACGCTAAATACGGCAGCGTCCAATCCGGAATAACATGAAGTGCTGCAACCAGCTGTGCCTCCTGATCAGGAACAACCAGGTCTTCCTCTGATGGTACTTGGACTGATGGACTGTGCAGCTCATCCAAAAAAATATTCGGTGGTACCGGTTTACGCTGAGAACCCAGCCGGCTTAAAGCATCGGCCGCTTCATTCCTTCGCCGGTCTATGTGATCCACCTGATACCCTTTGAAATATCCTGCAACTGCTTCGACTTCTCGTCTATAAGCTGCCATGAGAGGATCTCTTGAATCCCACTTGCCGGATACTTGCTGTGCCACCAGATCCGAATCGCCAAAACACTTGACCCGGCTCAAGTTCATCTCCTTGGCCATCCGCAAGCCATGAAGCAATGCTTCATACTCTGCTGCATTATTAGTACAAGGAAACAATAGGCGGAGGACGTAACAAAACTTATCACCTCGCGAGGAAGTTAAAACAACTCCAGCCCCCGAGCCTTCTAATTGCCTTGAACCGTCAAAGTGAATCATCCAGTATGTAAGATCCGACTTCTCCTCTGGTATTTGCAGTTCTGTCCAATCGTTGATGAAGTCTACCAATGCTTGAGATTTGATAGCGGTACGCGGCACATATTTCAACTCGTGTGGGCTAAGCTCAATGGCCCATTTCGCCACTCTGCCCGTAGCTTCTCTGTTCTGGATTATATCTCCCAACGGTGCTGAACTAACAACAGTTATTGGGTGGCCTTGGAAATAATGTTTCAATTTCCGGTTTGCCATGAACACACCGTATACCAACTTCTACCAATGTGGGTACCTTTGCTTGGACTCGATGAGAACTTCACTGACATAATAAACTGGACGCTGGACCGAGTATTCCTTCCCTGCTTCCTTGCGCTCAACCACGATTGCCACGCTGACTGCTGATGTCTACACACGCTTCTACTCTTGTAGACTATGTTGGGCCTCCAAGCGCAGAGGTTTGTAGGACAACAGCAATTTCCCTCAAGTGGATGACCTAAGGTTTATCGAAATCAGGGAAGTAGAGGTTGAAGATGGTCTCTCTCAAGCAACCCTGCAACTAAGATACAAGAAGTCTCTTGTGTCCCCAACACACCTAATACAACTGTTAGATGTATAGGTGCACTAGTTCGGCGAAGAGATGTTAAATGGCAAATGATATGGATGGCAAAAC
Organism: Secale cereale; assembly: GCA_902687465.1. Lineage (NCBI taxonomy): Eukaryota > Viridiplantae > Streptophyta > Magnoliopsida > Poales > Poaceae > Secale > Secale cereale. The sequence goes on from LR738714.1 coordinate 321,781,291, forward strand.
AAAGTAATATAAATCTGTAATAAAAAGTGCAGCAAGCAAATAAGTGGTAAACGTGAGCACAAATGGTATTGCAATGGTGGAAACAAGGTCTAGGGATCATACTTTCACTAGTGGCAACTCCCAACAACATTAACATAATCGAATCACATGATATTTCCCATAAAACATGCAAAGGGGACGCACTCGGAGGTCATTCCTTCGTGGTCAAGAGAGGACGAGAATTATGTAGGGCTACAAAAGCACACCTCAAAGTTCGTAGTTCTCAATCTAAGGATTTCCCAATGTCACCGCGGCCATCCAAAGAGAGTCCCACAATCACCACAACATATCTAAAGGATAGTCAAAGACAAGCACCAAGAGACTCTCAATCTTCAATCAACACACAAAAAGGAAATCACTCATGAAAATATTCTTCTAATCCATGTCCAATAGACCGCTGTCACCTTGGTCTCGGGGATTATACTAGATAAAGACAAGTGAGTATATCAATCCAATACATAGAGGAAGGGGAAATATCATGGGATCACCCTAGATTAACATAGCCTATGATCACAACGAAGATCACATCATGGGAGAGAGAATTGACCACATAGCTACTGGTAGAAACCTCAGCCCCGAGGAGGAACTACTCCCGCATCATGGAGGGAGGAAGCAACGTCGATGGAGATGAATCCGGGGGCACTTCCCCGTCCCGGCAGGGTGCCGACACAGGAATTCTGGTCCCCCGAAGCTTGATGGCGATGGCGGCGGAGATCGGAATAGCTTCTGGAGAAAAGTGGTCCGGAATCAGGGTTTCCTCGACGGGTGTTAAATATATGCCAAAGGGGGCCGCTAGGGGAGCTAAGGGGGCCCAGGCGCCCCCCCGGCGCGGCCTGGAGGGGGGCCGCGTGGCCAGGGCGCCTGGAGCCCTGGTGGCCCCCCTCCGGCCCTACTTTGGCTGCATGGAAGCTTCCGGAACGCTGATTTTTTACATATTTTTCCCGGAATTTTTCTGGCAGTTTACGTAATGGGAAAACCTGAAATACAAAAACAGCAGAAAACAAAAACTGGCACTGGGGTGCACTGAGTTAATAGGTTAGTCCAAATATGATCAGAAGTGTATGGAAGTGTATAAATATCATACTCCCTCTGTTCACTTTTGTAAGTCCTTTAGGACATCTAAAATTGAACTATGTTAGGTGTTGTCTTAAATGTCTAAAAGGTCTTATAAAAGTGAACGGAGGGAGTAGCAATATCACACAAAGGAGGCATGGAGCAAGCAGAAATTATAGATACGTTTTGGACGTATCAACATCCCCAAGCTTAATTCTTGCTCGTCCTCGAGTAGGTAAATGATAACAAGCATAATTTCTGTGGTGACATGCTATTAACCATATAAGGACTTTTCACAGTCACATGATAAAAACTTACTGAGATAATGAATCTGTAGTAATTAAGTTGCCTCATGAGAAAATCACAAAGAACTGAAAGTTTTACAATATGATACTGAAACATCAAATAGATTTGTAGTGAGCATGGTGTGCAAATATGATAAAGTGGTACCTCGCTTGCCCCCTTTAGTGAAGCAAAACATAAATGCAGGGGCACCTCCAAGGTTTAAGTGACGACTAGATACAATGATTTTAGAATAAACGATATCATAATCATGCAAAAGACAATGGTACTTTGGGACAATGCACATTACACTCAGAATGACAATCATGCTCTCAATAGTTGGTGCTTTAAAGAAGGTGGAGACTCTCGAACCGTGGCTTTTGATGGCAAGGTTGAAAACCCGTGGTCGGAAGCAAAAACTAAACATGTACCAGAGCTCTTGGTTTTAAAAACAGAGGTAATAATTTTTTTTAGAATATGCATATTTCGTCAACGAATGCTAGCAGATAACTCAATTACTTCTTGTGCTGGACAAGTTTCGAGGAACGGCTCCCAAATGAGGACGATCACATCCTCTTAATCTCCTTTGTTTATCACTGCCAAAGTTTTCTGATTTCTCATGAACAAAGCGTGAAGGAGGGTTTGTTTGTTGTATAATTTTTTAATGAGCCGGGCGCACTCTATGCCAGTTCCTTCTCGTATTATGGGTTTGCACATTAGACATGCAATCCCGGGGTGAAGCTTGTCCAACTTAAAAAGATCATGAATTAACTACTACTTCCTCATGAACTAAAACAGAGGCACAAAAGAGAAATGCTTTTTTGAATAATTTCGAGATGGTACATGAAAGTCTTCGTTAGGAATGGCAGGTAAATACCATGTATAGGAAGGTATGGTGGACTCATATGGCATAACTGGTTTAAAGGATTTTGGATGCACAAGCAGTCAGTCCGCTTAGTACAGGCGAAGGTTAGCAAAAGACTGGGAGCGACCAACTAAAAGAGCAATGACGGTCATAATCATGCAGAGCGACAAAGCAACATTGAATCGGGCATGGAAGTTATATCGCTACTCAGAAATTAAAGATCATCAAGGCTTGATAGACTTTCTTTACAGTCTTAAATATGCGTGAGCATATGCCAAGTCAATCAAAATAAATTCTTGGAGGAAGATATCACTAAACATACCACATCATAGGCAAACAAATCATGTTGGTACTCCATTAACACATTGAGAACCCCCCAGCTATTTGAGACTAACCATAAGAAAACATGAACTACTAAGCATCATTATGCACATAGCATTTTTATCAAAGACATATCGACCAGTGCAACAGAAGCCAACTCTCTTAACAAGATAAGCATGATAAATAAAGAGAGTTCCAGCGACCAACTAAACAAAAGCTCTTTAAAAAGATAAGCATGAAAACTAAGAGCTGAACATGATAGTAGCTATTGAAAGACAAAGAACACACACAGCAAGGATAGACATGAAAATTCTATGTTATGTTCTAGGTTGAAGTGGAGCGTGTTTCTCTCCCACACAAAGAAAGCTGAGTTCCAACTCATTATGAACAGCAAGCAAGGCTAAAGAAACTAAAAAGGAAACTAAAAGCAAGACGCTCCAAGCATAGCACATAACACATGAAGTGATAAAAATATAGTGGAACGAAAGACGAACTGATAATGTTGATGGAGAAGGGGATGCACGGGGGCATCCCCAAGCTTAGACGCTTGAGTCTTCTTGAATATTTCTTGGGGGTGCATGAGGGCATCCCCAAGCTTGAGCGTTTGACACTCCTGAATCTTTTTATCATCTTCCCTCGCACACTTGAAAACTCACTTCATACATAACTCATCATAATCTGATTAGCGAGGTTAGTACCCATAATAAAATAATTTTTCCTTGCTGGAAATAAGGATATTATTGAAGGTCTACTGTTTCTCAAGATTGCCTAAAGGTTTTTGCAAAGAAAAAGCAAGCTCAAGGTTTGCAAAACGAAGGAAAGGCAAAACAGGACAGAATCTGTGAAAAACAGACCAGCAGGTAGTAAATAATTTTTTCGGGGCACTTCTGCAACTCAAATCAAAAAACTCAGAACAGACGCCCGAAAGCCAATTGTATAGAGCACGCTGTCGAAAAAATTCAGACCAAAAAGATGATCTGGTGATTTTATACGAATTTTTCTGTCCAAGGACAGAATCTGTTTTCTGGACAGCACGTCACAACTTTTGAACTTTCTTGCAATCAGAGGCTACACTTGGCACAAAGCTGAAAAGTAAAGATACAATGATGTTGCTACAGTAGTAACAAACATCAAGACCACTAAAAACTGAAAGAACAAACTGAAAGCAAAGATAACAAGGGTTGTCTCCCTAGAGCTCTTTCTTTATAGCCATAAAGATAGGCTTAAGACTTTAATGATGCTCTCGTAGGAATAAGAGTTGAAGAACAAAAGAGAGCATCAAGAAGCAAATACCAAACACATTTAAGCCTGACATGCTTCCTATGCATAGGAATATTGCAATGGAATAATTCATTGAAGCACAAAGCAATAAGCATAGGAAGACAAAACAAGTGCAGCTTCAAAACCTTTAACATAAAGAGAGGGAACTTGATATTATTGAAATATCTATAAGCATATGTTCCCTTCTCATAATAATTTTCAGTGGGATCACGAATAAACTCAACAATATAAGCATCACATAAAGCATTGTTACCATGATCCACATGCAAAAAGGTACTCTTACTCTCCTCATAAGCATCTTTGGGGAGCCCATGGTTAGGACTTTTTAGCATTAACGTTTTCAGTCTCCCCAAGCTTGAGCTACGCTCTCTCCGTCACGAGACCTAAAGTTATAGATATAGTTCCTGTCTCGATGAATTTCATAAATAGGATAAAACTTAGTATAAAAGAGAGACATAAGCTCTTGCCAATCAAGCAAGTGCGGGTTATCGAGAAGCTTATACCAATCTGAAGCTTTATCTATAAGTGATACGGCGAACAATTTACTCATGACAAACTCCTTTGATACACCTGCAAGCTTAAATAATGAACATAGTTGTGACAGATATAGCAAGTGTTCACCGGGATGTCTGTCTCCTGCATAACGATTAGCCAAAACATAATCGATAATACCAGCTGGTATTTTATAGGGCACAATTTCAGTAGGGGGAGGAGCAACCACCACAGGTGTGGGGCGTCTTCCCACAAACAACGAACTAAGAATGCGGTTTTCCATAAACATAACTAGTGAAATAAAAACAAGAAACAAAAACATTTAATTGCAAGATCTAAAGATATACCTTCAAGCACTCACTTCCCCGGCAACGACGCCAGAAATAGCTTGATGTCTACACACACTTCTACTCTTGTAGACTATGTTGGGCCTCCAAGCGCAGAGGTTTGTAGGACAACAGCAGTTTCCCTCAAGTGGATGACCTAAGGTTTATCGAACTCAGGGAAGTAGAGGTTGAAGATGGTCTCTCTCAAGCAACCCTGCAACTAAGATACAAGAAGTCTCTTGTGTCCCCAACACACCTAATACAACTGTTAGATGTATAGGTGCACTAGTTCGGCGAAGAGATGTTAAATGGCAAATGATATGGATGGCAAAACAAAGTAATATAAATCTGTAATAAAAAGTGCAGCAAGCAAACAAGTGGTAAACGTGAGCACAAATGGTATTGCAATGGTGGAAACAAGGCCTAGGGATCATACTTTCACTAGTGGCAACTCCCAACAACATTAACATAATCGAATCACATGATATTTCCCATAAAACATGCAAAAGGGACGCACTCGGAGGTCATTCCTTCGTGGTCAAGAGAGGACGAGAATTATGTAGGCCTATAAAAGCACACCTCAAAGTTTGTTGTTCTCAATCTAAGGATTTCCCAATGTCACCGCGGCCATCCAAAGTGAGTCCCACAATCACCACAACATATCTAAAGGATAGTCAAAGACAAGCACCAAGAGACTCTCAATCTTCAATCAACACACAAAAAGGAAATCACTCATGAAAATATTCTTCTAATCCATGTCCAATAGACCGCTGTCACCTTGGTCTCGGGGATTATACTAGATAAAGACAAGTGAGTACATCAATCCAATACATAGAGGAAGGGGAAATATCATGGGATCACCCTAGATTAACATAGCCTATGATCACAACGAAGATCACATCATGGGAGAGAGAATTGACCACATAGCTACTGGTAGAAACCTCAACCCCGAGGAGGAACTACTCCCGCATCATGGAGGGAGGAAGCAACGTCGATGGAGATGAATCCGGGGGCACTTCCCCATCCCGACAGGGTGCCGGCACAGGAATTCTGGTCCCCCGAAGCTTGATGGCGATGGCGGCGGAGATCGGAATAGCTTCTGGAGAAAAGGGGTCCGAAATCAGGGTTTCCTCGACGGGTGTTAAATATATGCCAAAGGGGGTCGCCAGGGGAGCTAAGGGGGGCCCAGGCGCCCCCCGGCGCGGCCTGGAGGGGGGCCGCCTGGCTAGGGCGCCTGGAGCCCTGGTGGCCCCCCTCCGGCCCTACTTTGGCCGCATGGAAGCTTCCGGAACGCTGATTTTTTATATATTTTTCCCGGAATTTTTCTGGCAGTTTACGTAATGGGAAAACCTGAAATACAAAAACAGAAGAAAACAGAAACTGGCACTGGGGTGCACTGAGTTAATAGGTTAGTCCAAATATGATCAAAAGTGTATGGAAGTGTATAAATATCATAGCAATATCACACAAAAGAGGCATGGAGCAAGCAGAAATTATAGATACGTTTTGGACATATCAACTGCCCGTGCATTGGCGGCGACGTATAACAGCAACGACTCCTTATCAACAGGGGCAGCCAGGACCGGCGGCTTTGCCAGCTGCCGCTTCAAATCCTCAAACGTAGCGTTCGCTTCATCACTCCATATAAACCGGTCTGTCTTTTTCAGCATCTGATAAAGCGGAATTGCCTTATCCCCTAAACGGCTGATGAACCGGCTCAATGCGGTGATCCTACCGGCAATACGCTGAACATCATTGATGCAAACCGGTTTAGTCAAGGATGTGATTGCCTTGATCTTCTCCGGATTAGCTTCTATTCCTCTGTTTGACACCAAGAACCCAAGGAGCTTGCCCGCCGGAACACCAAAAGCACATTTCTCCAGATTAAGCATCATTTTATAGGCCCGAAGATTGTCAAAGGTCTCCTTGAGGTCCTCTATCATCGTCTCCTCCTTCCTTGCCTTTACCACGATATCATCCACATAAGCATGAACATTCCTGCCTATCTGCCCTTTAAGACAGTTCTGTACACAACGCTGGTAGGTGGCTTGGGCACTCTTGAGCCCAAAGGGCATAGACACATAGCAAAAAGCACCAAAAGGTGTTATGAAGGGCGTCTTCTCCTGATCTTTAACTGCCATCTTGATCTGGTGATACCCTGAATATGCATCCAAAAAACTTAGCCGCTCACATCCTGCTGTAGCATCGATGATCTGATCAATGCGAGGAAGAGCAAAAGGATCAATTGGACAAGCTTTGTTTAGGTCCGTATAATCCACACACATTCTCCACTTTCCATTTTTCTTTAACACCAGCACTGGATTAGCCAACCACTCCGTGTGAAAAACTTCCACTATGAACCCTGCGGCCAAAAGCCTGGCCACTTCCTCTCCTATAGCTTTGCGCCTTTCTTCGTTGAAGCGGCATAGATATTTCTTGACCGGTTTAAACTTCGGATCAGTGTTAAGACTGTGCTCAGCGAGTTCCCTCGGTATACCTGGCATGTTAGAAGGTTTCCATGCAAAGATATCCCGGTTCTCACGGATGAACTCGATGAGCGCGCTTTCCTATTTGGGATCAAGGTTAGCGCTGATAGTGAACTGCTTGGATGAATCTCCTGGCACAAAATCAACTTGCTTGGTCTCCTCCGCTGATTTAAACTTCAACGTCGGATCATGCTCCGTAGTTGGCTTCTTCAACGGGGTCATATCTGCCGGATCAACATTGTCCTTGTAAAACTTCAACTCCTCTGTAGCACACACTGCCTCCACGTAGGCAGCGTCTCCCTCTTCACACTCCAATGCAATCTTGCGACTTCCATGAACCGTGATTGTTCCTTTGTGACCCGGCATCTTGAGCTGTAGATAAACATAACACGGCCTGGCCATAAACTTGGCATAAACTGTCCTCCCGAACAGAGCGTGATAAGGGCTCCGGATCTTGACGACTTCAAAAGTTATCATCTCTGACCTGGAATCCTGTTCATCTCCAAAGGTAACTTCTAGGTCAATTTTCCCAACTGGGTAAGCTGATTTACCTGGCACTACTCCATGAAACACCGTGTTTGACTGTCTTAGCTTTTTATCCGTCAAGCCCATACGGCGGAAAGTCTCATAATACAGGATATTGATGCTGCTGCCGCCGTCCATGAGAACTTTAGTGAACTTGTAGCCACCCACCTGTGGTGCTACTACCAAGGCCAAGTGACCCGGATTATCAACTCGTAACGGGTGATCCTCCCTGCTCCACACAATAGGCTGCTCTGACCAGCGCAGGAATTGCAGTGTCGCCGGTTCAACCACGTGGACCGCCCGCTTCAAAACTTTCTGACCCCGTTTACACAAACTTGTAGTAAACACATGATACTGCCCACTGCTCAGCTCCTTCGGATTACTCTGATATCCGGATTGCTGCTGCTGACGCTGCTGACTGCCTTGGTTATTGTGATTACCCTGGCCCTGCTGTTGGTTGTTTTGGTTATTGTAACCACCTTGACCATGCTGCTGATTGCCTTGGTTATTATAACCGCCTTGACCATATTGATTATTGCCTCGGTTATTATAACCACTGTTGTTGCCACGATATCCTGATCCGGAGCCGTTCCCCTGGTGACCCGGACCGTAAAACCCCAGGCCTGAACCGCCGTTTGGAGGCCCGTTGTTAGAGCTGAACCGGCTCATTATGGCTTCCATTAAAGGCTTGCATTCTCCTATAGTGTGTTTTGCTGGTCGTTCCCTTATGCTATGTTTCAGACAAGGCTCATTTAACTCCTGCTCCCAGCTAACGGACCCCCCGCCGATTTGTGGAGGCGGCTTACCCTTATTGCGTTGGAAGCCCCCTTGAACTTGGGTATTGGCCACAAAATCAGAGCCACCTTCCGCTTTACGCTTGCCTAAGAAGCTTGTACTAACTGGACTAGCCTGTGCCGGTTTACCAGGCTTATTGACTTTCCCAGCTTTATCTCCCTCCGCTTCTGGATACTTAGTGTTGTCTGAGTCCCCGTACTTCACCAGAGCACTCATGAGAGTCCCCATGTCGTTACAATCCCGTTTGAGCCGTCCCAGTTTTAACTTCAGAGACTCAAACCGGCAATTATTTTCCAGTGTCACTATTGCCGTACTGGGATTGATACCATTCGAAGAGTGCAAGATTTCCGATACTCGCTGCACCCATGCACTTGTAGATTCCTGTTCTCCTTGTATACAGGCTGCTAGATCTACCACTGACATCGGCTGCTTGCACGTATCCTTGAAGTTTTTGATAAACTGGCGACGTAACTCTCCCCACGATCCGATAGAATTAGGGGGTAAACCCTTTAGCCAGGTCCGGGCTGTACCTTCAAGCATCATGGTGAAGTATTTCGCACAAGCCGCTTCATCTACGTCCAGCATATCCATGGCCATCTCGTAACTCTCAATCCAAGCTTCTGGGGCCAAATCTGCTGTGTAATTAGGCACCTTACGTGGACCTTTAAAATCTTTGGGCAACTTCACGCTCCGTAAAGCGGGGATAAGACATTGCACCCCAAAGGAACTCGTTGTGACTCCTGTCTCTGCTGTGGTTGTGTGAACCGGCGTCGTCTGACGGACCTCCTCACGGGCCACTGATCTAACCCGGTTTGCATCTTGAGCTTGTGCATCCGCGCCTGCCGGATTATTTTGTCTGTGACGGTGTCGCCTGCGTTCACTACTAGACACCTCTGGTTCCTCCCAATGTCTAGTGTAACTCCGGCTGTTGCGTGGTGTCGAATGGAGCCTCTCCCTGCTATAAGAATACGCTTGCTGTTGTGTTAACGCCGTGTTAAGAAGATCCTTGACCCTGCGTGCCTCCAACGCCACGGGGGATGTCCCCTCAATGGGTAAAGCGGCCAAGCGTGAAGCGGAAGCAACAATGTTATCCAAAGGGTTTGAATAATGACCCGGAGGGGTAGGGACGTGAGGCGCAGACGTAATCCGCCGATCTTGCTCTGTAGTGGGTCGCTGAACCGGCTCATCCCTGGCCAGTGTCGCCCCCCGGTTTATCACCGGATCATTGCTGGTCCCTGCTCCTGGTGTCCTGAAAAGATTCATCGCCTCGTAAACCGGCGGTAGACGAGACTGGTACTTCCGACTCCTTACTCCTTGTACAGAGGCCTATTCCATCCTTAGCTGAAAAGCCTGATCATCCAGCTCTGCCTGCCTCATTGCTATCATAGCCTTCTCTGCCTTCAGATTTTCTTTCGCTTGATCAATCCGGCCCTTTAGCTGAAGGAGCTCTGCATCGTGTTGCGCCTTGTCTGCTGGAGCTACCTCTGCCATGGCTCGGGCTGTGAACTCCTCGACCAAGGTGGATAGAGCGTCAGAGGGCGAGAGGGCCTGGCCACTCCCTCCTACACCATCTTCTGCAATGATCGCCCCGTTCACCGTGGACTATGGCGTAGGTTGTGAACCAGCCATAAAGACAGCCGCTTGGTTTGGCGGATCAAAGGGGTCCGGAATACTGTCTCCGTCGGACACACTCTCAGACCGGCCGTCCTGCAACTGATACAAAGACCCAGTCTCTCCGGATGAAGATTCATCGTCAGAATAGATAACTGTCTCGCCACCAGAATCCGATCCGTCCTCGGCTTGAACCCCGTGAACTGCTCCAACGAAAACGCGCTTCATGGCGGGATGAATCCGGGCCGATCTCGCACGCTGAGCCGGCTCGATGATGTTGGGGAAGACGTCCGGCTTAGGTCCCGGTCCGCCGATCTTGCCAATGAAGACGTGGATGTCGCCGAAGGGAACCCGGTACCCGTATTCAATTGAATCGGCCTCCGGTCCCCAGCCTGCGTCGTCGATGTAGATCCGGCCGCGGCGACTCTTGGTCATCCGGCCGACCGCGTAACCCTTGAGCCCTTCAAAGCTGCCCTTCAAGAACTCGAAACCATTGTGCGGAGGCCCCACGGTGGGCGCCAACTGTCGTGGAATTAACACGGCAGATGTCCGGTTTAATGGACTTAGTGATGGAACCATCGCACAGGTTAGCTTGAAGGGGTTAAAAGCACACAAAGGACACAGAGGGTTTATACTAGTTCGGCCCCTTCGATGAAGGTAAAAGCCTACGTCTAGTTTGGTTTGGTATTGCTTGGGCGTCGGTGAACAGGGAGCAGATCGCTTGCCTGTGTCTCGACGGGTTGTTTTTCTGTCCTTGAACCGTCGCCGGGTCGTCCCTTTATATAGAGGCGACGCCCGATCCGGTTTACAGAGTCCCGAGGCCGGCTCATACTTGTGTCCGCCTCGGTCTCTGCTCTTTCTTCCTTATCTCTCAAGTTATATGATCAGGCGGTTTACAAATCATAATGTTACACATGGGCCCTAAACCTTCATGGGCCGTAACTCCTACTGGGTATTACAATTATGCAACTAAATTACTATAATCCGGTTTATACTAGCCGGTTTATATCTGCTAGTAATATCCCTGACACCCGGGGTGCTGAGGTGGCAGGAGTGGGGGTGTGGAGAAGGTATGTGGACAGAGAGGGTGACAAGTGGGACCTGAATGTCATAGGCACAAAGGCAAATATGCTGGAGGCGAAAATAAAAGAAAAAAAATGGCCAACCTGGGTTTCGAGCCCAAGAACTCTTGGGTTGAGCTTGGCTGTGCTAGACAACTCGGCTAGTCTCTATTTGTGATGAAATAAAGGATCCCGGTTAAAAGACCAGACCTGAAGCGGGGTGCAGAGAGAAACAATAACAGGCAAAAAACATAGGGGGTTCTAGAAAAAGGTCCTATGAGGATTCGAACCCAGGTCTCTCGGGTAGGACTCAAAAGCCCGATCCACTACGCTGCTGAAAGTGCAACTTATCCCCGGGTGGTTTTGGTAATTAATAACAACATATATATCATTGAACTAATATTATCTTGAGAATCATTTCAGAGAAGTTCGATGATATGGGTATGGAAATGTCTGAAGAAGTGGACCCCTCAAAATGCTAAGACAAGCATTGGCAAAAGCTCAAGACTCCATTTTTGGTTTAGTGATCAAAGATCACATTGAGTCCATAGGAAAAGCCAATACTATTAAAAGGGGATGAGGTTGTGTTAATGTTCTTGTTGCTCAAGTGCTTGGTGATCTAACTCCCTCAACTATCAGCACTATTCACTACTTAACACACACCCATAAGTAATCTCGGTCAAACCAACTCTGTCTCACCGAGATGAAGTTATCTCTACAAACCCTAACATCTCGGTCACACCGATTTATCCAACTCAGTCCCACCGAGATGAACCTCTTCAGTTGTTTCTCCAAACCCTAGCTTCTCGGTCAAACCGATTCTGAGTTTCGGTCTCACCGAAAAAGGGCTGCCAATCTTCTGTGATCAGTTGACATCAATTCGGAATATCCGAGTTTATATTTTCGGTCTCACCGAAATGGCAAACCCTAACCTTTGACTCACTTCGGTCTCACCGAGATGGTATTTTCGGTCCCACCGAAAATCCCAACGTTCACTATATTTGAACTTTCGGTCTGACCGAGTTTTCACTTCGGTCTGACCGAGATTGGTCAAATGTGTGTGTAACGGTTGGATTTTGTGTGGAGGCTATATATACCCCTCCACCCCCTCCTCATTCGTGAGGAGAGCCATCAGAAAGTACCACCATTCCTACCATACACTTTCTGAGAAGTGAACCACCTACCCTTGTGTTGAGATCAAGCCATTCCATTCCTACCATATGAAACTTGATCTCTAGCCTTCCCAAGTTGCTTTCCACTCAAATCTTTCTTCCACCACAGCCATATCAGTGAGGAGAGTTGAGTGTTGGGGAGTTTATCATCTGAAGCACAAGAGCAAGGAGTTCATCATCATCAACACCGTCTATTACCTTTTGGGGGGTGGTGCCTCCTAGATTGGTTAGGTGTCGCTTGGGAGCCTCTGTCTTGATGATGTGGAGTTGAACCAAGAAGTTTGTAAGGGCAAGGAGATCGCCTACTTCGTGAAGATCTACCCCGAGTAAGGCTAGTCCTCCGTGGGCGTAGGCCGTGATGGAATAGACAAGGTTGCTTCTTCGTGGACCCTTCGTGGGTGGAGCCCTCCGTGGACTCGCGCAGCCGTTACCCTCCGTGGGTTGAAGTCTCCATCAACGTGGATGTACGATAGCACCACCTATCGGAACCACGACAAAAATCTCCGTGTCACCAAACTGCGTTTGATCTTCTCCACCTCTCTTTTACATGTGCAATTTACTTTCCGCTGCATATACTCTAGAATTGCATGTGTAGGGTGTTACTTGAATTGATCTTAATTGTGAAACTGCCAAAAACATTGCATGATCTAAAGGCAGATTTTTTATTTTGTCAAGTAGTCTAATCACCCCCCCTCTAGACTTACTTTCGATCCTACACCTTTGCTAAGAAAGGATTGGGCCACTTGTTACTTTCAGTACCTCTTACATTACCTGCCTTTACATTCCTGTTGCTTATACCGAGAAAACCCCTAAAAGTTATCTTTCAGTGCTTGCAGTAATTTCTTGCTCAGAATCGCTTATCAATACCTTCTGCTCCTCGTTGGGTTCGACACTCTTACTTATCGAAAACGCTGCAAGAATAGAGGCAAATGACAAGCAAATTGTGGACGACCCGGACACTTCTCAAATGAGGCAAGCAAATTTCCAATGACAAGCAAATTTCCAATGAAGACATAAGCCTAATGGTCAAGAACTTCAACAAGTTCTACAAGAATAGAGGCAAAGAAAGAAGCTCAAAGTCTAGATCATATGATGGAAAGAGATCTTCTAGTCGTGATCGAAACTGCTACAATTGTGGACGACCCGGACACTTCTCAAATGAGTGTACGGCTCCCCACAAGAGAAGAGAAGAATCTCCAAGAAGAAGAGCAAGAGATGAGTCACCTCGGAGAGAGAGAAGGAGTAGAGATGATCGTTATGAACGAAGACCTTCTCGGAGAAGCAAGGATTCGGAGAGGAAAGACAAGTCATCAAGGAGCTACACAAGAAGAAGACATCAAGCTCATGTTGGTGAATGGGTCTCCGGCTCCGACTCTGACAGTCAATCCGATGGAAGCTATCACTCCGACTCCGACTATAGTCAAGATGAAGGTGTTGCCGGACTTGCACTCGTATCCTCCAACTCCAACTCCTACGACTTATTTGATTCACCAAATGAGGGAATTGGAAGATGCTTCATGGCTAAAGGCCCCAAGGTAACACACCCTGAATTCATTGACTTTGATATTGATGAGGATGACTTACTTGGTTAAGATGAGCTCTTGCATGATAAATCTAGTGAGCTTAGTAATGATGAAAATGCTAGTAGTCTTTATAGTCGAGAAGAGTCGAATGACAATGCTATGAAGGAGATTGAGCGTCTAACTAAAGAACTAAACACTCTTAAGTTAGCTCATGAAACAACTCAAGAAGATCATAGAGAGCTCCTAAGATCTCATGAGAAGCTACGCTTCGAGAAGCTCACTCTAGAGCAAGAACATGAGTTTCTAAAAGCGATCAATGACGATCTTCGAAAGAAGAGTTCTTCATATCTTGCCAAACGACTTCTCTTGTCTAATTTCTTGCCACCTATTAAGACTAAGCATGACAAGCATAAGAAAAATTCTTCCTCTAGTAGTAACAATAACAATGTTAAATCCAATATTGTTGCTTCTAGTAGTTCTCTTGATTCCACTAACAATGTTTCAAGCCAAGTTACACTTGAACAAGAAAATAGCTTATTGAAGGAAATCATAGAGAAAGGTGTCTACAAGAGTCTTGCCGGAAGCAAGAACTTTGAGGAGATTGTTCGCAAAGAAGGAAGACACCGGAAGAATCAAGGGATTGGTTTTGAGCGAAAGTTCAACGCCGAAGGTGTTGAGTGGGAAGAAGGTCAATACCCTACTCCACAGTTTGTCTCACAAAAGGAGAAGTATGATCCTACTTCTTCCAATGTGGAACAAGCTCAAGATGACCTTCCACCACAAGACCACAAGCTAAAGGCCAAGGACAAGCTTCAAGAGGAGATTGATGCATTCATTGAAGCACCTCAAGCCATGGTCAAGTGGGTTCCCAAGGACACATCAAGTTCTACTTCGTCAAGCTCAACTACAACACCAAGGATTCCCATCAAGATGATGTGGATCCCAAAGAAGAAGAACTAGTAGGTTCTTGAGGGTGACTCCGCCAACAAACTTCACTCATATTCGTTTTGGCAAGAACTTGTGCAATCAACTTCCACATCATGCACTAGTTCATGGAGTCACAAACCCTCTTGTTGGTAAGTCAAGGGACAAGGTAATCATTGCTTTCATGGACACCATCTCTTGTGTACTTCACTCTATGTCCATGGATATTCTTGTTTGTTCCTTGTGGGACTAACCCATGTAGGTATTGAAAGTGCCCTAATCCAAGGATAGCTCTCAACTCTTGATGATCTACATCAACATTGAGCATCCACATCTTCAACATCTACATGAAGTCTTCTACGACAACCCAAGGTTAGTTTGACCCTTTAAAAGGGGTTCTCACATCTAGGGGGAGCTTTGCTCTAAAAATTGAGCTAAAGCATCTCCAAATGATGTGAACACATAAATGCTTTATGTAAAAGTGGTAACCCCACTTGTGCTTAAACGATGAGTATGACCTATGATCAAATGTTCTCATTTGGCTCCTAAGTCAATATACTCATATATAGATGACCTAGTCATCGACAATTTGTGTGCTAGTAGCTAGAGTTTTGGTTGTGCATGTTTGACACATATTTCAGTTGCTATCTTATTGTGTGAGCATGTTGAATGCATGATTCTATTCATTCAAGGACATCCATTTGTGGTTTTGATTGTTTTGGTTTCTTTTTCTGGCCAAATGGATGGACAAGAATGCCTAAGCACCTTCCCTAGCTATCTATGCTATCTTGTCTCAAATTCTATTCATGCTTATATCACAACTTTGAACAAGTCTTTTTCGGACAGTCCGAGTGAGGAGCACTCGAAACCACCGATTCGTCTAAGGCTGACTTCCAAAACCTTCTAAGTCCATTTCGGTCTGACCGGCTTCCCAATCTCGGTCCAACCGAAACACTTAGATTGATCTAGGTTTCATCTCGGTGAAACCGAGTTCAAAATCTCGGTCTGACCGATATGCGTAACTGCACTGCAATTATGCATCTCGGTGACACCGAGTTTTTCAACTCGGTCCCACCGACAGCACGGGGTTATATATACTGAGGGCTGCGCGCGATCTATTCCTTTCAAACGTTTGCCCTCCAAGACCCCTGTTGCCGCCGCCCTGGTCTACGGATCGTCGCCTTCATCACCTGTGCGCCCTCGCCGCAGGTCTCCGCCGCCGTCAACGGTAATCTTCTCCGCCGTTGCCGCCGTAGAGGGACACCACCAAGTTAGGGTGTGTCCCGATCCCTTTCACGCTCCACTTCTGATTCTTGCATGATAGGACTGCCCTGATTCAATCCACGTTTGATATGATCCCAATACATTGTTCAGATCTTCTAGTTTCGAGGAAAATTCTTAGGTTTAGGTTTCCACGGAATGCATCTCGGTGAAGCCGATTCCTGAAACTCGGACTGACCGATTTGGTCTCTGACCATTGCACTACATAGTTCGGTCTGACCGAGTTGTGGAAATCGGAATGTCCGAATTGAAGTTTCTGTGAAACCCTAAGTGTTCGGTAGGACCGAAACCCATTTCGGTCTGACCGAAAGTGGTGTGTAGGTTCTGTTGAACACTTCGGTTACACCGAAACTTGAAATCGGTTTGACCGAAATACATTCTGTGAAAACTCAAAACTAAGTTTTTAAACTCATTTTTTTTTCTTTGCAAAAACTTCTGCAGTTGTGATAACTCTTCTACTCTGCCTACACCTTATCTTTTCACAGGTTTTTCAGCCATGTCAGATGTCAGTGACAGCCAAAACAGGTCTGAATCACCGTTTGCTGAAATTCCAGAGGCAGATACAAGTCCTGCAAGCAGCTCTAGTGATGATGGTGAGAGGAGTACCCCTAGTGGTCTGCCTCCTGCAGCTACGAGAACCAGGAAGAAGAGAACTTCTGATGATGAGGATTCCGACTTTGTTGCTGAGGAAGTTACCTCCAAGCCCAAGAAGAATGTGGTTGCCAAAGAGCACCAAGGGCAGCAAACAAGGAAAGGCACAAGTAAAGTGAAGCAATCAGCAGTTGCCAAGAAGCTCATCTTGGAAGAGCCAGCTCCAAGCAAGGTGAAGAAGACTTCCAAGAGGAAGAGATTTGTTTATGCTGAACCTCAAGTTGATGCTGAAGAAGAAGAAGAAGAAGAAGAAGCACCCCAGCCTCCTCCTCAGAAAGCTAAGTTCATGGGTGATGCTATTCGGGCTCAAGCCTCCTCCAAGCCCAAGAAGCCTGCTCAAGCTAAGGCAGCTCCAGCGAAGCCCAAGAGGACAACCAGAAGCATTCCAGCTTCTGAGAAGAACAAAGGTGAGATGCCACCTTCTGAATCAGATGAAGAGCATGTGTTGCTCAAGCTCCGTCCCAAGTTGCCACTCCACAATGATGCTCATCCTCAAGCTGAGGACATGAAGGCAAGGAAGGACAAAGGTCTCAGGCTATGGAGACAGTCTGATCCATATGCCGTAAGGAGAAGGACTGCTGTGGACCCTAGATTCCACACCAGAGAGCAGCAGGATTTCTATGAGACCGTGCTAATGGATAAGAAGCCCATTGTTGCTGACACCAGGTATGTTGACTGGGAGTACATTGACAGTGAAGAGCACCGGGACTTCTTTCCCCATGTGCATGAGAGCTTTACTGCATGTGGAGTTGCTGATTTTGTGGGTCAAGAACTGACAGCATGGAATGACGAGATGATCATGCAGTTCTATGCCACAGCCCACTTCTATCCTGATGGCAAGATCACCTGGATGACTGAAGGTCAAAGGTTTTCTTCAACTGTTGCAGAATGGGAAGATCTTCTGAACGCTCCTGTGCAGAGAGAGGACGACATTGATGTCTATGGGATTCCTAAGAAGAGTCATGATTCCATGAAGAATATGTACAAGGAGATCCCAGCTGCTGATTTGGAGGGATGGAAGCTCGGCTCAGTGTATTATCTCCAGGCAGGTCTGACCACCACTAACACTATTCTGAGGCATACTTTGATGCCTAAGTCAGGTGACCACCGGATGATACGAGGCTATTCTATCAACATGCTGCACATTCTCGATGAGAAGGCACCTTTTAAGGTGATGGACTTGATGGTAGAAACCATTAAGAGGACTGCAGCTGACCAGAAGAGGTCGTGTGGGTTTGCTCCGCAGATACAGATGCTCATCAACGCCAAGTTTGGCACGGGCAAATTCATGTTGGATAGGA
The DNA here is from genome assembly GCA_902687465.1 of Secale cereale. Classification (NCBI taxonomy): domain Eukaryota; kingdom Viridiplantae; phylum Streptophyta; class Magnoliopsida; order Poales; family Poaceae; genus Secale; species Secale cereale. Next base: position 321,799,280 of record LR738714.1, read on the forward strand.
AGCACTTGCCACTGCAGCCAGAGCATGAGGACAACGTAGTTGTGATGGATGAAGAGGATCCCACCTCAGTTGAAGGGCAAGCCAAGATCAAAGCTGCAAAGAAAGCCAAAGCTGACAAAGAGGCAGCAGCAGCAGCAGCTAAGCCAAAGAGCTTTGGAGAACAGATTCTTGAAGCAACCCAGAGAATTGAACAACGCCTGGCCAGCATTGAGCAATCTCAGGAGAGCCTTGAGAGGATTGTCGAGGACAAGATCCACGCTCTAGACGTGAAGCTGACTGAGATTCAGGTGTCTGTCAACAAGCTTGAGGCAGACATGGAGGAGACTAGGCAGGAGAGAGCAGAGCTTATGCAGGATGATCTAGTCCAGGACTCTCATCGCCAGACTGCTCCGGTTCCCAGAGGATCCAGATCTGCAGCTATCCCAGTGACAGACTCCAGGGCTACCACTTCAGCACCAGCTACAGCTCCAGCAGTTCCTTCAGCTCCAGCATCCACTCCTCCACCGCAGACATCAGCAGAGATCTTCGCAGATGCAGCTATCTCTACACCGACATCGACCCAGACGGGAGCAGCCAGCCGAGCCCGCAGTGACGTTTAGCTCTATACCTTTTCGAACTTTTTGGTAACTTGTTGCCAAAGGGGGAGAAATTGTTATAGATCATAGGGCTTCGAGAGAGAGAGTGCTCTTTCGTCTTTTCGTTCTTTTGCCGGTTTTCCTTGAGATACATTGGTTTCTTTTGGTTCCAGATACTTTATGTGTGCTTATTGCTTATCCTATGCTATTCCTTATTGTATGGCTATTTACTCTTGTCTTGGTGATTAAGTGCATGTTATTCATTCTTATCATTTTGTGCGCTCCACCAAGATGTATGTGACATAGAAGAGTGACCCATAATCCTAATCGATTGTGCATTTGCATTCAAACGCAAATTTCAAATAATGCACAAATTTAGGGGGAGCTCTTGTTTATCACATACTTCTCAAAGCGACGATATTATTCATTGATTATATCTTTTGTCGAAGCTTTGATCTATATGTTGTCATCAATTACCAAAAAGGGGGAGATTGAAAGTGCAACTAATCCCCGGGTGGTTTTGGTAATTAATAACAACATATATATCATTGAACTAATATTATCTTGAGAATCATTTCAGAGAAGTTCGATGATATGGGTATGGAAATGTCTGAAGAAGTGGACCCCTCAAAATGCTAAGACAAGCATTGGCAAAAGCTCAAGACTCCATTTTTGGTTTAGTGATCAAAGATCACATTGAGTCCATAGGAAAAGCCAATACTATTAAAAGGGGATGAGGTTGTGTTAATGTTCTTGTTGCTCAAGTGCTTGGTGATCTAACTCCCTCAACTATCAGCACTATTCACTACTTAACACAAACCCTAACATCTCGGTCACACCGATTTCTCCAACTCAGTCCCACCGAGATGAACCTCTTCAGTTGTTTCTCCAAACCCTAGCTTCTCGGTCAAACCGATTCTGAGTTTCGGTCTTACCGAAAAAGGGCTGCCAACCTTCTGTGATCAGTTGACATCAATTCGGAATATCCGAGTTTATATTTTCGGTCTCACCGAAATGGCAAACCCTAACCTTTGACTCACTTCGGTCTCACCGAGATGGTATTTTCGGTCCCACCGAAAATCCCAACGTTCACTATATTTGAACTTTCGGTCTGACCGAGTTTTCACTTCGGTCTGACCGAGATTGGTCAAATGTGTGTGTAACGGTTGGATTTTGTGTGGAGGCTATATATACCCCTCCACCCCCTCTTCATTCGTGAGGAGAGCCATCAGAAAGTACCACCATTCCTACCATACACTTTCTGAGAAGTGAACCACCTACCCTTGTGTTGAGATCAAGCCATTCCATTCCTACCATATGAAACTTGATCTCTAGCCTTCCCAAGTTGCTTTCCACTCAAACCTTTCTTCCACCACAGCCATATCAGTGAGGAGAGTTGAGTGTTGGGGAGTTTATCATCTGATGCACAAGAGCAAGGAGTTCATCACCATCAACACCGTCTATTACCTTTTGGAGGGTGGTGCCTCCTAGATTGGTTAGGTGTCGCTTGGGAGCCTCCGTCTTGATGATGTGGAGTTGAACCAAGAAGTTTGTAAGGGCAAGGAGATCGCCTACTTCGTGAAGATCTACCCCGAGTAAGGCTAGTCCTCCGTGGGCGTAGGCCGTGATGGAATAGACAAGGTTGCTTCTTCGTGGACCCTTCGTGGGTGGAGCCCTCCGTGGACTCGCGCAGCCGTTACCCTCCGTGGGTTGAAGTCTCCATCAACGTGGATGTACGATAGCACCACCTATCGGAACCACGACAAAAATCTCCGTGTCACCAAACTGCGTTTGATCTTCTCCACCTCCTTTTTACATGTGCAATTTACTTTCTGCTGCATATACTCTAGAATTGCATGTGTAGGGTGTTACTTGAATTGATCTTGTTTGTGAAACTGCCAAAAGCTTTGCATGATCTAAAGGCAGATTTTTTATATTGTCAAGTAGTCTAATCACCCCCCCTCTAGACCTACTTCGATCCTACAGCTGCTGCTGTGTTGCTGAAACAAAAGGGCTACTGGCCCCTCTTGAACAGATTCAGAAGATCCGAGCTTGGAGCCATGGATGCTCACGAGGTTGCCGGCGATGCAGGCGGGCAGAGCAACGGCACCGCAGCTTCAAAGGGCCGGCGGGGGTGCGGAAGAGGGTGGAGGGGGTGCTACTGCTTGTGCGCGGGCTCAGAGCAACGACGGGGTGCTCGACTCGGCTCGGGCATGCGAACGCGCGCAGGCAAACTAAGGCGACGGCGAGAAGACTGCAGGATTGCGACGAGGCAAGCGGGTGCTGAGGCAGGCGACTGTTGCAGCTGCTACGTGTGCGTGTGGTACGGGTGTGCCTCGAGCGCAAGGGTCCAAAAGGAGGAGCTAAAGGTACGAGCTTCAGCTCGCTACCATGGCAGGTCATGATGGCCGGAGCTCCTAGTTCGCGAGGGCCGACGACTACAACGAAGGGAACGGAGAAAAAAAACAGGAGAACGATCGGAGCATCACCGTGGGTTTGCCGGTGACGATGGACTCGCTGGGGAAGCATAGGAGATGGCGGAGGCGCTGATTGTCGAGGACGTACGGGTGCATGACGAAGACGAAGAAGGGGAAGAAGACATCCAGGAGGAAGGTTATCCAGGGCGCTAGGTACTTGCTGCGGAGACGAGGACGAAGTCGGGGACGCGTGCGTCGCTCCCCGAGGAGGAAGACAACGGCGTCGAGCTTGATCACGCCGGAGTAGAGCTCGGGCATGGCGTTGGCGATGGCTATGGCGTGGATTGGTTTATCTTGCGGCGGCTAGACGAGGATGAGGGAGGAATGGGAAGAGGAGAGACCCTAGGGTACCGGGGCACGATTTATAGGAGGTAGGGAGGCTGTCCCGGCCGTCAAATCAAGCCGGCTGCCGACGTGGAGGTCTTGGATGCGCTGCCGTATAGGTTGAAGACGATGAACAGGGGAATGTCACTTGTGGGCTGGATCGATGAGGTAAGTGGGCCGCGCGGGACCTGGGCTACACTGCTGGGTTGCTTGGCTGCTACTGCTTCTGCTTTTTTTCTATTTCTTCAAACAGAAATAAAAGAGCAAAAGCACAGAGGAATTGGAGAGTGTTGTGAGAGATATGAGAATATCCCTAGAGTCTATAATTTGTGCAGACCTTGAATAAATTGCTTTGGGTATTTTTAAGGACAGCAAAATAATTCAAGTTTGAATTTAATTCAAACTTGAGCCATTTTTGAACCCTACCAAAACAACTCAAAATGGGATGAAACCTGGCAGAGAGGTGAAGGACATGGTGTAAGATTATCAGGAAATAGATGAACATTAATGGAGGCAGGAGAAATGTCACTTGACATGAAAGCCAAATTTTGAAAGAAAGGAGGAAGTGGATAGGTTGTGCACTTGGGAAAAAAATGTTGATGGAAAAGATGAAGATGGATAGCACACCAACAATACATCAACATGAAGAATGCAACCCACATGATGATCATGATAAAAAGCAATGAAATGATACGAGCACAATGCAACATAACGAGTGAGATGAGCATGGTGCAAGGAGCAAATATATGACAAGGCACTTAACATGATCATGGCATCAACATAGAGGAAAAGAAATATGCAAAACAATTATGATAATGCAACAAACACAATAAACACACGACAACAACTAAGAATAAATGGAAGGCATCTGGAGCATCAGTCTAGGGGTGTCACAATGGTCATGCACCCTTGATGAATAGTCTATTTTTGTTGGATCTTGATCATAGTGATACACATATTCATAATATTGAAGCCAGAAGATGCAAAGTGATAATGATAGTGCAACTTATTTGTGGCACTGCCGTTTAGGTCATATTGGTGTAAAGCGCATGAAGAAACTCCATGCTGATGGATTTTTGGAATCACTTGATTATGAATCACTTGGTGCTTGCGAACTATGCCTCATGGGCAAGATGACTAAAACTCCGTTCTCCAGAACAATGGAGAGAGCAACTGACTTATTGGAAATCATACATACTGATGTATGCGGTCCAGTGAGTGTTGAGCCTCGCGGCGGGTATCGTTATTTTCTGACCTTCACAGATGATTTGAGCAGATATGGGTATATCTACTTGATGAAACACAAGTCTGAAACATTTGAAAAGTTCAAAGAATTTCAGAGTGAAGAAGAGAATCATCGTAACAAGAAAATAAAGTTTCTATGATCTGATCACACAGGCGAATATTTGAGTTATGAGTTTGATCTTCATTTGAAATGATGTGGAACAGTTTCACAACTAACACCACCTGGAACACCACAGCGTAATGGTGTGAAAGAACGTCGTAACCGTACTTTATTAGATATGGTGCGATCTATGATGTCTCTTACCGATTTGCCACTATCGTTTGGGGGTTATGCTTTAGAGACTGTTGCATTCACGTTAAATAGGGCACCATCTAAATCCGCTGAGTGGACACCATATGAACTGTGCTTTGGCAAGAAACCCAAGTTGTCGTTCCTTAAAGTTTGGGGTTGCGATGCTTATGTGAAAAAGCTTCAACCTGATAAGCTCAAACCCAAGTCGGAGAAATGTGTCTTCATAGGATACCTAAAGGAAACTATTGGGTACACCTTCTATCACAGATCCGAAGGCAAGATATTCGTTGCTAAGAATGTATCCTTTCTAAAGAAGGAGTTTCTCTCGAAAGAAGTGAGTGGGAGGAAAGTAGAACTTGATGAGGTAGTTGTACCTTCTCCCGAATTGGAAAGTAGTTCATCACAGAAATTAGTTCCAGTGATTCCTACACCAATTAGTGAGGAAGCTAATGATGATGATCATGAAACTTCAGATCAAATTACTACTGAACCTCGTAGGTCAACCAGAGTACGTTCCGCACCAGAGTGGTACAGTAACCCTGTTCTGGAAGTTATGTTACTAGACCATGATGAACTTACGAACTATGAGGAAGCGATGATGAGCCTAGATTCTGCAAAATGGCTTGAGGCAGTGAAATCTGAGATGGGATCCATGTATGAGAACAAAGTGTGGACTTTGGTTGACTTGCCCGATGATCGGCAATCCATTGAAAATAAATGGATCTTTAGGAGGAAGACTGATGCCGATGGTAATGTTACTGTCTACAAAGCTCGACTTGTTGCGAAAGGTTTTCAACAAGTTCAAGGAGTTGACTACGATGAGACTTTCTCACCCGTAGCGATGCTTGAGTCTGTCTGAATCATGTTAGCAATTACCGCAGTTTATGATTATGAAATCTGGCAAATGGATGTCAAAACTTCATTCCTTAAGGGATATCTCAAAGAAGAGTTGTATATGATGCAACCAGAAGGTTTTGTCGATCCTAAATGTGCTAACAAAGTGTGCAAACTCCAGCGATCCATCTATGGACTGGTGCAAGCATCTCGGAGTTGGAATATACGCTTTGATGAGGTGATCAAAGCATATGGTTTTATACAGACTTTTGGAGAAGCATGTATTTACAAGAAAGTGAGTGGGAGCTCTGTAGCATTTCTGATATTATATGTAGATGGCATATTGTTGACTGGAAATGATGTAGAATTTCTGGATAGCATAAAAGGATACTTGAATAAGAATTTTTCAATGAAAGACCTCGGTGAAGCTGCTTATATATTAGGCATCAAGATCTATAGAGATAGATCAAGACGCTTAATTGGACTTTCACAAAGCACATACCTTGATAAAGTTTTGAAGAATTTCAAAATGGAATAGTCAAAGAAAGGGTTCTTGCATGTGTTACAAGGTGTGAACTTGAGTAAGACTTAATGCCGACCACTACAGAAGATAGAGAGAAAATGAAAGTCATTCCCTATGATTCGGTCATAGGTTCCATCATGCATGCAATGCTGTGTACCAGACCTGATGTGTGCCTTGCTATAAGTCTAGCAGGGAGGTACCAAAGTAATCCAGGAGTGGATCACTGGACATCGGTCAAGGACATCCTGAAGTACCTGAAAAGGACGAAGGATATGTTTCTCATTTATGGAGGTGACAAAGAGCTCGTCGTAAATGGTTACGTCAATGCAAGCTTTGACACTGATCCGGATAACTCTAAGTCACAAACCGGATACGTATTTTTGTTGAACGGTGGAGCTGTCAGTTGTTGCAGTTCCAAGCAGAGCGTCGTGGCGGGATCTACGTGTGAAGCAGAGTACATAGCTGCTTCGGAAGCAGCAAATGATGGAGTCTGGATGAAGGAGTTCATATCCGATCTAGGTGTAATACCTAGTGCATCGGGTCCAATGAAAATCTTTTGTGACAACACTGGAGCAATAGCCTTGGCGAAGGAATCCATGTTTCACAAGAGAATCAAGCACATCAAGAGACACTTCAACTCCATCCGCGATCAAGTCAAGGAGGGGGATATAGAGATTTGCAAAATACATACGGATTTGAATGTCACAGACCCGTTGACTAAGCCTCTTCCACGAGCAAAACATGATCAATGCCAAGACTCCATGGGTGTTAGAATCATTACTATGTAATCAAGATTACTGACTCTAGTGCAAGTGGGAGACTGAAGGAAATATGCCCTAGAGTTAATAATAAAGTTGTTATTTATATTTCCTTATATGTCATGATAAATGTCTTTTATTCGTGCTATAATTGTATTAACCGGAAACTTGATACATGTGTGAGTACATAGACAAAACAGAGTGTCCCTAGTATGCCTCTACTAGACTAGCTCGTTAATCAAAGATGGTTAAGTTTCCTAACCATAGGCATGTGTTGTCATTTGATCAATGGGATCACATCATTAGGAGAATGATGTGATGGACAAGACCCATCCGTTAGCTTAGCACTATGATCATTTAGGTTTATTGCTATTGATTTCTTCATGACTTATACATGTTCCTCTGACTATGAGATTATGCAACTCCCGAATACCGGAGGAACACCTTGTGTGCTATCAAATGTCACAACATAATTGGGTGATTATAAAGATGGTCTACATGTGTTTCTAAAAGTGTTTTGTGGTGTTGACATAGATCAAGATTAGGATTTGTCACTCCAAGTATCGGAGAAGTATCTCTGGGCCCTCTCGGTAATACACATCATAATAAGCCTGGAAAGCAAATGACTAATGAGTTAGTCACGAGTTGATGTATTACGGAACGAGTAAAGAGACTTGTCGGTAACGAGATTGAACTAGGTATGATGATATCGACGATCGAATCTCGGGCAAGTAACATACCGATGACAAAGGGAACAACATATGTTGTTATGCGGTTTGACCGATAAAGATCTTCGTAGAATATATAGGAGCCAATATGAGCATTGAGGTTCCGCTATTGGTTATTGACCGGAGATATGTCTCGGTCATGTCTACATAGTTCTCGAACCCGTAGGGTCTGCACGCTTAACGTTCGATGACGATTTGTATGATGAGTTATGTGTTTTTGATGACCGAAGTTTGTTTGGAGCCCCGAATGAGATCACGGACATGACGAGGAGTCTCGAAATGGTCGAGACATAAAGAATGATATATTGGACGGTATTATTCGGACATCAGATGAGTTTCGGGGGTCATCGGATAAATATCGGAGTGCCGGAAGGGTTATCGGAACCACGAGGGAAGTAATGGGCCTTATTGGGCTTTAGGGGAGAGAGAGGAAGGCAGCCAAGGGCTGGTCGCGTGCCTCCCATGGGCCTAGTCAGAATTGGACTAGGGGGAAGGGCGGTGCCCCCTCCTTCCTTCTCTTCTCCCTCCTTTCCTTCATCTCCTAGTTGGACCAGGAAACGGGGGG
>LR738714.1:321807742-321819312 GCA_902687465.1 Secale cereale
GGGGGGGGTCCTACTCCTAGTAGGAGTAGGATTGCCCCCTTGGACGCGCCCTATAGGGGTTGGCCGACCTCCCTCCTTGCTCCTTTATATACAGGGGCAGGGAGCACCCTAGAACACACAAGTTAACAGTTGTTTTAGCCGTGTGCGGTGCCCCCCTCCACAGATTCCACTGAGGGAGTGTTGGATCGAGGGGTCCTCGGGAGGCCAGATAACTCTTGGTGGGCCGGACTGGTCGGCCGTGAAGATCATAGTCGAAGATCATCTCTCGTATCCGGATAGGACTCCTGTATTCGTATAATGGCAGGTTTTAGGTTCGGGTGTAATCTTTCCTTCCTCTGCAAGATGGTATGTACAAACCCTAGGCCCCTCCGGTGTGTATATAAACCGGAGGGTTTAGTTCGTAGAGGCTAACGAAGAATCTCAAATCCTTATAGGCTAGACTTTAGGGTTTAGCCAATACGATCTCGTGGTAGATCAACTCTTGTATTCATATTCATCCATATTAATATAGTAGGAAGTAGGGTTTTACCTCAATCGAGAGGGCCTGAACCTGGGTAAACATCGTGTCCCCAACCTCATGTTACCATCGATCCTCAGGCGCATAGTTCAGGACCCCCTACCCGAGATCAGCCGGTTTTGACACCGGCATTGGTGCTTTCATTGAGAGTTCCACTATGTCGTCGACCGAAGGACTAATGGATCGCGTCATCAACAACGATGGCAACACCAAGGGAATCTTCCCTCTTGGACAGCTCTTCGTGTTTGGCGGCTTCGTGCTTCGTGCCAACACTAAAGGCCACCTCAAGTAGATTGAGAGCTACTCTCCAGGCCATCATGTCAGATTTGGAAGCTTAAACTACATTGCTGATATCCGCGGAGACTTGATCTTCGACGGATTCGAGCCCGCGGTAACCTCTCTCTGCCTTCACGATGAACATGATCTAGCTCTGTCATCGGATCAGGAAATAGCACCTGTAGCAGTTCTGGCCCTAGATCCGGAATAGATTGTGTCGCCCGAGGACGAGAAGCTGAACCCCGCCACGGAAGCTGCTGACTCCACGGTGTTGGAGCCGCACATGGACCCAACTATAAGCGGGGTCTGTGTTATCGGAACCTCGGACCTAACTCCGGCCTCCGATTCCGAATCACGCGCATCTGCGCCCTTCAAGCCAGATCAGGCATCTATGGCCGAATTCAGTGTTGCAGATATCTTCCAGCACTCACCCTTTGGCGACATGCTAAAGTCGTTAAGATCCCTCTCCCTAGATGGGGACACACAGCCGCATTGTATCCGGTTCGAACTGGAGGCTGATGGAGAATTTTGCTCCCCACCCACCACCCACTTGGTAGCCACGGTTGAAGATCTAACTGATCTACTTGACTATGCTTCCTAAGACTTCGAAGGGATGGACCTCGAAGCCGAAGCGGACCCAGATCAAAACCGGCCCGTAACCGTGCGGTGTACAGCTACGTCTTCATACGACGTGTACATGGTGGACACACCTAAGGAGGTGGAGGGTGATGGCAAAAACAATCCCTTAGAGGACAAGCCCGTCGAAGAACCTCCCAAACGTCGGCGTCCAAAGCACCAAACGAAATCCCATAAAGGAAAAGACAACAACACTATCACTAACGACAATGATATTCCGGAACAAGCCAAAGACCCCGCAGACCCAGCGATGGAGCAGGAGGAGCGAGAGGACGGCGAACAGAGTCCGAAGTCGCTGTTCGACGATAGCGATGCCGAAGACAACAATTATGAACCTGTCTCTGAAGAAGAAGTTAGCGTGGGTGACGACGAATACATCATCCCAGAAGAACCCTCAGAACAAAAGCGCTTCCATCGGAGGCTTATTGCCACCGCAAGGAGCCTAAAAAAGCAGCATAGACGGCTTCGAGCCGCACAGGACACGCTCAATGATAGATGGAATGAGTTGCTAGACGCCAAACAAAAACATGACCACAACGGCCAAACCAAAGGCTGTCCCAAGCGTAAACTGCTGCCCGAATTCGACGACGAGGCCGCTGCGCCCATACCACCGAAGAATAACACTGCCGATAAGCCGGACCGACCACCTCACGGACGGGACAGAGTTGCTAGCAACGACATACACAAGCCCGCACCACCACCCCGTAAAGGAAAGGAGGACGCAACTCAAGTCCGAAAACACGATCTGCGTGAGGGCCTGAACAAAAAAGCTAGCAAGACCAGGTCTGTCTGCGGACCTAGGGACCGAGCTCCCGCACGGGACGACGGCTATCAAGCCAATCGCGCCGGTAATATACCAGTCCGGGGTCAATACCGGACATCACAACCATCGGACATACGCAATGACATAGCAAAATACAAAGGCGCCGCACACCCTCTGTGCTTCACCGATGAGGTGCTGGATCATGATTTTCCAGAAGGGTTTAAACCCGTGAACATCGAAGCGTACGATGGAACAGCGGATCCCGCCGTCTGGATAGAAGACTTTATTCTTCACATCCACATGGCTCGAGGAGATGATCTCCACGCCATTAAATATCTACCCCTCAAACTGAAAGGACCAACTCGACACTGGCTAAACAGCCTCCCAGAGAACTCAATTGGGAGTTAGGAAGAACTTGAGGATGCTTTTCGTGCCAATTTTCAAGGGACCTATGTCCGGCCACGAACGCTGATGATCTAAGTCACATCATCTAACAACCCGGGGAGTCAGCCCGCAAGCTTTGGAACCGGTTTCTCACTAAGAAGAACCAAATCGTCGATTGTTCGAACGCTGAAGACTTAGCGGCATTCAAGCACAGTGTCCGGGACGAATGGCTAGCCAGATACCTTGGACATGAAAAGCCAAGGACAATGGCAGCCCTAACTACACTCATGACTCGATTTTGCACGGGTGAGGATAGCTGGTTAGCTCGTAGCAGTACCAGCGACCCTGGAACATCTGAAGTCAGGGACGGCAATGGAAAGCCACGACGTAACAAAAAACAAACGTCGAAACAATGCCGGAAGCCCAGATGATACATCGGTAAATGCCGGATTCAGCGGCTCCAGACCCGGCCAACGGAAGAAGCCATTTAAAGGCAACAAAGATGGTCCATCTAGCTTGGACAAAATATTAGATATGCCCTGCCAAATACATGGCACCCCAGAGAAACCTGCAAACCATACCAACCGTAATTGTTGGGTCTTCAAGCAGGCCGGAAAACTCAATGCCGAACATAAGGGGAAGGAGCCTCAGAGCGAAGACGAGGACAAACCTCGCCAGCTGAATACAGGGGTACAGAAGAAATTTCCACCGGAGGTCAAAACAATGAACATGATATATGCCACTCATATCCCCAAGAGGGAGCGCAAGCGAGCACTCCGAGATGTCTACGCCATTGAACCTGTTGCCCCCAAATTCAACCCATGGTCGGCCTACCCGATTACTTTCGATCGCATGGATCATCCGACTAGTATTCACTACTAGGAAAAGGCTTATTAGTGGCGCACCTGTTTTGGCCATTAATGGCGCACTGCAGGTGCGCCACTACTACCACACCATTAGTATACCAGACAGTAGTGGCGCACGAGGTAGTGCATCATTACTATGTCCCAGATGCGCCATTAGTATGCCTCCCAGGGGGCCATATTTCCCTTCTGCTCTGGGTTACTAATGGCGCACCTCTCAGGGGTGCACCACTAGTGTGTTTATTGCAGTGAGCCACTAAAGTGCAGAGTGGTGCGCCACTACTATGAATATTAGGATTCTTTTTTTTTTTGCTTTTATGATATTTGCACACGTTACAAAATACATTACAACACAGAACATAAATAGCACAACATATAAACAACAGATCTATCGAATACAACAGAAGATTAATCTCCGAATACAATTCATCATATTAGTCTCTGAATTCAAAATACCGAACAAAGTTAGAACATTACAAGTCTCGAGACCGCGAGTAGCGAGTTTGTCTTCACATTACAAGTCGATATCTAAACTACCATCATCACATAGAAGAGAATTGCGGTCACGATGAGCATCATCGTGATGAAACTGGTCTTCATGCGGTTCCTCCTCCGCTCCCTCCTCTCTCCCACTAGATAGCGCATGTATCTAGCTTCCGCCTCTGCCCTAGTGGTGTACCCTTTGTAACTGTTACCGCTAAAACAGTGAACCTGTCTCCCACACTCCCAGTCGTCGTAGACTCCGGGAACCTTACCCTTGTACACGACATACGACGGCATCTCAATGCACTAGACAAACAAAATGTTAGTAGCAATTCACAGACAATACATAAGCAATATATAAGTATGCAACAAAAGGATCGGGAGAGAAAATAATCAACACATTAATATATAGCACGGTTCATGATCCTACTAATAAATAGCATCGATTACATAAAATTTGAACGACTGTCCAAACCAAAGAGACATACAAGTTCATTAAAAAGTTTAATTACAACATGAGCTAATCGATATTTCACAACTACATAGCATCACTACTACTTTCGACTCGACTCAGGGACCGGAGCATGGATGAAGCCGCCGTCTTTCGTGATGGTCATGAATGTGCGGTCGTTGTCAGCCTGCATTTGTAGCGTTGTTTCTATTTCACTATTGGACGGTTGATATATGAGGTAGAACTGCCCCGAGGTACGAAGGACATCTTGATGAATGATTTCCGAAAACTCCGACTGGATGCAAAAGAATTCTTGTCTGAGGTCCGCGTCCTGGATTTCCGACAAGCGTGCGGTCCATGCTTTGAGACTATTTGGTAGCAGAAGGTGATGATGGTTCCGTACGATCGCCCGCATGTGATAGAGGGCGTAGTAGGCATCCTTCTGACCGCCAGGCGGCTGCTTGACGCAGGGGAATGCCGTTACGTGGGTGATCACGTGTCTGCCGTACCTAAAAAATGGCCTCTTGAAGGTGCCTCCTGATTTGGCGTAGCCGGGGAGAACTTCATCAAGAACTTTCTTCACATTTGAGTAGTCTTCCTTCGACTGACGGTCTGAGTCGAAATACGTGGCCATGGAATATTGCGGGCTTAAGAGGATGAGTGTGCAATGTGTGTCACTGCACAAAACACGGAATGTTAGAAAAAACCCGATCAAAATCTAAGAAATCACATGTTACGGGGCGGTGAGGGGATGACTTACTCAGAAAAGTAAGGCATGAGGAAGTTATCCTTATCTGCGTTCGACAGAATGACGCCTTCGAGGTATGAACTCGCGACTTGCCGGTCCCCAGCGCTGCCCAAGATCTTGGCACACATGTAGAAGGGGTCGACTATCACGATGTCTGGGGTCTTGTCTTTAATGATCCGCATCTCCATACTCAACGAAAATAGCCGAACGAAGGTGTAGTGCAGCGGATGAAGGTTAAACATAGCAAAGATGTCATCAAACCACAGGACGATCATACCCCCGATGGCGCTATCCACAAAGCCCTTGCGCTCTGGCACCTTGGCCACGAAAACCGGGTATGCCACATCATTCTCGAAGAGACGCCGCTTCGCCAAAGAAAGAACACTGTCATGCAGACTCCGCATAGCATCGGTTGCAGCATTGAGCAGATTAGTCGGTAGCATCGGCCTACCCGCCACATGCACCCTGCTCGAGATATCCTTAGGTGAAGGTGGCCTGTCCTGGGCACGGATCATACTCGGTGCCGGCTGGCTTGCACCCTTGTTATTCTTTCTTTTCCGTCCCTTCTGCTTCTTCTGCTGTAATGGGATCGAGTTCTGCTCAGAGACCACCTTCTTAAGTGTGTTGGGGTTGATAATATTTCGCACCTCGGCTATCTGAGGCTCGGTGAAGGCGGCAGCTGGAGGCGTCTCCTGAGAACTGAACGCCAGACGACGTCTGTTGCAATTGGGTTTCTCCGCGGTACCAACTAGATCGCGATCGTCTTTTGTAGGGTTAGGTTCTTCAGAAGGAGGCCCCAAGAATTCATCGTCGTACCCATGTTCGTTGAAGTACTTATCGATGTTGGTAAATGTACCGTCGTCGTTGTTCGGATCCTGTGCCATATGCATGTTCGGATCAGCTGACGGCGGTAGCGTTGCGGCGGTCTTGCCATGGCTTGGCACCGGAACGACTGGCGGTGTTGTCTGTGGGGTGGTGTCCCCCGCCCCCAAACAAATCTGGCTCTTCGGCCAAAGCATGGGCCTGCTTATGCAGGCGTTGAGGGTCATCGCGTCATCTTCGTCGGCCCCAGGGGGTCAATACGGAGGTAACAAGTCGTTGAAGCCCCGCACCACCCGAACCAGTTGAACCCTATACACGGTGGTGGCATCGCATTACCGTGGAACATGCGGCTGCCCAGCTGAACGATTCTGGCCTTGGCGACATCGATCAACTTGCCGTCCACGAAGTGCAGGAGAGTGCATGGAACGTCGGCGGCGCCCTGCGAAAACATGTAGGGCGTCAGGGATGCCCAGTCAAAGGCAAGGTGTAATGCCCCAGATGTAACACTTTCCCTATATGGCAATATATAAACTTTGGCTTCATCAGTTCCATTCCGGGTTCTACTCTCTTTTCGGGTTTCTTCGTTTTGTCGTGTGCGTGTGTGCATTTCATCCATGTCATGTTGCCATGTGCATTGCATTGCATTTGTGTTGTCGTTTGCATCCGGTCCCACTCATCTCTTCCCGTTGTCCGTTTCGAGTTCCGACGCTCTCACACGTGCCCGTGGCATCCCCGAGTCCTTCTTTTGTGTTTGGCCGTGTAACGTTTCCGGAATGGCGTGAGACTTGTCGTGCGATGTTGTTTTGGTACGTGTAGGCCGCCTGTCAAGGTTCGTCGCGTTTGGAGTTCGTTTGGTACCCCAACGGTTAACCTACTGGGCTAAAAGTACCTCCCCTTTGAGGCCCAAGACACCCTCCACAATAGCCCACCAACCCAGCACAACCCTTCCTATCATCTCGGTCGTCGAATTGTGATCGCGTGGCCGAAAACCGCTCTCCATTTGGAGTCTCCTAGCTCCTTGTGCCTATAAAAACGTCCCCATGCCATTTTTTCGTCCAAAAACCCTAGCCTCGTCCTAGCTCCAGCCCCGCCTCGGAATCCACGCCGGGCGGACGTGTCCGACCCGGGCCGGACAAATCCGCCGCGCTAGCCAACCGCCTCCGCTACCGCGTGGGCCCGAAGGCCCGTTCCCGGCCCGCCGCCGCCGTTTCGGGCCAGATATCCACGCCGCCCTGCCCGTTCGTCTCCGCCTCCGTTCGCCGCTGCCGGCTCCAGCGCCCCGCCATCGCGCCACCGGAGATCCCCGCCGCCGGATCTCGCCCCAGCCGCCGCAGGTCTCGCCCGCCACCTGGAGGTCGCCCCCTCGCCGCTCCGGTGCCGCCCTCCGCCACTTCCGCCGCCGCGCCCCTCGGGCATCCTCGCCGCCGGCCGGCCCTCGCCCCGCCGCCGACGGGCCCCCTCCGTCCGGAGCTGCCGCGGCCGCCGGCCTCCCATCGAGGGCAGCGCGATCCAGATCGGTGCCCGTTCGCCCGATCCAGCGGGGAAGCCCTAACGGGTCCTGCTCCAACCCGCGGACCCGCTTCACCCGGCGCCCGTTGACCCGCGCCCGCGTTGACCAGTGAGGTTGACCCTTGTTTTTTACTAAGTCCCTTTTGCATTTTAGTTGTCTGATGCATTCTTGTGATGGCAATAACTTTTACTGTGCTTGTCCGATTTGTGCGTATGATATGTCAAAATGATCGTGGTGATGTGTACTATGTTTTGTTCCATTGTGTCATGCTTGTTTGAGTCCTTCTAGATGTCTTAATCTTCATGACAAGAGTGCTACTTGATATAAACTGTTGCTACTAGTTATTTTCATGCCATGTTTGAGATGTGATAACTTGGTGCATGTTTATCCAAATGAAGCAAATGATATGTCAAAATGTTCATCATGAGATGTTCTACATGTTGGTTGCTATAGCATGCATGTTAGAGTTCATATTGCCATGTTTATCCCTGTTGCAAAAGTGCATATGGCTGTTAGGTTTTGTAACTTGTTACGAGATGCCTAGTTGAGGAGCTCGTTGCTATTGTTGTGTTTGTCCCCATGTCACATGCTCATATGTTTTAAATTCCCCATCATGTGTTCTTTGCTGTGGTGCAAACCATTTGACATGTTATGCCTTGATATGATTTAAACATGCTCACAAACATGACATGATAATATTGCTGTTTTAACACTTCGTGAAATTTCACAAAGTCTGGAATCTGTAATATCCTGATGCTATGTTTGCTTGTTGTCCAAGGAAAATCCATGTTAGTTTTGGGGTGGCCATTGATCATTCCTTGTTGTATATGTTGTTGTCTATCCATCCATGCCCTCACATGCTCATTTGGGTTGCTGTAGCATATTTAATTCTTGCTCCCAAGTTGCTATAAAATATTACTGTCAGGTTTTTATTGTCATGTTCAAAATGTTGTAGCTTGTTGCTATTGATGCATGCCTCCTATGGAGATGCTCCAATGGAGTTGTTTGCTGTAGGATATGTGTACTTCATGTCCATGCTTCTTGTCACCATGTTTGAGTGCTGTAGAGTGTATATATCTTGCTTCCAAGTTGCTATGTGGCTGTTATTTTCAGCTTTGCATTGTTTTTTGTTTCGGGTGTATCTTTTAGCCCGTTGCTCCGTTTTGAGCGTGCCCTACATGAAACTTGTGTGATTTTGCATGTAGATTCATAATATCAGCTTGTTAACATGTTTGGAGTATGTTTGCTTGATGTTTGGGTGCATCTTGCACCGTTGCCATGCTTATCTTGTTTTGATCATATCTTCTAGACCGTAGCTCCGTTTTAAACAAACTTTATATGAAACTTGATTAGAATTTCGTGTAGATTGTCATGGTGCATGTTAAATTGATGTTTAACAACTTTAACTCAAGGTTTGTTCAGATCTGGTCTAATTTCAAACTATGCTTATGAGGACTTACCGGGTTTGTCTTAAGTAGTTTCCGGCCTCATTTAAACCTGCTGTTTCTTGTGTTGTTTCTCTGGGCTTCCTACCTTGCCATGTTTTGCATCCTAAATAGACTTGTCTTGCATCCTACTTGCTTGAGTAAATTTTCTTGTTCTTGTGCTGTTTCTCTATGCTTCCTATGTTGTCATGTTGTGCATCCTAAGTGCATCTGTAGTGCTTCCTAAGTGCATCATGCATGCATCCTGTAGTTTGCGCATTGCACCTGTTTGATTTCGTGCCTCGTGTGTTCTTGTGTTGAGTAGAGCCGGAAGCCGAGACCGAGTACGAGAACGAGGTTACTACCGAGGTTGAGAACGAGGAGCCGTCTTACGATCCCATCAACAACTCGACATGCAAGATGACCTGACCCAGATATCATTACCATCTTTGCCTATTGCTAGAAGTCTCGCTCTTTAGCTTATTGCCTCGATGCCCACGTTTGTCTGTCAGCCTCCTATTGTAACCATGAATCTGTCTAACCACCCAACCTATGCAAACCTTTGATTGGCTAAGTAAGCTTCGCTCAGCCCCTCTTATAGCATTGCTAGTTGCAGGAGAAGATTTGAAGATTCTTGCTTCATGTTCAAGCTTGTTGGGATATCACACTGTATAAATTCTTAAACTAAATCATCTATATATTGGTAATGGCTGGAAGGCTAAGCCTCTTGCTTGGTGATTTGTTCCACTCATGCCGCCCTAGGAACCGTATAAACCGGTGTTATGTTCCTTGATTTTGCGTTCCTCACAGGGTTGGGGTTATGGGACCCCCTCGATAAATCGCTTAGCGCTAAGGCTTTTCCAGCAAGTCCCAACATTGGTACTCCATTTGCCTAAAAAACTAAAAACTTGCATAGGGAGTTATAAACCCTCTTCTTAATCAACAACCCCGGGCCAGTGCTCCACATGAGTGTTGGTCCGAAATGAGCAGACTGCGGGGCCACCTCAAGGAAACTCGAGGGCTGGTAAAAACCTGTAGGATGACTTATCCGGTCGTGGCCTGAGACGAGATACGCGCGGCTACTATCAGGGTGTCGGCACGCCGGGAGGATTTGCTGGATTAGTCTTACCTTAGTCGGAGTATCTTGAGCACAGGATTCCGAGGATACTCGGGCCTTCCCACCTTGGAGTTGCGACTCCACGGATCGTGGGCTTGTAATGGGCCAAGTTGGAACACCCCTGCAGGGTTTTGAACTTTCGAAAGCCGTGCCCACGGTTATGTGGCAGATGGGAATTTGTTAATATCCGGTTGTAGAAAACTTGACACCATGTTCAGAACACACTACCAGCGTGAGTACCGTGACGGTCATTTTCCGAAAGGGGTTCGGGAAGTGAACACGGTGGGATTATGATTGGCGTGCTTAGATAGGATCACTTCGTGATCACCTTGTCGCTCGTGGCACTTCTCTTCTCGCTCTTATTACATAAGTTAGTGCTAGTGCTGCTGCAACCTTTTATATTTCTTCAGCCTTGTTCCACACCCAAGGCTTAGTTATTTTTGCTACCCGGGAACGGGATTGCCGAGTCCTCCGTGGCTCACAGATTCTACACCATACCAGATGCAGGTACTCAGGTGAACTACTCAGGTGACGGCACAGAGCTGTACTAGGAGTACGATGAAGAACATAGCCATTACTATATGCACTATCCTTATGATCAATAGTGGTTTCTACTAGGGGCGATTCGAACCTGTGGTTATGTATTTGGTATCTTTCATTTGGATCTTAACCCGTAGTCGGGTTGTGATGTTATTTGGATGATGTTTGACTATGTAATGAATTGTGTGACGTGGCGAGTGTAAGCCAACTATCTCCTTTTGCAATTTCATCCCTATATTTACATGAGTCGTGCATAGATACCGAACTTGCGATCATTCCAGATTGGGCTTATACCTTTAAGTCGTGCCTCAACACGTAGGAGGTATAGTCCCATCCTGGGCATTACACAAGGAGATGAAGTCATCGGCCGAGAGAGGCTTAATTAGTTACCGTGATGGCGTCGAGCTCGCCTAATGTCGAGGCACCGCCAACGGCGGGCGTGCAAGTGACAGAGGGGCCGCTTGATGACGAGGTGCCGGCCGACGTATTCTTGCCACACCCGGGTGCATTAAGCTCCAATGCCGCCTCCGCCGGAGACACCAATGGCGCCGCCGGCGCGTTGTGCGAGTTGCTGCCAGTGAAGATGGGAATCGGGGGCGGCCCCTGTTGGCCGCCTGCAACCCCGCAATCAAGGTAGGCACAATGGTGGTGATCGTCGCTCCCAGTTGGTTTCGCACTTGCTCTTTGACTATCTCCGGAATCCATGCCACTTGTGCCTTGAGTTCTTGAACCTCGCGCTCCTGGCTTTCCGAGCTGGTCTTTTTCTCCTTTCGCCCAGTGGTATAGTATTCCGACCATTTCGTGCACAAGCCTTTGCCGGCCACACGACCAGCTGACGACGGCTTACTGAGCTTATCCTTGTTTTTCATTATGTTCAACGCCCTATTTAAAGTGGTGTCAAAAGGGGAGCTCTTAGACGACCCCACGCTACTGCTTTCAGAAACCTGCAGAAGGAACGTGAACCTTTTAGAAATTTGGCTTCATTAATTAGAATGCAACAATATGGAGCTAATTACGCGCGCGCGCGGGGGGGGGG
>LR738714.1:321819354-321881142 GCA_902687465.1 Secale cereale
TTTCTTACCAGAACAAGCTCAAGCGCCTTGGTCTTCGGATCCGTGGTAAGCTCCTTTGTTACCAGGTCAATCTTGTACCGGGCCTTGACATAGTTCCTGGTCTGCTTGTCACAGTATTTATCGAAGAGGGGCGGTAGGCCTTGCTCGGCACGCTCCGCTTCCTCCTTGTCCCATATAGGTTCTGCCACTCTGTAACTGCTGAGACCGAGTCTGTGGACCCCTAAGTTCAAGTCCCGCATATCTTTCCCCCACTGACTTGATTCCTCGGATGCGTTGCTCTCGCACTTGATCTTGAACTCGAGGTAGTCAGCTTCGCTGATCGAAGGATGTTTCTCCTTGATCTTCTCATAACTATCACCTTTATCAATCATACTCTTCACCGCGGCTCTCCAAGTAGCCAGGGCCGTGCTCATCTTCGTGAGGGCGGCACTGTTCACTTTATTCCTTGAGAGGCGTGTGTTTGTGAACTCACTGGGGAACTTGTATCGTTCGTGCAGCTTCGTGAAGAAGATGTTGCACAAATTCCCTTGGTCACGATGCCTCAGGTTCTCGGTGTTGATCGAGACGGTGCTCCGGAGAATGCACCCAAGTTGTACCACGTACCCCTTGACTAATTCTTTGGGCGCCGTTGGATGCCCACTGGAGCACATTTCAGTAAATTCCTCCTTGACGGTGCCGAGCACGTTCGGGCGCCGGTCCTTCTGTTGCCTCTTCGGTTCGCTGCCATCTGTGTGTGCGGCATCCTCGGCAGCATCAGTGGTGTCATCATCAGTGGTGGCATCCTCGGCGGCGGCATCAGTGGTGTCATCCCCGACGCCACTAGGGGTTGTGTAGTCGGGATCGGTGTCTTCCGCGGCGTCCTCATAGCGGTGAGGTTCTTCCTCCATCTCCTGGGACAACTGCCAGAATGCCTTGCCGAACCGCCGGCCTCATCATTGTGGGCCATGTTCGCTCTAAATAGGAAAAAAGTTTGGTCGAAAAGTTGGTTATTGTCAAGGAACAAGATCTCTAAGTTGACCAAATAACTAGTGTGTGCCACATCAAAGCACAAATCTCCATCTAGCTAGTAGGAGTAGCTTTCCAAGCCCTCTTTCCAAAGCCACAACTCCTCTAAGTTCTCAAGATAACCTAGTTGTCGAGGGATGTGTCCAGAAAGTTGGTTGATGTCAAGATACATGCTGATTAATTTTTGTTTCGGTTGAGAATCGGGCACCTTCTAGGTCAAGAAAATTGGGCATGACCTTTGCAAATTTTCTTGACCTAGGAGTGCCCCAATCTCAACCGAAATGGAAATTAATCAACATTTCAGGAGAAAGGGGTAACAAAGTGATGGGGCAAATGTGGTAATGGTTGACCGACGTCAGCCCGAATTCACAATGCTTCAAAAGGGCATAAATTAGCTGGATAACCTAGTTTTTTTTCTTCATATCTTCTGTAGGACACTAGGACTGCTGATTAATTCATAAATCTCCATTTTAAGGAGAGGGTGGATTTTTGGTGTATACAAAAAGAAGCTAAAGGACATGGTCATTAATTGTAGTGACTGAGGGAGTAGGACATGATCTTATTGTCAAAAGTATACATGTAGCAGATCAGCTAGATGCATCTTGAAATAAGGGGGTGGTACTACACAAATTAGGCAAGTGAAGACCAAATCCACATCATGGAGTCATTATTCAGAACTCACAAAAGTACATATACATATACTAGCTCACTTTACTTAGTATGCCCAGGATATATATTCTATAGTTCACTTGTCCAACAAACCAAACATTTTAAACATCCTTCACAACGTATAACCTTTCCCTTTCTCAAGGTATCAGTTCAATTGAGGGTTAGTGTGGCATGTAAGTTGTCATGTAGACCAACATTTTAGCAAGGTCAAAGTGAGCATTTTGGGCAGCTGACACCATCATTATGGTCAGCACCGTGTGAATTATGTCTAACAAAAATTTGACTGAACTGCTACATGCACTTTTATACAACTTTTCACATGGTTAAGTCCTGAAAATGAGAATGAATAACTAAGTAGATTAAGAATGGGTATAGATTCAGACATGCAAAAGGTTGCGGTCCCAATGCAAAGGCCCAATCTGAATGCTTGTCACTGTTGAAATACAAAGGGAACACCACAATGACCATTGATCACAAGTCAGAGAAGAGGAAAATCCCTACACTTTGAGGAAATAGATATACACATGCAATAGTTACCTTGCACTTGTTGATCTTGGAGAATTTTATGAAGATGATGTCGGTGTACTCCTGGGAGTCCTTGGCATCCAAAAAATCTACAAAAGGCAGTACAAAACAAATAATATATTCTGTACAGAGCATGAACTGAAAATCAATTGCCACGAACAAAGCAAGAATGACTAAATAAACATACAATGAAAACCAGGGAAACAAAGCGCAAAACACTTGAATCAAGTAGTGTAAAGCATGACACTTGAATAAAGTAGCCATACTTACAGTAAGAACATAAGCGCAAAACAGTTGTGTGTATCCTCTGTCCTCTACAGTCAAGATAGATAACAGAACGCTGTATACAGATAACACTTGTGTGTATCCTCTACCCTCTACAGTCAAGATAGATAACAGAACGATGTATACAAATAACACTTGTGTTCCACCAAAGGAGTCTGTCGAACTTGGGTAGACAAACATTAGGTACAAGGCAAACCTGCAAGAACGAAAAAACACTATCTCATCCTTGCGCTATTGTGCATACATCCATGTTGCTTTCAGAGTCGCGCTGTTTGTCGCGGAGACCAAATTGGCAAGTAGTAGTTGTGAATCAACAAATAGCTCATAGTACAAGATTCGAGGTCTGAATCACCTGCCTGAAGAGAGAAAGCCGGTGACGTCAATGACGGTGGTGAACTCCTTGGGAAGCAACTCCGGTTTGTTGACCCCAGCCTTTGCGCTAACCGAACCAACAACTGCAGGTAGTGAATGCCGCATGATACTTTCAACGAAGGTCAAGCTTTTACCTCAAAAAAATGCGCATGTGATGTTTCTACATGCAAGTGTAAATATGGCACCGAAGATATATGATAACCGAATTCAGACACAAAACTCAAAACATGAAAGTGCCTCTCCAAAATAATGCACCTATTATCTATGGCATTGCCCACAATTTACAACCATCGATTCTCTGAGCGATTAGATCAACTATGTTACAAAATAATGCACCTATTATCTATGTCGGCATCGGAAGACAGGATGGACTCCCTTTGTTCGATCCTCCCAGGGGGGCACTTAGTATATATAAGTAAAGTAGTATGCACCGGTGGTAAGAATCACTCTTATTTTTGGTAACATTTCTCTGAATGTTACTGAACTCGGTGTGTGTACACTTGCATTTCCCTGAATGAACTGAACCTCGGCTTCGAGGTCTCGACTCGAGCTTCCCTCTCGTGTTGTTGTTACTTGTGCATTGATTCGCATAGAGTTATCATGCGGCACACCAACAAATTGGTGCATTGATTTGCATAGAGTTATCATGCGCAAGATTAAGAGGAGAAGGGGGCTGACCTCGTCGGAGTGCTTCTTGCCGCGCGCCCAGTCCTCGGCGCCGGGGGGGAGGGGCGGGCAGGGTCGGGCTCCTCTTTGATGCCGCCGACGATGACGAAGAAGAGGATGGAGTCAAAATCCTGCGGCGGATGAGCTCCAAATCGCCATGAACATGAAGAATGGCCTCGCCCTCCGCCGCCGCTCGAGCTCTCTCTCCCTCTACCTTATCCAAATGGCAGGAGGAGGCGGCGCACGATGCGGGGCCCAACGAAGGGAGGGTAGGGGTTGGTGCCCCGGCGGCTTGCGAGCGGATCTGGAGGAGTGGAGGGGCGGCGCAGTGGAGGCCGAAGAGTGGAGGGGCGGCGGCGGAGTGGAGGGACGGGGCGGCGGCGCAATGGAGGGACGGGGTGGCGACGCAGAGGGAGTTGGCAGGAGGGAGAGGGGAATGGGTCGAGGCGGGGCGGCGGCGAATGGAGGGACAGGGGAATGGGGGGAGGGCCATAGGGAGTTGGACTGGGAGGAGAAATAGCAATGGCGCACCACGTGCTAGTGCGCTATAAGAACACAAATAGCAATGGCACACCTCGCAGCGGTGCGCCATTACTAGTGTGAGCTCTCAGGTTATGTGCTGTCGAGCCCTTTGTGTATCAGAAACACTTAACTAGCCCGACTAGTCAGCACGCAGTACACAAACCAGGAGGTCCAGGGTTCGATTCCCAGGTGCCCCAATTTTTGTTTTTATGCCACCATTTTTTTTCTTTGCTCATATCTTTTTATCCATGCATCCAAATATAACATGTCACATATGCTATATGCTCAGAATTTCTAGTCCGATTGGTCAGCATGCAGTACACACACCAGGAGGTCCTGGGTTCGATTCCGAGGTGCCCCAATTTTTGTTTTTATTCCACCATTTTTTTATTTGCTCATATCTTTTTATCCATGCATCCAAATATAACATGTCACATATGCTATATGCTCAGAATTTCATGTAGAATAATAATATGCAGTTTATTGCCATGTTAACAACATTTAAAATGATGTTTGATATTTATTTGTGTTTAAATATGTTCAAACTTGTTTAAATCATAACTAAATATCCATAGCTCCAAATTTGACAAACTTTATATGCTTTTGGGAGTAACATCTAACCAAGCACAACTAGTCTTTTTTTGGATTTTTAGTTGCATTCATTTGTGAATTGGTAAAATATTTATGAATATGAAAAAATATCATCAAATTTGAAAAAATATTCATGAATTCAAAAAGTGCTCAGAATTTCTAGCCCGATTGGTCAGCATGCAGTACACACACCAGGAGGTCCTGGGTTCGATTCCCAGGTGCCCCAAATTTTTGTTTTTATGCCACCATTTTTTTCTTTGCTCATATCTTTTTATCCATGCATCCAAATATAACATGTCACATATGCTATATGCTCAGAATTTCATGTAGAATAATAATATGCAGTTTGTTGCCATGTTAACAACATTTAAAATGATGTTTGATATTTATTTGTGTTTAAATATGTTCAAACTTGTTTAAATCATAACTAAATATCCATAGCTCCAAATTTGACAAACTTTATATGCTTTTGGGAGTAACATCTAACCAAGCACAACTAGTCTTTTTTTTTGGATTTTTAGTTGCATTCATTTGTGAATTGGTAAAATATTTATGAATATGAAAAAATATCATCAAATTTGAAAAAATATTCATGAATTCAAAAAGTGCCCATGAAATTTTAAAATATTCATGAATTCAAAAAGTGCCCATGAAATTTAAAAATATTCATTAGTTCAAAAAATATCCATGAGTTCAAATAAACATAAATAAATATTCATGAGTTCAAATAAACATAAATAAATATTCATGAGGACTAGAACAGAAGAAATGTCATTTCCATATGTCAAAATACAATCGAGAAATGAAGGCTACAATTTAAATACAATCGATCTTAGCTAGCTATCTTTTCACAATCTTCTTGCCCTTCTTTTTCGCAAATGAAGTTCTTCTCTTGAACGGACGTTCTTTAGGTAGGGTGGTCCTGCTTCTTCTTGTGGTGTATGGCACTTCTTCGTCATCGTCATGTTCCATCTTTGGGTCGCCGTACTTGTCGAAGTCTTGCTCATTGGCGACTCCATCCATTCCGATGATCTTCCTTTTGCCTCTCCTCGCGACAACACGACTGGGTTTGACGGGTCGGTAATGAAGAAGCATTGGTCCAGTTGGGAAGCCAGTACCCATGGCTCATTTTTCGCGGTGACGTTTGCGCCCGCGGTCTTGGATTTGGCTTCGGGTATAACCATGGTGGTGAAATACCGGTCTTCTTTTAGGACGCTCTTGGCCCATCTGACACGGAACATCGGGACCTTCTCTCCAGCGTAGCTCAGCTCCGAGATCTCTTCGATCCTTCCATAGTATCTGTCCTTGTCGTTACCGGTGTAGAATTCCATCGTTACCCCGGAGTTCTAATAACCATCGCTCTTCATGTCCTTGTCCTCGGTGTAGAACGTGTAGCCGTTGATATCGTACGCCTCATACGTCATCAGGTTGCGCTCGGCGCCTTGTGGCAAGGCGAATATGAGATTTTCTTCCGCGGAAGAATCCTCATGTAAAGGGTACAGCAGAAGCTTCTCCTTGAACCAACGCGTGAAACATGAGTTGTCCTCTTTGATTATATCTCCGTCCGTCCTCTGTTGGCCTCGGTCATTGTATGTCTTCTCAATAAAGGTTGTGTGCTCTACCACCCAAGGATCGACCACGTCTATGTGTTGTAGCACGACTAGGTTTGCTCTTTCAAAGTCGGCGAGTCGACCCTTGAAGTTGACATGCATTTCGCGACGACCATCGCGGTGACCCCATCCAGCGAGCCTGCCGAGGTGCCTGTTGACGGGCAGACCAACGGGGTTCTTGATGCCAAGATAATTCGTGCAGTAGGAAATGCACTCTTTGGTCAGAAAGCCTCTGGCTATGCTTCCCTCCGGACGTGACATGTTGCAAACGTATCCTTTGATGGCACCATTCATCCTTTCGAATGGCATCATGCTGTGCGGGAATGTCGGCCCGAGTTGGATGATATCCTCCACGATATGGACTAGTAGATGCACCATAACGTCGAAGAATGTGGGCGGGAAGTGCATCTCAAGCTCGCATAGTATCTGTGACGCCCGAAGACCGACGTCCCAGAAGATTCCAGAAGATTCCCGAAGATTCCAGATGTTCCGGGTTGCCCGTGTGTTTCTTTTGTGCTTGTGTTATTTTATTTTTGCATTGCATCATGTCATCATGCCATCATGTCATATTTTTTTTGCATCTCAACTTAAATAAATTATGTGGACCTTCGGTCCATTTAAATCGAGGGAAGGTGATTTCTCTTTATAACATATGAAAGCCTCCCAATATTATTAGGGAGCTATATAAATAATATTCCATTGCTTCGGAATAACCCAACACACTTGCATTTATTCTCCAGACATCTTTTGATTCAAGTTTCACCGTCAAAACCCTCCCTATATTTCTTTTTCCGTTGTATCGAGGCTCCTCCTAAAGTCTAGACTCCTTTCAAACTCCTTAAGGCAAGCTAATTATTTTAGTTTGCACTTCCCTATTTTGTTGGAACTATTTTTTGTGGGGTTGGTTTTATTCCATAAGGCCTTACAAAAATGTTCCATCTTTTATTTTTCTTCATCTTGACCTCTTTTCTTTCGGTGTTGTTTTTCTGTTTTTTTGGAAAGCAACAACAACAATAAGAGAGCAGCCAGGCCTCTAGGCCATTCCAGCCCGGGCCTCCCAGCGGCCCAGCCTCCCTCTCCTCCCAGCCGGCCCACTTCTCCTCCCAGCCCGTTCCCATTGCTAACCCAAGCTAGCGGCCTCTCCCCTCGCTCTCCTCCCTCAGCCGCCGCACTCGAACCCTCCCGCCCGAACCCCATCCCATCGATCTCCCTCTATCCCTCGTTCACTCTCCCGTCGCTCCCTTTTCCCTCGAACGCCGCCAGCCCCGAGCCTCCCAGCTCCGGCCCCGAGTGAGACCCTCCTGCCGAGCGCCTCGGCCAGGCGCCGCCGCTCACCTGCGACGCCCGCGCCTCGCCCCGAACAGCAGCCTCGTCCCCATCCCTCGCATGGAGCCGCGCCCTCCGTCGCCGTCCGGCTCGCCAGGTCGCCGCCCCGAGCCCGGCGAGCGCCCGGCCAGGCCCGCCTCCTCTTCTCCAGCGACGCGCCGTCCGCGCCAAGAGCAGCGCCGCGCCTCGTTTTCCTCGAGGCCGCCGCGCCATGGCGCTCCACTCGTCCTGCAGCGACCTCCAGGCCGAGGCCTTCCTCCTCGCCTCCTGGAGCCCTCGAGCAGCTCCCTCCTCTGCTGGCCCGGCGCTGCCCTGCATCATCTCCAGCGCGTCCCTCAGCGCCCCGCAGCGCAAGGCCTCCGCAGCTCCAGGCCTCCCTCCTCTGCGCCAGCGTCGAACCTCCCCTCGGTTCCCACGCGCTAGGGGCAGCCGACCCGTCGCCCCCTTGCTGCTGCACTCTGCCCTGTTGCTATGTTCTTTTTGTTGTTGTTTGTTGCTGTAGCTTTTCGCCAAGTGTCCGCATGGACGAGCACCAAGAACACAACTACGACATGAACAAGTACCTCTACGTATGCACCCGAACATCTACGGAAATGAGTACCACTACGCTCGACGACCCCCGTGTACGACTACCGACGCCCGGAAACACCAAGTACCCCTACCGTCGCCGAGACCGCAAGTACATCTACGAACGGGAACGCCTACTAGACGACACAAGACGACGCGGCGAGTACCTCTCCAATGAACGAGAACACCTACTTCCCTCTACGGCATGTACCACTACCGTCGCCCGGAAACGAGGAATACGCCAAGTACCACGACACGATGACGTGAACGCCTACTTCCCCTACGAATCACGAGAACGCCTTCTTCCTCTACGTCTCGAACCGCCCCGAAACGCATGCTTCAAAGGTATAACGAGACGACCCCGTGGATGACTCGTGGAATTCTTGTTGTGTTGTATGAAATGTTTCCCGTGTGTGCTTCATGCCGTTTCGTCCGTTTGTCATGTTCCTCGGTTGCCTCGTCGCCGACCCGTGGGAACCCGGTGACGGGATCGCCCCACCTTTCATCTGGTTGACCCGCTCACGCCATCTTTCCTTTTGCACCGGACTCTCAACGAGTTACCGGCACTGATATGATGCCGTTGCATCATTTTCGGATCGTTGCCGTGGCACCCTTTTTCATTCCACCACGGTGACGATGCTTCATATCATCTTCTTGTTAACCTTTTAATAAAATTGCATAAACTTGATCATGTCATCCGCATCATGTTAACAACATTAAAAATGTGTGAATTGTTGTTTGCTTATAATTACTAAACATGCTTATGGGGATTTTCCGGATATGTTGTTGTTATTTTCCGGCCTCATTTAAAATGCCTAAATAGTGTAGTTTTATTATGCTTCACCTCTTGCCATGTTAACAAACATTTAACCTTGTCTTGTAAATAAACGAGAGTCAATTAAATAATTAAATGTGGTGTTTCGTCAATATGCAACTCGTTGCATATTGAGCTCCACTTAACTTGTAGACTTGTTTGTGCACTTTGCCATGCCATGCATAGTAAACCGGACATGCATCATACTTGGATGTGCATCGTATGCCATGTTTATTGCTTGTGTGTTTACCATGTTGTTTGCTCCTTTCCGGTTGCTTCTCTTGTTAGCTTCGGTTTCGTTCCGGAGTTGTGAGGATTCTCTCGACTGTGTTGCTCCGTCTACTTCATGGATCTGTTCTTCTCCCTTGTGGAATCACAGGCAAGATGACCGAACCCGGATACGATTACTATTTTTGCCTATTGCTAGAGTATCGCTCTTTAGTATATTGCCTCGATGCCCATGTTTTCCTGTCAGCCTCCTATTGTAATCATGATCCTGTCTAACCACCCTACCCATGCAAACCATTGATTGGCTATACGTAGGCTTGCTTAGCCCCTCTTATAGCATTGTTAGTTGCAGGTGAAGATTGAAGATGCTTGCTTCATGTTGAAGTTTGGTTGGGTTATATCACACTATATAAATGCTTAAATGAAATCATCTATATATTGGCAAGGGTGGAAGGCTAAGCCTTTTGCTTGGTGATTTGTTCCACTCATGCCGTTAGGAACCGTATAAACCGGTGTTATGTTCCTTGATTATGCGTTCCTAACACGGTTGGGGTGTATGGGCCCCCTTGATAAACCGCTAAGTGCTAAGTCTTTTCCAGCAAGTCCCAACATTGGTACTATTTGCCTAATAACTAATAAAACTTGCATAGGGTCTTGCAAACCCGAGTTTCTTAATCAACAACCCCGGGCCAGTGCTCCACATGAGTGTTGGTCCGAAACGGGGAGTCTGCGGGGTCACCACGAGGAAACTCGAGGATTGATATAAACCTGTAGAATCGCCCATCCGGTCGTGTCCTGAGACTAGATACGCGCGGCTACCTATCAGGGTGTCGACACGCCGGGAGGATTTGCTGGATTAGCCTTACCTTAGTTCGGAGTATCTTGAGCACGGGATTCCGAGAATACTCGGGTCTTCCCACCTTGGAGTTGCGACTTTGCGGATCGTGGGCTTGTCATGGGTCAAGTTGGAACACCCCTGCAGGGTTTGAACTTTCGAAAGCCGTGCCCGCGGTTATGTGGCAGATGGGAGCTTGTTAATATCCGGTTGTAAATAACTTGACACAATGTTCCAATACACTACCAGCGTGCGTACCGTGACTGTCATTTTCCGAAAGGGATTCGGGAGATGAACACGGTGGGGTTATGTTTGACGTGTTTTAGCTAGGATCACTTCGTGATCATCTCTCGACCGAGGCACTTCTCTTCTCGCTCTCTATTACGTAAGTTAGTGCTAGTTGCTGCTGCAGACTCTTGTTGTTCCTTCACCTCTTGTTCTTTCTTCAGCCTTGTTCCTCACCCAAGGCTTAAATAGTCGTGTTACCCGGGAACGGGATTGCTGAGTCCTCTGTGGCTCACAGTTACTTCACCACACCAAATGCAGGTTCGGCCGAGTTTGATGCAGGAGATGGATCAGTACTTCACCAGGAGCTCGATGAAGAGTTTGGCTGTATGCTTGTGACGTTTCGACGATTAGTAGTGGTTCTTCTACTAGGATTAGATCCTGACCTGTGGCTTATGTTGTTTTGGTATCTTTCTTTTGATCTTCGCCCGTAGTCGGGTTGTGATGTTTTGAATGATGTTTTGCTTATGTAATGTATTGTGTGAAGTGGCGAGTGTAAGCCAACTATCTTCTTTTGTAATTTAATCCCTCTTTTACATGAGTCGTGCAAAGATACCAAACTTGAGATCATTCTAGGATGGGCTTATACCTTTAAGTCGTGCCTCGACACGTAGGAGGTATAGTCCCATCCTGGGCATTACAAGTTGGTATTCAGAGCCTTCTCCGACCTAGAAGCCCCACTGATTGATCGAATCGTTGACGGTTGAGTCTAGGCACACACTTGAAAATGTTTTGAGTCCTATATATATATCAGAGAGTAGGATTTCTTTTGCTCCTCATCCCCTTTCATTCTTGTGAGGACTCCTGACGACTACTCTTGCCTCTTCTACTTTCAAAAATTGCATGAATTTTTTTTAGGATCTCGCGAGTATTGTTTGGATTGTTCCGATATCTTTGTGACGAGAACATTGTTCTCAATGCCTCCTGACATTAGGGGTTGTGGCAGTGTCCCGGGGAGTTGAGCTCCGAGGTGTTGTCGTCACAAATCCATCGCAGCAGTACTAGAATACTTAAGACGGCCGACATCGAAAACTCTCCTATGCGGTTAGTGGCAAGATAACCCCGACATCACCCAGTACTGGGGAGGTAGTTCGGGAGTATTGCCATAGCTTGTTATAGTGGATGCTTTTCGAAGGTCCGAGGTAGACAGTTTCCGAGAAAGACTGGTTATGTGTTGAAGGATGGATACACCTGGATGTAGGTTTAGAGTTGATTGCGCGGTGCTTCCCGTGTATCCCCAACACGTGATTGCATAACTGAGAACTTTCGGAAATTAATAGGTGGGTTCATCTAGTAGTTCTAGGCATTCTTCCAACGGATGCACGATATGAAGTTCGGGGTTCTACATTGAGTGAAGTGGTTTTATGGACTTGTTCTGATCGGGAGTTGCATCTTAAAGGGTCCTTGGCTATGCTGATCCGGGGATTGCAAAACCCTTTTGTAACACGTTCCATGAGCTTTCAGCACAAAGATGTCGAACGAAGCTTCTATCTTGTATTTGTTCTATCTGATCCTTGTTGCTTTTATTTATCTTTTGTTCTCCAAGTGGCTTCTCGTCAAGTTGATGTATCTGTGGAATTCATTCGTCAATTCTCTGTTTGGATGATATTGTGAAGATTCTTCTGCAACATTCTATCCTTGTTTTCATTTTGATTCTGGTATTCGAGTTGCTTCGATGTCAAATGTTGATTCCATACCTTTCCTAATCGGTGTTCTCATATTTCTATGGGAGTGCTAATTCTTCTTGACCATCGAGATTTTCAGGTTAATCCTTTTCAACCGGTGTGCCTTCTCTTCAAGTTATTCCATACGGACGTCGTTGAGAAATCTGACGATTTGTCTGTTTCATTCATCCCAAGTTGTCTTTGTTTCCCCACCCTCCCACCCTTTTCTTTATGGAGCTGGAATTCTCAGATGGACTATCCATTTTATTCATGTGATATTTCTTCATTCTTTCCTTCAATGTTCTTATCCGGTGATTTATCGTGAAGATGCTCAACAGCTTCAAGTTCATCATTCTTTTGTTCTCAATTCTGCCGGTGGATGTAATTCAAAATTTCGGTGTTGATCTTATCCTTTTCCTCATTTCACAATGCTTTCTTATTCCGGTGCACCAATTAATCATTCTCCTCTTGCTATTCATATCCGGAGTGCTCAAGATTCATAATTCAATTCTTAATCCCGTCAAGCTATTTTGGAGGATTATCTTCTTATTCAAGCCATTTAATTCAACCGGTGCAATATCTCTTAAGCAATCTTTTTTTCAACGGTGATTTCTTTTGAGTGGGCCCTAACCCACAGGTCTTTTCCCAGGATCTTACCTGACTCTTCTAATTATTCCGGAGTTATTCTCAAATTCTTTTCAAAGTGTGACGTAAGAATGATTTCCATCAGTCACATGCCTTCTCCAAGTTTACTTTCAAATTCTTTCCATCGTTGGTTCAACCTTTTTAATTCTTCATTCCGGAGTGCTCAACAATTCTTATGGCATATCTCGTCTTCATTTTCAACATTTGGAGATCGGAGAAGAGTTTTCTCTTAATCTTGGCCCGTTCTCTGGAAGATTCGTGGTTCTAGCTTCTTGCCATCCTCATTATTGTTCCGATTGTGAGGAATTCTTTTATACCCATCTGAAGCATTTCATGAATTCTTTTCCTTGTGATCCTCCGAAGGCCATCATTTCAGAAGATTTCTTCATTCTCAGTTTTCAACTTCGTCCTCCAAATATTCTTCATTGATGTCTCTTCGTTCGTCTCCATATTCTTACGGTGGTTCTTTCAAGATTACCCTTCCGTTGTTATCGTTTTAATTCATTTGTTCTTTCATAATCCTACCGGTGGTTCGTTGAAGATTTACCCAAGCTTGTGCTAGATCTCGCTTTAATTCTTTGCAACGAGAATAAGTAGTATGCCAAATCCGTTGCTTGTCATCAATTTATTTGATGAAGGATAAGCATACAGTAAATCTTATTCTTATTCCTTCAAGGTGATTTAATTCTTTTGTCTGGAGCTTGTTCATCATATCATATTCTCGGTTCTTAAGTTGTTCATCTTGTTTTCCGGAGCTTCAAGTTATTTCAATTATATCATTTCAACCTTCATATTCTTCTCATGCTTTCATTACCGGAGTTCTTCATGGTGGTTCATCATGTTTTAATTCATCCTCGAAGTCTTCATCAAGATTCTTGTTGGAGCTCAAGTATTCTTCTTCTTGCATTCCGAAGTGCAATTCTTTCTACCTTATCTTTTCAGATGGTGTTATGTCATTCTTGTCAATTCCTTCATGTTTTATGATTCACGAGTTGTTAGGAATGAGATATTTAACCCATCATTTTCTTTGTTCGGGAGATCTTTTTCAACCCTCCAATTATTCGTTGGAGTTATCTTGGGTTGTTTTTCACCTAAAGGCTTTCCCTAAGGATTGTTGCTATTATGGTGCTTATAAATGACCCAAGTTCTTCATTTATCCTCTCCGTGAGATAACCCTTTTGTCTCCTTGTTGATCTCAATCAAATCAATTGTTTAAGTTAGTGGCTGGTTGTCACCTCATAATTTGAGATGTTTTCCATAAGCCCACATCAAGCTTATTCGTTTCGTTGTTGATTTTTCCATCAACCCCATTCAACCCTTCTTTGTAAGGAGGTTTTCCTAATTCATTTTGAAAGAAGTTGTCATTTTCTTCTCCGTTCATTTCTTTCATGGATCTTTATTCTATTCTTTCATTCCGGAGGCATTGTGATGTTGCTCTCTCCAAACCATCATCTAGTTTTTATCAAGATCATATTCTCCCTTGCTTGTCTATCTAACCGGAGTGTTGTATTCTTCATTCAAATTCCATCATCTTACCTAGTTTTTGCCTCTCTTTCCAACCGGAGTGCTGTCTGAATCTTTCTTACCTCTTGTGCATTCTTTTAATTGTTCCGGAGGCTGTGTGTTGTTGTTTTCATCAAGTATCATCCCAACTTGGCAAGTTCTTGTTAATTCCTTCCATTTTCAGACGGAGTGCTGCCCAAATTTTGTCATTCTTATTCCTTGACCATACCATTGCGGTTTCATATTCTTTCCGTCCGTGAGCTCTTGTTTCATGTCTTTCAACCTTTTAGGTTCTCATAATGCTCCTTGTCCCTCTTTCCTAACGGAGTATTTTCATATTCGTTCATCTCCGTTGTATTCTTCTTTCTAGATTGTTCAACCTCTCAAGGTTCTTTGGTTTCACTCGTCTGTCAAAGAAGCAACTTTGTTTTACCTCTTCTTTTTCGTTTTATCCGGTGCCATCTCTAGGATCTCGGGTCGAGATCCTCTGTTAGTGTGGGAGAGTTGTGACGCCCGAAGACCGACGTCCCAGAAGATTCCAGAAGATTCTCGAAGATTCCAGATGTTCCGGGTTGCCCGTGTGTTTCTTTTGTGCTTGTGTTATTTTATTTTTGCATTGCATCATGTCATCATGCCATCATGTCATATTTTTTTGCACCTCAACTTAAATAAATTGTGTGGACCTTCGGTCCATTTAAATCGAGGGAAGGTGACTTCTCTTTATAACATATGAAAGCCTCCCAATATTATTAGGGAGCTATATAAATAATATTCCATTGCTTCGGAATAACCCAACACACTTGCATTTATTCTCCAGACATCTTTTGATTCAAGTTTCACCGTCAAAACCCTCCCTATATTTCTTTTTCCGTTGTATCGAGGCTCCTCCTAAAGTCTAGAATCCTTTCAAACTCCTTAAGGCAAGCTAATTATTTTAGTTTGCACTTCCCTATTTTGTTGGAACTATTTTTTGTGGGGTTGGTTTTATTCCATAAGGCCTTACAAAAATGTTCCATCTTTTGTTTTTCTTCATCTTGACCTCTTTTCTTTTGGTGTTGTTTTTCTGTTTTTTTGGAAAGCAACAACAACAATAAGAGAGCAGCCAGGCCTCTAGGCCATTCCAGCCCGGGCCTCCCAGCGGCCCAGCCTCCCTCTCCTCCCAGCCGGCCCACTTCTCCTCCCAGCCCGTTCCCATTGCTAACCCTAGCTAGCGGCCTCTCCCCTCGCTCTCCTCCCTCAGCCGCCGCACTCGAACCCTCTCGCCCGAACCCCATCCCATTGATCTCCCTCTATCCCTCGTTCACTCTCCCGTTGCTCCCTTTTCCCTCGAACGCCGCCAGCCCTGAGCCTCCCTGCTCCGGCCCCGAGCGAGACCCTCCTGCCGAGCGCCTCGGCCAGGCGCCGCCGCTCACCTGCGACGCCCGCGCCTCGCCCCGAACAGCAGCCTCGTCCCCATCCCTCGCGTGGAGCCGCACCCTCCGTCGCCGTCCGGCTCGCCAGGTCGCCGCCCCGAGCCCGGCGAGCGCCCGGCCAGGCCCGCCTCCTCTTCTCCAGCGACGCGCCGTCCGTGCCAAGAGCAGCGCCGCGCCTCGTTTTCCTCCAGGCTGCCGCGCCATGATGCTCCACTCGTCCTGCAGCGACCTCCAGGCCGAGGCCTTCCTCCTCGCCTCCTGGAGCCCTCGAGCAGCTCCCTCCTCTGCTGGCCCGGCGCCGCCCTGCATCATCTCCAGCGCGTCCCTCAGCGCCCCGCAGCACAAGGCCTCCGCAGCTCCAGGCCTCCCTCCTCTGCGCCAGCGTCGAACCTCCCCTCGGTTCCCGCGCGCCAGGGGCAGCCGACCCGTCGCCCCCTTGCTGCTGCACTCTGCCCTGTTGCTATGTTCTTTTTTTGTTGTTTGTTGCTGTTGCTTTTCGCCAAGTGTCAGCATGGACAAGCACCAAGAACACAACTACGACATGAACAAGTACCTCTACGTATGCACCCGAACATCTACGGAAATGAGTACCACTACGCTCGACGACCCCCGTGTACGACTACCGACACCCGGAAACACCAAGTACCCCTACCGTCGCCGAGACCGCAAGTACATCTACGAACGGGAACGCCTACTCGACGACACAAGACGACGCGGCGAGTACCTCTCCGATGAACGAGAACACCTACTTCCCTCTACGGCATGTACCACTACCGTCGCCCGGAAACGAGGAATTCGCCAAGTACCACGACAAGATGACGTGAACGCCTACTTCCCCTACGAATCACGAGAACGCCTTCTTCCTCTACGTCTTGAACCGCCCCGAAACGCACGCTTCAAAGGTATAACGAGACGACCCCGTGGATGACTCGTGGAATGCTTGTTGTGTTGTATGAAATGTTTCCCGTGTGTGCTCCATGCCGTTTCGTCCGTTTGTCATGTTCCTCGGTTGCCTCGTCGCCGACCCGTGGGAACCCGGTGACGGGATCGCCCCACCTTTCATCTCGTTGACCCGCTCACGCCATCTTTCCTTTTGCACCGGACTCTCAACGAGTTACCGGCACTGATATGATGCTGTTGCATCATTTTCGGATCGTTGCCGTGGCACCCTTTTTCATTCCACCACGGTGACGATGCTTCATATCATCTTCTTGTTAACCTTTTAATAAAATTGCATAAACTTGATCATGTCATCCGCATCATGTTAACAACATTAAAAATGTGTGAATTGTTGTTTGCTTATAATTACTAAACATGCTTATGGGGATTTTCCGGATATGTTGTTGTTATTTTCCGGCCTCATTTAAAATGCCTAAATAGTGTAGTTTTATTATGCTTCACCTCTTGCCATGTTAACAAACATTTAACCTTGTCTTGTAAATAAACGAGAGTCAATTAAATAATTAAATGTGGTGTTTCGTCAATATGCAACTCGTTGCATATTGAGCTCCACTTAACTTGTAGACTTGTTTGTGCACTTTGCCATGCCATGCATAGTAAACCGGACATGCATCATACTTGGATGTGCATCATATGGCATGTTTATTGCTTGTGTGTTTACCATGTTGTTTGCTCCTTTCCGGTTGCTTCTCTTGTTAGCTTCGGTTTCGTTCCGGAGTTGTGAGGATTCTCTCGACTGTGTTGCTCCGTCTAATTCATGGATCTGTTCTTCTCCCTTGTGGAATCCCAGGCAAGATGACCGAACCCGGATACCATTACTATTTTTGCCTATTGCTAGAGTATCGCTCTTTAGTATATTGCCTCGATGCCCATGTTTTCCTGTCAGCCTCCTATTGTAACCATGATCCTGTCTAACCACCCTACCCATGCAAACCATTGATTGGCTATACGTAGGCTTGCTTAGCCCCTCTTATAGCATTGTTAGTTGCAGGTGAAGATTGAAGATGCTTGCTTCATGTTGAAGTTTGGTTGGGTTATATCACACTATATAAATGCTTAAATGAAATCATCTATATATTGGCAAGGGTGGAAGGCTAAGCCTTTTGCTTGGTGATTTGTTCCACTCATGCCGTTAGGAACCGTATAAACCGGTGTTATGTTCCTTGATTATGCGTTCCTAACACGGTTGGGGTGTATGGGACCCCCTTGATAAACCGCTAAGTGCTAAGTCTTTTCCAGCAAGTCCCAACATTGGTACTATTCGCCTAATAACTAATAAAACTTGCATAGGGTCTTGCAAACCCGAGTTTCTTAATCAACAACCCCGGGCCAGTGCTCCACATGAGTGTTGGTCCGAAACGGGGAGTCTGCGAGGTCACCACGAGGAAACTCGAGGATTGATATAAACCTGTAGAATCGCCCATCCGGTCGTGTCCTGAGACTAGATACGCACGGCTACCTATCAGGGTGTTGACACGCCGGGAGGATTTGCTGGATTAGCCTTACCTTAGTTCGGAGTATCTTGAGCACGGGATTCCGAGAATACTCGGGTCTTCCCACCTTGGAGTTGCGACTCCGCGGATCGTGGGCTTGTCATGGGTCAAGTTGGAACACCCCTGCAGGGTTTGAACTTTCGAAAGCCGTGCCCGCGGTTATGTGGCAGATGGGATCTTGTTAATATCCGGTTGTAAATAACTTGACACAATGTTCCAATACACTACCAGCGTGCGTACCGTGACTGTCATTTTCCGAAAGGGATTCGGGAGATGAACACGGTGGGGTTATGTTTGACGTGTTTTAGCTAGGATCACTTCGTGATCATCTCTCGACCGAGGCACTTCTCTTCTCGCTCTCTATTACGTAAGTTAGTGCTAGTTGCTGCTGCAGACTCTTGTTGTTCCTTCACCTCTTGTTCTTTCTTCAGCCTTGTTCCTCACCCAAGGCTTAAATAGTCGTGTTACCCGGGAACGGGATTGCTGAGTCCTCTGTGGCTCACAGTTACTTCACCACACCAGATGCAGGTTCGGCCGAGTTTGATGCAGGAGATGGATCAGTACTTCACCAGGAGCTCGATGAAGAGTTTGGCTGTATGCTTGTGACGTTTTGACAATTAGTAGTGGTTCTTCTACTAGGATTCGATCCTGACCTGTGGCTTATGTTGTTTTTGTATCTTTCTTTTGATCTTCGCCCGTAGTCGGGTTGTGATGTTTTGATGTTTTGCTTATGTAATGTATTGTGTGAAGTGGCGAGTGTAAGCCAACTATCTTCTTTTGTAATTTAATCCCTCTTTTACATGAGTCGTGCAAAGATACCAAACTTGAGATCATTCTAGGATGGGCTTATACCTTTAAGTCGTGCCTCGACACGTAGGAGGTATAGTCCCATCCTGGGCATTACAGTATCACCACGATCTCTTCCTGTAGCCTTCTGAGTTGCCTAACGCCAACCGACTTCCGAGAGATGACGTCGAAAAAGTTGCATATGCCAAATAGCGTTTCCCGGACGTGCGCGTCCATGATCCCACGGATTGCAACTGGAAGTATCTGCGTCTTAGCACGTGATAGTCGTGAGACTTCATCCCGCTGAACTTCTGCTTCGCTGAGTCTAGGTATCTGCTTATCTTCCCCGCGTAACTGTAAGGAAGTTTTACTCCTATGAGGCAGGTGAAAAACTGCTCGATCTCCTCCCGACTTAGAGTGAAGCACGTGGGAGGGTAGTCATTTCCGATCTTCTTGGCCTTTTTGCCTTTGCGACGACTTTCCGTGTCCTGCTTCGCCTCATCATCATCATCATCATCATCATAATAATCATTAGCGTGAAGCTCCTTCCCGATGCCCATTGATTTCAAGTCTGCCCTTGCTTTCGGCCCATCTTTGGTCCTCTCTGGCATGTTGAGCAGGGTACCAAGCAGACTCTCGCACACGTTCTTCATGATATGCATGACATCAAGGCTGTGAGGCACACGGAGGATCTTCTAGTACCGCAAGTCCCAGAAAACAGACCTCGTTTTCCATACCTTCAGCAGCGGCTCTGGCGCCTTTCGCTTCTTTCCCGGCGGTGGGCACTCTTTCCAATTTTTCAACAGCTCGTCTATTTCCTCGCTGCTCCTCGTACGCAGGCGTCTTCGGGGTTCAGTTTCACCATCAAACAGATCCTTGCGTTTTCTCCATGAGTCATCATTGCGAAGCCACCTTCGATGTCCCATGAACACGGTTTTGAAGACCCAGGATCTCTATCTAGCTGGCGATACGTTGTGTCGTCCATGCACCTGACGCATCCAGAAAATCCGTGGACCACCTGCCCTGCGACATATCCGTAACCGAGATAGTCGTGCACCATCGTGAGCAGTGCGGCT
Organism: Secale cereale; assembly: GCA_902687465.1. Lineage (NCBI taxonomy): Eukaryota > Viridiplantae > Streptophyta > Magnoliopsida > Poales > Poaceae > Secale > Secale cereale. Next base: position 321,839,194 of record LR738714.1, read on the forward strand.
CTCATAGGGAATTATTCTTTCTCTGCGGCGTCCCACGTATTGGCTGGCATTTTCCACATCGTGTTTAGCTCCTCTGTCAGCAGCCCCAGATACAAATTGATGTCGTTCCCTGGTTGTTTCGGCCCTTCAATTAGCATACTCATGTGAATGTACTTCCTCTTCATGCACAACAAGGGGGGAAGGTTGTACATCCACACAAACACAGGCCAGGTGTGTGCTTCTCTGGCTGCCAAACAGATTGACTCCATCGGTGCTCGCGCCCAGCACGATGTTCCTTGGATCATCCCCAAATTCCGCGTCATCGAAGTTCAACTCTTGCCACTGGCTCGCATCCTTAGGGTGACCCAGCATCTTGTCTTTTTATTTATATCAAGATCATTTTCGTCATCTTCTCGCTTCTTCTTCTCCCTATCCACGTGCCAACACAGGAGCTTTGCTAGCTTAGGGTCCACGAAATAACGCTGCAGATGAGGAGTGATCGGAAAGTACCACACCACTTTTCGAGGAGCTTTCTTCCTCTTCTTGTATCGAGTGACGCCGCACACCGGACATATGGTAGACTCCGCGTGCTCGTCCCGATAAATGATGCAATTGTTAATGCACACATGGTATTTCACGTGCGGTAAATCCAGAGGACACATGATTTTCTTCACCTCCTCGAAATTGGTCGGGCACTTGTTCCCCTTGGGAAGACGTTCGTGCCAGAATGACATGTTCTCGTCGAAGCATGCGTCAGTCATTTTGTGTTTTACCTTCATCTCCAGAGCCATGAGCGTTACTTTCAGGCGGGTATCCTTGGGTCTGCATTCTTCGTACAATGGAGTAACCACATCTATCTCCAGTTGATCCAGCTTGGCTTTCTCTCGGGCGGCAGCTCTTGCGTTATCCGTCTGCTTGAGAAGCAGCTCTTGAATATGAGGGTCCTGCACCCAGCCCATCGATGGTCCATCGTCGTCTGCTCCGGCATCTTCATCTTCATGATCATGCCCTTCGTCTTGATCTTCCTCATCATCATGTTCGGCATCTTCTACATGATGACCGTGTCCTGGAGATTCTTCGTCTTCTCGCCCGCCCTCGCCACGGTTGTCTTGCTGCCCTTCCTCATTTCTAGCCCGGCCCCCATGGACGACTTCATAGTCATCTTCATCACCTTGCCACCAATAGCCATCCATGAAACCACGCAAGAGCAGGTGGTCCCGCATGTGTCCAGAATCCGGATCCGTAATAAGGCTCTGCAGCTTGCATCTTCGACACGGGCATCTTATGTCCGTCTCGTTCTTTTGAAGCATATCGGCCTTCGCAGAGCTCAAAAACCTATTCATGATGCCTTCGGTCATCGTGCGGACCATGGTCGCCTGCGGGGTAGAGTAAAACGATATTTTAGAACCCAAAAAAAATTTGGCATGACTTTTCCTAAAAATAGGACAAAAAAGAATGCATAGTGCCAAATTCTCGCCGAAACGGAAATAAATCAACATTCTGGCAAAATATTGGCAACTATCGCATTTCAAATACCGGTACCTGCAAACACAAACATATGCAACACCACAAACATATGCAACACTACAAACATACGTAGATCTAGGCCATAACAAGTGCATGTGCACGTTGTTGGAGGGAGAAAAAAAGTAGATCTACAACGTAAAGAAAGCTTTCCCCTTATTTACCTATCAAAAAAAGGTAATTTAACCACTTAATTTGGGAGAATCTATGGTGCAAATGAGGTGAGGAGGAGGAGGCAGCCGAGACAAGCTTGGAGGAGGAGGTGGAGAGAATGAAGTGGGGAAAGTGAGTGTGGTAGGTGGATGTCAAAAAGATCTAGCTGCTCTCAGGTTACCAATGGCGCACCACCTTATAATGCGCCCTTAGTAACCCTGGTTACTAATGGCGCACCTATTAGGGGGTGCACCATTACTAGTTTTGAAAAAAAAGTAAAAATAAAAATAAAAATAAAAATTGTTAGTAGTGGCGCACAGAGTGTGTGGTGCGCCATTAGTAGTTTTGGAAAAATAAAAAAATATGTTAGTAATGGCGCACCGTGTGTCTGGTGCGCCATTAGTAATGAGGACACTAATGGCGCACTAGTATCTGGTGTGCCACTGCTATATAGCAGTGGCGCACCACATACATGGTGCGCCATTAGTGTCTATATTATCTATAACCCTTTTCCTAGTAGTGATTCGTCATGGGGTTTCGGCTGCCCTAGTGCTCGACTCAATAATCGATGGATACCATCTCACCGAGTCATCATGGATAGTGGCAGCAGTCTTAATCTGATATATCAGGACACTGTCCGCAAGATGGGGATACACCCGTCAAGAATCAAGCCAAGCAGCACGACCTTCAAAGGAGTGATACCGGGCGTAGAAGCCCGCTGCACGGGCTCTTTAACATTGGAGGTCGTATTCGGCTCACCTGATAACTTTCGAAGCGAAGAGTTAATCTTTGACATGGCTCCATTCCGAAGTGGCTATCACGCTCTACTCGGCAGAACGACCTTCGCCCGCTTTAATGCAGTCCCGCGTTATGCTTATCTCAAGCTTAAAATGCCCGGACCATGTGGCGTCATTATGTTCTATGGAAATATGGAGCGCTCTCTCCGTACGGAGGAGGACACTGCGGCCCTAGCAACCAAAGTCCAAAACGGCCTATTCATGCCAGATAATCTATCAGTCGCGGACATAACTAAACATGTCCGGCACACACCTCAGCGCGGCAGCTTAGATGAACCTGAGCGAGACTAGCAGCTACGCCCCCATCGACTGCCCCATAAGGTGATAGCACATGTTCGAGTGCATAATTATGCCTTAAAAATCCCTTGGGCGGCGCTGGGGGCACACTGCATATAGTCCATAGTTTGGCTTGACCCTATTCGGACTCTAAACTTATCTTTTCAGGTGCATTGAACGAACCAGTCTTGTCATGGCCACACTGGATTTTTTTTTCTTTTTACAGACAACCATCATACTCCCACCCCTTCAAGAACATATTATAGAGGAGGAAACGGCACAGGTGTGCAGCAGGGACCCGGGCTAAGGTTTCTTTTTAGATTAAGACCCTGTGTAAACCTTTTTCTTTCTTTTTTACTATATACTTTTTTGGCATGTAAAATGTCCAAGAAAGTCATCGGCATTATCTGTAAAAGCTTACGGCTCACTGTACTATAAAGGGATATTAATAGAGCAGCTTGATTGACATTATGTTTGGAGTTTTATTCACTCACCATAAACATCGTCTCCCCACATCAGATTGCCACATGTGCCTTGTCAATAAGGGTCCATTACCAGGGGTTGTATTCAGCCCGGTATATGTCGAAAAGACCGAACACCTATATGAGTGTTCAGCATCCTGGATGTTTGCCTTATATGCATCAGTTCCAAATCATGTCTTGGGTCAATAGTTGGGTTGCCCGGCTCCTGTGCTTACCCCTACATTCCCGATTGTTTGGCTAGGGTGTAAAGGGAGAACTATTGCGATTGTACTTCTGGCTCGTCCGGTCAAGTACCTCAGTAGAGAAAGCCGAAAACTGACCGTCATGGTAGGCGAGAACCTGGTCTGCAATCCGGTGACTTCGTTCTATACTATGATCGATAGAGATCTACCTCGTGTTATATGAAGGGTTGGTTTTTTCGCCCAGCCAGGTGCAATTGGATACCTTAAGTAAAGAAATATCATATCTGCACCAGGGGCTAGTACCTAGCCCCACATGTCAAGCTCCTACGACTAAGTGGAAGCAATAATGCCGCATAGACTGATTGCTTGGTTCGCTCCGCATACACCTCCTATATGGACCAAGATGTTGGATAAAGAGTGAATATGCATATAACCGATCACCCCCAGTACTATGTACAAGGGGGCCGAAGCCGACGACTGGAAACTTTCATATTTACATAAACAGTCATACATGAGGTAAAAGACGCTAATATTTTAATAGCGCAAAAGTCATATACATCTGATTCATAAGCCTAAGTCTTTACATCCATACGATTACTCGAAGATAAGGTTCTTCGAGCACTGGCCTGATACAAGGCGGGCGCCTTCTATGACGTTGTAATGCCCAGGATGGGACTATATCTCCTACGTGTCGAGGCACGACTTAAAGATATAAGCCCATTCTGGAATGATCGCAAGTTTGGTATCTTTGCACTACTCATGTAAAAGAGGGATTAAATTGCAAAAAGGAGATAGTTGGCTTACACTCGCCACTTCACACAATACATTACATAAGCAAGACATCATTCAAAACATCACAGCCCATCTAAGGGTAATATCCAAAAGACAAGATACCTAACATAACGTTAACCCACAGATTAGATCGAATCCTAGTAGAAACCACTACTGATCGTCGAAAACGTCACAAGCATACGGCCACGCTCTTCGTGGGACTCCCGGAAGATCTGAACCACCTCCTGCTTCAAACTCGGCTGAACCTGCATCTGGTGTTGTAGTATCTGTGAGCCACGAGGACTCAGCAATCCCATAACCATGGGTATCAAGACTAGCAAATCTTTATGGGTAGGAAGAGGTAAAGTGGTGAGGTTGCAGCAGCGGCTAAGCATAATATGGTGGCTAACTTACGAGTACCAGAATAAGATGAGCATCTACGCAAACGGTCGCAAAAGTAGAGATCACTAAAGATCCTGAACTACATACGAGTCAAACATAACCCCACCGTGTTCTCTTCTCAAAGTGAAAAGAGACAGTCACGGTTACTCACACAGTTGTGTGTTTTACTTCGGATCCTCTGACAAGTTTTCTACAACCGGACATTAACAAATTCCAATCTGCCACATAACCGCGGGCACGGCTTTCGAAAGATTATAACCTTGCAGGGGTGTCCCAACTTAGCCCATCACAAGCTCTCACGATTAGCTGAAGTGATAAATATAATATCATCACCCCTTATCTTAGGGAAATCCGATCAGGCTCGGCATCCCGGTGCACAAGACATTTCGACAATGGTAAAACAAGTCCAGCAAGACCTCCCGGCGTGCCGACACCCTGATAGTAGCCGCGCGTATCTCGTCTCAGGCCACAACCGGATGGGTGATCCTATAGGTAAAACCAAACCTCGAGTTTCCCCGTGGTGGCCCCGCATAACCCCCGTTTGGGACCAACACCATCAGCACTGGCCCCCCCTGTTATGTAGAATTAAGAACCCGGGGACATGACCCTGTATGCAATTAATTAATTAATTAAGTTGTTATTATGAGCAAATTAAAACCAATGTTGGCCCTTGCTGGAGGAGTTTTATTCAAAGTCGAACTGTCAAGGGGTCCCCATCCACCCATCGTGTAAGGAACGCAAAATCAAGGAACATAATGCCGGTTTATCGGCGCCTAAGGTGGCATGAGTGCAACAAAACACCGAGCAAAAGGCCAAGCCTTCCACCCATGCCCAGTATATAGGTGTGTTAATAATAATTATAGATATTGTGTTATTCCAACAACAAGTTCCCTCCTGGAACGATCTTCATCTTCACCTGCAACTAACAACGCTATAAGAAGGGCTGAGCAAGCGGGTAACATAGCCAAATAGTGGTTTTGCTAGGAAGGTTTCAAATGTTAGAGGTTTCATGGCAACAAGGAGAGGCTGACATAAAAGATGGGTAACGCGACATGTAACGATAGCATCGATACAACTAAGCATGGCAATGGTAGTAAAGGTATCCAAGGGTATGATCATCTTGCCTGGGATTCCGCAAGGGAGAAGAACGGGTGCATGAAGTAGACGAAGCAACAGTCGAGCGAATCCTCACAACTCCAGAACGAAACCGAAGCTAACAAGAGAAGCAACCGGAAAGAAGCAAACAACACGGTAAACACACAAGCATAAACATGGCATACGATGCACATCCAAGTATGATGCATGCCCGGTTTAATTATGCATGGCATGGCAATGTGCACAAACAAGTACTACAAGTTAAGTGGAGCTCAATATGCAACGAGTTGTATATTGACGAAACACCACATTTATTTATTTAGTTGACTCTCGTTTATTTACAAGACAAGATTAAATGTTTTTTTAACATGGCAAGAGGTGAAGCATAATAAAACTACACTATTTAGACAATTTAAACAAGGCCGGAAAATAACAACAACAAATTCCGGAAAACCCCATATGCATGTTTAGTAATTTTTAAGCAAACAACAATTCACACATTTTAAATGGTGTTAACATGATGCGGATGACATGATCAAGTTTTATGCAATTTTTATTAAAAGTTGTCAAGAGAGATAAGGAGCATTGTCACCGTTGTGGAAAGAAAAGGTGCCACGGCAACGAACCGAAAATGATGCCACGCAACATTCGGTTCCGGTAACTCGTTGAGAGACCGGTGCAAAAGATGACGGAGAGAGTGTCAAGCAAGAAGAAAGGTGGGGTGATCCCGTCTCCAGGTTCCCACGGGTCGGCGACGAGGCAACCGAGGAGCATGACAAAAGGCGAAACGGGCACGGTGCACACAAGGGCAAACATTTCATACAACACATGCATCATCCACAGGTCATCGTCTCGGGGTTATACCTTCGGAACATCGTTCTCGAAGCGGTTCGAGTCGTCGAGGGACGTAGTGGAAGTAGTGGTACATGCACGTAGTGGGAAGTAGTTGTTCTCGTTCGTAGTCGTACACGGGGCGACTGTAGTCGTTCACGTTGGCGTTTTCGTTTCCGAAGATGTACTTGCCGGGTCGTCGTGGTACTTGCCGGTCTCGGGACTTGGCGACGGTAGTGGTACACGTTCGTAGACGTTCGGGGTCGGTGTCGAGGTACTTGGCAAAAACAACATCAACATCGGATGTAGTCGTACTTCTTGAAGAGGAACTTGACGGTTCGTAGTGGTACTTGACGCGCCACCGTGTAGTCATACTCGAGGCTCGTCGTTGAACTTGGTTATACGATGCGGTAGTCAAACTTGGTGTATCCAGGGTCTTGGCGTCCCTGGAAGAGGAACTTGGCAGCTCCGATGCACACAAAAGAAAAAAAACACTCGGGCTTCACGGAGGCAGCAGCAAGGAGGCGCAAAGGCGCTACGGATGGAGGCGCTGGTCGGAGGAGCTGCACGGGGCGCTGCTATCGACGGGCTCCTGCAGGGGAGGAAGGGAGGCCAGAGACGCGACTGGATCCGTCAAGGAGGAGAAGGCCGCGGGGACTCGCGCGGTCGCTGGGCTTCGGGCGATGATGGACTTGGCGAGGGAGATGGGCGCTGCGCTCGGCGCTGGGCTCCTGGCGCGGAGGCAGCCAGGCGCGGGCCGGCTGCTGGAGGCGCAGCTCCTGGCGGCCGGAGGGAGGCACTCGGGGCTGTAGAGGAGGGGGATGGCTAGCGCGATGCGGTCTTGAGGACGGGCAGGAGGCGCTCGAGGTCTCGCGAGGGAGGAGAGGAGGGGTTCGAGAGGAATCGCCTGGCGGCGCTGAAAGGGAGCGAAGGGAGCGACGGGGAACGGGGGAGCGATCGGCTTGGGCTAGGGTTCGCTGGAGCTGGGATGGGCCAGGAAGCGATGGGCCGGCTGGGAGGGAAAGGGCCTGTGGTTGGGATGGCCTAGAGGCCCACTGCTCCCTTCCTCTTTTAACTGCTGTTGTGTTCCCCCAAAAAAAAACAGAAAACAACAAAGAAGAAAGAAAAGGAAGGAGGTGTTAGGAATAGGCTTAGGGCAAGAGGTAAAATTCCCTGGACTCACAAAAATGTGAGGAATATAAATAAAATTGTTTAAAGATTTTTGGAAGATGAAAATTCAAAACACGTTTGAATAAAAGCCAAATTGTTTGACTTTAGAAATCCATTTAGATGGAATCCAAAAGAGCTCGAATTTGAGGATGGGGCTCGACAAACGGGAAAAGAATTATTGGCAAGGTTGACGATGAAACTTGACGTGAAATAGGCATGGGGAAAATTAGGCAAGTGTGTTGCGGGTAATTCCGAAGAATGGAATATTTATTTATAATAGCTCCATAATATTAGGAGGATATGTTATAAAGAGTAGACACCCTTCCCTCGATTTAAATGGACCGAAGGTCCACACAATTTATTTAGGTTGAGATGCAAAAGATTAAAGACATGATGGCATGATGACATGATGCAATGCAAAATAAATAACACAAGCACAAAAGAAACACAAGGGGGAACCCGGACATCTGGAATCTTCTGGAATCTTCTGGGACGTCGGTCTTCGGGCGTCACAGACGTCCTCGAAGTAGTTCTCCGGCTTGCGGTGCTCCTTGCCTGCGGGCGGCCCAGCGGTGGCTATTTGCTCCGCATTCATCTTCGCCCAGTGCACCTTCACACGAGCGAAGGCCATCCGAGCACCTTCTATGCAGGACGAACGCGTCAATGCGTCAACCCGCGGACTCGCCTCGACGAGCCGCTTCACCAATCTGAAGTAACTACTTGGGATTGGATCAGCGGGCCATAGCCGGACTATTAAGTCCTTCATGGCCGAACCCGCCATGTTGTGCAGCTCGACCAGCTGCTTCATCTAGTCGTTGAGGGGCACCGGATGTTTTGGCGCATAGAAATGCGACCAAAACATCTTCTCCGTGTCGATCCCCTCCCGGGCTCGGAAGTACTGGACGGCGTCAGCACTGCTCCTTGGAAGATCAACAAACATGCCTGGAGAACTCCATAACCGTGTCAGTCCAAGATACTTCTGCCCTCCGAAGATACTCTTTAAGAGAAATGTCTTACCAGATGCTATCTGTCGCGCCTGCTTGATTTCTTCACAGGCGCTGCGTGCCTCGCCTCGCGCATCTTGGGCAGTTTTCACTGCCGTAGTAAGCTCGGATGCCTGTTCCGAAGCCTTCGTCTCCAATGCCTCACATTTGAGAATGGCATCATTGAGCTCGACCCCGACTTCGAACGCCCGAACCCGGTGCTTCTCGCACTCAGCCTTTTCGGCATCCAAATCGACAGCCGCTTTGTCAGCGGCTACCTTGTGCGCCTCGGCCTCCTTCTTGGCCTTGGAAACCTCGTCCTTGAGGGCCTTGAGCTCAGTGGCGCCAACTGTGTAATACAGAATACCATATCAGAGTTTATAAACATACTCAATCGATAAGTCTTCTTGACAACTTAATTTCTTAAAAATCCGCACACCTTGTGTTTCATCTAAACGCTGATTGACACGGTCGAGGTCCGCATTGGCCAACAAGAGCTTCCGTTTTAGTTCAGCAACCTCCGCATCTCGCGTAGTTGCTGCAACTAGTGAAGCCTGCACAACAGTTCAGCTCTGTAACTATGCTATGCTATGGATACTTCGTCTGATTCTCTCCAGAACCACACAAAGCATCAGGGGATACTGGCTATGTATGTGCGTAAAAAATAATAAAGTTCTATAAAGAACATTACATTGCTTACCTCAAAGCCTGTTAATAGGCTGTTGAAAGCTTCATTCAGTCCGCCCTTGACGGACTGAATCTTTTTCATCACCGCACCCATCACGGTGCAGTGCTCCTCCATGATGGAAGCACTTTGCAGTGCTCCCTCCATAGAGTCTGGCGCTTCCGCATTGACTCTGGGCGCCGTCGTGTCCGCCCCCGCCCGGGGGGTCTGGTCTTCGGACCCCGGAGCCGCACTAGGCTACGAGTCAATGTTCGGGAGGGCCCCAGATTGTTCGGGCCCCCCGTATTCGGTCTCCATGGGGGTTGTCTCCCCATGGTCAGCGGTGGCCGAGGTATTACCCCCGGTCGCCCCGTCACCTGCCCCGTCCTCACCTCCTTGGGCGAAGGACACCCGTTGGGAGGACACTTCGGTGTCCCCACCGATCATGGGCGATGGAGCTCGGGCTGGCGGGTCACTCTCCATCTTTCAGGTGCTAGAGAGTTCCCCTCTGATGAGGAGGCATCAGGGTGTCCACCGGGAGGGCTGTAGGTCAGCAGGTGAGAAATATTAAGTAAATGCTAAAACAAACAAAGGTGCAACAGTTAATCCAGACAAACTTACAATTCGGGCAGGGGTTTCTCCCTGGGCTTCACCAGAAGCTATGTTCGGATGAATCCGAACTAGCCGCGAGGTTCATCTTCCTCCGGGGTGCGGCCGAGCCTGCTTCAGCAAGGGCCGCCCTCTTCTCCCCCTGCCTTGCGCAGGGGGCTCCTCTTCTTCTTCCTCTTCCTCCTCACCATCTTGATCCACCTCGTCAGAGGATAAGATGTTGATTTCCTCGGACTTCTTGTCCGCAGGGCGGGGGCTGTCTCGGGCCCTTGCCCTTCTTCTTGGGCTTCTTGGTCAGTGCCTTGTATGGCGCCGAGACCAACATTTCCATCAGTTGAGACGATTCTGGGTCTTCGGGCAAAGGCATCAGACACTTAATCCGGGTCACCTTCTTCGTCCAGCCCTGTATATCACGCAGAAACTCCAATTCCTATTATCATTAAATAAGGGAAAAATATGTGTTCGGCGAAGTTTTTTATTACCTCTGGGGTGGAGAGCGCGGTACTAAAGTCCACGTCCTCGGTTTCCGCTGGCCACTCCTTTTGGCTCTTAAAGAGATGCTTCCAGATCTCTTTGTGCGTAAAGCCCAAGAGATGCTTTAGCGGCTTGTCTCCTGCCAGATCAAACTCCCATAGGGAGGAGTCTCGGCTTTGGCAAGGGAGAATAAGCCGGGTCAACATTACCTGGACCACAAACGAGAGCTGGTTCCCTTTGGAAATCACGCCGGATACACAGCTCTAGAGTGTCGTCACTTCAGCTGGAGACCCCAGTCCAGAGCCTTTTTAGTCTAGGAGGTCAACCTCTCTAGGGGTACGGATCTGAAAGCAGGCTCCGCCGCCCATTTGGCGTCGCGGGGTTCGGTGATGTAGAACCACTCATGCTGCCAGACCTTATTCATCTCTACGAATGACCCTTTGGGCCAAGTCGCATTCGGGAGCTTGCTAATCATAGCGCCCCCGCACTCTGCCTGCTGCCCATCCACCACCTTCGGCTTCACGTTGAAGGTTTTAAGCCATAGGCCAAAGTGTGGAGGGATGCGGAGGAAAGCTTCACATACCACTATAAAAGCGGATATGTGAAGGATTGAGTTCGGGGATAGATCATGGAAATCTAGCCCGTAGAAGAACAACAGAGCCCAAATAAAGGGGTGGACTGGGAACCCTAGCCCCCTAACAAAGTGAGAAGTAAACACTACCCTCTCACCCGCCTCAGGGACAGGAATCACCTAACACTTGGCAGGGACTCGGTGCGCGATATCAGTGGCGAGATAGCCCGTGCTCCTGAGATCCTCCACGGTTTTTTCAGTGACCGTGGAGGTCTCCCACTTGCCCCTCGCGCCGGAACTAGCCATTGCTGGGAATGGAGACGGTGGTTGAGGAACGCACATCGGTGGGCGCATGAGAAGGGAAAGTGATACGTCTCCAACGTATCTATAATTTTTGATTGTTCCATGCTATTATATTATCCATCTAGGATGTCTTATGGGCTTTTATATACACTTTTATATGATTTTTGGGACTAACCTATTAACCCAGAGCCCAGTGCCAGTTTATGTTTTTCTCCTGTTTTAGGGTTTTACAGAAAAGGAATATCGAACAGAGTCCAATTGACATGCCAATTTTTGATGATTTTTTCTGGACCAAAAGAAGCCCCCGAAGTAAAAGAGTTGGGCCAGGAGAGCCACGGGCTGCCCACGAGGGTGGGGGGCGCGCCCTGGGCAGTGGGGCGCGCCCTCCTATCTCGTGGAAAGCCCAGAAGCCCCCCTGACTTGTGCCCTATGCCAAAAAATCCTATAAATACTGAAACCTTCGGAAATTAACCTAGATCGGGAGTTCCGCCACCGAAAGCCTCTGTAGCCACCGAAAACCAATCTACACCCGTTCTGGCACCCTCCCGGAGGGGGGGGGATCCCTCTCCGGTGACTATCTTCATCATCCAGGCGCTCTCCATGACGAGCAGGGAGTAGTCCACCCTCGGGGCTATGGGTATGTACTAGTAGCTATGTGTTTGATCTCTCTCTCTCTCTCCCTCTCTCTCTCTCTCTCTCTCGTGTTCTTGAGATGGCACGATCTTGATGTATCGCGAGCTTTGTTATTATAATTGGATCTTTTGATGCTTCTCCCCCTCTACTCACTTGTAATGGATTGAGTTTTCCCTTTGAAGTTATCTTATCGGATTGAGTCTTTAAGGGTTTGAGAACACTTGATGTATGTCTTGCACGTGCTTATCTTTGGTGACAATGGGATATCATGTGGTCCACTTGATGTATGTTATGGTGATCAACTTGCGGGTTCCGTGACCTTGGGAATCTATGCATAGGGGTTGGCACACATTTTCATCTTGACTTTCCGGTAGAAACTTTGGGGCACTCTTTGAAGTTCTATGTGTTGGTTGAATAGATGTTTCTGAGATTGTGTGATGCATATCGTATAATCATGCCCACGGATACTTGAGGTGACAATGGAGTATCTAGGTGACATTAGGGTTTTGGTTGATTTGTGTCTTAAGGTGTTATTCTAGTACGAACTCTATGATAGATTGAACGTTAGTACGGTGTGATAGCTTGGCATATTAGGGATGATAGACTACTCATATCAATAAGGAATTCCTTCTTTTCCGAGAGCCCATTCGGACAGAACTCCAAAGTTAAGCGTGCTTAGCTTGGAGTAGTTACAGGATGGGTGACCGACCGGGAAGTTGCTCCCGGGTGCGCACGAGTGAGGACAAAGTGCGCAGAAAAGACTAGTATTGATTTGTGAGGCCAGTCTAGATCCTGCTAGGAGTAACGACCACCGGCGGGTGTGTCCGGGGCGTTACAAGTTGGTATCAGAGTCGACCCTCGCGGTTACACGGATGTTTGCGGACAGTTTGCAGTCATGTTGTGCATGACGTTTGTGACCCGTCGTGGCACACGGCATTGCACATGTGCTGTCCTGGAAGCATAGACGGTTGTGCCAAGAGGGAACGTTCCTGTGGCCCGACGAGGACGTCGGTTCCTCTGAGTGGGGGTGTATGTGATAGCCTGGCATATTAGGGATGACAGACTACTCATATCAATATGGAATCCCTTCTTTTCCGGGAGCCCATTCGGACAGAATTCCAAAGTTAAGCGTGCTCAGCTTGGAGTAGTTAGAGGATGGGTGACCGACCGGGAAGTTGCTCCCGGGTGCGCACGAGTGAGGACAAAGTGCGCAGAAAAGACTAGTATTGATATGTAAGGCCAGTCTAGATCCTGCCAGGAGTAACGACCATCGGCGGGTGTGTTCGGGGCGTTACATACGGACTCTTGAATAGATTGAAAAGAAAGAATAACTTTGAGGTGGTTTCGTACCCTACCATAATCTCTTCGTTTGTTCTCCGATATCAGTTACTTTGGAGTGACTCTTTGTTGCATGTTGAGGGCTAGTAATATGATCCAATTATGTTATCCTTGTTGAGAGAACTTGCACTACTGAAAGTATGAACCCTAGGCCTTGTTTCCTATCATTGCAACACCATTTATGCTCACGTTTACCACTTTCCACCTTGCTGTTTTTATATTTTCAGTTTACAAAAACCTATATCTACCATCCATATTGCACTTGTATCACCATCTCTTCGCCGAACTAGTGCACCTATACAATTTATCATTGTATTGGGTGTGTTGGGGACACAAGAGACTCTTTGTTATTTGGTTGCAGGGTTGCTTGAGAGAGACCATCTTCATCCTACGCCTCCCACGGATTGATAAACCTTAGGTCATCCACTTGAGGGAAATTTGCTACTATCCTACAAACCTCTCCACTTGGAGGCCCAACAACGTCTACAAGAAGAAGGTTGTGTAGTAGACATCAAGCTTTTTTCTGGCGCCGTTGCTGAGGAGGTTAGTGCTTGAAGGTATATCTTTAGATCTTGCAATCGAATCGTTTAGTTTCTTGTTTTATCACTAGTTTAGTTTATAAAAGAAAACTACAAGAAAATGGAATTAAGGTTACCTCATATGCTTCATCTTTTTAATATCTTTCGTGAAAATGATGGGAATGAAAATTGTGCTCAAGTACTAGAAGAAGAATTACATAGAATTCTTGGCATAAAATATGTGCATGATGAGCATGATTGCAGTGTTGTTAGTGTGAATCCCTTGAATATCCATGATGCTAATGATATGCAAAGCCACAAGCTTGGGGAAGCTATGTTTAATGAAGATGATATTTTTAGTCCCCCAAGTTTTGATGATAATATTTATTATGATGAAAGCATGCCTCCTATTTATGATGATTATATTTATGAAAGTGGATTTGGAAAGGTCATGACTTTATTTAGTGATGAATCCACTATTTCGGAAGAGGTTCCAATTGATTATGAGAACAAAGTTGCTAACTATGATGATTATTGTGATGACACATATGCTATAAAGTATAAAGATAACCATGAACTTGTCATCATGATTTTACTTTTCAATTGGATTATGCTTCACATGATGGTTATTTTGTTGAGTTTGCTCCCACTACTACGGATGAGAATAAATTTGCTTATGTGGAGAGTAGTAAATTTTTTATGCAAGTAGATCATGAAAATAATGCTTTATGTACTGGTTATATTGTTGAATTCATTCATGATGCTACTGAAAACTATTATGAGAGAGGATCATATGCTTCTACATATTGCAATAATATCAAGTTACCTCTCTATGTGCTTGATGTTTTGAAGCTATGCTTGTTTTCCTTTCCTATGCTAGTTGATTATCGTTACCAAAAGTTGTTTGCTTACAAAATCCCTATGCATAGGAAGTGGGTTAGGCTTAAATGTGCTATTCATATTCTTCATGATGCTCCCATTATGTTTCAACTCTTATATTTTATGCGAGCATCATTAAAATCATCATGCTTAGCTAGGGGCGTTAAACGATAGCGCTTGTTGGGAGGCACCCCAACTTTATTTTATTTTCTTTGCTTTTGCTTCTGTTTAGGAATAAATATTGCATCTAGCTTCTGTTTAGATGTGGTTTTGTGTTCTAATTAGTGTTTGTGCCAAGTAGAACCTTTGGGAAGACTTCTGTGAATTTTATATGATCTTGCTGTGAAAAACAGAATCGTCAGCGCTCGCCAGAATGGTCATCAGATTTTACTGGAGCGTGCTATTTAGTTAATTCTTTTTGCAGATGATTAATAGACAAATTCCTCACGTTTACCAATTTATTTTGAATTTTTTGGAGTTACAGAAGTATGCGAAACCTACAGATTACTAGAGACTGTTCTGTTTTTGACAGATTCTGTTTTTCGTGTGTTGTTTGCTTATTTCAATGCATCTATGAGTAATATTGGGAAGTATGAACCATAGAGAAGTTGGAATACAGTAGGTTTAACACCAATATAAACAAAGAATGAATTTATTGCAGTACCTTTGAGTAGTGGTTTGCTTTCTTATACTAACGGAGCTCACGAGATTTTTGTCTAAGTTTTGTGTTGTGAAGTTTTCAAGTTTTGAGTATTGCTTTGATGGACTATGCAACAAAGAGTGGAAAGAGCCTAATCTTGGGATGCACAAGGAACCCCAAGGTAAAATTCAAGGACAACCAAAAGCCTAAGCTTGGGGATGCCCCGGGAAGGCATCCCCTCTTTCGTCTTCATCTATCGGTAACTATACTCGGAGCTATATTTTTATTCACCACATGATATGTGTTTTGCTTGGAGCGTCAATTTATTTTAGTTTGTTTTGCTTGCTGTTTGAATAATATCCCAAGATTTGAAATTCTTAAATGTTAGAGAGTCTTCACATAGTTACATAATCATTCAACTACTCATTGATCTTCACTTATATCTTTTGGAGTAGTTTGTTGTTTTCTCTAGTGCTTCACTTATATCTGTTAGAGCACGGCGGTGGTTTTATTTTGAAGAAATAGATGAACTCTCGTGCTTCACTTATATCCATTTGAGAGTCTATTAAAACAGCATGGTAATGTGTTTAGGCTATAAAACTAGTCATCACATGATAGACATCCAATATCAATGTAGTAAAAACTTTCACACTAAGTGCATTGAATATGATGAGATGTTGGATGCTTGATAATTGTTTTGAGATATGAGGATAGTGATATTAGAGTCATGCTAGTGGAGTTATTATGAAATTGAGAAATACTTGTGTTAAGGTTAGTGATTCCTGTAGCATGCACGTATGGTGAACCGCTATGTGACGAAGTTAGAGCATGAGGTATTTGTAAAGTGCCAACCTTTGTGTGGAGGTCGGGGGCGCGCGTTGGTTAACTCCTACCAACCTCCCCCCTAGGAGCATGCGTTGATTGCTTTGTTTTGACGAGTCGTAGATTTTTGCAATAAGTATATGAGTTCTTATGACTAATGTTGAGTCCATGGATTGTACACACTCTCACCCTTCCACCATTGCTAGCCTCTCTTGTACAGCGCAACTTTCACCGGTACCATAAACCCACTATATATCCTTCCTCAAAACAGTCACCATATTATTCCTCAAAACAACCACCATACCTACCTATCATGGCATTTCCATAGCCATTCCGAGATATATTGCCATGCAACTTTCCACCGTTCCATTCATATGACACACATCATATTGTCATATTGCCATGCATGATCATGTAGTTGACATCGTATTTGTGGCAAAGCCACCATGCATAATTTTTCATATATGTCACTCTTATTTCATTGCACATACCGGTACACCACCGGAGGCATTCATATAGAGTCATACTTTGTTGTAGTATCGAGTTGTAATATCGAGTTGTAATGAAAGTGTGATGATCATCATTATTAGAGCATTGTCCCATGGGAGGAAAGGCTAAATCTATAAAGCCCCTCCGCAAAAAAAAGCTAAAGAAAAAAGAATGGCCCAAAAAAAAAGAAAAAAAAGAAAAAAAAAGAAAAGAAAAGAAAAAGGGACAATTGCTACTACCTTTTTTCCACACTTGTGCTTCAAAGTAGCACCATGTTCTTCATTGTAGAGAGTCTCATGCTTAGTCACTTTATATACTAGTGGGAATTTTCGATATAGAACTTGGCTTGTATATTCCAACGATGGGCGTCCTCAAACGCCCTAGGTCTCTGTGAGAAAGCAAGTTGGATGCACACCCACTAGTTTCTTTTGTTGAGCTTTCATACATTTTAGCTCTAGTGCATCCGTTGCATGGCAATCGCTACTCACTCACATTGATATCTATTGATGGGCATCTCCATAGCCCGTTGATACGCCTAGTCGATTTGAGACTATCTCCCTCCTTTTTGTCTTTTCCACAACCACCTCTATTCCACCCATAGTGTTATGTCCATGGCTCACGCTCATGTATTGCGTGAAAGTTGAAAGGTTTGAAAGAATCGAGTATGAAAACAAGTGCTTGGCTGAAATCGGGGTTGTGCATGATATGAATATTTTGTGTGATGAAGAGGGAGCATAGCCAGACTATATGATTTTGTAGGGATAACTTTCTTTAGCCATAGTATTTTGAGAAGACATGATTGCTTTGCTAGTATGCTTGAAGTATTATTATTTCTTATGTCAATATAGACTTTTGTCTTGAATCTTTCAGATCTTAACATTCATGCCACAATTAAGAGAATCAAATTGAAAATTATGTTGGTTAGCATTCCACATCAAAAATTCTGTTTTTATCATTTACCTACTCGAGGACGAGCAGGAATTAGGCTTGGGGATGCTTGATACGTCTCCAACGTATCTATAATTTTTGATTGTTCCATGCTATTATATTATCCTTCTAGGATGTCTTATGGGCTTTTATATACACTTTTATATGATTTTTGGGACTAACCTATTATCCCATAGCCCAGTGCGAGTTTATGTTTTTCTCCTGTTTTAGGGTTTTACAGAAAAGGAATATCAAACGGAGTCCAATTGACGTGCCAATTTTTGATGATTTTTTTAGGACCAAAAGAAGCCCCCGAAGTAAAGAGTTGGGCGAGGAGAGCCACGGGCTGCCCACGAGGGTGGGGTGTGACACCCCGAGACCGGTGCGCCAGATGTCAGCCAGTTATTCGTTGTCAGTGCCATGTCATCTGCTTGCGTGTTGCATCTTGCCATGTCATCATGTGTGTTGCATCATCATGTTTTGAAAACTTGCATCCGTCCGAGTTCCCTCGTCCTCTCCGTTGTCCGTTCTGATCCCAGACACTTGCACGCGCCCGCGATGCCTCCGAATATTTATTTTATAAGTGGCCGAAAAACGTTCTCTAAAATGGGTTGAAACTTGGCGTGTGGTCTTACTATAGTCTAGACAGGCCGCCTGCCAAATTTCATCGCATTCGGAGTCCGTTTGATAGCCCAACGGATATATATAGCGGCACTAGTCGCCGGTTATTTCGCGGACATTTTCGGTCTCCGAAAATCCCCGCTGGCCTCTTCTCTTCTCTCCTCTAAGCCCCCCTAACACAGCCCAATAACCTTCCCTAGGCCCATCCTACCTCACCTCGCGATCGGATCCGTCGGATCGCGATCGGAGGGCTTTAAAACCCCTCCAAAACCCCCAAACCCTAGGCTTTTCCCCATATAAACACCCCCCTTGCCATTTTGGGCATCCCCTAGGCCTTCCCCTACCTCCAGCCTCCTCCCTTGCATCAATTTCCGCGCAGCCCCTCTCCACCGCTGCCACTTGGCGCCGCCAAGTCAGCCAGCCACCTCATTTTCGCCAAGTGGCGCGCCCCCATTGGCTGCCACAGCCGCCAACAGCGCCCTCCACCACTCCCAGCCTGCCACGTGGCTCCCCCCAGCTTCCCACCGTGCCTGGCCTGTGAAGCCCGCTCCAGGCCCGCCCCCGGGCCGGATCTGGCCAGATCGGCCGCGCCTCCCGAGCGCCTGGTCCAGGGGATCCCGCACCCCGCAGCCGCCGAGGAGAGGAGCCCCGACCCCTGACCTCGACCGACCGCTCCTTCCTCGTAGATCGAAGGACGCCGCCGCCTCTACGCCTCTGCCGGAGCACTCCCGCCAGAGTAGCTGCCGCCGGCGCCAGCAGATCGCCGCGCCGCCGTCGGGGATGGAGACCCCGACCCGTTCTCCACCAGATCCGGAGGATCCCCGCCGCCACCACGTCCCCGGCGACGTCCCTCGCCTCAGCGCCGGGCCCATCCTCCCAGCCGAGGCCCAGCTCCCTGACTGCCAGCGCCTCGCCTCCTTCCAGCCCTGGCCACGTGGGCCGGCCCGACCGCCCCGGCCCGGCTACCTCCTCCCTCCTCGACATGGGCCGGGCCTGTTCTGGTGAGGCCTCGCCCCTGCCCTTATCCAACGCCGTGGGCGTCTTTTACTTTTTAACGCCCACATGTTTTTTTCCTTTCCGGTGAAATCTGATGAGTCCTCAGTTTTGCATTATATGTTGCTATGTTTGCATGGTGATAACTTTTTGTGTGATGGTCCGATTTGTGCAAATGACATGTCAAAATGACCGTGGTGTTATGCTCTACACTTTCTTCCATCGTGCCATGCTCATTTGAGTTCATCTAGATGCTCTAATATCTGTTGCAAGAGTGCTACTTGTTATAAACTGCTGCTACTTGTTATTTTATTGCCATGTTTGAGATGTGATAACTTGGTGCATGTTTATCCAAATGATGCAAATGATATGTCAAAATGTTCACCATGGGATGCTCTACATGTTGGTTGCTATAGCATGCTTGTTTGAGTTCATATTGCCATGTTTATCTATGTTGCAAAAGTGCATTTGGCTGTTATGTTCTGAAACTTGTTACGAGATGCCTAGTTGAGGAGCTCGTTGCTATTGTTGTGTTTGTCCCCTTGTCACATGCCTAGGTGTTTTAGAATCTCCATGATGTCTTCTTTGAGATGGTGCATTTAACTTTCCATGATATGCCTTGGGTTGACTTAAACATGCTCGCAAACATACCATGTTGTTATTGCTGTTTTAACAATTAGTGAAATTTCACTAAGTCTGGAATCTGTAATATCCTGATGCTATGTTTGCTTGATGCCCTAGGCAAATCCATGTTAGTTTTGGGGTGGCCATTGATCATTCCTTGTTGTATATGTTGTTGTCTATCCATTCATGCCCTCACTTGCTCATTTGACCTGCTGTAGCTTATTTATTTCTTGCTCTCAAGTTGCTATAAAATATTGCTGTCAGGTTTTTAGTGTCATGATCAAAATGTTGTAGCTTATTGCTATTGATCCATGCCTCCTATGGAGTTGATCCAATGGAGTTGTTTGCTGTAGGATATGTCTACTTCATGTTCATGCTTCTTATCACCATGTTTGAGTGCCGTAGCTTATATTTATCATGCTCCAAAGTTGCTATGTGGCTGTCAACTTCAGCTTGTTGTTATATATTGTTTCATGTGTATCTTTTAGCCCGTTGCTCCGTTTGGAGTGTTCCTTATATGAAACTTGAGTGTTTTTGCATGTAGAATCATAATATCATATTGTTTTCATGTTTGGAGTGAGTTTGGTTGGTTTTGGGTGCATCTTGCACCGTTGCCATGTTGTGCTTCCTACCTTGCCATGTTATGCTTCCTGTATAGACTTGTTATGCTTCCTGTATAGACTTGTTGTGCTTCCTGTTTAGATTTGTCATGCATCATACCTTGCCATGTATTGCATCATATAAACTTGAGTTGTTTTGCTGTGCTTCCTACCTTGCCATGTAATGCTTCCTGTATAGACTTGTTGTGCTTCCTGTATAGACTTGTCATGCATCATACCTTGCCATGTTATGCTTCATCGTCTTGCTGTGCTTCCTGTATAGACTTGTCATGCATCATACCTTGCCATGTATTGCTTCCTGTATATATTTGTCATGTATCATACCTTGCCATGTAATGCATCATATATAGACTGTGTTGTTTGCTGTGCTTCCTACCTTGCCATGTTTTGCTTCTTGTATATACTTGCTGTGCATCATATGTAGACTTGTCGTGCATCCTACTTGGTAGTGCATATTGTCATGTTCTTGAGTGGTTTGTTTACCGTTTTGCTTGCTTCTTCTCGTTAGTGCTTGTTCCGTTGCGTTCGTGAGGATTCGTTTGTCTTCCCGTGGTTCTTCTTCAAGGCTTCTTCTCCGTCTTCTTCATGGAACCGTTCTTCTTCCTTGCGGGATCTCAGGCAAGATGACCATACCCTTGGATACCTTTACTATCATTGCCATGCTTAGTGTCTCGATGCTATCGTTATATGTCGCGCTACCCATCTTTATTGTCAGCCTCTCCTTGTTGCCATGAAACATCTAACCTATGAAACCTTCCTAGCAAAAACCATTGTTTGGCTATGTTACCTGCTTGCTCAGCCCCTCTTATAGCGTTGTTAGTTGCAGGTGAAGATGAAGTTCGTTCCAGGCGGGAACTTGTTGTTGGAATATCACAATAACTATAATTATTATTTTAACACACCTATATACTGGGCATGGGTGGAAGGCTTGGCCTTTTGCTCGATGTTTTGTTCCACTCATGCCACCTTAGGCGCCGATAAACCGGCATTATGTTCCTTGATTTTGCGTTCCTTACTAGATTGGTATATGGGGACCCCTTGACAGTGCATCTTTGAATAAAACTCCTCCAGCAAGGCCCAACATTGGTTTTAATTTGCTCATAATAACAACTTAATTATTTAATTAAATTGCATAGGGAGTTAGCGCTACCCGAGGATTCTTTCTACATAGCAGGGGGGCCAGTGCTGATGGTGTTGGTCCCAAACGGGGAGACTGCGGGGCCACCACGGGGAAACTCGAGGTTTGGTTTTACCTGTAGGATCACCTATCCGGTTGTGGCCTGAGACGAGATACGCGCGACTACTATCAGGGTGTCGGCACGCCGGGAGGTCTTGCTGGACTTGTTTTACCATTGTCAAAATGTCTTGTGCACCGGGTTGCCGAGCCTGATCGGATTTCCCTAAGATAAGGGGTGATGATATTATATTTATCACTTTAGCTAATCGTGAGAGCTTGTAATGGGCTAAGTTGGGACACACCTGTAGGGTTATGATCTTTCGAAAGCCGTGCCCGTGGTTATGTGGCAGATTGGAATTTGTTAATGTCCGGTTGTAGAAAACTTGACAGAGGATCCGAAGTAAAACACACAACTGTGTGAGTAACCGTGACTGTCTCTTTTCAATTTGAGAAGAGAACACGGTGGGGTTATGTTTGACTCGTAAGTAGTTCAGGATCTTTAGCGATCACTACTAGTTGCGACCGTTTGCGTAGATGCTCATCTTATTCTTGTACTCGTAAGTTAGCCACCATACTTTTGCTTAGCCGCTGCTGCAACCTCACCATTTACCTCTTCCTACCCATTAAGCTTTGATAGTCTTGTTACCCATGGTTATGGGAATGCTGAGTCCTCGTGGCTCACAGATACTACAACAACAGTTGCAGGTGCAGGTTTCTGATGACTTGACGTGAGAGCGATGTTCGTTGTATTGGAGTTCTTTCTTCTTCTTCTTCTTCTTCTTCAGTCTTGGGTTAGGTTCCGGGTCGGGAGCCTGAGATAGCAGATGGATGTCATTGTTCTTTTCGTGTTTGCATCTGTAGTTGGATGTTTTGTATTTATGTTGTTGTATCCATGTGACTTGTATGTATTATGGTATCCCCCATGTATGTATGTATGTATGTATGTAATGGTACGACGTAATGATATCCATCTTGCTAAGCGCCCGAAATGCGGTTGTGCCCCAATCACGTAAGTGTCACGTGATCGGGATAGAATCGCATCTTGGGCCTGACAAGTTGTTATCAGAGCCTCGACCGACCATAGGAGCCCCCTTGATTGATCGTAGTTTGGCCGTTGTTGAGTCTAGCAGAAAACTTTTTCGGTGTCTAGTTATATCGGAGAGTAGGAATTCTTTTTACTCCCCTGCCCCTTCGTCGCTCTGGTGAGGAATCTTGACGTAGGTGTTTTGAATTACTCCTATTCCTCTTCAAATTTTTTTTAGGATCACGTGGTTAGTTTGGTTCATTGCGTTGTTAGTTCTTTCATCTGGTGCATCTCTCGTCAAGTGGTTTCAACCCTCTTCTTCTTTGCAAGTTCAACCTCAGTTCTTTTCAACCGACGGTGATTCCCCGTCCGTTGTGGTATTTCTTTTCCCACCCGCCCACCCTTTTGCTTCTTGGAGCCGGAGTCCTTAATCGGGTATCCATCCTACTCGTGTGAATCCTTTGCATTCTTTCCTCAGTTATTTTTCAACCGGTGAATTCTCGTCTAGCTCGTCATCATTCTTCTCTTTTCTTCTCCGATGAGTTCTTCTCTCGTTTGATACTCTTCACCTCTTCTTCTTTCCGGTGGATCCAATTCAAGTATTCGGTGTTGTTCATATTCTTTTTCCTCAGCTCAATTGCTTCACCTTGCTCGTTCATCTCTCGCCATTTAATTATTCCGGAGTTCCGAAGAAATCTCAGAATATTCGTCTGTCTTCTGATTAATTCGAGGTTGTCACCTCATTCGAGTTTTTTAAATTGTTCCGGTGCATCATCTCCTTTTCAATCTTTTCAACGGAGTTTTCTCTTTGGTGGGCTCATAACCCATAGGTTTATTCCAGGATCTTACCTGACTCTTCTAATTTCCCGGAGTATTCCTAAATTCTTTTCAATTGTGACGTAAGTATGGATTCCATCAGTCATATGCCTTTCGAAGTTCGTTCTCAAATTCTTCTCATCGTTGCTTCAACCTTTCTTCTTTTCATTAATCCGGAGTATTTCTTGAATTCTTTTCTTGTGTTCCTCCGAAGGCCATCATTTCAGAAGATTTCTTCGTTCTCAATTTTCAACTTCGTCCTCTAAATATTCTTCATCGGTGCCTCTTCGTTCGACTCACATTCTTTCCGGTGCTTCGTTCAAGTATTCTTTAATCCGTCCACGATCTCTTCGTTCTCGTCATTCAAATTTTCTCATGTACTTATCTTTTTCCCGGCGATTCATTTTCTTACGGTGGCTTGTCCTCTTGCATCGTTCAATTTCTTTCCTTACGGTGGTTTGTTCTTTTTCGTCACTCGATTTTAATTCTTCACGGTGGTTCGTTCCTTTTCTTCACTCGGCTTTGATTCTTTACGGTGGTTCGCTCAAGAGTTCTTTTCCGGTGCTATCATAAAAATTCATTCATTCGTTCTTTCCAATCCTACCAGTGTTTCATGAAGATTTTCGCAAGTCCGCGATATATCCCTCTTTAATCATTTCAACGAGAATAAGTAGTATGCGAATCTATTGCTTCTCATCAATTTAATTGGTGGAGGATAAGCATAACATAATTCTTATTCTTTTCCATCAAGTTGATTTAGTTCCTTCCTTCGGAGTTTATTCTTGATGAATAAATTCTAGTTCCAGGTGTTTTTATTCTTTTTCTTACCCGGAGTTCAAGTTTTTCTCGGCTATCTCGTCGGAACCCCGACTAATCATCGCAAGGCTTATCTTATTCTTTTCGCCCGTCATTTCTGTATCATCATCCTTTCAATTTTTACCGGAGTTCTTCATGGTGGTTCTCCATCATTTAATTCATTCTTCAACGTTCAACTAATTCTTCTAGAGCAGCTCAAACTTATTCTTTTATATACTGAGATGCAAATAATTCTCCGTCTTCTTTCGAAGGGAGTTTTGCATTTCTTCATTCTTAGCTAACCCATCTTTTGGTTGCGGCATAACTCACCTCAAATTTTGAGATGTTTACATAAGTCCACAACATGCTCATTCTTTTGTTGTTGATTTTATCAACAACTCCATTCAAGTCCTTCTTTGAGGATGCTCTTTTAAATTCATTCGTGATTTCCGTTCTCTCAATTCTTCCGGAGGCATTGTCTTGTTCATTTCGTAATGTTTTCGTTTCATCTTTTCAAGTTCTCGTTCCATTCCATTCGTGTTCAACCGGTGTGCTATTCCTTTCATTTTCAGACGGAGTGCTGCCCGAATTCCTTCGTTCAGATTCTTTTCTATCTCTTTTAACCGGAGTGGTTTAAAATCTCTCTTGTCACTTGACCTTTGGTTCTCGTCGTATTCCTTCCTCCTCTTGTCTAACAAAGTTTTTTTTGCAACTTCGTTCATCTCCGTTATACCCTTCTCTCATATGGTTCAACCTCTCAACGTTCTTTTCTTTCACTCTTTTGTCCTCGAAGAACTTTGTTCTCCCTTTTTCTCTCCCGTCTCGTTCCTAAGATCTCGGGACGAGATCTCTTGTTAGTAGGGCAGTGTTGTGACACCCCGAGACCGGTGCGCCAGATGTCAGTCAGTTATTCGTTGTCAGTGCCATGTCATCTGCTTGTGTGTTGCATCTTGCCATGTCATCATGTGTGTTGCATCATCATGTTTTGAAAACTTGCATCCGTCCGAGTTCCCTCGTCCTCTCCGTTGTTCGTTCTGAGCCCAGACACACTTGCACGCGCCCGCGGTGCCTCCGAATATTTATTTTATAAGTGGCCGAAAAACATTCTCGGAATGGGTTGAAACTTGGCGTGTGGTCTTATTATAGTGTAGACAGTCCGCCTGCCAAATTTCATCGCATTCGGAGTCCGTTTGATAGCCCAACGGATATATATAGCGGCACTAGTCGCCGGTTATTTTGCGGACGTTTTCGGTCTCCGAAAATCACCGCAGGCCTCTTCTCTTCTCTCCTCTAAGCCCCCCTAACACAGCCCAATAACCTTCCCTAGGCCCATCCTACCTCACCTCGCGATCGGATCCGTCGGATCGTGATCGGAGGGCTCTAAAACCCCTCCAAAACCACCAAACCCTAGGCTTTTCCCCATATAAACACCCCCCTTGCCATTTTGGGCATCCCCTAGGCCTTCCCCTACCTCCAGCTTCCTCCCTTGCATCAATATCCACGCAGCCCCTCTCCACCGCCGCCACTTAGCACCGCCAAGTCAGCCAGCCACCTCATTTTCGCCAAGCGGCGCGCCCCCATTGGATGCCACAGCCGCCAACAGCGCCCTCCACTACTCCTGGCCTGCCACGTGGCTCCCCCCAGCTTCCCACCGTGCCTGGCCCGCGAAGCCCGCTCCAGGCGCGCCCCCCGGGCCGGATCTGGCCAGATCGGCCGCGCCTCCCGAGCGCCTGGTCCAGGGGATCCCGCACCCCGCAGCCGCCGAGGAGAGGAGCCCCGACCCCTGACCTCGACCGACCGCTCCTTCCTCGTAGATTGAAGGACGCCGCCGCCTCTACGCCTCTGCCGTAGCACTCCCGCTGGAGTAGATGCCGCCGGCGCCAGCAGATCGCCGCGCCGCCGTCGGGGATGGAGACCCCGACCCGTTCTCCACCAGATCCGGAGGATCCCCGCCGCCACCACGTCCCCGGCGACGTCCCTCGCCTCAGCGCCGGGCCCATCCTCCCAGCCGAGGCTCAGCTCCCTGACTGCCAGCGCCTCGCCTCCTTCCAACCCTGGCCACGTGGGCCGGCCCGACCGCCCCGGCCCGGCTACCTCCTCCCTCCTCGACATGGGCCGGGCCCGTTCTGGTGAGGCCTCGCCCCTGCCCTTATCCAACGCCGTGGGCATCTTTTACTTTTTAACGCCCACATGTTTTTTCCTTTCCGGTGAAATCTGCTGAGTCCTCAGTTTTGCATTATATGTTGCTATGTTTGCATGGTGATAACTTTTTGTGTGATGGTCCGATTTGTGCAAATGACATGTCAAAATGACCGTGGTGTTATGCTCTACACTTTGTTCCATTGTGCCATGCTCATTTGAGTTCATCTAGATGCTCCAATATCTGTTGCAAGAGTGCTACTTGTTATAAACTGCTGCTACTTGTTATTTTATTGCCATGTTTGAGATGTGATAACTTGGTGCATGTTTATCCAAATGATGCAAATGATATGTCGAAATGTTCACCATGGGATGCTCTACATGTTGGTTGCTATAGCATGCTTGTTTGAGTTCATATTGCCATGTTTATCTATGTTGCAAAAGTGCATTTGGCTGTTATGTTCTGAAACTTGTTACGAGATGCCTAGTTGAGGAGCTCGTTGCTATTGTTGTGTTTGTCCCCTTGTCACATGCCTAGGTGTTTTAGAATCTCCATGATGTGTTCTTTGAGATGGTGCATTTAACTTTCCATGATATGCCTTGGGTTGACTTAAACATGCTCGCAAACATGCCATGTTGTTATTGCTGTTTTAACAATTAGTGAAATTTCACTAAGTCTGGAATCTGTAATATCCTGATGCTATGTTTGCTTGATGCCCTAGGCAAATCCATGTTAGTTTTGGGGTGGCCATTGATCATTCCTTGTTGTATATGTTGTTTTCTATCCATTCATGCCCTCACTTGCTCATTTGACCTGCTGTAGCTTATTTATTTCTTGCTCTCAAGTTGCTATAAAATATTGCTGTCAGGTTTTTAGTGTCATGATCAAAATGTTGTAGCTTATTGCTATTGATCCATGCCTCCTATGGAGTTGTTTGCTGTAGGATATGTCTACTTCATGTTCATGCTTCTTATCACCATGTTTGAGTGCCGTAGCTTATATTTATCATGCTCCAAAGTTGCTATGTGGCTGTTAACTTCAGCTTGTTGTTATATATTGTTTCATGTGTATCTTTTAGCCCGTTGCTCCGTTTGGAGTGTTCCTTATATGAAACTTGACTGTTTTTGCATGTAGAATCATAATATCATATTGTTTTCATGTTTGGAGTGAGTTTGGTTGGTTTTGGGTGCATCTTGCACCGTTGCCATGTTGTGCTTCCTACCTTGCCATGTTATGCTTCTTGTATAGACTTGTTATGCTTCCTGTATAGACTTGTTGTGCTTCCTGTTTAGATTTGTCATGCATCATACCTTGCCATGTATTGCATCATATAAACTTGAGTTGTTTTGCTGTGCTTCCTACCTTGCCATGTAATGCTTCCTGTATAGACTTGTTGTGCTTCCTGTATAGACTTGTCATGCACCATACCTTGCCATGTTATGCTTCATAGGCTTGCTGTGCTTCCTATATAGACTTGTCATGCATCATACCTTGCCATGTATTGCTTCCTGTATATATTTGTCATGCATCATACCTTGCCATGTAATGCATCATATATAGACTTGTGTTGTTTGCTGTGCTTCCTACCTTGCCATGTTTTGCTTCCTGTATATACTTGTTGTGCATCATATGTAGACTTGTCGTGCATCCTACTTGGTAGTGCATATTGTCATGTTCTTGAGTGGTTTGTTTACCGTTTTGCTTGCTTCTTCTCGTTAGTGCTTGTTCCGTTGCGTTCGTGAGGATTCGTTCGTCTTCCCGTGGTTCTTCTTCAACGCTTCTTCTCCGTCTTCTTCACGGAACCGTTGTTCTTCCTTGCGGGATCTCAGGCAAGATGACCATACCCTTGGATACCTTTACTATCATTGCCATGCTTAGTGTCTCGATGCTATCATTATATGTCGTGCTACCCATCTTTATTGTCAGCCTCTCCTTGTTGCCATGAAACCTCTAACCTTTGAAACCTTCCTAGCAAAAACTATTGTTTGGCTATGTTACCTGCTTGCTCAGCCCCTCTTATAGCGTTGTTAGTTGCAGGTGAAGATGAAGTTCGTTCCAGTCGGGAACTTGTTGTTGGAATATCACAATAACTATAATTATTTTTTAACACACCTATATACTGGGCATGGGTGGAAGGCTTGGCCTTTTGCTCGGTGTTTTGTTCCACTCATTCCACCTTAGGCGCCGATAAACCGGCATTATGTTCCTTGATTTTGCGTTCCTTACACGATGGGTATATGGGGACCCCTTGACAGTTTGTCTTTGAATAAAACTCCTCCAGCAAGGCCGAACATTGGTTTTAATTTGCTCATAATAACAACTTAATTAATTAATTAAATTGCATAGGGAGTTAGCGCTACCCGAGGATTCTTTCTACATAGCAGGGGGGCCAGTGCTGATGGTGTTGGTCCTAAACGGGGAGACTGCGGGGCCACCACAGGGAAACTCGAGGTTTGGTTTTACCTGTTGGATCACCTATCCGGTTGTGGCCTGAGACGAGATACGTGCGGCTACTATCAGGGTGTCGGCACGCCGGGAGGTCTTGCTGGACTTGTTTTACCATTGTCGAAATGTCTTGTGCACCGGGATGCCGAGCCTGATCGGATTTCCCTAAGATAAGGGGTGATGATATTATATTTATCACTTCAGCTAATCATGAGAGCTTGTGATGGGCTAAGTTGGGACACCCCTGCAGGGTTATGATCTTTCGAAAGCCGTGCCCGCGGTTATGTGGCAGATTGGAATTTGTTAATGTCCGGTTATAGAAAATTTGACAAAGGACCCGAAGTAAAACACACAACTGTGTGAGTAACCGTGACTGTCTCTTTTCAATTTGAGAAGAGAACACGGTGGGGTTATGTTTGACTCGTAAGTAGTTCAGGATCTTTAGCGATCACTACTAGTTGCGACCATTTGCGGAGATGCTCATCTTATTCTTGTACTCATAAGTTAGCCACCATACTTTTGCTTAGCCGCTGTTGCAACCTCACCACTTACCTCTTCCTACCCATTAAGCCTTGATAGTCTTGTTACCCATGGTTATGGGATTGCTGAGTCCTCGTGGCTCACAGATACTATAACAACAGTTGGAGGTGCAGGTTTCCGATGACTTGACGTGAGAGCGATGTTCGTTGTATTGGAATTCTTTCTTCTGCTTCTTCTTCTTCAGTCTTGGGTTAGGTTCTGGGTCGGCAGCCTGGGATAGCAGATGGATGTCGTTGTTCTTTTTGTGTTTGCATCTGTAGTTGGATGTTTTGTATTTATGTTGTTGTATCCATGTGACTTGTATGTATTGTGGTATCCCCCATGTATGTATGTATGTAATGGTACGGCGTAATGATATCCATCTTGCTAAGCGCCCAAAATGCGGTTGTGCCCCAATCACGTAAGTGTCACGTGATCGGGATAGAATCGCATCTTGGGCTTGACATGGGTGGCGCGCCCTGGGCAGGGGGGCGCGCTCTCCTATCTCGTGGACAGCCCAGAAGCCCCCCTGACTTGTTCCCTACGCCAAAAAAACCTATAAATACTGAAACCTTCAGAAATTAACCTAGATCGGGAGTTCCGCTGCCGAAAGTCTCTGTAGCCACCGAAAACCAATCTACACCTGTTCTGGCACCCTGCCGAAGGGGGGGGGGAATCCCTCTTCGGTGGCTATCTTCATCATCCTGTCGCTCTGCATGACGAGGAGGGAGTAGTCCACCCTCGGGGCTGAGGGTATGTACCAGTAGCTATGTGTTTGATCTCTCTCTCTCTCTCTCTCTCTCTCTCTCTCTCTCGTGTTCTTGAGATGGCACGATCTTGATGTATCGCGAGCTTTGCTCTTATAATTGGATCTTATGATGTTTCTCCCCCTCTACTCTCTTGTAATGAATTGAGTTTTCCCTTTGAAGTTATCTTATCGGATATAGTCTTTAAGGATTTGAGAACACTTGATGTATGTCTTGCACGTGCTTTATCTGTGGTGACAATGGGATATCATGTGATCCACTTGATGTATGTTATGGTGATCAACTTGCGAGTTCAGTGACCTTGGGAATCTATGCATAGGGGTTGACACACGTTTTCGTCTTGACTTTCCGGTAGAAACTTTGGGGCACTCTTTGAAGTTCTATGTGTTGGTTGAATAGATGTTTCTCAGATTGTGTGATGCATATCGTATAATCATGCCCACGGATACTTGAGGTGACAATGGAGTATCTAGGTGACATTAAGGTTTTGGTTGATTTGTGTCTTAAGGTGTTATTCTAGTACGAACTCTATGATAGATTGAACGTTACTACAGACTCTTGAATAGATCGATAAGAAAGAATAGCTTTGAGGTGGTTTCGTACCCTACCATAATCTCTTTGTTTGTTCTCCGATATTAGTTACTTTGGAGTGACTCTTTGTTGCATGTTGAGGGCTAGTAATATGATCTAATTATGTTATCCTTGTTGAGAGAACTTGCACTAGTGAAAGTATGAACCCTAGGCCTTGTTTCCTATCATTGCAACACCGTTTATGCTCACGTTTACCACTTGATACCTTGCTGTTTTTATATTTTCAGTTTACAAAAACCTATATCTACCATCCATATTGCACTTGTATCACCATCTCTTCGCCGAACTGGTGCACCTATACAATTTACCATTGTATTGGGTGTGTTGGGGACACAAGAGACTCTTTGTTATTTGGTTGCAGGGTTGCTTGAGAGAGACCATCTTCATCCTACGCCTCCCACGGATTGATAAACCTTAGGTCATCCACTTGAGGGAAATTTGCTACTGTCCTACAAACCTCTGCACTTGGAGGCCCAACAACGTCTACAAGAAGAAGGTTGTGTAGTAGACATCAAGCTCTTTTCTGGCGCCGTTGCCGGGGAGGCTAGTGCTTGAAGGTATATCTTTACATCTTGCAATCAAATCGTTTAGTTTCTTATTTTATCACTAGTTTAGTTTATAAAAGAAAACTACAAAAAATGGAATTAAGGTTACCTCATATGCTTCATCTTTTTAATATCTTTCGTGAAAATGATGGGAAGGAAAATTGTGCTCAAGTACTAGAAGAAGAATTACATAGAATTCTTGGCATAAAATATGTGCATGATGAGCATGATTGCAATGTTGTTAGTGTGAATCCCTTGAATATCCACGCTGACATCCACCTCAGGTCATATTTTTGTAGTGCTTAGGCAAAGCCCTGCGCGGATCACATCATCAACACCGTCGCCACGCTGTCATGCTGACGGAACTCTCCCTCGTCCTCAACTGGATCAAGAGCTCGAGGGACGTCATTGTGCTGAACGTGTGCTGAACATGGAGGTGCCGTACGTTCGGTACTTGGATCGATTGGATCGTGAAGACGTTCGACTACATCAACCGCGTTACTAAACGCTTATGTTTTCGGTCTACGAGGGTACGTGGACACACTCTCCCCGCTCATTGCTATGCTTCTCCTAGATAGATCTTGCGTGAATGTAGGATTTTTTTTGAAATACTACGTTCCCCAACATAGATGTCATCCATTCAATGGACTAGGGGAGCCAATGATACGACGACACGTGGCACGACCCAATAGTGGACCATTTAGGTTAAAAAGGCCGGCCCGGTTGACTTGGTCAAAAGTTAGTGGGTCGGCCCATGGAAAGTGTGTTAACGGCATGTTCTCATATAGCCCATTACGACCGAGTAACAGACAACCCATTATGGCCTTTCCGAACTCGGCCCAGTAGCGTCGTGTGGGTCGTGCAATATGATTCCAGCCCGCTCCCACTTTTGGCCCATGTATGGCCCTGACGTCTTTCGGCCCATATGAGGCCTTTTGTACCTCTGGGCCCTATAATGACTCATGGTGATTCTAGCACATAATGAACAATATATTGCTTCAGGCTCATTAACGGCCCATGATTCAATTGGGTCGTTTCTAGCCCGTGTTAACTTTTGACCTTCTAAGGGCACACACATTCTTGGGCTCATTTATGGCCCACAAATACTTACAATCCGTTACTGGCATGTTCCGCTAATGGGACAAATTCAGCCTATGGTTATAGTCGGTCCGTTTATGGCCCGTTAACACTTTGGGCCATTTTCATCACATCATGCATTCCGGCCCATTAACGATCTATTAAGCATGTGTTGTCTGCCGGCCTGTTAACAACCATTTGAGGTCTCGGCCCATAAAACAGATAATTCCGTTTTGGCCCGTTTATGGCTCATATTGCGGTACGATTTTGGCGCACGAGAAGTACGACCCATGTGTGGCCCATGGACCCTACGACCCTTAGGTGGCCCATGGATCCTACGGCTCTTAGGAGACCCATGGATCCTATGACCTATAGGATGCCCCTTAATCCTATGACCCGTAGGAGCGCCATGCACCGGTGCATCGATGTGCTATACAAACGGCTTGTAATCCCTTTCCGCCATGGAGTTTTAAACCGTCACCTTGCATGTGTTTGTGATAGGGGTGTCCTTCTCACACGACCCAGAAACCATCCGGTGATGGGGAGTGGGAATGCATATGTTTGCAGAACTAAGTGTATGCGATGCCTGCATCCATCCTAAACGCGAGTCGTCACACAATTGTTTGTGATATATATCCCAAACACTCCATCCTTGCTACTCATGTGGGTTGGCATTAACATGGCACGCGCCATTCTGTGTTGCAACATTTACGATGCGCACCCCATCACAAATAGTTAAAGATCGTAAACAGTTTATGATAAGAAGACTATTACACACATTCACGTTTCCTGAACCATATGCGATATATAATTAAAATGATAAGTTAATCATCGTAAGAATATCGAATGAGTTTAAGAAATGTCCGACTGTCGTACCAGTGTTGTACGAGATAAATATCACACACGCTATTGTGTGCTACAATGTTTATGATGCGTACGACATCAGAGAGTTCATGATTGTAAAGCGTGTACGGTAAGGCGACTATCACAAATATTTGGTTTGTTCGCACCATTTGTGATATTGTCTAAGATCATACATGCTTTGCAAATGGCAACTCTGTGCATGGTCGCATACATTTTCTCCCTGTGAAATGTGTCGGATTATGAGGTATATCACACTGATTTTGCTTTACAAAACGTGTGCGACGTAATGACATGCATAGCGTATTTTATCCCTAATTTAATCACTATAGTTTAAAATTGTACATAATTTGAATTAGAAGTAGGAAATAAATTTATCCATATCCATCAGGTTCAATAACCAATGCATTCTCTGATTGATGGGTACATATGTTCAAGAATTACATCAAAAAAAGAATTACATCGGCGCCAAATAAATAATGATGAACCAGGTTGTATACTTGTATTAAAGACTATAAAGAAAGAGGCGAAAGACATTCTGATTGCTGAACAAGGTGAAGCGGAATGCCCATATTGTGCCCTCCTCCATGCCGAATGCACGCACGACTCTAGTCCAACACCTTGTGATGACCGACCACCCATCCTTCACTTTTTTCATGAGAACTTCTAGATAGTAATTGTAGTCTGGTAGAAACACTTCAATCTTTGCATGTCCACCACTCAAGTAGTTTGAGAGGTAATCTTGAGTAAACTGCATTGGGAACCACTACAAAGGAAAAAGATTCAAACATTGTCAACAACTCATTATGGGCAGTAAAAGAAGGCTACAGTTCTTACTTACTATCATGCACTTCACTATTGTCTTGGATAAAGTGTAAATAAATAGTTTAGTTGCCATCTTTTGACCCATTTTACTAACAATCTTTATCGATTTCCTCACTTAGTGCTGGTTTATGAATATATCATTGCCCCATACACAAAAAGGGTCAGAGCGCGGACCTTTACGAATGACATATGTACTTACAAGTAGGGTTGAAAATGGAGCGGAAACTTTCTGTTGTTCCAGAAGAGAAACCAGAATGAAGAGGAAGTATGCAAACAGAAAAGGAAATTTGCAAAATGAAAGTGGAAATGGATTTTTTATATTCAAAAATGAAAACAAGAGCGGAACCATGTTTTCCAGTAGAACATACATGGAAAAGGAACTTCCCGTTTCCGTGAATATGGAATTTCCTTTTGTACTATAGACCTATGGCTGCTTTGTATCCCAACCATGAAATAACACACAATGACACAATAAGCAAAATGAATCATTTGAGAACCAACTTCTACTACCACACATGTAATCTACTAGGACTTATATGCAATTGTCAGGCACTATACAATACTATGCTAAGTTGGTAACATAATCATTTTTTTGTAGGCCTAATAACAATTCATTAAATTTGTTTGCTTTTGTGTGTATTTATTTATGGTTCAAGGGGTTTCTAAGTTCTGATCAATGCCCACTTCTGTTTCTGTGTCTACTCTGTACAAACTTTGTGTTCTTTTCCGGTAATATTTGTTTCTGTATTCATTTCTCAGGCTTCGGTAATCGTTTCTGCTTCTTGATGACGCACAAGTATAGGGGATCAATTGTAGTCCTTTCGATAAGTAAGAGTGTTGAACCCAACGAGGAGTAGAAGGAAATGACAAGTGGTTTTCAGCAAGGTATTTTCTGGAAGCACTGAAATTACCAGTAACAAGTAGTTTGATAGCAAGATAATTTGTAACGAGCAATAAGTAGTAACAGTAACAAAGGTGTAGCAAGGTAGCCCTATCCTTTTTGTAGCAAAGGACATGACATAACAGTCTCTTATAAAAAGCAAAGTGTTCTTGAGGACACACGGGTATTTCATCTAGAAACTTTTATCATGCTTGTTTGATTCGCGCTCGCTACTTTGATAATTTGATATGTGTGTGGACCGGTGCTTCGGTGTTGTTCTTACTTGAACAAGCCTGTCACTTATGATTACCCCCTCTCGCAAGCATCCACAACTATGAAAAAGAATTAAGATAAATCTAACCATATCACGAAACATATGGA
Source organism: Secale cereale (assembly GCA_902687465.1). Taxonomy (NCBI): domain Eukaryota; kingdom Viridiplantae; phylum Streptophyta; class Magnoliopsida; order Poales; family Poaceae; genus Secale; species Secale cereale. The sequence continues at coordinate 321,874,407 of LR738714.1, forward strand.
TCCAAATCAGCCCCTTACAGAATAGCACATAAACTAGGGTTTAAGCTCGTGTCACTCTAGAAACCATCATCTAATTACTACTACACAATGCCTTCCCTTAGGCCCAAAAATGGTGAAGTGTCATGTAGTCGATGTTCGCATGACACCACTAAAGGAAGCAACAACATACATATCATCAAAATATCAAACAAATACTAAATTCACATGATTACTTTTGACAAGACTTCTCCCATCTACCTCCCCTCCCCCTCCCCGTACCAAAAGCCATAATTCCCTTGTTTCCACCTTCCTTTCCAAGTCGGAACCTTCACTCCTTACTTGCAGCGCCACCTCCTCGCCAACGATCCTCCTTCACGCTGCTCGGCCTCGTCTATCCAGGTAGGTAATCCACACCCGATCCCCATCCTCCTCCTCCTTCCACATCCTGCATGCCCCGACCACCGGCGCGACACCTTCCACCAAAATCATCGTCCCCTCCACCAAATAAGCGCCACCCTAAGCCATGGTGCACGCAGTATAGCTAGGAGCTCAAGGAGCATTTGGCAGCGGAGAAGCAAATCACGGCCGCACGCGCGGATGAGGTCGCGATGGCTGCCATTCATGCTGACCCCCAGATCTTGGAGGAGCACCGCGCCGTCGAGGCCATTGTCGACGCCTCGCGCATCGACGCCGTGATGCGGTTGACTGCTTGAAATGACAGTTCACGGCGTTTTCCTGAGGCCACCCTCGGTGCCTTCGACGGAGACTACGAGGTGTTTTATCCGCGTGCACGTGCTTATCTCAACTCGAGAGCCAGCAGGTTGGTGCCCGGAGCGGCTCGGGCAACTCACCACTATGACGAGGGCACCCACGATGCGGAGCCTCGCCCTCTTCCATGTCCAAGGAGCCAATCATCATTGATATCTCCGAGAATGAGGAGTAGCTTGTCTTATTAGCTCACTGTTGGTGTCAAAACCGACGGATCTCGGGTAGGGGGTCTCGAACTATGCATCCGAGGATCGATGGTAACAGGAGGCTGGGGACACGATGTTTACCCAGGTTCAGGCCCTCTCGATCGAGGTAATACCCTACTTACAACTATATTAATATGGATGAATATGATTACAAGAGTTGATCTACCTCGAGATCGTAATGGCTAAACCCTAAAGTCTAGCCTATGAGGACCCTATGATTCTCTAGCCTCTACGGACTAAACCCTCCAGTTTATATATGCACCGAAGGGGTTGATGAGCCACAAGTGCAGGGGATCTATCGTAGTCCTTTCGATGAGTAGGAGTGTCAGACCCAACGAGGAGCAGAAGGAAATGATAGGCAGTTTTCAGTAAGGTATTCTCTGCAAGCACTAAAATTATCGGTAACAAATAGTTTCGTGATAAGGTAATTTGTAACGAGTAACAAGTAGTTAAAGTAAATAAGGTGAAGCAAGATGACCCAATCCTTTTTGTAGCAAAGGACAAGCCTGGACAAACTCTTATATAAAGGAAAGCGCTCCCGAGGACACATGAAAATTATTGTCAAGCTAGTTTTCATCACGCTCATATGATTCACATTCGTTACTTCGATAATTTTGTATGTGGGTGGACCAGTGCTTGGGTACTGCCCTTCCTTGGACAAGCATCCCACTTATTGTCAACCTCTATTGCAAGCATCCGCAACTACAAAAGAAGTACTAAGGTAAACCTAACCATCACATGGAACATATGGATCCAAATCAGCCCCTTACGAAGCAAACTAAGGTTTAAGCATCTGTCACTCTAGCAACCCATCATCTACTTATTACTTCCCAATGCTTTCCTCTAGGCCCAAACAATGGTGAAGTGTCATTAGTCGACGTTCACATAACACCACTAGAGGAAAGACAACATACATCTCATCAAAATATCGAACGGATACCAAATTCACATGACTACTTATAGCAAGACTTCTCCCATGTCCTCAGGAATAAACGTAACTACTCACAAATCATATTCATGTTCATAATCAGAGGGGTATTAATATGCAGGAAGGATCTGAACATATGATCTTCCACCGGATAAACCAACTAGCATCAACTATAAGGAGTAATCAACACTACTAGCAACCCACAAGTACCAATATGAGGTTTTGAGACAAAGATTGGATACAAGGGATGAACTAGGGTTTGAGAGGAGATGCTGCTGGTGAAGATGTTGATGGAGATTGACCCCCTCGCGATGAGAGGATTGATGGTGATGACAACAGTGATGATTTCCCCCTCCCGGAGGGATGTTTCCCTGGCAGAACAGCTCCGCCTCGAGACGGTGGCGCTTCGTCCCGAAAGCTTCCTTATGATTTTTTTTCCAGGGTAGAAGACACCTTAAACCAGAAGATGGGCATTGGGGGCTGCCAGGTGGCCCATGAGGCAGGGGGCGCACCCAGGGGGGTAAGGCACGCCCCCTACCCTCGTGGACGGTGGGTGGCCCCCCTTGAGACGTCTCCAACGTATCTATAATTTTTTATTGTTCCATGCTATTATATTATCTGTTTTGGATGTTTAATGGGCTTTATTATACACTTTTATATTATTTTTGGGACTAACCTACTAACCCAAGGCCGAGTGCAAATTGTTGTTTTTTTTGCCTATTTCAGTGTTTCATAGAAAAGGAATATCAAACGGAGTCCAAATGGAATGAAACCTTCGGGAGGATCATTTTTGGACAAACGCAACCCATAAGACTTGGAGTACACGCCAGGGAAGCCACGGGGTGGTCACAAGGCAGCGGGCGCGCCCAGGGGGTAGGCACGCCCCCACCCTCGTGCCCCCCGTAGCTCCACTGACATGCCTCTTCCTCCTATATATACCCATGTACCCTGAAAACATCCGAGAGCACCACGAAGCCCTAATTCCACCGCCGCAACCTTCTGTACCCGTGAGATCCCATCTTGGAGCCTGTTTCGGAGCTCCACCGGAGGGGGAATCGATCACGGAGGGCTTCTACATCAACACCATAGCCTCTCCGATGAGTTGTGAGTAGTTTACCACAGACCTTCGGGTCCATAGTTATTAGCTAGATGGCTTCTTCTCTCTCTTTGGATCTCAATACAAAGTTCTCATCGATCTTCTTCGAGATCTATTTGATGTAATTCTATTTGCGGTGTGTTTGTCGAGATCCAATGAATTGTGGGTTTATGATCAAGATTATCTATGAACAATATTTGATTCTTCTATGAAATCTTTTATGCATGATTTAAATATCTTTGCAAGTCTCTTCGAATTATCAGTTTGGTTTGGCCTAATAGATTGATCTTTCTTGCGAGAAGTGCTTAGCTTTGGGTTCAATCTTGCGGTGTCCTTTCCTAGTGACAGCAGGGGCAGCAAGGCACGTATTGTATTGTTGCCATCGAGGATAAAAATATGTGGTTTATATCATATTGCATGAGTTTATCCCTCTACATCATGCATCTTTCTTAAATCATTACTCTGTTCTTATGAACTTAATACTCTAGATGCATGTTGGATAGCGATCGATGTGTGGAGTAATAGTAGTCGATGCAGAATCGTTTCGGTCTACTTGTCACGGACATGATGCCTATATACAATGATCATGCCTAGATATTCTCATAACTATGCGCTTTTCTATCAATTGCTCGATAGTAATTCATTTACCCACCGTAGAAATCTGCTATCTTGAGAGAAGCCACTAGTGAAACCTATGGCCCCCGGGTCTTTCTTCCATCATATCAATCTTCCATCAACTATTTATCTTTACTTTACTTTTATTTTACAATCTTTACTTTCAATCTATAAAACAAAATACCAAAAATATTTATCTTATTATCTCTATTAGATCTCACTTTTGCAAGTGGCCGAGAAGGGATTGACAACCCCTTTATCACGTTGGTTGCAAGGTTCTTATTTGTTTGTGTAGGTACAAGGGACTCGCGTGTAGTCTCCTACTAGTTTGATACCTTGGTTCTCAAAAACCGAGGAAAATACTTACGCTACTTTGCTGCATCACCCTTTCCTATTCAAGGAAAAAACAACGCAAGCTCAAGATGTAGCAAGAAGAATTTCTGGCGTTGTTGCCGGGGAGATCTACACAAAATTCATATACCAAGTACCCATCACAAACTCTTATCCCTCGCATTACATTATTTGCCATTCCCCTCTCGTTTTCCTCTCCCCCACTTCATCTTTGCCGTTTTATTCGCCCTTTTTCCGTTTGCCTCTTTTCGCTTGCTTCTTGTTTGCTTGTGTGTTGGATTGCTTGTTTGTCATTATGGCTCAAGACAATACTAAATTGTGTGACTTTATTAGCACTCCGATTGCACCTATTACCGATGCTGAATCTTGTGAAATCAATGCTGCTCTGTTAAACCTTGTTATGAAAGATCAATTTTCTAGCCTTCCTAGTGAAGATGCCGCTACCCATCTAAACAACTTTGTTGATTTGTGCGATATGCAAAAGAAGAGAGATACGGATAATGATATTGTTAAATTGAAGCTATTTCCGTTTTCGCTTAGAGATCGTGCTAAAACTTGGTTCTCTTCTTTGCCTAGAAATAGTATTGATTCATGGAATAAGTGCAAAGATGCCTTTATCTCTAAGTATTTTCCTCCCGCGAAGATTATTTCTCTTAGAAATGATATCATGAATTTTAAGCAACTTGATCATGAGCATGTTGCACAAGCTTGGGACATGATGAAATTAATGATACGTAATTGCCCTACACATGGTTTGAACTTATGCATGATTATACATAATTCTTATGCTGGATTATTTCACTTCTAGAAATCTATTAGATTCGGCCGCGGGGGCACTTTCATGGAAATCACCTTAGGAGAAGCTACTAAACTCCTAGATAATATTATGGTTAATTACTCTCAATGGCACACCGAAAGATCTACTAGTAAAAAAGTACATGCTATTGAAGCGATTAGTGTTTTGAGTGGAAAGATGGATGATCTTATGAAATTATTTGCTACTAAGAGTGTGTCTTCTGATCCTAATGATATGCCTTTGTCCACGTTGATTGAGAATGATAATGAATCTTTGGATGTGAATTTTGTTGGTAGGAATAATTTTGGTAACAACACTTATAGAGGAAACTTTAATTCTAGGCCTTTCCCTAGTAATTCCTCTAATAATTATGGTAATTCCTACAACAACTCTTATGGAAATTTTATAATATGCCCTCTGATTTTGAGACTAGTGTTAAAGAATTTATGAATTCACAAAAGAATTTCAATGCTTTGCTTGAAGAAAAATTGCTTAAGTTTGGTGAGTTGGCTAGGAATGTGGATATAATTTCTCTTGATGTTGATTCTCTGAAACTTAGATCTATTCCGCCTAAGTATGATATCAATGAGTCTCTCAAAGCCATGAGAATTTCCATTGATGAGTGCAAAGAAATAACCGCTAGGATGCGTGCTAAAAGAGATTGCTTTGTGAAAGTGTGTTCTTCTAGTTTTCATGATAATAAAGATGAAGATCTAAAAGTAATTGATGTGTCTCCTATTAAATCCTTGTTTTCTAATATGAATCTTGATAAAGATGGGACTGGAGATGAGTCAACTTTAGTTAAAAGGCGTCCCAATGGTTCAGAGTTTTTAGATCTTGATGCTAAAACTGTTAAAAGTGGGATTAAAGAGGTCAAAACTTTACATATGAATGAACCCACTATTTTGGATTTCAAGGGATTTAATTATGAGAATTGCTCTTTGATAGATTGCATTTCCTTGTTGCAATCTCTGCTAAATTCTCCTCATGCTTATAGTCAAAATAAAGCTTTACCAAACACATAGTTGATGCTTTAATGCAATCTTATGAAGAAAACTTGAATTAGAAGTTTCTATCCCTAGAAAACTTTATGATGAGTGGGAACCTAATATTAAAATTAATATTAAATATCATGAATGCTATGCTTTGTGTGATTTGGGTGCTAGTGTTTCCACAATTCCAAAAACATTGTGTGATATGTTAGGTTTCTGTGAACTTGATGATTGTTCTTTAAATTTTCATCTTGCGGATTCTACCATTAAGAAACCTATGGGAAGGATTAATAATGTTCTTATTGTTGCAAATAGGAATTATGTGCTTGTATATTTCATCGTTCTTGATATAGATTGCAATTCTACATGTCCTATTATTCTTGGTAGACCTTTCCTTAGAACGATTGGTGCAATTATTGATATGAAGGAAGGAAATATTAGACTCCAATTTCCGCTAAGGGAAGGCATGGAACACTTTCCTAGAAAGAAAATAAAATTACCTTATGAATCTATTATGAGAGCCACTTATGGATTGCCTACCAAAGATGGCAATACCTAGATCCATTCTTGTATCATGCCTAGCTAGGGGCGTTAAACGACATCGCTTGTTGGGAGGCAACCCAATTTTATTTTCTTTGATATTACTTATGTTTAGTAATAAATAATTCATCTAGCTTCTGGTTATATGTGGTTTTGTGTTTTAATTAGTGTTTGTGCCAAGTAGAACCTTTGGGAAGACTTGGGTGAAGTCTTTGCGATCTTGCTGTAAAAAACAGAAAATTTTGCGCTCACGAGATTTGCAGCCATTTTTTTACTGAAGAGTTATTTTGAGTTGATTCTTTTTGCAGATGATTAATAGACAAATTCCGCACGTCCAACAATTTATTTCATAATTTTTAGAGTTACAGAAGTATTCGAAAGTTATAGATTGCTACAGACAGTTCTGTTTTGGACAGATTCTGTTTTTCGTGTGTTGTTCGCTTATTTTGATGAATCTATGAATAG
>LR738714.1:321881196-321892596 GCA_902687465.1 Secale cereale
AATCATAGAGAAGTTGGAATACACTAGTTTTAACACCAATATAAATAAAGAATGAGTTCATTACAGTACCTTAAAGTGGTGGTTTGTTTTCTTATACTAACGAAGCTCACGAGATTTTTTTGCTAAGTTTTGTGTTGTGAAGTTTTCAAGTTTTTGGGTAAGGATTTGATGGACTACGGAACAAAGAGTGGCAAGAGCCTAAGCTTGGGGATGCCCAAAGCACTCTGTCGGTGTACAAAAGTAGGGGCACTCTTTTTTACCCCTTTACTTGTGCACGGGCAGTCAGAGCCACGCCTGTGGCCAAAGATAACAGGGTAGAAGGAGGAAGCCAGGAACACGGAGTTACCAGAGCAATGCCAAGACAGGCAGCACGAGAAGACCAAACAAGGAGATAGGCTCTCCCCCGGCAAGGACTCTTGCCGGGGTGGCCTGCGCACCCACCCGGCAAGGGCTCTTGCCGGGGAGATTGTGACACCCCGAGACCGATGCGCCAGGTGTCAGCCAGTTATTCGTCGTCGTTGCCATGCCATCTGCTTGCGTGTTGCATTTTGCCATGTCATCGTGTGCATTGCATCATCATGTTTTCAAACTTGCATCCGTCCGAGTCTGCCCGTCCTCTCCGTTGTCCGTTCTGAGCCCAGACACACTCACACGCGCCCGCGGCGCCTCCGAATATTTATTTTATGAGTGTCCGGAAAACGTTCTCGGAATGAGTTGAAACTTGGCTTGTGGTCTTATTATAGCATAGGTAGACCGCCTATCAAGTTTCATCGCGTTCGGAGTTCGTTTGATAGCCCAACGGTTAACTGCGTTAACCGCCGGGAGCCTTTTCTCTTTTGGCCCAGCACCCCTCTCCAACAGCCCCCAAGCCCATTCTAACCCCCTCCACGCTCTTGGCCGTTTGATCACGATCGCGTGGCCACGAACCGCTCCTCATTTGGACACTCCTAGCTCCCTCTACCTATATATATGTGTCTCCCCCCGAAATTTCGCACATGAACCCTAGCCCCGCTCTAGCGCCGCCGGACATGTCCATCCGTGCCGGACATGTCCGCCGGACACCTCACCCCGGCCAATCACATGCAGCCACGTCACCCCGCAGTGCTCCTTGATGAGGACATCACTAACAAGGTTACACCCACAGCTCCAATTGACACATATACAGGACCAATTACTAGAGCTCGCGCACGGCAATTAAATTACCAGGTACTTTCGTTTCTTGGTAATGAATCTAATGTTCATGGGAATATGATGCTGCCTAAATTGGATACATTTGTCTTGCTTACAAATGAAGGGCCTAGCTTGGACAGGAAGGATGAACATTGGAGCAAGATCAAGCATGGAGATGATGGCATGCGCAAGGGGAACAAGAATGGAGTTTCAATTGATGATTTCAGGACTTTGAAGCCACCATAATGAGTGCAAGAAGCCTTGGACGAAATATACAAGATGACACTTCATAAATTTCGTCCAGAGGCTATTATAGGTGCTGCGTCACCTTATTATTGGGCCAGGCCCATGTAATTTCAAAATACTTGAGTATAGGCTGTTTTTAGAGTCCGTATGTGTGGGGAAACAAGAGTTAGGGTTGGTTTCGGACCCCTCCACCAAGGGCCACGAAATTCCCCCTCTTTCCCTCATATATACAGCCCTTAGGGCGTCGTTTAGACTTTGGGTTTTGTTTAGATTAAAAGTTCGCCATAGCTGCAACTTCGCGTACTTCGTTTGTGTTCAACGACCAGACCAAGGCGTCACAGAACCCCACCTTGATCAATAAAGCTTTCCTCTTATATTCGCAATATCCAGATTGCAATCTTAGTTTCTTGCTTGTTCTTCGTTTGCCTGCAGGAAACAGACCTTCGTGGTCAGGTTGATCGTGCTCCGGCGTGGTCAACAACCTCTCGGAGTTGGTTTAGCGATTGCTAAGGCGCGACGTCCTCGCACGTTCGTAGTCGGATCGTCAAAGTCGACTTCCTCCAAAACGATAGCCACCATCTCATCGAAAGACGGGACACCTTTGCCTCTATCAAGTGGTATCAGATTTCCAGGTTGCTCGGTGAGATTTTACAGTTTTTCATAGATTAGATCGAGTCTGTTCTTCATACCTACAGTCCACGAAAAAGCCAAAAAAAATTAGGGTTAGTTCATCATATCCGAACCAGTCTGAGCCATTGCATAATCTTTTCCGTATTTGCTTAGTTGAATTTGCGGTTGCATCGTCGTGTCAAGTTGCTGGTCTTAGCGTCTAGTCTTTTAGAGTTTCGAGTTCTGGTCATAAGTTGTCACGCCGCCACCACAACATCTTCATCGCTACTGCCACATACCACCACCGATCTGTATCCATATACCACCACCAATCCGTATCCATATACCACCACCGCTGCCAAATACCACCACCGCTGCCATATTCGACCACCACATATCCACCACCAATCCGAGTTCTTTTCGTTCTAGATTGGCTTTCGAGATCCATCTAGTTTCGGTTTCGTTGTTTCCTTGCCTGAGTAGGTCTCGCAAAAAAAAGTCTAAAGACCCCCGGGCAGTTTTTAGGCCAAAATTTCGACAGGTGAAAATATTTTTTCCCTATCCTATTTTTGAGCTTTTCTGAGTCTTTTGAGACACGTGCCACCATACTGATTTTTTCCCGCACTTTTTCGTCGTCGCTGCCCTGATTCCGAAAAAAAAATTCGTCAAAAAAATTTCGTGCCTATCATCTTAGTTTGACTTGGGAAGTGTTTTGAGACACTCGCCATTATAGTGATTCTCGGCACAAAAAAAAAACAGCGCGAAGAAAAAAAAAAGAGGCGAAAAAAAATTCAGAGTGTGCTTTCCCCTTGATTACGTGCAGCGCCGTGATTTCGTTAGTGTTCTAGGCTCGCGTCTCTAGTACGATCTAGCCTAGGACCAGCACAGTACCGTCGTTGAGCGTTTATTCACCTTTGCATCTCTGAATTGATTATTACTGACCACTTTATCTACTATCTTATAAGCCTTCCCAGCTCCACATACATCTACGTCATGCGTTTGACTCTCCCTGGTAATCGCTTTATCCAAGCTTTGAGAGTTTTGACTACCACGGTTGCCGATCACCACCTGCTGCTGGGTAAGAACTGGTAAGAATTTGAGATTTGCTTGTCGGATTTGTGACACCCGCCACCACCACCACTTATTAGTAGTCTGTAGGATCATATTCTTGTGTGTTTCTATTGCTGCTAACCATGCCAGGATCACAAGTCGACGAGACTGACTGGGAGAACTTGACGAACAAGGAGCTTCATGATAAGTTTCAGCAAATGATGAGTGTACAGGTGCAAGATGTGCTAAACACATTGGACGAGGCCATGGAGAAGATAGTTGGCATGGAGAAGATGTTTGACACAAAGCTCGATAACAAGTTTGCTGAATTGCTTTCGCGTTTTCCACCACCACCGGCTGCTGCAGCTGTCCGACCTCTTCAACAACAACAACAACAACAACAACAACAACAACAACAACAACAACAACAACAACAACGTCGCCTTCCGAATCAAGTGGGACGAGCACAGCGCGTTCCCCTTGAGACTGGTCAAGCTTCTGGTGCTGCTGTTGATGTTTCTGTAGCTCTTGCTGCTACTGCAGAGGTGGAGGACCATTACGAGGATGAGGTTGACCAAAATCAGAACTACGTGCAACAACCAGCACCACCACCACCAGGTCGTCCTCATGCATATCATCGCAATGGTAGGGCTGCACCACCACCTGAGGTACATGACCATCTTCCTAAACTGAAATTGAATATTCCACCATTTGAGGGTAGATATGTTCCTGATATATATCTTACTTGGGAGTTACAAACTGAACAACGTTTTACATGTTTAAACTATCCCGAGGAGAGACGTGTTCCTGCTGCTGTTTGTGCTTTCACTAGTTTTGCATGTGTCTGGTGGTCTGAACATTGTAGATTATATCCTACTCCAGCTACTTGGACTGCTTTGAAAACTGCTATGCGTACTCGTTGGGTTCCACCATATTATCAACGTGAATTACTTCAAAAACTGCAGCGCTTAAGACAAGGAAAAAATTCTGTAGAAGAATATTATCAGCAATTACAAACTGGCCTGATTAGATGTGGTATTGTTGAGGAGAATGAAGCTATGCTTGCACGTTTTATGGGTGGATTAAATAGAGAGATTCAGACCATTCTAGAGTATAAGGATTATACTAGTATCACTCGTTTATTCCATCTTGCTTGTAAAGCTGAACGTGAAGTGCAGGATCGACAGGCATTGGCGCGGACTAACTTTTCTGCAGGTCGACCTTCATCATGGACACCGCGTGCATCCTCTACTTCTACACATTCTACTGCACCGACACCTCCATCATAGGCTGTTTTTAGAGTCCGTATGTGTGGGGAAACAAGAGTTAGGGTTGGTTTCGGACCCCTCCACCAAGGGCCACGAAATTCCCCCCTCTTTCCCTCATATATACAGCCCTTAGGGCGTCGTTTAGACTTTGGGTTTTGTTTAGATTAAAAGTTCGCCATAGCTGCAACTTCGCGTACTTCGTTTGTGTTCAACGACCAGACCAAGGCGTCACAGAACCAGCTTTCCTCTTATATTCGCAATATCTACATTGCAATCTTAGTTTCTTGCTTGTTCTTCGTTTGCCTGCAGGAAACAGACCTTCGTGGTCAGGTTGATCGTGCTCCGGCGTGGTCAACAACCTCTCGGAGTTGGTTTAGCGATTGCTAAGGCGCGACGTCCTCGCACGTTCGTAGTCGGATCGTCAAAGTCGACTTCCTCCAAAACGATAGCCACCATCTCATCGAAAGACGGGACACCTTTGCCTCTATCACTCCTCCTCCAATCACCGTCCGCCACCTCACCCTCTCTCTCCTCCACCCCGCGCCCACATCCCCGCCGGGCCCGTGAGCCCATCTCTGGCCCGTCCCAGGGCCGCGCCGGGCCCGAGCTGCCCAAGCCGCCGCCAGCCTCCGTCCCCGTCGCCGTTCTGCCACCCGCCTCCAGCCTTCGTCACTGCGCCGCCGCCGCTGACGCTCCGCTTCCCTGACCTCACCGCCGTTCCATGTCGCCACCGCCGTCGCCACTAAAGCTCGCCGGAGAAGGCTCCCCGAGCCCCTGCCGGCCACCCCGACACCGGATCCGGGGGCCTCGTCCCAGATCTGGTCGTTTCCGACCCAGATCTGCCTCCTCCGGCGTCCCCTCGCTCACCGGAGGCCGGCCAACGCCGGTAGCCGCCGCCTTGTCCTTCTGTTCGTCGCTGCGGGTGTCTTCGCGCGAGGAGCACGACGGGGCCGCCCCGACGCCGCCACCTAGGCCGGCGTCCACCGCGAGGCCCAGTGCTCCGGGCCCAGCTCCAGCCTCGGGCCTCCTCCGCCCTTGAGGCCCAAGGCGCCCCAAGGCCCATCCCCGTCAGGCCGGCCTGCCCCCTCCGCTTCGTGGGCCTCGGCCTGCTCTAGTAAGGCCCAGGCCGCCCCGATTTGGCCCAACCTCTGTTTTTTTAGTTCTGCGAATTTAGCTTTTATTCCAAGAACTGCATATTTACAGATTAGTCCCTGACATGTGTAAATAAGTGTGCATGTTTGACTCCCTGTAACTTTTTGTGTGTATGTTCGAATTGAGTGAATGACATGTCAAAATGATCGTGGTGATATGCTCTACACTTTGTTCCATTGTGCCATGCTTGTTTGACTTCATCTTGATACTCTAATCTTCGTGGCAAGAGTGCTACTTGTTGTAAACTACTGTTACTTGTTATTTTGTTTCCATGTTTGAGATGTGATAACTTGGTGCATGTTTATCCAAATGGAGCATATGATATGTCAAAATGTTCATTGAGAAGTGATCTACATGTTGTTTGCTGTAGCATTCATGTTAGGTGCCATATTGTCATGTTAATCTCTGTTGCAAAAGTGCATCTGGCTGTTAAGTGCCGAAACTTGTTGTGAGATGATGATTTCACTTGCTCATTGCTATTGATGTGTTTGTCTTTGTGCCACATGTCTAGATGTTTTAGAAGCACAATCATATGGTCTTTGCTGTGGTGTAATTCACTTTCCATGATATTCCTTGAGGTGACTTAAACAAGCTTGTAAACATGCCATGTTGTTGTTGCTGTTTTATACTTAGTAAAAAAACTGCTAAGTCTGGAATATGTTATAACCTGATGCTATGTTTGCTTGATGCCCCACTCAAACCCTTGCTTGTTTTGGAGTGGCCAATGATCATGTCTTGTTGTTCATGTTATTTTCTATCCATTCATGCCCTTACTTGCACATATGACCTGTTGTAGCTTATTTATTTCTTGGTCTCAAGTTGCTATAAATTATACCTGTCAGGACTTTATCAGCATGATCTATTTGGTGAAGCTTGTTGTTATTGATCCATGCCTCCTATGGAGTTGCTCCAATGGAGTTGTTTGCTGTAGGATATGTCTACTACATGTCCATGCTCTTTATATACTTGTTAGAGTTGATAGGCTTGTTGTTTTGTGCCTCCGAAGGCAGCATCGTGATGATGTTTTTGCCTTCCCAGATTTTGGCTAAGTCTGGATAATTTTATTGCAACTTGCCATGCTTGTTTAATTGTGTTCCAGCAAGCTTTTGGGTGTGTTCTAAGTTCATGCTTGTTAAGTATCATGTCTATTTCACATCCATGCTTCTTGTTAACATGTTTGAGTGCTGTAGCATATATATATCTTGCTCCAAAGTTGCTATGTGGCTGTTAACTTCAGCTTGTTGTTATATCTTGTTTCATGTGTATGTGTTGAACCGTTGCTCCGTTTTGGGTGTGCCCTATATGAAACTTGTGTGATTTTGCATGTAGAATCATAATATCATGTTGTTTTCATGTTTGGAGTGAGTTTGCTTGATGTTTGGGTGCATCTTGCACCATTGCCATGCTTGTCTTGTTTTGCTCATATCTTCTAGGCCGTAGCTCCGAATTAAATGAACCTTATATGAAACTTGAATAGAATTTCGTGTAGATCATCATGGTGCATGTTAACTTGCTGTTTAACAACTTTAACTTAAGGCTTGTTCAGATCTGGACTAATTTCATATTATGCATATGAGGGCTTACCAGATTTGTTATATGTTGATTCCGGCCTCATTTAAACTTGTTGTTTGGTGTTGTTCTTGTGTGCTTCATCCCTTGCCATGTATTGCATCATATATAGACTTGTCTTGCATCATACTTGGTTGAGCATCTTGTCTTGTTCTTGTGTTATGTGTTTACCTTGTTGTGTGCTTTCTTCTCGCTAGTTCTTTTCCGTTGCGATTGTGAGGATTCGTTCGTCTACACGCGGTTCGTCTTCAAGGCTTCTTCTTCGTCTTCTTCACGGATCCATTCTTCTTACTTGCGGGATCTCAAGCAAGATGACCATCACCTTGGATACCTTTACTACCATTGCCATGATTAGTTGACTCGATGCTATCGTTATATATCGCGCTACCCATCATTTATGTCAGCCTCTCCTTGTTGCCATGAAACCTCTAACCTTTGAACCTTCCTAGCAAACCATTGTTTGGCTATGTTACCCGCTTGCTCAGCCCCTCTTATAGCGCTGTTAGTTGTAGGTGCAAGTTTCCGATGACTTGACGCGAGAGGGATGTCCTTTGTGTTGGAGTTCTTTCTTCTTCGTCTTCTTCAGTCTTGGGTTAGGTTCCGGGTCGGCAGCCTGAGATAGCAGATGGATGTCGTTGTGCTTTTCATGTTTGCATCCATAGTCGGATGTCTTGTATTGATGATGTTGTATTCATGTGACTTGTATGTGTTGTTGTATCCCCATGTATTTATGTAATGGTACGATGTAATGATATCCATCTTGCTAAGCGCCCGAAATGCGGTTGTGCCCCAATAACATAAGTGTCACGTGATCGGGATAGAATCGCATCTTGGGCCTGACAAGTTTGTATCAGAGCCTCGACCGACCATAGGAACCCCCTTGATTGATCGTAGCTTGGCCGTTGTGGAGTCTAGAAGAAAACTTTTTTGGAATCTAGTTATATCGGAGAGTAGGAATTCTTTTTACTCCCCTGCCCCTTCGTCGCTTTGGTGAGGAATCTTGACGTAGGTGTTTTGAATTACTCCTCTTCCCCTTCAATTTTTTGAGGATCACGCGGTTAGTTTTCGTTCGTTGCGTTGTCAGTTCTTTCATCTGGTGCATCTCTTGTCAAGTGGACTCGACCCTCTTCTTCTTTGCAAGTTCAATCCTCGGTTCTTTCCAACCAATGTTGTTTCCCCGTCGAAAGTGGTTTTTCTTTTCCCACCCGCCCACCCTTTTGCTTCTCGGAGCCGGAGTCCTTAATCGAGTATCCATCCTACTCGTGTGAAGTCTTTGCTTTCTTTCATCAATTATTTTAGCTGGTGAATTCTCGCCTAGTTTGTCATTATTCATCCCTTTTCTTTTCCGGCGGATCTCAATTCAAGTTCTTGGTGTTGTACACTCAAATGTTTTCCCTGGCTCGTTCACCTCTCGCCATTTAGTTGTTCCGGAGTTCCGAAGAAATCTCAGGAGATTCGTCTGTGTTCCAATTAATTCGAGGTTGTCACCTCATTCGGGTTTTCCATCTTTATGGTGCATTATCTCCTTTCAATCCTTTCAACAGAGTTTTCTCTTTGGTGGGCCCTAACCCACAGGTCTTTTCCCAGGATCTTACCTGACTCTTTTGATTTCCCGAAGTATTCCTAAATTCTTTCAAGTGTGACGTAAGTATGGATTCCATCAGTCATATGCCTTCTCCAAGATCGCTTTCAATTCTTTTCACCAGTGGTTCAACCTTTCTTATTTTCATTCTTCCGGAGTATTTCATGAATTCTTTTCATTGTGTTCCTCCGAAGGCCATCATTTAGAAGATTTCTTCGTTCACAGTTTTCAACTTCGTCCTCCAAATATTCTTCATTGATGCCTCTTCGTTCGTCTCACATTCTTCCGGTGCTTGTTCAAGTATTCTTTAATCAGTTCACAATCTCTTTGTTCTCGTCATTCAAATTGTTCTCAAGTGCTTTATTATTCACGGAGATTCATTCTCTTGTATTCACTCAATTTTATTCCTTACGGTGGTCATTCTCTTTCTTCGCTCGATTTTAATTCCTTACGGTGGTTCGTTCCTTTCTCTTCATTCGGCTTTAATTCTTGCGGTGGTTCGCTCAAGAATTCTTTCCGGTGTTATCTTATCAATCCATTCTTTTATTCCAATCCTACCTGTGTTTCATGAAGATTTTCGCAAGTTCGCGATATATCCTTCTTTAATCTTTTCAACGAGAATAAGTAGTATGTGAATCCATTGATTCTCATCAATTTAATTGGTGGAGGATAAGCATAAACATAATTCTTATTCTTTTCATCAAGTTGATTAATCCTTCGTTCGGAGTTTATTCTTGATGAATAAATTCTAGTTCCAAGTGCTTTAATCTTTTCTTCCCCGGAGCTCAAAGTTCTCGGCTATTCCGTCGGACCCTTGTCTAAATCATCGCAATGCTTTAATCATATTCTCTTCATCCGTTATCATCATTTTTTCGTTACCGGAGTTCTTCTTGGTGATTCATCATGATTCAAATCATCCTACAAGTGTTCTTAAAATTCTTTTGGAGCAGCTCAAGCATTCTTATTCTTTTGTCTCTCGAGTGCAAATAATTCTCCGTATTCTTTTGAAGTGGAGTTTTGTATTTCTTCCTTCATGTCATCTATTCAATCTTTTGGTTGCGGCATAATTCACCTCAAGTTTTGAGTTGTTTAAATAAGCCCACAACAAGTTTATTCTTTTGTTGTTGATTTTCTCAACAACTACGTTCAAGCCTTTGTCTTGAAGATGCTATTTCAATTCTTTTGTGGTGAATTTTTCATCTTCTTCTCGGTTCTTTCATTCCATTTCTCAATTGTTCCGGAGGCATTGTATTGTTTATCCTGTCAAATAGTATTCCATCTTTTCGAGGTTATGTCATATCCATTCCACTTTCAGCCGGAGTGCTGCCCGAATTCCTTCGTGGAGATTCCTTTCTATCTCTTAGTAACCGGAGTGGTTTCAAATTCATTCTTGTTCCTTCAACTCGTGCTTCATATCCTTATCCTCTTGGTTCTCATCTTATGCCTTGTTGCTTATTTTACCAGAGCTTCTCAATCTCATTCTTCTCCGTTGCGTTCTTTCTTTTGAGTTATTCAACCTCTCAAGTTTCAGTGGTTTCACTCTTTTTTCCTCGAAGAACTTTGTTCTTCCTTTTTCCTTCCCGTCTCGTTCCCCCCGAGACCGATGCGCCAGGTGTCAGCCAGTTATTCGTCTTTGTTGCCATGTCATCTGCTTGCGTGTTGCATTTTTCCATTTCATCATGTGCATTGCATCATCATGTTTTCAAACTTGCATCCGTCCGAGTCCGCCCGTCCTCTCCGTTGTCCGTTCTGAGCCCAGACACACTCACACGCGCCCGCGACGCCTCTGAATATTTATTTTATGAGTGACCGGAAAACGTTCTCGAAATGAGTTGAAACTTGGCGTGTGGTCTTATTATAGCATAGGTAGACCGCCTGTCAAGTTTCGTCGCGTTCGGAGTTCGTTTGATAGCCCAACGGTTAACCGCGTTAACCACCGGAAGCCTTTTCTCTTTTGGCCCAGCACCCCTCTCCAACAGCCCCCAAGCCCATTCTAACCCCCTCCACGCTCTTGGCCGTTCGATCATGATCGCGTGGCCGCGAACCGCTCCTCATTTGGACACTCCTAGCTCCCTCTACCTATATATATGTGTCTCCCCCCGAATTTTCGCAGATGAACCCTAGCCCCGCTCCTCTAGCGCCGCCGGACATGTCCATCCGCGCCGGACATGTCCGCCAGACACCTCACCCCGGCCAATCATGTGCAGCCACGTCACCCCGCAGCGCTCCTCCGCCAATCGCCGTCCGCCACCTCACCCTCTCTCTCCTCCACCCCGCGCCCACATCCCTGCCGGGCCCGCGAGCCCATCTCCAGCCCGTCCCCGGGCCGCGCCGGGCCCGAGCTGCCCAAGCTGCCGCCAGCCTCCGTCCCCGTCGCCGTTCTGCCACCCGCCTCCAGCCTTCGTCACCGCGCAGCCGCCGCCGACACTGCGCTTCCCCGACCTCACCGCCGTTCCAAGTCGCCACCGCCGCCGCCACTAAAGCTCGCCGGAAAAGGCTCCCCGAGCCCCGCTGGCCACCCCGACACCGGATCTGGGGGCCCCGCTGATACGTCCAAAACGTATCTATAATTTCTGCTTGCTCCATGCCTCTTTTGGGTGATATTGCTATGATATTTATACACTTCCATACACTTTTGATCATATTTGGACTAACCTATTAACTCAGTGCACCCCAGTGCCAGTTTCTGTTTTCTGCTGTTTTTGTATTTCAGGTTTTCCCATTACGAAAACTGCCAGAAAAATCCCGGAAAAT
>LR738714.1:321892663-321982034 GCA_902687465.1 Secale cereale
GGGGGGGGGCGCCTGGGCCCCCCAGGCCTCCGCTGATGCCCCCCTTTGGCATATATTTATATTGTGTCCCAAAACCCTCGAGACGGGAACCATTTTTCACGATCTCATCTCTGTTCCGCCGTCGCCGCGCTTCCAATATCGGGAGCACCAGGAGAACTCTTCCCGGCACCCTGCCGGAGGGGAGGATCACCACCGGGAGCTTCTCCACCACCATGGACGCCTCCCGGATGAGTTGTGAGTAGTCTCTCTTGGACCATGGGTCCATGACCAGTAGCTATGTGATGTTCTCCTCCCCTTCTTGTGCGTCACTAATTAGTCCTCGTGAGCTGCCCTACATGATCGAGGCACATATGTAATCCTTATGCTGTTGCTATGTTGAGTTTGCTGGGATCCGATGGATTGTGAGATTATGTTCAGATTGTGTTTGAGTAATATATTTGATCTACCTCTTTTATATTTATGTTCGTAAGTAATTCTTGCATGTTCTCCGTTGTTATTTATTGCTTTGGCCAAGTAGTAGGTAGTGACTCCAAGAGGGAACGTTATGCTTGATTGTGGGTTCATGCCCCTCGATGACTAGCTTGAGTGACAGAAACATGAGTCTAGGGGATGTGCTGTTGCCACAAGGGGGAAAACAACGGTGCTTGTGCCAGCGGGTGCAAGGATTGTTTACTTTACGCAAAGTTCTTTTAATGCAGTTGTCTGTTGCTTTGAGTTTACACTATGGGTGGGACTCGCAACTTAATACCAGCAAGATGTTCTGGATAGATATCTCAAGGTGGATGATTAGTAGTAGATGCAGATGGATTTCGGTCTACTTGCCTTGGCGTACCGCCCATGCTTTGAACCTCTACCTTTCTTGTAACATAGTTAGCATTGGTTTGCGCACATAATTCTGTCAATTGCCCAGCTGTAATTCGTTTACCTCACATAGCTGTTTTATCGTCTTTTGGGAGAGAGACATCACTAGTGAACATCATGGGACCCCGGTCCATATTACCATCATTGATCACATCCGCTATTTACTTTCCGCTTTTTACTTACTATTGCAGCAATACCTATCACTATTATCACTTACGTTTGATCCTTTGTAAACGACAAGGCCGGAGGGATTGACAACCTCTCTGTACTCGTTGGGAGCAAAGTTATTTGTATCTGTGTGCAGGTCCACGTTGATTGCTAATATCTGGCGCCGTTAGCAGTTGACACCTTCTTGTTGAAACTGGGAGTCTCAGGGAAATCGATCCTTGGTATCTTTGCCAAGGGAAAACTTGCGCTACACTGCATCTCAAACCTTCCACTTGGGGTAACCAACGAGGGGCGAGAAGCCATCAAGCAAAGTTTTCTGGCGCCGTTGCCGGGGACTCCACTCTTCAGGATAGGGGAGTTGCACGCTATCTTTTACCTTTGCTTTTTAGTCTTGTTAGTTTACCTTTCAGTTTTTGCTTTAGTATCTTTTATCGAAAATTACAAAAAAATAATATTTGCTAGTAGTCCTTTTTGTTTAGTCAAGCATGTTAGGATTTGGTGCTTTGAGGGAATCAGAAGTTCTAGATTTCCATCAAAGGGATGGAGAAAATATTAAGAAGGCATGGGACATAATTTCTGATGCACATAGG
This sequence comes from Secale cereale, assembly GCA_902687465.1. Lineage (NCBI taxonomy): Eukaryota > Viridiplantae > Streptophyta > Magnoliopsida > Poales > Poaceae > Secale > Secale cereale. The sequence continues at coordinate 321,894,283 of LR738714.1, forward strand.
AGAATTATGCCTTGGATACCTATAAAAATTGTGCTTAGAAATTTTTACCATGGTCTTTTTAAATGGTGTAAACACTCTCTTGATATTATAGCTGAAGGAGATTTCCTAGAGTGTGATGAAGCTAGAGCTCTTGAAATTATACATGGTCTATCTAGTTACTTTGTTTATGATCATAACTTTGATACTGTCATAGATAGACTTGCTACTATTGAGAAGAGAATGGATGCTCTAGACTTGATGAGGGTAGAGAAACCCAAACCCAATAAGAAAGACATTTTGGAAATAGACAATGATTGGGAGCCTTTTGTTAGGATTATCATCTCTAATCAAGACTTCCTTGCTTATTGTGATATTGGATCTATGGTTTCTACTATGCCAAAAATTGTTCATGATTCTTTAAAATTTAACATGGATAGATTACCATGTTATCATGAACACACTAATGGAGATATTTCTGAAATCCAGGGAAGAATAAAAGACGTGCCAGTTAAATTCCTTAAAGGGATTACAATGGTTGATTTCTTCATCATGGAGCCAAACCAAGGAAATATAGTGCTTGGAAGGGACTTCCTCCAAGCAGTTAAAGGCTTCATCGATATAGGTAAGGGACAAATCCGCTTACGCGGGAAGGCAAAAGGTGTGTACCCCTTTCCTAGCAGGAACAAGAGTGAACTTGTTGAGGAACCATTTGAAGCAATTTATAGCTCCGATTATTATGATGGTCATTGATTCCTCTATGCATTATGCCTAGCTTAAAGGCATAAAAGAAAGCGTTTTTGGGAGGCAGCCCACATGAATAAAATTTTATTTTGCTTTTTGTTGTGTCTTGATGTTGTTACTACAGTAGCATCATCATTGTATCTTTGCTTTTCAATTTTGTGCCAAGTATAGCCTCTGATTGCAAGAAAGTTCAAAAGTTGTGACGTGCTGTCCAGGAAACAGATTCTGTCCTTGGACAGAAAAATTCGTATAAAATCACCAGATCATCTTTTTGGTCTGAATTTTTTCGACAGCGTGCTCTATATAATTTTCTTTCGTGCGTCTGTTTTGAGTTTTTTTATTAGAGTTGCAGAAGTGCCCCGAAAAAAACATTTACTACCTGCTATTCTGTTTTTCACAGATTCTGTCCTGTTTTGCCTTTCCTTCATTTTGCAAACCTTGAGCTTGCTTTTTCTTTGCAAAAACCTTTTGGCAATCTTGATAAACAGTAGATCTTCAAGAATATCCTTATTTCCATCAAGGAACAATTATTTTATTATGGGTACTAACCTCGCTAATCAGATTATGATGAGTTATGTATGAAGGGAGTTTTCAAGTGTGCGAGGGAAGATGATAAAAAGATTCAGGAGTGTCAAACGCTCAAGCTTGGGGATGCCCCCATGCACCCCAAGAAATATTCAAGGAGACTCAAGCGTCTAAGCTTGGGGATGCCCCCGTGCATCCCCTTCTCCATCAACATTATCAGTTCGTCTTTCGTTCCACTATATTTTTATCACTTCATGTGTTATGTGCTATGCTTGGAGCGTCTTGCTTTTAGTTTTCCTTTTTAGTTTTCTTTAGCTTTTCATAACGATTCGGAACTCAGCTTTCTTTATGTGGGAGAGAAACATGCTCCACTTCTACCTAGAACATAACATAGAATTTTCATGTCTATCTTTGCTGTGTGTTATTTGTCTTTCAATAGCTACTATCATGTTCAGCTTTTAGTTTTCATGCTTATCTTTTTAAAGAGCTTTTGTTTAGTTGGTTGCTTGAACTCTCTTTATTTATCATGATTATCTTATTAAGAGAGTTTGCTTCTGTTGCATGGTTGATATGTCTATGATAAAAATGCTACGTGCATAATGGTGCTTAGTAGTTCATGTTTTCTTATGGTTAGTCTCAAATAGCTGGGGGGTTCCCAATGTGTTATCGGAGTACCAACATGATTTGTTTGCCTATGATGTGGTATGGTTTAGTAATATCTTCCTTCAAGAATTTATTTTGATTGACTTGGCGTATGCTCACGCATATTTAAGACTGTAAAGAAAGTCTGTCAAGCCTTGATGATCTTTTGTTTCTGAGTAGCAATATAACTACCATGCCTGATTCAATGTTGCTTTGTCGCTCTACATGATTATGACCGTCATTGCTCTCTTAGTTGGTCGCTCCCAGTCTTTTGCTAACCTCCACCTGTACTAAGCGGACTGACTGCTTGTGCATCCAAATTCCTTTAAACCAGTTATGCCATATGAGTCCACCATACCTTCCTACATGGTATTTACCTGCCATTCCTAACGAAGACTTTCATGTACCATCTCGAAATTATTCAAAAATAAAAAAAATGCATTCCTATTTTGTGCCTCTGTTTTAAGTTCATGAGGAAGTAGTAGTTAATTCATGATCTTTTTAAGTTGGACAAGCTTCACCCCGGGATTGCATGTCTAATGTGCAAACCCATAACACGAGAAGGAACTGGCATTGAGTGCGCCCGGCTCAAAATTAATATAACAAACAAACCCTCCTTCACGCTTTGTTCATGAGAAATCAGAAAACTTTGGCAATGATAAACAAAGGAGATTAAGAGGATGTGATCGTCCTCATTCGGGAGCCGTTCCTCGAAACTTGTCCATCTCAAGAAGTGATTGAGTTATTTGCTAGCATTCGTTGACGAAACATGTATGATCTAAGAAAATAATAATTATTACCTCTGTTTTTAAAACCAAGAGCTCTGGTACATGTTTTGTCTTCGTTTCCGACTACGGATTTTCAACCTTGCGAACAAAGGCCATGGTTCGAGAGTCTCCACCTTCTTTTAAAGCACCAACTACTGAGAGCATGATTGTCATTCTGAGTGTAATGTGCATTGTCCCAAAGTAGCATTGTCTTTTGCATGATTGTGATATCGTTTATTCTGAAATCATTGTATCTAGTCATCACTTAAACCTTGGAGGTGCCCCTACATTTATGTTTTGCTTCACTAAAGGGGGAAAGCAAGATATCACTTTATCATATTTGCACACCATGCTCACTACAAATCTATTTGATGTTTCAGTATCATATTGTAAAACTTTCAGTTCTTTGTGATTTTCTCATGAGGCAACTTAATTACTACAGATTCATTGTCTCAGTAAGCTTTTGTCATATGACTGTGAAAAATCCTTATATGGTTAATAGCATGTCACCACAGAAATTATTCTTGTTATCATTTACCTACTCGAGTACGAGCAGGAATTAAGCTTGGGGATGTTGATACGTCCAAAACGTATCTTTAATTTCTGCTTGCTCCATGCCTCTTTTGGGTGATATTGCTATGATATTTATACACTTCCATACACTTTTGATCATATTTGGACTAACCTATTAACTCAGTGCACCCCAGTGCCACTTTCTGTTTTTTGCTGTTTTTGTATTTCAGGTTTTCCCATTACGAAAACTGCCAGAAAAATCCCGGAAAAATTATATAAAAAATCAGCGTTCCAGAAGCTTCCCGGCTGCCAAAATACAGCCGGAGGGGGGCCACCAGGGCTTCAGGCGCCCTGGTAGCGCGCCCCCCCTCCTGGCCGCGCCGGGGGGCGCCTGGGCCCCCTAGGCCTCCGCTGATGCCCCCCTTTGGCATATATTTATATCGTGTCCCGAAACCCTCGAGACGGGAACCCTTTTTCGCGATCTCATCTCTGTTCCGCCGCCGCCACGCTTCCAAGATCGGGAGCACCAGGAGAACTCTTCCCGGCACCCTGCCGGAGGGGAGGATCACCACCGGGAGCTTCTCCACCAGCATGGACGCCTCCCGGATGAGTTGTGAGTAGTCTCCCTTGGACCATGGGTCCATGACCAGTAGCTATGTGATGTTCTCCTCCCCTTCTTGTGCTTCACTAATTAGTCCTCGTGAGCTGCCCTACATGATCGAGGCACATATGTAATCCTTATGCTGTTGCTATGTTGAGTTTGCTGGGATCTGATGGATTGTGAGATTATGTTCAGATTGTGTTTGAGTAATATATTTGATCTACCTCTTTTATATTTATGTTCGTAAGTAATTCTTGCATGTTCTCCGTTGTTATTTATTGCTTTGGCCAAGTAGTAGGTAGTGACTCCAAGAGGGAACGTTATGCTTGATTGTGGGTTCATGCCCCTCGATGACTAGCTTGAGTGACAGAAACATGAGTCTAGGGGATGTGTTGTTGCCACAAGGGGGAAAACAACGGTGCTTGTGCCCGCGGGTGCAAGGATTGTTTACTTTACGCAAAGTTCTTTTAATGCAGTTGTCTGTTGCTTTGAGTTTACACTATGGGTGGGACTCGCAACTTAATACCAGCGAGATGTTCTGGATAGATATCTCAAGGTGGATGATTAGTAGTAGATGCAGATGGATTTCGGTCTACTTGCCTTGGCGTACCGCCCATGCTTTAAACCTCTACCTTTCTTGTAACATAGTTAGCATTGGTTTACGCACACAATTCTGTCAATTGCCTAGCTGTAATTCGTTTACCTCACATAGCTGTTTTATCGTCTTTTGGGAGAGAGACATCACTAGTGAACATCATGGGACCCCGGTCCATATTACCATCATTGATCACATCCGCTATTTACTTTCCGTTTTTTACTTACTATTGCAGCAATACCTATCACTATTATCACTTGCGTTTGATCCTTTGTAAACGACAAGGCCGGAGGGATTGACAATCTCTCTGTACTCGTTGGGAGCAAAGTGATTTGTATCTGTGTGCAGGATCACGTTGATTGCTAATATCTGGCGCCGTTAGCAGTTGACACCTTCTTGTTGAAACTGGGAGAACTCAGGGAAATCGATCCTTGGTATCTTTGCCAAGGGAAAACTTCCGCTACACTGCATCTCAAACCTTCCACTTGGGGTAACCAACGAGGGGCAAGAAGCCATCACCCGCCCCAGATCTGGTCGTTTCCGACCCAGATCCGCCTCCTCCGGCATCCCCTCGCTCGCCGGAGGCCGGCCAACGCCGGTAGCCGCCACCCTGTCCTTCTATTCGTCACTGCGGGTGTCTTCACGCGAGGAGCACGACGGGGCCGCCCCGACGCCGCCACCTGGGCCGGCGTCCCCCGCGAGGCCCAGTGCTCCGGGCCCTGCTCCAGCCTCGGGCCTCCTCCGCCCCTGAGGCCCAGCGCGCCCCAAGGCCCATCCCCGTCAGGCCTGCCTGCCCCCTCTGCTTCGTGGGCCTCGGCCTGCTCTGGTAAGGCCCAGGTCGCCCCGATTCGGCCCAGCCTCTGTTTTTTTAGTTCTGCGAATTTAGCTTTTATTCCAAAAACTGCATATTTACAGATTAGTCCCTGGCATGTGTAAATAAGTATGCATGTTTGATTGCCTGTAACTTTTTGTGTGTATGTCCGAATTGAGTGAATGATATGTCAAAATGATCGTGGTGATATGCTCTACACTTTGTTCCATTGTTCATGCTTGTTTGACTTCATATTGATGCTCTAATATTCGTGGCAAGAGTGCTACTTGTTGTAAACTGCTGTTACTTGTTATTTTGTTGCCATGTTTGAGATGTGATAACTTGGTGCATGTTTATCCAAATGGAGCATATGATATGTCAAAATGTTCATTGAGAAGTGCTCTACATGTTGGTTGCTGTAGCATTCATGTTAGGTGCCATATTGTCACGTTAATCTGTTGCAAAAGTGCATTTGGCTGTTAAGTGCTGAAACTTGTTGTGAGATGCTGATTTCACTTGCTCATTGCTATTGATGTGTTTGTCTTTGTGCCACATGTCTAGATGTTTTAGAAGCACAATCATATGGTCTTTGCTGTGGTGCAATTCACTTTCCATGATATGCCTTGAGGTGACTTAAACAAGCTTGTAAACATGCCATGTTTCATACTTAGTAAAAAAACTGCTAAGTCTGGAATCTGTTATAACCTGATGCTATGTTTGCTTGATGCTCCACTCAAATCCTTGCTTGTTTTTGAGTGGCCAATGATTATGTATTGTTGTTCATGTTATTTTCTATCCATTCATGCCCTTACTTGCACATATGACCTGTTGTAGCTTATTTATTTCTTGCTCTCAAGTTGCTATAAATTATACCTCTCAGGATTTTATCAGCATGATCAATTTGGTGAAGCTTGTTGTTATTGATCCATGCCTCCTATGGAGTTGCTCCAATGGAGTTGTTTGCTGTAGGATATGTCTACTACATGTCCATGCTCTTTATATACTCTTAGAGTTGATAGGCTTGTTGTTTTGTGCCTCCGAAGGCAGCATCGTGATGATGTTTTTGCCTTCCCAGATTTTGGCCAAGTCTGGATAATTTTATTGCAACTTGCCATGCTTGTTTAATTGTGTTCCAACAAGCTTTTGGGTGTGTTCTAAGTTCATGCTTGTTAAGTATCATGTCTACTTCACATCCATGCTTCTTGTTAACATGTTTGAGTGCTGTAGCATATATATATCTTGCTCCAAAGTTGCTATGTGGCTGTTAACTTCAGCTTGTTGTTATATCTTGTTTCATGTGTATGTGTTAAACCGTTGCTCCATTTTGGGTGTGCCCTATATGAAACTTGTATGATTTTGCATGTAGAATCATAATATCATGTTGTTTTCATGTTTGGAGTGTGTTTGTTTATGTTTGGGTGCATCTTGCACCATTGCCATGCTTGTCTTATTTTGCTCATATCTTCTAGGCCGTAGCTCCGAATTAAATGAACCTTATATGAAACTTGACTAGAATTTCATGTAGATAATCATGGTGCATGTTAACTAGCTGTTTAACAACTTTAACTTAAGGCTTGTTCAGATCTGGACTAATTTCATATTATGCATATGAGGGCTTACCGGATTTGCTATATGTTGATTCCGGCCTCATTTAAACTTGTTGTTTGGTGTTGTTCTTGTGTGCTTCATCCCTTGCCATGTGTTGCATCATATATAGACTTGTCTTGCATCATACTTGGTTGAGCATCTTGTCGTGTTCTTGTGTTGTGTGTTCACCTTGTTGTGTGCTTTCTTCTCGCTAGTTCTTTTCCGTTGCGATCGTGAGGATTCGTTCGTCTACACGTGGTTCGTCTTCAAGGCTTCTTCTTCGTCTTCTTCACGGATCCGTTCTTCTTCCTTGTGGGATCTCAGGCAAGATGACCATCACCTTGGCTACCTTTACTACCATTGCCATGCTTAGTTGTCTCGATGCTATCGTTATATGTCACGCTACCCATCATTTATGTCAGCCTCTCCTTGTTGCCATGAAACCTCGAACCTTTGACACCTTCCTAGCAAACCATTGTTTGGCTATGTTACCCGCTTGCTCAGCCCCTCTTATAGCATTGTTAGTTGCTGGTGCAGGTTTCCGATGACTTGACGCGAGAGCGATGTCCTTTGTGTTGGAGTTCTTTCTTTCTTCTTCTTCTTCAGTCTTGGGTTAGGTTCTGGGTCGGCAGCCTGGGATAGCAGATGGATGTCGTTGTGCTTTTCATGTTTGCATCCGTAGTCGGATGTCTTGTATTGATGATGTTGTATTCATGTGACTTGTATGTGTTGTTGTATCCCCATGTATTTATGTAATGTTATGATGTAATGATATCCATCTTGCTAAGCGCCCGAAATGCGGTTGTGCCCCAATCACGCAAGTGTCACGTGATCGGGATAGAATCGCATCTTGGGCCAGACAACAATCCACTCAGACGCCTCCGTCACAGCCACCCTTGAAGCCTATGGGCTCCAACGGTACCAACAACATTGGAGCCAAGGCTCAGGAAGCGCCCACGTGATGGCATGCAGATCTTTGTGATGACAAAGATCTATGACTCCCAAGATTAGAACCAGAAGACATGGTGATCGCAAGACTCCTTGCCGAGGACACCCACGAGGCCCCGGCAATGCTCCTTACCGAAGATGCCCCGGATCCCCAGCAAGCCTCTTGCCGCATGATACTCACGGAGTCCCCGGCAAGACCCTTGCCGGGAACCGAAGCAAGTCTGCGGCAAGCCCTTGCCGCCCCGTCGCCGCCTGCTACCTCTTGAGCTTGCGTTGTATTCCCTCGAAGAGGAAAGGGAGATGCAACACAGTAGCGTAAGTATTTCCCTCAGTTTTTGAGAACCAAGGTATCAATCCAGTAGGAGACCACGCGCGAGTCCCTCGCACCTGCACAAACAAATAAGAACTTTGCAGCCAACGCGATAAGGGGTTGTCAATCCCTTTACGGTCACTTACGAGAGTGAGATCTGATAGAGATGATAGTTTATATTTTTGGTATTTTTTGTTTAATAAAACAACAAATAAAAGCGGTAAAAGTAAAGTAGATGCAGATTGATATGTTGAGAATAGACCCGGGGGCCATACTTTTCTCTTGTGGCTTCTCTCATGATAGTGATATTCTACGATGGGTAAACAAATTACTATCGAGCAATTGATAGAAAAGCGAATAATTATGAGACTATCTAGGCATGATCATTGTATATAGGCATCACATCTGAGACAAGTAGACTGACTCTTGCCTGCATCTACTACTATTACTCCACACATCAACCGCTATCCAGCATGCATCTAGTGTATTGAGTTCATACGAACAGAGTAACGCCTTAAGCAAGATGACATGATGTAGAGGGATAAACTCAAGCAAGATGATGTGAACCCCATCTTTTTATCCTCGATGGCAACAACACAATACGTGCCATGCTGCCCCTACTGTCACTGGGAAAGGACACCGCAAGATTGAACCCAAAGCCAAGCACTTCTCCCATTGCAAGAACTATAGATCTAGTAGGCCAAACCAAACCAATAATTCGAAGAGACTTGCAAGGATATTATGAGCACACATAAAAAGTGCAGAGAATAACCAAATATCTTTCATAGATAACCTTGATCATAAAATCACAATTCATCGGATCTCGACAAACACACCGCAAAAAGAGATTACATCGAATAGATCTCCTCGAAGACCGAGTAGAACTTTGTATTGAGATCGAGAGAGAGAAGAAGCCATCTAGATACTAGCTATGGACCCGAAGGTCTGTGGTAAACTACTCACAAGTCATGGCGAGGGCGATGATGATGATGATGAAGGCCTTTGTGATGGATCCACCTCAAGTGGAGCTCCGGAACAGGCTCCAAGATGGTATCTCCACGGGAACAGAAGCTACGGCGGTGGAATTAGGGTTTTCTCTCTGCGTATGGAGTTTCTGGGGTACATGGATATATATAGGAAGAAGGAAGGCACCGGGGGCCACAAGAGGGAGCCTCGAGGCAGGGGGCGTGCCCCCACCCTCGAGGGCAGCCCCTCTGTCCCCTGACTTGGTCCTGAAGTTTCCAGTGCGTGATTTTCTCCAAAAATATCTCTCATGAAGGTTTCATTCCGTTCGGACTCCATTTGATATTCTTTCTCTGCAAAACCCTGAAATAGGCAAAAAACAGCAATCTGGACTCGGCCTTTGGGTTAGTAGGTTAGTCCCAAAAATGATATAAAAGTGAACGATAAAGCCCATTAAACATCCAAGACTTCATAAATAATAGCATGGAACAATCAAAAATTATAGATACGTTGGGGACGTATCAAGCATCCCCAAGCTTAATTCCTGCTCGTCCTCGAGTAGGTAAATGATAAAGAAAGAATTTTTGATGTGGAATGCTAACCAATATAGTTTTTCAATGTAATTCTCTTAATTGTGGCATGAATGTTCAGATCTGAAAGATTCAAGATAAAAGTCTATATTGACATAAGAAATAACAATACTTCAAGCAATACTAACAAAGCAATCATGTCTTCTCAAAATACTATGGCTAAAGAAAGTTATCCCTACAAAACCATATAGTCTGGCTATGCTCCCTCTTCATCACACAAAATATTCATATCATGCACAACCCCGATTTCAGCCAATCATTTGTTTTCATACTCTATCTTTTCAAACCTTTCAACTTTCATGCAATACATGAGCGTGAGCCATGGATATAACACTATGGGTGGAATAGAGGTGGTTGTGGAGAAGACAAAAAGAAGGGAGATAGTCTCACATCGACTAGGCGTATCAACGGGCTATGGAGATGCCCATCAATAGATATCAATGTGAGTGAGTAGGGATTGCCATGCAACGGATGCACTAGAGCTAAATATGAATGCAAGATCAACAAAAGAAACTAGTGGGTGTGCATCCAACTTGCTTGGTCACGAAGACCTAGGGCATTTGAGGAAGCCCATCGTTAGAATATACAAGCCAAGTTCTATAATGAAAAATTCCCACTAGCATATGAAAGTGACTAAACATGAGACTCTCTACAATGAAGAACATGGTGCTACTTTGAAGCACAAGTGTGGAAAAAAGATAGTAGCAATTGACCCCCCCTTTTTTCTCTTTTTTTGGGCCTTTCCTTTTTTCTTTTCTTTGGCCTTTTTTTTCTTTTTTTTGTGGAGGGGCGTTATAGATTCAACCTTTCCTCCCATGGGACAATGCTCTAATAATGATGATCATCACACTTTCATTACAACACGAAATTACAACTCGATACTACAACAACAAAGTATGACTCTATATGAATGCCTCCGGCAGTGTATCGGTATGTGCAATGAAACAAGAGTGACATGTATGAAAAGTTATGCATGGTGGCTTTGCCACAAATACGATGTCAACTACATGATCATGCATGGCAATATGACAATATGATGCGTGTCATATGAAGGGAACGGTGGAAAGTTGCATGGCAATATATCTCAGAATGGCTATGGAAATGCCATGATAGGTAGGTATGGTGGCTGTTTTGAGGAACAATATGGTGGCTGTTTTGAGGAAGGATATATAGTGGGTTTATGGCACCGACGAAAGTTGCACGGTACAGGAGAGGCTAGCAATGGTGGAAGGGTGAGAGTGCGTATAATCCATGGACTCAACTTTAGTCATAAGAACTCATATACTTATTGCAAAAATCTACGAGTCATCAAAACAAAGAAATCAACGCATGCTCCTAGGGGGGAGGTTGGTAGGAGTTAACCATCGCGCGCCCCCGACCTCCACACAAAGGTTGGCACTCTACAAATACCTCATGCTCTAACTTCGTCACAAAGCGGTTCACCATACGTGCATGATACGGGAACCACTAACCTTAACACAAGTATTTATCAATTTCATAATGACTCCACTAGCATGACTCGAATATCACTATCCTCATGTCTCAAAACAATTATCAAGCATCCAACATCTCTTTCTATTCAATGCACTCGGTGTGATTTTTTTACTACATTGACATTGGATGTTTTATCATGTGAAGACTAGTTTCTTTAGCCTAAACACATTACCATGCTGTTCTAATAGACTCTCAAATAAATATAAGTTAAGCATGAGAGTTCAACAATGTCTACAAAATATTACCACCACCATGCTCTAAAAGATATAAGTGAAGCACTAGAGCAAAAACTATTCAACTCAAAAGATATAAGTGAAGCACATAGAGTGTTCTAATAATTTCTAGGCCATATTTAACTCTCCCAAATAGGTGTGTACAGCAAGGATGATTGTGGCAAACTAACAAGCAAAGACTCAAATTTTACAAGACGCTCCAAGCAAAACACATATCATGTTGCGAATAAAAATATAGCTCCAAGTATAGTTACCGATGGATGAAGACGAAAGAGGGGATGCCTTTCCGGGGCATCCCCAAGCTTAGGCTTTTGATCATCTTGAATTTACTTGGGGTGCCATGGGCATCCCCAAGCTTATGCCTTTGCTACTCCTTGTTCCATAGTCCATCAAAGCAATACTCAAAACTTGAAAACTTCACAACACAAAACTTAGACAAAAATTCTCGTGAGCTCCGTTGGTATGAGAAAGCAAACCACTAATCAAAGGTACAGCAATGAATTCATTCTTTGTTTATATTCGTGTTAAACCTACTGTACTCCAAGTTATCTATGGTTCATATCCTCCAATATTACTCATAGATGCATCGGAATAAGCAAACAACACACGAAAAACAGAATCTGTCAAAGACAGAACAGTCTGTAGTAATCTGCAAGGTTCGTCTACTTCTGGAACTACAAAAAATTCAAACTAAATTGGTAAATTTTCGCAATTTGTCTACCAATCAGAAGCAAAAGGAATCAACTAAAAATCACGCTCTAGTAAAATCCCACGACTACTTTAGCAAGCGCTAACGATTATGTTTTCCACAGCAAGATCATATAAACTTCACACAAGTCTTACCAAAGGTTCTACTTGGCACAAACACTAAACAAAACATGAAACCACATCTAATCTGAGGCTAGATGCAATATTTATTCCCTAACAGCAACAAAAACAAAAAACATAAAATTGGGTTGCCTCCCAACAAGCGCTATCGTTTTACGCCCCTAGCTAGGCACGATACAAGATAGATCTAGGTATTGCCATCCTTGGAAGGCAATTCTTTAATTAAGCACTTGTGATTCTTGGGCACTTATTTGTCCCTATGAATAATCAAAATCTTGGGAAAGAAATCTAGAAATTCTAAAGTGTCAAAAGGGTCTCTTGCAAAAGTAAGAAAATTAGGGTGAACACTTATGGATTTGAGATCCGCAAGTCTAGAAGTATCACCCTTGTCTTTAGGGACATACATGCACTTAGATAATTTAGTGGGGGTATTTGAAGTATTTTTCATAGCAGAAAGAGCGGAACCCACATTAGCGATAACATTCTCAGGCTTATTGATTCTAGTAGATCCTGATCTAACTTTTCTTTAACTATGGGCTCTTTTTCCTTAAGATTTTTCAGAACAACTCCTACCTTGGATCCATATTGGGTGATTTCATTATGAATTTTTCTTTCCAAGTTTTCCAACAATTCTATCGTAGCAACTTTGTTTTCAATGATTTCCAACCTTTGCATTACATGCTCCAAAGTTAAAACGGTCCCATTAACCATAAGAGGTGGTGAGCCAAATAATTCAGACATAGCCTTATAAGAATCAACGGTGTGGCTACCCAAGAAATTCCCTCCGGTAACAGTATCTAAGATAAAATCTATTACATGGAGTTACACCAACATAGAAATTGCGAAGAAGCACGGAAGTGGAAAGCTTCCTATTAGATCTATCTTGAGCATTGCAAATTATATACCAGGCATCTTTTAAGTTTTCTCCCTCCCTTTGTTTAAAGTTGAGGACCTCACTCTCGGGAGTGGTGATAATGATAGGTGTGCCAGACATGATGACAAGCAAGCAAGCAACACACAACCAAACACGAAGCAAGTGAACGATAAACACACGGCGGAAGAAGGGCGAATAAAACGGCAAAAGTGAAGTGGGGGAGAGGAAAACAAGAGGCAAATAAATGTAATGCGAAGGATAAGGGTTTGTGATAGGTACTTGGTATATGACTTTTGCGTAAGCCTCCCCGCCAACGGCGCCAGAAATTCTTCTTGCTACCTCTTGAGCTTGCGTTGTATTCCCTCGAAGAGGAAAGGGAGATGCATCACAGTAGCGTAAGTATTTCCCTCAGTTTTTGAGAACCAAGGTATCAATCTAGTAGGAGACCACGCGCGAGTCCCTCGCACCTGCACAAACAAATAAGAATTTCGCATCCAACACGATAAGGGGTTGTCAATCCCTTTACGGTCACTTACGAGAGTGAGATCTGATAGAGATGATAGTTTATATTTTTGGTATTTTTGGTTTAATAAAACAACAAATAAAAGCGGTAAAAGTAAAGCAGATGCAGATTGATATGTTGAGAATAGACCCGGGGGCCATAGTTTTCTCTAGTGGCTTCTCTCATGATAACGATATTCTACGGCGGGTAAACAAATTACTGTCGAGCAATTGATAGAAAAGCAAATAATTATGAGACTATCTAGGCATGATCATTGTATATAGGTGTAATGCCCCGGATGTAATACTTTCCCTTTTGGGCATATAATATATCTCCGGCTTCATCTATTCCATTTCGGGTTCTTTGTCTTTCGGGTTTTCGTCGTTTTGTTGTGTGAGTGTGTGGCATTCATTCATATCATATAGTCTTGTGCACCGCATTGCATTTGTGTTGTCGGTTGCATCCGGTTCCACGCGTTCCTTCCCATTGTTCGTTTCGCGTTCCGGAGCTCCCTCACGTGTCCGTGGCGTCCCGTAGGCCTACCTTGGTGTTTGGCCGTGTAACGTTACCGGTTCGGCGTGAGTCTTGTCGTGTGTTGTTGTTTTGTTGTGTGTAACCCGCCTGTCAAATCTCGTCGCATTTCGAGTCCGTTTGCTACCCCAACAGTTATTCTCGTGGGATCAAAGTGCCTCCACTTTGAGGCCCAAGACACCCCTCCAACAGCCCACCAAACCACTCCTAGCCACTTCTATCATCTAGGCCATCCAAATCTGATCCGGTGGCCGAAAACCGCACTCCATTTGGGCAACCCTAGCTCCTTGTGCCTATATATTTGTCCACTCCCCCAAATTTGTGCCCCAAAACAAGGAAACCCTAGACCTCTCCTTCTTCCACCTCCAGCCACCAGCCACCTCGCCAGAGTTCCGCCGGAATCTCGGCGGAGTTCGCCGGAATACCACCATCTCGCCGGAATACTCCTCTCCACCACCTCCTCACCATCAACCTCACCACCAACCTCCCTCCGGCCGCCTCTCCTCTCCATCCCGCAGCGCCTCCCTAGGCCGCCGGACCACCTCCTCTCGCGCACGTGCCCTCCGCTCGATCTGCCAAGTCGCCGCCGCAAACGAGCAGCTGGGAGCCGATCCGATCGATCCAGCGCTCGGTCAATGCCCCACCGCCGCCGAACCCTTCGATCCCCTGGGCCTTCGGTCGCCAGGCCAGCGCCCCAGCCATTGCGTTCCGCGCCTGGGCCGCGCGCCGGCTGGCCCGTCCCCGCCTCCGCCCTGGGCCAGGCTCCCTCCCGCGGGCCTCCTCCAGCCGCGGCTGGGCCGCGCCGCCCCATCCGGCCCGAGGGCCGCGCCAGATCGCCAGCACCGCTGCCTCCGCGCTGGGCCGCGCGAACCCTGGGCCCGGTCCCTTCAGCGCCGGATCGCCAGCGCCCAGCCGGGCCGGAGCCCACTTCGCCTCCCAGCGCCGCCGCGGGCCCGTAGCCGCCGGATCCGCCGGGCCGCGCGCAGATCCGCCGGGCCGCGCGCAGATCCTCCGCGGGCCGAGGCCCGTTGACCCTTTTCTTCCCAGATCTGAGGTTTCCTCTAAACTCCTAAGTCCCTGTATTTTTGTTCTCTGATGCACTTTTCAAACTGCGATAACTTTGTGTGTGTTGCTCCGTTTTGCGCAAATGAGGTGTCCAGACGTTCGTGGTGATTAGCACTACGATTCATTCCATTGTGCCATGCATGTTTGAGATCATCTAGATGCTTATTTTTCTGTTGCAATAGTGCATCCCGATATAAACTGCTGCTATGTGTTGTTTTTATGCCATCTTTGCATAGTGATATCTTTTAGCTCGTTTATCCGAATGATGCAAATGATATGTCCACGTGTTCGTCTTGCCATGCTCTACATGTTTCTTGTGTTAGGTTTCATGATAGATTTATTCTTGCCATGTATATCTTTGTTGCAAAGTGCCATGTGGCTGTGATGTTGTTTTACTTGTTATGAAATGCCATCTTGTTGAGCTCATTGCTATCGTTGTGTTTATCTGCATGATGCATGCTTGTATGTTTCGGAATCACCATCATGTGTACTTTGATGTGGTGCTTACCACTTACCATGTTTAGTTTCGAGGTGACTTAAACTTGCTCTTATAGATGCCATGATGAAACTGCTGTTTTAACACTTAGTGGATTTTCACTAAGTCTGGAATCTGTTATTGTTCCGATGCCATGTTTGCTTGCTGTTCTAGGACAAACCATGATAGTTTTGGAGTGATTCTTGATGGCTCCTTGTAGTATATATATTGTTGGCTATCCATCCATGTTCTCACATGCTTATTTAAGTGGCTGTAGCATGTTTAACTTTTGCTCCAAAGTTTCAATAAAATTCTGCTGTCAGGATTTTATTGTCAAGTTCAATATGTCCAAGCTTG
This sequence comes from Secale cereale, assembly GCA_902687465.1. Lineage (NCBI taxonomy): Eukaryota > Viridiplantae > Streptophyta > Magnoliopsida > Poales > Poaceae > Secale > Secale cereale. The sequence continues at coordinate 321,910,214 of LR738714.1, forward strand.
TTGCAATTGATCCGTGGCTCCTTTGGGGGTGCACCTTGGGACTTATTTGCTGTAGGATATGTCTAGTTTATGTTCATGCTCTTTGCCATGTTGTTTGAGTGCTGTAGCTTATTTTTCTAGTGCTCCGAAGTTGCTATGTTGCTGTAATTTTCAGCTTTTGCATGTTTCTTGTTTCGGGCATAACTTTTAGCCCGTAGCTCCGTTTTCAGCGAGTCTTATATGAAACTTGATTGATTTTCTGTGTAGATTCATAATATCCTATCGTTATCATGTTTTGAGGTGTTTTGCTTGAGTGCTATTATCCGTGCTCCGTGTGCTCTCGTAGTGCATCCATCATGCATCCATCATTTTGAGTGCGCATTGCATCTTGTTGATTCGTGCCTTGTGTGATTGTATTGTTTAGAGCCGGAAGCTGAGACCGAGTACGAGTACGAGCATGAGGTTACCAACGAGGTTGAGCACGAGGACCCTTCTTACGATCCGAACGACTACTCTTCAGGCAAGATGACCGAACCCCGATAACATTACTATCTTTGCCTATTGCTAGAATATCGCTCTATAGTTTTGCCTCGATGCCCATGTCTTTCATGTCAGCCTCCTACTTGTAACCATGAACCTGTTTAACCACCCTACCTATGCAAACCGTTGCTTGGCTAAGTACGCTTCGCTCAGCCCTTCTTATAGCATTGCTAGTTGGAGGTGAAGAAGATTGAAGATGCTTGCTTCATGTTGAAGTTTTGTTGGGTTATATCACACTATATAAATGCTTAAAATGAAATCATCTATATATTGGCAAGGGTTGAAGACTAAGCCTTTTGCTTGGTGATTTGTTCCACTCATGCCGTTAGGAACCGTATAAACCGGTGTTATGTTCCTTGATTATGCGTTCCTTACACGGTTGGGGTGTATGGGACCCCCTTGATAAACCGCTAAGTGCTAAGTCTTTTCCAGCAAGTCCCAACATTGGTACTATTCGCCTAATAACTAATAAAACTTGCATAGGGTCTTGCAAACCCGAGTTCTTAATCAACAACCCCGGGCCAGTGCTCCTCATGAGTGTTGGTCCGAAACGGGGAGCCTGTGGGGTCACCACGAGGGAACTCGAGGATTGATATAAACCCGTAGCTTCAACCATCCGGTCGTGTCCTGAGACTAGATACGCGCGGCTACCATCAGGGTGTCGACACGCTGGGAGGATTTGCTGGATTAGCCTTACATTAGTTCGGAGTATCTTGAGCACGGGATTCCGAGAATACTCGGGCCTTCCCACCTTGGAGTTGCGACTCCGCGGATCGTGGGCTTGTCATGGGCCAAGTTGGAACACCCCTGCAGGGTTATGAACTTTCGAAAGCCGTGCCCGCGGTTATGTGGCAGATGGGAGCTTGTTAATATCCGGTTGTAGATAACTTGACACATTGTTCTAATGCACTACCAGCGTGTGTACCGTGACTGTCAATTTCCGAATAGGGATTCGGGAGTTGAACACGGTGGGGTTATGTTTGTTGAGCTTTAGCTAGGATCACTTCGTGATCATCTATCGACCGAGGCACTTCTCTTCTCGCACTCTCTCACGTAAGCTAGTGCTAGTTGCTGCTGCACACACTTATTCTTTTCTTCAGCCTTATCCTCTCCCAAGGCTTAAATAGTCTTGTTACCCGGGAACGGGATTGCTGAGTCCTCTGTGGCTCACAGTTACTTCACCACACCAGATGCAGGTCCGATGGTGAGCTATCCAGGTGATGGCACCGAGCTAGACTGGGAGTATGACGAGGAGCGTAGTCGATACTATGTTCGTTATCCTGATGATCAGTAGTGGAGACTTCTACTAGGATTCGATCCGACCTGTGGATTTAAATTATGTTTGGTATCTTGTCATTTGGATTTTACCCTTAGAGGGCTGTGATGTTTTATTGTATGATGATTGAGACATGTATTGTATTTGTGTGACGTGGCGATTGTAAGCCAACTATTTTATGTTTTCCATCCCCATCTTTTACATGAGTTGTGCAAAGATACCGAACTTGCGATCATTCCAGCATGGGGTTATGTCTCTAAGTCGTGCCTCGACACGTAGGAGATATAGTCCCATCCTGGGCATTACAAGTTGGTATTCAGAGCCTTCTCCGACCTAGGAGCCCCCACTGATTGATCGAATCGTTGACGGTCGAGTCTAGGCACACACTGAAAACATTTTGAGTCCTATATTTATATCGGAGAGTAGGATTTCTTTGACGGTCGAGTCTAGGCACACACTGAAAACATTTTGATCGAATCGTTGACGGTCGAGTCTAGGCACACACTGAAAACACTGAAAACAACTCATGGTGAGGGCGATGATGATGATGATGAAGGCCTCCATGATGGATCCTCCTCCTGTGGAGCTCCGGAACAGGCTCCAAGATGGGATCTCCATGGGAACAGAAGCTACGGCAGTGGGATTAGGGGTTTCTCTCTGCCTATGGAGTTTCTGGGGTACGTGGATATATATACGAAGAAGGAGGGCACCGGGGGCCACACGAGGGAGCCTCGAGGTAGGGGGGCGCGCCCTAAGAAGGGGGGCGCGCCACCCACCCTCGAGGGCAGCCATTCTGTCCCCTGACTTGGTCTTGAAGTTTCCTATGCGTGATTTTCTCCAAAAATATCTCCCGCGAAGGTTTCATTCCGTTTGGACTCCGTTTGATATTCTTTTTCTGCAAAACCCTGAAATTGGCAAAAAAACAACAATCTGGACTGGGCCTTTGGGTTAGTAGATTAGTCCCAAAAATGATATTAAAGTGAATGATAAAGCCCATTAAACATCCAAGACTTCATAAATAATAGCATGGAGCAATAAAAAATTATAGATACGTTGGAGACGTATCACCGCCCCAGCTCGGCGGCCGACCCGCTGGCCCAAGCAGGCACCCACGTGGCGATACGTGGTTCCTCGGCCAGCTAGTCAAGCACCTGCGTGGTGGCATGCAGATCTTCGTGAAGGCCCTACCGCGACGCCACCTCAGCTGCCTGCCTCGCTGGCCTGGACGCGCGTCGTGACTAGACAGAGAGACCACAGACGAGACGTGCTTCTTTTCTGTCCCCGATAAAGTAAATAGACACCTAAGCAGCGCATTTAATGCGCCTTGTCCCGTAATGGCATGGGGTAAGCCTATACACTATACACCTTTCCACCTCCTATGCCACTATGGCAGCCCCTTTAGACTATAAAAGGAGGCCCGCGGCATATTGGAGAAGGATTCGGATCCTGAAAAGCTGGATAGGCACCGTAGCTATCTCAAGAACTCAAGAACACTCAAATATACACCAAAGCAGGACTAGGCTATTACGCATCCACGCAGCCCGAACCTGGGTAAACGATCGCTGTGCTGACTCTTAGGCCTGCTCTTTGCACAACTTTGCGCCCGCCAACCGTAGAAGGGATTCCAGTGATCCCATAGGTGTCGTTTCGTACCAACATCTCTGGTGCGCCAGGTAGGGGGCGCAGTTGTGAAAATCTGGTCTGGCAGTTAGTATAGCAGTTCTTCATGGCCATGGTTTCCCTAGAAGGAAACGACCGAGTGTGGGGCATTATCAGCGAGTACGGTGGACGCCCACGCAATGACAAAAAAAAGATAAGTCGCGCAAGACTTTGAGTTATTCCTTTTCACATGAAGGTTGTTCTCCTTGGAGATCTTGCTCTCTGTATGATAAACCTGTATGCAATGGGCCCCTTCCACTATTGGCAAAGCCCTCGCCCTGTTTCGAGTCTGCTCAACAGCTCGAGTGGCCGCGTCGAGAACGGCAGGGAAGCCTTTCCGTTACTGGCAACGCTTTTGTCCTGTTTTGAGTCCGCTCGACAGCTCAAACGGCCGCGCTGGGAGCAGTAAGGTGGCTTGCCCGACAGCAAGCATACCCGGCAGGCTATTGAGGATCCGTCCTCAAAACTCCGCGACCTGGGTTACACGCCGATAAGCCCTCCCAATTAAACATAGGGCAGACATACATAGAAGGATCAATCAGGAAGATAACATGCATTGCTACGAAATATTGCAGATTTATATTACATAAATTGTTGCTACGGTTGTGACTAAAGATAAAAAATGTCTCGGTTCTGAACCTGCAGGGGCAACAAGAAACGGGGTGCCTAATCCCGACGCTGGCACTCTACCCTCTGAATTCCGCCAACGTGATCGATGATGGGCTTGATACGCTCCTTGAGCGCCGTGAGATCTACATCATCCGGCAAGCTATCCAGCGCGGCGTCGAAGTCGAAATAGGGGTTCTAGTAGGCCATCTTGGTGAGCACCTTGGTCAGGGCGCCCAGGCAGAGCTTCCGGGATTCGTTGGCTAGACAAGCCGCCCGGTTAGAGTGGAGCTTTCCCAGGGCCTCAAGAACACGTTCGAAGAAGACGGTCAAGCTGGCGCGGATGGAGAGGTTCGCCTCTCGAGAGAACCTGAAGCTTGGCATGCCCATGGTGGCCAGCTGTGCGGTGAGTTCCTCCATGACGGTGACGAGGCGGCTAATCCAGAGGTTCTCGCCCTTTACGTGCTCTGCATAGCCAGCGACGTCATCCCTCCGCAGCCGCTTCTCCTCGTCCAGACCCTTGTTAAGGGTCTCCGCCCAAGCTTTAGCCTCAGTGAGCATCCCCTTGAGGCCCTCCAATTCCAGCTTCAGATCCTTGATGGAATCCTAGGCCATGGAGAGCCGTTCGGCCTTGCCGAGGACCTCGGACTGCGCATCCATCAAGGTAGCATGTATCGTGTCCCTCTCTGTGGTCAGCTCCAGGACCCGCTTGTTCAAGCCTTCACGCTCCACCTCCATCTCCTTTACCTTGCCGGCGTGGACCCGAGCCTGAGCATTGAGAGCCTCAAGGTGCCTCTGTTCCAGCTCCTGGGTCCGCCGCGCGACAAGCCTGTCAATCTCTTCATCCTTGCCACAGAGGGTGGCGGCGAGTGCCTGCTCACGGGCGACCAGGTCTTCCTCCTGAGAGTTCAGTTGAGCTTGGCGCTGGTTGTGGGCGGCCTCATCATTGGCGGCTCGGTCCTTGGCCTCCTCCTGGGCCTTCTCAAAATCATACTGCGCCAGCATGAGGTCTCTAGCGTGCTCGTCCAGCTTTTCCTGGGAAGCCCTCAACTCATTACGGGCCTCGTCAAACCAGACTTTTGTCTGGGCGACCTGCACCTGGAAGTCCTCCTCCACCTTATCCACCACTGTCGACCTGGACTTTTCCTTTTCCAGGCGGGCGCGATAAAGCACCTAGAGCTTCTGGAAGCTGGCGCTCATGGCCCGAAGAAGCTACTCCTCTTGAGAACCGCCACCGCCGGCGCCCGGCATCGTCGACAACCTCAAGACTAGCGACGGTGAGCGCCTCATCATCAAACACCTCCCCCTCGGTTGGCGCCCTGCTGCTTGCCGTCCAGGAGTGGTGGACGAACAAGTCATCACTCATCTTCAGGTAGCGGCCCGAGCCAGAGCCGGCGGAGGAGGAAGGCTGGTCCTCGGCAGCAGCCTTGCCGGCCTCCTCGGCAGCGGCCTTGCCAGCCTCCCCGGCAGCAGCCTCGCCGGTTCCTCCGGCAGGCTCGTTGCCGGCTTCCTCGGCACTGGCATCGTCGGTCCCTCCGGCAGACCCTTGGGCCGCCTCGTCTACCGTGGCCTTGGCGGCCTCCTCGGCAGTGGCCTTGGCGGCCCCGGCCTAGGCATCCGTGGTGACCTCCTCGACGGTGGGCTCGCCATCCACCCGGTCCGTCAAGGGTGGGTCTAAAAGTCAAAAGAAAAAGTGAGGCGGTGCCCAAGGTCAAGGTTCAACTTGGAGAACAAAGGCAAATCATCCATACCAGGCTTCGGAGGAGCGACGCTCTCCTCGCGAACAACCGTTGCCCGGGAAGAGCCGCCGGCACCCAAGTCCCTCTCCTCCTCCTCCATGGGCGCGGGCTCGGCGGTCGGTGCCCTTGCCGGAGACGCCCCTTGGGGCGGTGTAGTTTAAGGGGGCGGCGTGTCGGGGGTGGCCCCCTGCAGGCCCTCCTGCTGACGGTCCCCACCTACAAAGCCGACAAGGTCAGCACCGAGAATTCATGCCCCTGTGTTCGCCCACGGAAGAGTGAGTAGTGAACTTACGCCGGGGGCTGTTGTCTGGGCTGCTCTCCACCACCAGCGGCGTGCCAGAGATACCCGCCGGGGGCTTGTCGGCGGACGACGCCCTGGCCCTCTTCGCCGCCCTCTGGGCTAGCGTCTCCGTATCGCTACAGAGATGGCATTGGATCAGAGAGAGATAGTACAAAGATAGAACCAGGAGATAACATGGCGGGCGAGGTGCTTACTCATCTTCTAACTCCTCCTCGTCCTCTGGTTTCCTCTTCTTCCTCCTTGGGCTAAGAGACCCAAGGTCAAAGTGCACGTCCATAGCAACGCCTGCGGAAGGGGGAGAAGGAGATGGGGTCCGGCCATGCCTGGACAAAGAGGAGGCGGCCGCCGTCCTCTTCGCCACTGTGGTCTTCCCCGTCTTCCTCCCCGCCATGGCTGCCATCGACCTCGTTTTGCGCCCAAGCTGCCCCGGGGACTGTTGCCGCCACGGCTTTGGAGGTTGTTGCCGCCGCACAATGCTGCCAGGCCGGATCGGCTCGCCCGAACCAGCTCGCCGCAGGATCCGCTACCTTGCCGAGGCAGGAGGGTCGGTAGTCTCAGCCTCCTTGTCGGTCATTTCCTCGACCACGTCTTCGACAAGGGAGCGTCGGCGTCGGCGCCCGCGCGGCTGGTCTCCCCGGCAGACTTCGCCCACTCGGCGAGCTCCTTCTCTTCAGTGGCCACGTTGGCCTCGTCCTCCATGTGTCCAACGCTGCCGGCCTCCAGGGAAAGCGCCGCCTCCGCCGCCCTGGCGGCAATGTAATTAAGCTCGGCCTGGGTAGTGTCGTGGATGAGCACCGGCTCGTCGCGGATGCGCTTCTCCGACAGAGTATCGAAGAACTCCTGCACCTGATCCGCCGGCGGCTCGACCCAAGACGGGTCAAGGCCGTGCGCGTTGAAATCCGGCATCATGGCAATGATGTCGGACCGGCGAGAGTTATTGCTTAGCGGGACCACCCCCGCCGACAACCCAAACAGGGGCCCCTTGACGACCTTGCCGGACATGGCAGCCTTGCCGGTCCTCTCAGCCCTGCCATCGCGATCCACATCAAGCTGAAAGAGCTTCTGGCAGATGTGGCCGTGCTCCATCACCGTGAAGTTGTGTTTCAGGCGGGGGCGAAGCCTCATGATGTCGGCCGTGTTCTCAAAAAGCCAGGCCGGCCTCCCCTTGTTGTGCAGCGGCGCGATTCGACAGCGGATGGAATCAGCCCCGATCATCTTGAGGGTGAGCCCGGCCTGGGCAAGACGGTGGATCCTGGTGGTGGCGATTGAGAGCTTCTTGTCGTTGATGTCAACGTGTCCCCAGTCTCCTTTGCAGACCGGCAGGCTCCGGCGAACTCGACGGGCTCCTCCACTCATCCCACCTCTCCTTATGCGCACCCTCCAAATACGTGCCCTTCTCACCGGGTCCATGGAATCCAGGCGATGCAGCCGGAGATGGTGTCCTCTCCCTGGATACGAGGGAAGAAGTAATGGCGGAAGAGCGCCATGCTTGGAACCACCCCGGCGAAACCCTCGTAGAGGTGGGCGAAGAAAGCCATGCACGCCACGGCGTTCGGCGTGAAGTCGAGGAGATGGAAGCCGTAGGTGTGCATGATGTCGTTGAAGAAATCGGAGAAAGGAGGACAGAGGCCGCAATAGAAGTAGTCGACAAAGAAAGGGTACCGATTTGGGCCGGCCTCTGCGCATTGGGCGGGGATGACGTGCGTGGCTGGATGCCCCATCGTCTCGCACCCCCACAAGGGCTTGAAATAGTGCTTGATATGGACTGCGTCGACTGTCGGAGAAAAGTAAGCATGCTTCATCCGCATCACCGCCAGCTCGCTCTCCGGGAGCTCCTTCTCCCCCGCGCCCTCGACCGCTGCCTTCGCCTTGCTGGACTTGGGCGCCATTGTAGCCGTGGGAGAAAGAAAGGGATCGGAGACAGAGGGGAGCACGGCGGCGGTGGGAGGAGGCAAGGGCTCTGGCTTGAGGAAGAAGGAGAAGAATGACGTGCGCGAGATTGGAGGAGCACAGGAGGTAAATGAGAGACGTGCCTGTGGTTTTCCCCTTTTTATGGGGAAGGCGTGGGCCGGCCTCCATTACCATTTACTGCGACGTGACACCAGCACACATCAAACCGCCCCACGCACCACCCCCACGTCAGCGCAGATCGTGGGGAAGCGCAACCATCAGAGGAGTTACTGCGGTAAAGGGAATCCAACCTCACTGCCCGCACACCGTTCTAGGCCTAGCCCAACAACACGTTGCGCTTATGAATGGCCCAGGCCCGGGGGCTCCTGTCGGTGTACAAAAGTAGGGGCACTCTTTTTTACCCCTTTACTTGTGCACATGCAGTCAGAGCCATGCCTGTGGCCAAACATAACAGGGCAAAAGGAGGAAGCCAGGAACGCGGAGTTACCAGAGCAACGCCAAGACAGGCAGCACAAGAAGACCAAACAAGGAGACAGGCTCTCCCCCGGCAAGTACTCTTGCCGGGGCGGCCTACGCACCCCCCGACAAGGGCTCTTGCCGAGGCGATCCACTCAGTCACAGCCACCCTTGAAGCCTATGGGCTCCAACGGTACCAACAACATTGGAGCCAAGGCTCAGGAAGCGCCTACATGATGGCATGCAGATCTTTGTGAAGACAAAGATCTATGACTCCTAAGATAAGAACCAGAAGACATGGTGATCACATGACTCCTTGCCGAGGACGCCCACGAGGCCCCGGCAAGGCTCCTTACCGAAGATGCCCCGGAGCCCCGGCAAGCCTCTTGCCGTAGGATACTCACGGAGGGCCCGACAAGACCCTTGCCGGGAACCGAAGCAAGTCTACGGCAAGCCCTTGCCACCCCGTCGCCGCCCCAGCTCGGCGGCCGACCCGCTGGCCTAGGCAGGCACCCACGTGGCGATACGTGCTTCCTGGGCCAGCTAGTCAAGCACCTGTGTGGTGGCATGAAGATCTTCGTGAAGGCCCTACCGCGATTCCACCTCAGCTGCCTGCCTCGCTGGCCTGGACGCGCGTCGCGACCAGACAGAGTGGCCACGGACGGGACGGGCTTCTTTTCCGTCCCAGATAAAGTAAATAGACACCTAAGAAGCACATTTAATGCGCCTTGTCCCGTAATGGCATGGGGTAAGCCTATACACTGTACACCTTTCCACCTCTTGTGTGCCACAGTGGCAGCCCCTTTAGACTATAAAAGGAGGCCCGCGGCATACTGGAGAAGGATTCGGATCCTGAAAAGCTGGATAGGCACCGTAGCTAGCTCAAGAACTCAAGAACACTCAAATATACACCAAAGCAGGACTAGGGTATTACGCATCCACGCGGCCCAAACCTGGGGAAACGATCACTGTGCTGACTCTTAGACCTGCTCTTTGCACAACTTCGCGCCCGCCAACCATAGAAGGGATCCAGTGATCCCATAGGTGTTGTTTCGTACCGACACACCCCAAGGTAAAATTCAAGGACAACCAAAAGCCTAAGCTTGGGGATGCCCTGGGTAGGCATCCCCTCTTTCGTCTTCGTCTATCGGTAACTTTACTTGAGACTATATTTTTATTCACCACATGATATGTGTTTTGCTTGGAGCGTCATGTATGATTTGAGTCTTTGCTTTTTAGTTTACCACAATCATCCTTGCTGGACACACCTTTCCAGAGAGATACACATGAATAAGAATTTATTAGAATACTCTATGTGCTTCACTTATATCTTTTGAGCTAGATAGTTTTGCTCTAGTGCTTCACTTATATCTTTTTAGAGCACGGTGGTGGTTTTTTTTTATAGAAATTATTGATCTCCCATGCTTCACTTATATTATTTTGAGAGTCTTTTAGAACAACATGGTAATTTGCTTTGGTTATAAAATTAGTCCTAATATGATAGGCATCCAAGATGGGTATAATAAAAACTTTCATATAAAGTGCATTGAATATTATGAGAAGTTTGATACTTGATGATTGTTTTGAGATATTAGGATGGTGATATTACAGTCATGCTAGTAGAGTAGTTGTGAATTTGAGAAATACTTGTGTTGAGGTTTGCAAGTCCCGTAGCATGCACGTATGGTAACCGTTGTGTGACAAATTTGAAGCATGAGGTATTTCATTGATTGTCATCTTTGTATGGAGGTTGGGATCGCGCCATGGTTAACCCCTACCAACCCTTCCCCTAGGAGCATGCGTGTAGTACTTTGTTTTGATGACTTGTAGCTTTTTGCAATAAGTATGTTAGTTCTTTATGACTAATGTTGAGTCCATGGATTATACACACTCTCACCCTTCCACCATTGCTAGCCTCTCTTGTACCGCGCAAATTTCGCCGATGCCATACACCCACCATATACGTTCCTCAAAACAACCACCATACCTACCTATTATGGCATTTCTATAGCCATTCTGAGATATATTGCCATGCAACTTTCCACCGATCTGTTTACTATGACACGCTTCACCAATGTCATATTGCCATGCATGATCATGTAGTTGACATCATATTTGTGGCAAGGCCACCATGCATTTTTCATACATGTCACACTTGATTCATTGCACATCCCGATACACCGTCGGAGGCATCCATATAGAGTCATATTTTGTTCTAGTATCAAGTTGTAATCTTTGAGTTGTAAATAAATAGAAGTGTGATGATCATCATTATTAGAGCATTGTCCGAAGTAAAAAAAGAGAAAAAAAAGAAGGAAATGCCAAAGAAAAAAAGGATGGCCCAAAAAAAGGAAAGGAAAAAAAAGAAAAAAAAGAAGAAAGAAAAAAGGGACAATGCCACTATCTTTTTCTGCACTTGTGCTTCAAAGTAGCACCATGAGCTTCATGATAGAGAGTCTCTTGTTTTGTCACTTTCATATACTAGTGGGAATTTTCATTACAGAACTTGGCTTGTATATTGCAACGATGGGCTTCCTCGAATGCCCTAGGTCTTCGTGAGCAAGCAAGCTGCATGCACACCCACTTAGTTTCTTTTGTCGAGCTTTCATACATTTATAGCTCTAGTGTATCCGTTGCATGGCAATCCCTACTCACTCACATTGATACCTATTAATGGGCATCTCCATAGCCCATTGATACGCCTAGTTGATGTGAGACCATCTTCCTCTTTTGTCTTCTCCACAACCACCACTCTATTCCACCTATAGTGCTATATCCATGGCTCACGCTCATGTATTGCGTGAAAGTTTAAAAGGTTTGAAAAAATGTAAGTATGAAACAATTGCTTGGCTGAAACCGGGGTTGTGCATGATTGGAGTATTTTGTGTGACGAAGATGTAACATAGCCAATCTATATGATTTCGTAGGGATGAACTTTCTTTGGCCATGTTATTTTGAGAAGACATAATTGCTTTGTTAGTATGCTTGAAGTATTATTATTCTTATGTCAATATTAAACTTTTGTCTTGAATCTTTAAGATCTGAACATTCATGCCACAATAAAGAAAATTATATAGATAATTATGTTGGGTAGCATTCCACATAAAAAATTCTGTATTTATCATTTACCTACTCAAGGACGAGCAGGAATTAACCTTGGGGATGCTTGATACATCTCCAGCGTATCTATAATTTGTGATTCTTCCACAATAGTATTGTGACATAATGTGTAATAACAAACCATAATGTAATAAACATCAATATAAAAGCATGATGCAAAATGGACGTATCAACTCCCCCATGCTTAGACCTCGCTTGTCCTCAAGCGGAAGCCGATATCGAAAAATATGTCCACATGTTTAGAGATAGAGGTGTCAATAAAATAAAATACAGACATGAGGGCATCATGATCATTCTTATAACAACAACATATTTATTGTCATATGATTTCTTATGCTAAAGTAACAATCTATTCACAATGTCGAGTATGAATCAGAAACCTCATTGAAAGCTAACAAACCATTATCTCGGTTATTGAAGCAATTGCAATTTATCATAACGTCAGAAAGAGTCAATATAAGAGCTTTTCAGCAAGTCCACATACTCAACTATCATTTAGTCTTTCACAATTGCTAACACTCACGCTATACTTATGGGTTTGGAGTTTTAATCGGACACAGAGAAAGATAGGGGCTTATAGTGTTGCCTCCCAACCTTTTACCTCAAGGGTAATTTCAACAATAATAGTTTATGATAAATTACATCCAATTAGGTATATATGTCAGGAACTTTCCAACACAATGTGCCTGCCAAAGGATAAAATGTAAAAAAGGAAAGGTGAAGATCACCATGACTCTTGTATAAGGTATAAGGCAAGAACAAAAGATAGGCCCTTCGTAGAGGGAAGCAGAGGTTGTCATGTGCTTTTATGGTTGGATGTACAAAATCTTAGTGCAAAAGAATGTCACTTTATATTGTCACTTGTGATATGGACCTTTATTATGTAGTCCATCGCTTTTATTGCTTCCATATCACAAGATCTTATAAAGCTTATTTTCTCCACACTAATAGATCATACATGTTTAGAGAGCAATTTTTATTGCTTGCAACAATGACAACTTACTTGAAGGATCTTACTCAATCCATAGGTAGATATGGTGGACTCTCATGGCAAAACTGGGTTTAAGGATATTTGGAAGCATAAGTAGTATATCTACTTGGTGCAAAGGATTTGGCTAGCATGAGGGGAAAAGGCAAGCTCAACATGTTGGATGATCCATGACAATATACTTTATTTGGGATATAAGAAAACATAACCCATTACGTTGTCTTCCTTGTCCAACATCAACTTTTTAGCATGTCATATTTTAATGAGTGCTCACAATCATAAAAGATGTCCAAGATAGTATATTTATATGTGAAAACCTCTCTTTCTTTATTACTTCCTATTAATTGCAACGATGACCAAAACTATGTTTGTCAACTCTCAACAACTTTTATTCATCATACTCTTTATATGCGAAGTCATTACTTTCCATAAGATCAATATGATCTCTTTGATTCTTTTTATTCTTTCTTTTATTCTCTCATGATCATAATGAGATAATCAAGCCCTTGACTCAAAACTAAGCTTTACTATATATATAGCTCACAGACTGGATTACATAGATAAGGATCATAAAGCAAAGCTCACAACTAGATCATACAAAATTTTATTCTACTAGATCAAGATATAACCAAAAGGATCGAACTAAGAAAAACGATAAAGATAGAAGTGTGATGGTGATACGATACCGGGGCACCTCCCACAAGCTTGGCAGTTGCCAAGGGGAGTGCCCATACCCATGTGTTTATGTCTCTTTCTTCGGAGGTGGTGATGATGGAGTTGTTGATGATGTAGACTTCTTCCTTAATTTGCGCTTGAGGATAGAATTTTGCTCCCTTAGGTCATCGATCTCCTGCTCAAGGCTTAATATCTTTTTGCATAGTTCCTGCTTGTTCTCCTACAAGAGGCAAAAAGGGATAACCTCATTCTTAGGTTTCGTTGCTCTATCAGGGAGGCTTGACTTTTTGAACTCCACATGCATGTCCCCAGGTTGAGGTAATGGGAATTCATCTTCATCTGAGCTCATCTCCTCCTTAATTTGCGCTTGAGGATAGAATTTTGCTCCCTTAGGTCATCGATCTCCTGCTCAAGGCTTAATATCTTTTTGCATAGTTCCTGCTTGTTCTCCTACAAGAGGCAAAAAGGGATAACCTCATTCTTAGGTTTCGTTGCTCTATCAGGGAGGCTTGACTTTTTGAACTCCACATGCATGTCCCTAGGTTGAGGTAATGGGAATTCATCTTCATCTGAGCTCATCTCCTCCTTTCCCCTAGGATCATAGTCTTCTTCTTACTCCGTGGTCCAATCACAATGCTCCAAGTCCCCGTAGACCTTAGGGTCTGCAAGGTAATCAGATACATAGTTTTCTCCCTCTGAATCTTGGGACGACATATTGCTCAAATCTACGGCAGAAACAACTCAAAACAAAAACAGAGGATTTTGGCATGATACGGTGGTCAAAACTTCCGGGAGATTATATAATGAATTTTTACCGACCAAAAGAAGTATCGTACAAGAAAATGGAGTTCGGAGGGCACATGAGGTGCCCACGAGGCAGGGGCGCGCCCAGGGGGATAGGGCACACCCTCCACCCTCGTGGGTGCCTCGTGTCCCTTTCAGACTTCTTCTTATTTTCCTATTTTCTTAAATATTCCAAAACGGAGAAAAATTGCTATTAGAACTATTTTGGAGTCGGTTTACTAACCATACCACGTACCTCTTCCTTTTCGGAGTCTGAAATGTTCTGGAAAGTGTCCCTTATGTATTCCTTCGGGGTTACGGTTTCAATGACATTAGTTTCAATATTTATGGGATTACATGAGATATAATGTTTGATTCTTTGACCGTTCACCACCTACGGATTTGTGCCTTCGAAGTTGTTGATTTTTATGGCACCGGAACTATAGACCTCCTCAATAACGTAAGGACCTTCCCATTTAAAGAGAAGTTTTCCTGCAAAAAAATCTTAAACGAGAGCTGTATAGCAAAACATAAGCACCTGCGTTAAACTCACATTTTTGTATCCTTTTGTCATGCAATCTTTTAACTTTTTCTTTAAATGATTTGGCATTTTCATAAGCATGGGTTCTCCACTCATCAAGTGAGCTAATGTCAAATAATCTCTTCTCATCGTCAAGTTTGAAATCATAATTGAGCTCTTTAATGGACCAATATGCCTTATGTTCTAGTTCAAGAGGTATGTGGCATGCTTTTCCATAAACCATTTTATAGGGAGACATACCCATAGGATTTTTATATGCAGTTCTATAAGCCCATAATGCATCATCAAGTTTCTTAGACCAATTCTTTCTAGATCTATTAACAGTCTTTTGCAAAATTAATTTCAGCTCTCTGTTAGACCACTAGACTGCGGGCAGTAAGAGGATGCAATTCTATGATTAACATCATACTTAGCAAGCATTTTAAGGAAAGCACCATGAATAAAATGTGAACCACCATCAGTCATTAAGTATCTAGGGACTCCAAACCTTGGAAAAATAACTTCTTTAAGCATCTTAATAGAGGTGTTATGATCAGCACTACTAGTTGGAATATCTTCTACCCACTTAGTAACGTAATCAACAACAACTAAAATATGTGTATACCCATTAGAGGAAGGGAATGGTTCAATATAATCAAAGCCCCAGACATCAAATGGTTTAATAACAAGTGAATAGTTCATAGGCATTTCTTGACGTCTACTAATGTTACCAATTCTTTGACATTCATCACAAGACAAGACAAACTTACGGGCATCCTTGAAAAGAGAAGGCTAATAAAACCAGATTGCAATACCTTATGTGCAGTTCTATCTCCAGCATGGTGTCCTCCATAAGCCTCGGAGTGACACTTGCGTAGGATCTGTTCCTGTTCATGCTCAGCCACACAACGTCTAATAACACCATCTACTCCTTCTTTATAAAGGTGTCGGTCATTCCAGAAGTAATGTCTTAAATCATAGAAAAACTTTTTTTTGCTGGTACGTGAAACTAGGTGGTATAAATTTAGCAACAATGTAATTAGCATAATCAGCATACAATGGAGCAGTACGAGAAATATTTATGATAGCCAATTGTTCATCAGGAAAGCTATCATCAAAAGGTAGTGGGTCATCAAGAACATTCTCTAACCTAGACAAGTTGTCTGCAACGGGGTTCTCAGCTCTCTTTCTATCAGTAATATGCAAATCGAATTCTTGTAGCAAGAGAACACATCTAATAAGTCTAGGTTTAGCCTCTTTCTTTTCCATAAGATATTTAATAGCAGCATGATCAGTGTGAACAGTTACTTTAGAATCAACTAAATAAGGCCTCAACTTATCACAAGCAAATACAACTACTAAAAATTCTTTTTCAATAGTAGCATAATTTCTCTGGGCACTGTCTAGAGTTTTACTAGCATATTGGATAACATTCAATTTCTTATGAACTCTTTGTCCTAGAACAACACCTACAACATAATCACTAGCATCACACATAATTTCAAAGGGTAAATTCCAATCAGGTGGCTGAACAATAGGTGCAGAAATCAATGCTTTCTTAAGTATTTCAAATGCTTCTACACAATCATCATCAAAGACAAATGGAACATCCTTTTGTAAGAGGTTAGTCAGAGGCCTAGAAATTTTTGAGAAGTCCTTAATGAACCTCCTGTAAAAACTGGCATGACCAAGGAAACTTCTTATACCTTTGATGTCCTTGGGACACGACATCTTTTCAATAGCATCAACTTTAGCTTTATCAACTTCAATACCTCTTTCAGAAATTTTATGCCCCAAGACAATACCTTCATTAACCATAAAGTGGCACTTCTCCCAATTCAAGACAAGATTAGTTTCTTCACATCTCTGCAAAACTCGATCAAGGTTGCTTAAGCAATCATCAAAAGAAGTTCCATAAACGGAAAAATCATCCATGAAAACCTCAACAATCTTTTCACAAAAATCAGATAACATAGCCATCGTGCATCTTTGAAAGGTAGCAGGTGCATTCCATAAACCAAAAGGCATATGTCTATAAGCAAAGGTGCCGAAAGGGCAAGTAAAAGTGGTCTTTTCTTGATCCTCTTTTGACACGGGTATTTGAGAGAAACCTGAATAGCCATCTAGAAAGAAAAAATGAGTATGTTTGGATAATCTTTCTAGCATTTGATCAATAAAAGGTAAAGGGTAATGATCCTTTTTAGTAGCTTTATTTAATTTGCGGAAATCAATTACCATTCTATAGCCTGTAACAATTCTTTGTGGGATCAATTCATCTTTATCATTAGGAACAACAGTAATACCTCCCTTCTTAGGGACACAATGAGTATGACTTACCCACTGACTATCAGCAACATGATAAATTATACCTGCCTCTAGAAGCTTTAGTATTTCTTTCCTTACCACTTCTTTCATCCTAGGATTTAACCGTCGTTGATGATCAACAACCGGTTTAGCATCTTTCTCCAATTTTATTTTGTGCTAGCACAGAGTGGGACTGATGCCCTTAAGATCATGAAGAGTATATCCAATGGCAGCACATTGCTTCTTCAAAGTTTTCAATAATTTCTCTTCTTCCTGCTTTGAAAGTTTAGCACTAATAATAACAGTATATATCTTCTTTTCATCGAGATAAGCATACTTAAGAGTATCAGGTAATGGTTTGAGCTCAATCACGGGGTCATCCTTGGGTGGAGGAGGATCCCCTAGGATTTCAACATGCAAGTTGTGTTTCAATAAAGGTCCCTATTTAAAGAATATTTCATCTATTTCCCTTATCTCATTCATAAACATATCATTTTCATGGTCAAGCAAATATTGTTCAAAAGGATCGTTAGGAGGCACGGCAATAGAAGCAAGACCAATAATTTCAATATTACTAGGCAATTCTTTATCATGGGGTTGTCTACAAAAATTAGCAAAGTTAAAATCATCAGACATACCCCCTAAACCAATAATGACAATATCCATTTTGTAGTCTATCTTAGCATTAACAGTATTCAAGAAGGGTCTACCAAATATAATGGGGCAAAAGTCATCTTGTGGGGAACCAAGAACAAGAAAATCAGTAGGGTATTTAACTTTCCCACACAAGACTTCAACATCTCTAACAATCCCCATTAGTGAAATAGTATCTCTGTTAGCAAGCTTAATTGTAACATCAATACCTTCTAGCTTAGTAGGTGCAATTTCATGCATAATTTCTTCGTATAAGGAATGAGGTATTGCACTCGCACTAGCACCCATGTCACATAAACCATGATAGCAATGATCTCCTATTTTAACAGAAATAAGAGGCATGCCTACAATAGGTCTATGTTTATTTTTAGTATCGGGTCTAGCAATTCTAGGTGCTTCATCAGAAAAGTAAATAACATGTCCATCAATATTATTGACCAAGAGATCCTTAACCATAGCAACACTAGGTTCAACTTTAATTTGCTCAGAAGGTGTAGGTGTTCTAGTATTACTCTTACGAACCACAATTGAAGCTTTAGCATGATCCTTTATTCTAACAGGGAAGGGTGGTTTCTCAATATAAGCGGTAGGAACAATAGGATCAACATTATAAGTGATAGTCTTTTCTTCAACTTTAACAGGTTCAACTACTTTTACTTCAATCGGGGGATGATATTTAAATCACTTCTCCTTAGGGAGATCAACATGAGTAGCAAATGATTCACAGAAAGAAGCTACTATCTCAGAGTCAAGTCCATATTTAGTGCTAAATTCACGGAAAACATCGGTATCCATAAAAGATTTAACACAATCAAACTGAGGTGTTATACCTGACTCCTTACCTTCGTCGAGATCCCAATCTTCAGAGTTGTGTTCAATTCTTTCCAATAAATCCCATTTGAATTCAATAGTCTTCATCATAAAAGAACCAGTACAAGAAGTATCGAGCATGGAGTGATTATCGAGAGAAAGCCGAGCATAGAAATTTTAAATAATAATTTCTCTTGAGAACTCATGATTGGGGCATGAATATAACATTGACTTAAGCCTCCCCCAAGCTTGAGCGATGCTTTCTCCTTCGCGAGGCCAAAAATTATATATATAATTACGATCACGGTGAACCTCGTGCATAAGATAAACTTTTGATGAAATTCCAGTTTCAATCGGTTGTAGTTCAATGATCCAATATCATCGCATAGCCTAAACCATGTCAATGCCTTTCCCTTCAAAGATAACATCCTCGGGCATACCTGCAAGCTTAAATAATCCACAAAGTTCATCCACATAGATTAGGTGCAAATTGGGATGCAATGTTCCATCTCCTGTAAAGGGATTAGCTAGCAGTTTCTCTATCATACCCGAAGGAATTTCAAAGTAAACGTTTTCAGTAGGTTCAGTAGGTTGAGGAGAACTCTTTGCTCTACTGGTCAGGGTGAAGATACCCCGAACAAGCCCCTCAAAGGATTATGTTCCATAGTAACAAGTGACAATAAATTTTAGCACACTATATAAAATTTTCCTTACCAAATTCCACTTACCAAAGGCGCTTCACTCCCCGGCAACGGCGCCAAAAAAGAGTCTTGATGACCCACAAGTGTAGGGGATCTATCATAGTCCTTTCGATAAGTAAGAGTGTCAAACCCAACGAGGAGCAGAAAGAAATGATAGGCAGTTATCAGTAAGGTATTCTCTGCAAGCACTGAAATTATCGGTAACAGATAGTTTTGTGATAAGTTAATTTGTAACGAGTAACAAGTAGTAAAAGTAAATAAGGTGCAGAAAGATGGCCCAATCCTTTTGTAGGAAAGGACAAGCCTGGAAAAACTCTTATATAGAGGAAATCGCTCCCGAGGACACATGGGAATTATCGTCAAGCAAGTTTTCATCACGCTCATACGATTCGCGTTCATTACTTTGATAATTTGGTATGTGGGTGGACCGGTTCTTGGGTACTGCCCTTCCTTGGACAAGCATCCCACTTATGATTAACCTCTATTGCAAGCATCCTCAACTACAAAAGAAGTAATAAGGTAAACCTAACCATAGCACAAAACATATGGATCCAAATCAGCCCCTTACGAAGCAACACATAAACTAGGGTTTAAGCTTTTGTCACTCTAGCAACCCATCATCTACTTATTACTTCCCAATGCTTTCCTCTAGGCCCAAACAATGGTGAAGTGTCATGTAGTCGATATTCACATAACACTACTAGAGGAAAGACAACATACATCTCATCAAAATATCGAACGACTACCAAATTCACATGACTACTTATAGTAAGAATTCTCCCATGTCCTCGGGAACAAACGTAACTACTCACAAATCATATTCATGTTCATAATCAGAGGGGTATTAATATGCATAAAGGATATGAACATATGATCTTCCACCGGATAAACCAACTAGCATCAACTACAAGGAGTAATCAACACTACTAGCAACCCACATGTACCAATCCGAGGTTTTGAGACAAAGATTGGATACAAGAGATGAACTAGGGTTTGAGAGGAGATGGTGCTGGTGAAGATGTTGATGGAGATTGACCCCCTCCCGATGAGAGGATCGATGGTGATGATGACGGTGATGATTTCCCCCTCTCGGAGGGATGTTTCCCCGGCAGAACAGCTCCGTCGGAGCCCTAGATTGGTCCCGCCAAGGTTCCGCCTCGAGACGGCGGCGCTTCATCCCGAAAGCTTCCTTATGATTTTTTCTAGGGAAGAAGACACCATATACCAGAAGATGCGCATCGAGGGGCTGCCAGGTGGCCCACGAGGCAGGGGGCACGCCTAGGGGGGTAGGGCGCACCCCCACCCTCGTGGACGGTGGGTGGCCCCCCTCTGGTGCT
This sequence comes from Secale cereale, assembly GCA_902687465.1. Classification (NCBI taxonomy): domain Eukaryota; kingdom Viridiplantae; phylum Streptophyta; class Magnoliopsida; order Poales; family Poaceae; genus Secale; species Secale cereale. Next base: position 321,930,573 of record LR738714.1, read on the forward strand.
TTCTTCGCCCGATATTTTTTATATATTCCAAAACTGACTTTCGTGGAGTTTCAAGACTTTTTGAGTTGTGCAGAATTGGTCTCCAATATTTGCTCCTTTTCTAGGACAGAATTCCAGCTGCCGGCATTCTCCCTCTTCATGTAAACCTTGTAAAATAAGAGAGAAAAGGCAGAAGTATTGTGAGATAATGTGTAATAACAACCCATAATGCAATAAACATCAATATAAAAGCATGATGCAAAATGGACGTATCAGGGGCCTGGGGTTTGTACATAACCATCTTGCAGAGGAAGGAAATATTACACCCGAACCTAAAATCTGCCATTATAAATACAGGAGTCCTATCCGGATACAAGAGACAATCTTCAACAATGATCTTCACGGCCCACCAGTCCGGCCCACCATGAGTTATCCGGCCACCCGAGGACCCCTCAATCCAGGACTCCCTTAGTAGCCCCTGAACCTGTCTTCGATGACGATGAGTTCGGCTTCCGTATTGTCTTCGGCATTGCAAGGCGGGTTCCTTCTTCCGAATATATCTTCTGCAAAAGGTGTATTGTGCTCAGCTCTGCATGGTTAGTAAAACCCTTATCCTCGAAGGCAAGGCTTTGAAAGAAAACGAACATTGTGTCTTTACTGACAACTTTTTGGTGAAGCGTCGCGTCCATCCCATTATCATATCGAACCGTGTTACTTGGTACTAGTTTCGCATTTCGAGGTACAACCCCATTGACACGTCTTATCAGAGTAAAGATTGTGCCCGCTTATTGTGGGATCCTTATCAACGTGACATGAGCATCCAAACCGCGCATAACGCACGACCGATTGGGGAACCGTCGAGGTTTATGGCTAAAGTGGGGGACTTCTGTATTCACAGTGTTATAAAAGGATACCAATCCCTTTCATCAGCCCCACGCTTTCCTCAAGCTCGAGTTCTCCAATCTTCCTAGCCCCAGCATCCTCATCTCTTGCACCCGCCGTTCTTCGTTCCTCAACCACTACTTCCTTCCCTAGCAATGGCTGGATCGGGTGGCAGGGGCAAGTGGGAGGCCTCCACGATCACTGGGAAAACCGTGGGGGATCTTTGGAGCACGGGCTATCTCGCTTCTGACATTGCGCACCGAGTCCCCGCCAAGGGCCAGGTGGTTCCCGTCCCAGAGGTGGGTAAGAGAGTCTTGTTTCTCTCGCACTTTGTTAGGGGGCTAGGGTTCCCGCTCCACCCCTTTGTTCGGGGTTTGCTGTTTTCCTACGGGCTAGATTTCCACGATCTATCCCCAAACACAATTCTCCACATCTCCGCTTTCATAATGGTGTGTGAAGCTTTCCTCCGCGTCCCTCCACACTTCGGCCTATGGCTCAAAACCTTCAACGTGAATCCGAAGGTGGTGGACGGGCAACACGCGTAGTGCGGGGGTGCTATGATAAGCAAGCTCCCGAACGCGATTTGACCAAAAGGGTCATTCGTGGAGACGAATAAGGTCTGGCAGCTGGAGTGGTTCTATATCACTGAACCCCGTGACGCCAAATGGGCGGTGGAACCTGCTTTCAGATCTGGACCCTCAGAGAGGTTGACCTCCTGGACCAATAAGAGTCTGAACTGGGGGTCTCAGGTTGAGGTGAGGGAACTCCAAGGCGATGTGTCCGGCTTGATTTCCAAGGGCTATCGACTCTCGACTGTGGTCCAGGTAATGCTGGCCCGTCTTGTCCTTCCTTGCCAAAGCCGGGACTCCTCCCTATGGGAGTTCGATTCGGCAGGAGATCGGCCTCTAAAGCATCTCTTTGGCTTCATGTACAAAGAGATCTGGAAGCATCTCTTCAAGAGCCAGAAGGAGTGGTCGAAGGAAACCGAAGACGTGGGCTGTAGCACCGTGTTCACCATCCCAGAGGTAATAGAAAATTCTGCCGAACATATATCCCCTTTCTTATTTAATGATAATAGGAATTGGAGTTTTTGCGTGATATACAGGGCTGTTCGAAGAAGGCAATCTGGATTAAGTGTCCGATGCCTTTGCCTGAAAGACCCATAATCGCCTCGACCGACGGCGATGCTGGTCCCGGAGCCGTACAAGGCGCCAGTCAAGAAGCCCAAGAAGAAGTGTAAGGAGGCCGAGAGCGGCCCCTGCCCTACGGACGAGAAGTCCGAGAAGATCAACATCCTCTCCTCCGAAGAGGAGGAGGGTGACGAAGAAGAAGAAGAAGAAGAAGAGCCCCCTGCGCAAGGCAGGGGGACGAAGAGGGCGGCTGCCGCTGATGTGGCCATGACCATACCTGGAGGAGGCTGAACCTCTTTGCTCGTTTGGACTCATCGTCCGAACATAGCTTTGTGGTGAAGCACAGGGAGAAACCCTCGACCAAAACATAAGTTTGTCCGGATATATTAATTGCTGCACCTTGTTTTTTTAGCATTTTGATGCTTACCAAGTATTTCTCACCTGCTGACCTACATCCCTCCCGAGCACACCCCGATGCCTCCTTATCGGAGGGGAACTCTCTAGCGCCTGGAGAGACGGAGAGTGACCCGCTGGTCCGACCTCCATCGCCCATGATTGGCGGGGACACCGAAATGTCCTCCCAGCGGGTGTCTTCCGCTCAAGGAGATGGGGGCGGGGCAAGTGACAGGGCGACCGAGGGAAACACCTCGGCTGCCGCTGATCTTGGGGAAACAATCCCCATGGAGACCGAAGACGGGGGGCCCAAACAATCCGGGGCCCCGCCGAATACTGACCCGGAGCCTAGCGCAACTCTGGGGTCCGATGACCAGACCCCCAAGGAGGGGGAGGATACGATGCCGCCCGGGGTCAATCCGGAGGCGCCAGACCCTCTGGAGGGAGCACTTTAGAGTGCTTCCGTCATGGAGGAGCACCGCACCATGATGGGTGTGGTGATGAAGAAGATTCAGTCCGTCAAAGGTGGACGAAATGAAGCCTTCAACAGCCTCTTAACGGGCTTTGATGTAAGAAATGCAATGTTCATTATGGAACATTTATTTGTTTTATTTGCACATATATAGCCAGTAGCCCCTGATGCTTGTGTGATTCTGAGCAGAATCGGACGAAGTATCCATAGTATAGCATGTTTATAGAGCTGAACTATTATGCTTCTGTTATTTGAACATGCTTCACTAGTTACGGCAACTTCACGAGATGCAGGGGTTGCCGAACTAAATCCGAAGCTATTGTTGGCCAACGGGACCTCGACCGCGTCAACCAGCGTTTAGATGAAACACAAGGTATGCGGATTTAAAAAATTAAGATGTCAAGAAGACTAAGTAATTGGGTATGAGTATAAACTCTTTATGATATTCTATATTACATAGTTGGCGCCACTGAGCTCGAGGCCCTCAAGGGCGAGCTCGCGAAGGCCAAGAAGGAGGCCGAGGCGAGCAAGGCGATCGCTGACAAAGCGGTTGCCGAACTAGAGGCCGAAAAGGCTGCATGCCAACAGCACGAGGCTTGGGTGTCCGAAGTCGAGGAAGAACTCAAAGATGTTATTCGCAATTGCGAAGCGTTGGAGTTGAAGGCTTCGGAACAAGCATCCGAGCTGAATGCGGAAGTTAAGGCTGCCCATGATGCGCGAAGCGAGTCGCACAGCGCCTGTGAAGAAATCATGCAGGTGCGACAGATAGCATCTTGTAAGACCTTTCTCTTACAGAGAATCTTCGGAGGGCGGAAGTATCTTGTGCTGACACGGTTATGGAGTTCTCCAGGCGTGTTTGCTGATCTTCCGAGGAGCAGTGCTGACGCCGCCCAATACTTCCGAGCCCAGGAGGGAAACGACACAGAGAAGTTGTTTTGGTCACAGTTCTATGCGCCAAAACATCCGGTGCCCCTCAACGACCAGATGAAGCAGCTGGTCGAGCTGCACAATATGGCGAGTTCGACCATGAAGGACTTGATAGTCTGGCTATGGCCCGCTGATCCAATCCCAAGTAGCTACTTCAGATTGGTGAAGTGGCTCATCGAGGAGAGTCCGCAGGTCGACGCATTGAAGCATTTGGCCTACATAGAAGGTGCTCGGATGGCCTTCGCTCGTGTAAAAGTGCACTGGGCAAAGATGAAGGCGCAGGATATAGCTACTGCTGGCCCGCCCACAGGCAAGGAGCACCGCAAGCCAGAGAAATACTTCGAGGACGTCATAGAAGGCGCCCGCCTTGTAGAAGGCCAGTGCTCAAAAGATGTTACCTTGGAGTAATTGTATCCGGTTGTAAAGACTTGAGCTTATGAACCGATGTATATAACTTTTGCGCTATTATAATGGGAGCGACTTTTACCTCCTGTGTGGCTATTTATATAAATCTGAAAGTTTCCAATCGTCGGCTTCAGCCCCCATGTACATAGTACTGGGGTGTTCAGTCATATGCGTAGACACTCTTTATCCAACGTCTTGCTCCGTGTTGGAGGTGTATGCGGAGCGAACCAGGCAATCACACTATGCGGCATTATTGCTTTCACTTAGCCATAGGAGTTTGACAATTGGGGCTAGGTACTAGCCCCTGGTGCGGATAAGATATTTCCGAATTAAGGTATCCAATTGCACCCGGCTGGGCGAAAAAACCAACCCTTCGTATAACACGGGGTAGATCTATATCGATCGTAGTATAAAACTAAGTCACCGGATTGTGGACCAGGTTCTCACCTATCATGACAGTCAGTTTTCGGCTTTCTCTACTGAGGTACTTGACCGGACGAGCTAGAAGTACAATCGTAGTAGTTCTCTCTTTACACCCTAGCCGAACAATCGGGACCGTAGGGATAAGAAGAGGAGCCGGGCAATCCAACTGTTGACCCAAGACATGATTCAGAACTGATGCATATAGGGCAAACATCCAGGACGCTTAACACTGCTTATAGGTGTTCGGTCTTTTCGACATATACCAGGCTGAATACAACCCCTGGTAATGAACCCTGTTGACAAGGCACATGTGGCAATCTGACGTGGGAGAGAGAACATAGATGGTGAGTGAATAAAACTCCATACATAATATGAACCAAGCTGTTCTTACAACATCCCGTTGTAGTATGGCGAGCCGTAAGCTTACAGATAATGCCGACGACTTTCTTAGACATTTCACATGCCAGAAATGTATAAAAAAAGAAAACAAAGGTTTACACAAGGTCTTAATCTAAAAAGAAACCTTAGCACAGGGCCCTGCTGCACGGCTGCGCTGTTTCCTCCTCTGTAATGTGTCCTTGAAGGGGGGGAGTGTGATGGCCATCTGTAAAAAAAGAGAAAAAAAGAAGAAACCTGGAAAAGAAAAGAGATCCAGTGTGGCCATAAACAGAACAGGTTCATTTAGTGAACTAATAGAGGCAAAGGTGTCCCATCTTTCGATGAGATGGTGGCTATCGTTATGGAGGAAGTTGACTTTGATGATCCGGCTACGAACGTGCGAGGACGTCGCGCCTTAGCAGTCACTAAACCAACTCTGAGAGGTTATTGACCACGCCGGAGCACGAACAACCTGACCACGAAGGTCTGTTTCTTGTGGGCAAACGAAGAACAAGCAACAAACTGAGATTGCAATCTGGATATTGCGAATTCAAGAGGAAATCTTTATTGATCAAGGTGGGGTTCTGTAACGTCTTTGTCTGGTCGTTGAACATAAACGAAGTACGCGAAGTTGCAGCTATGGCGAACTTTAATCTAAACAAAACCCAAAGACTAAACGATGCCCTAAGGGCTGTATATATGGGGAAAGAGAGGGGGAATTTCGTGGCCCCTTGTAGAAGGGGTCCGAAACCAACCCTAACTCTGTTTTCCCCACACATGCGGACTCTAAAAACAGCCTATACTTGAATATTTCAAAATTACATGGGCCTGGCCCAATAATAAGGTGACGCAGCACCAATAATAGCCTCTGGACGAAATCTATGAAGTGGCATCTTGTATATTTCGTCCAAGGCTTCTCGCACTCATTATGGTGACTTCAAAGTCCTGAAATCATCACTTGAAACTCCATTTTTGCTCCCCTTGCGCATGCCATCATCTCCATGCTTGATCTTAAACCAATGTTCATCCTTCTTATCCAAGCTAGGCCCTTCATTCGTAAGAAAGACAAATGTATCCAATTTAGGCATCATCATATTCTCATGAACATTAGAATCATTACCAAGAAACGAAAGTACCTGATAATTTAATTGGCGTGCGCGAGCTCTAGTAATTGGTCCTATATATGTATCAGTTGGGGCTGTGGGTGTAACTCTGTTAGTGATGTCCTCATCATCCTCCCCTTCTTGAATTGAAGTCATCCTGGACGGAAGCTCATCTTCCTCACCCAAGTAAGGCTTCAAATCTGCAATGTTAAATGTGGGACTAACCCAAAATCTGCAGGCAGCTCAAGTTTATATGCATTATCATTTATTTTCTCTAACACCTTAAAAGGACCATCAACACATGGCATTAGCTTTGACTTGCACAAATTAGGAAACCTATCCTTACGCAAATGTAACCAAACAAGATCTCCCGGTGCAAAAGACAACACATTTTCTACCCTTAGCTCCAACATGTTTATATTTAGCATTCATGCGCTCAATATTTTCCTTAGTTAACTCATGCATTTTAAAGATCAATTCAGCACGTTGTTTAGTATCAAAATTAACCTTCTCCGAAGATGGAAGAGGCAACAAATCAATAGGTGCACGAGGTAGGAAACCATATACAATTTCAAAAGGGCACATCTTAGTAGTAGAATGCAACGAACGATTATAAGCAAATTCAATATGGGGCAAGCATTCTTCCCACATTTTCTTGTTATTCTTCAAAACAGCCCTAAGCATAGTAGACAAAGTTCTATTGACTACTTTAGTTTGTCCATCAGTTTGGGGGTGACAAGTAGTAAAAAAGCAGTTTAGTCCCCAACTTAGCCCATAAACATCTCCAAAAGTGGCTAAGAAATTTAGTATCACGATCTGAAACAATAGTATTTGGCAAACCATGCAAGTGAATAATTTCACGAAAGAACAAATCAACAACATTAGTAGCATCATCGCTTTTATGACATGGTATAAAGTGTGCCATTTTCGAGAACCTATCCACAACAACAAATATGCTATCCCTCCCCTTCTTTGTTCGAGGTAAACCCAAAACAAAGTCCATAGGTATATCTTCCCAAGGAACACTAGGGACAGGCAAATGCATATATAAACCATGAGGATTGAGTCGTGACTTAGCTTTTTGACATGTAGTGCAGCGAGCAACAAAACACTCAACATCCCGTCTCATTTTTGGCCAAAAGAAATGTGTAGCAAGTACGTCCTCCGTCTTCTTCACGCCAAAGTGTCCCATTAATCCTCCATGCGCCCCCTGCAACAACAAAAGACGAATAGAGCTAGCTGGAACTCATAGCTTGTTAGCACGAAACACAAATCCACCATTAACGACGAACTTGTTCCATGTTCTCCGTTCTTTACAATTCTGCAATATATTTTTAAATTCAGCATCTTACACATATTGATCTTTGATGGTCTCGAAACCAAATATTTTAAAGTCAAGTTGTGAAAGCGTAGTATAACGACGAGACAATGCATCATCAATAACATTTTCTTTTCCCTTCTTGTGTTTAATAACATAAGGGAAAGTCTCTATGAATTCAACCCGTTTAGCATGTCTACGGTTTAGTTTTGCTTGAATTTTAATGTGCTTCAAAGATTCATGATCAGAATGTATAACAAATTCTTTGGGCCATAAATAATGTTGCCATGTTTCCAAAGTCCGGACAAGAGCATATAATTCCTTATCATAAGTAGAATATTTCAGACTAGACCCACTCAAATTTTCAGAAAAATATGCAACAGGTTTACCATCTTGTAATAACACACCTCCTAACCCAATTCCACTAGCATCACATTCAAGCTCAAAAGTCTTATTAAAATAAGGAAGTTGGAGTAAAGGAGCATGTGTTAACTTATCTTTCAATACCGTGAATGCTTCTTCCTGTGTAGTACCCCAAACAAAAGGCACATCCTTCTTTGTAAGCTCATTGAGAGGTGCATCAATGGTGCTGAAATCTCTCACAAAACGCCTATAGAATCCAGCGAGGCCAAGGAAACTCCTCAAGTGTGTGACTATTTTGGGCTACGGCCAACTCTCAATAGCTTCAATCTTGGCTTTATCAACATCAATTCCCTGTGGAGTAACAACATAGCCAAGAAAAGATACTTGGTCGGTGCAAAAGGTGCACTTTCCAAGGTCACCAAACAAACGTGCATCACGTAGAGCAATACAAACAGCATGTAAATGTTCCAAATATTCCTCCAAAGATCTACTATAAATCAATATATCATCAAAGTAAACTACCACAAACCGTCCAATGAAAGCACGTAAAACTTCATTCACTAATCTCATGAAATTACTAGGTGCATTAGTTAACCCAAAAGGCATTACTAACCACTCATATAATCCAAACTTAGTTTTAAATGTTGTTTTCCATTCATCTCCCAATTTCATACGAATTTGATGGTATCCACTACGCAAATCAACTTTGGAGAATATTGTAGAGCCACTCAATTCATCAAGCATATCATCTAGCCTAGGAATAAGATGACGATAACGAATAGTAATATTATTAATGCCTCTACAATCAACACACATACGCGATGTACTATTCTTTTTTGGCACAAGAATAATAACAACATCACAAGGACTAAGGGATTCACATACCTTTGTCGAGTAACTCCTGTACTTGACGCATAATCTCCTTCGTCTCCTCTGGATTGGTACGGTATGGTGCGCAGTTGGGCAGCGATGCACCGGGAATTAAGTCAATCTGATGCTCAATCCCTCGAATAGGTGGTAATCCTTGTGGCACGTCTCGTGGAAAGACGTCCGCGAAATCCTGCAAAATGTTAGTGACAGCAGGAGGCAAAGAGGAAGGCACGTCCTCGAATGAAAATAATGCCTGTTTGCACACAAAAGCATAGCAAACAGATTTGCTGAAATCTAGATCATCAATATCAGATTTGGTGGCAAGTAAACATCCACATTTTAATTTAATTTCAGATGCAACATGAGATGATGGTGTGTTATTAGGCTTCATTTGTTACTCAAATTCTTTTGCCACAATATGATTTTCACTCTTATTTTGCTACTGTTTTTCTTCATTAGCTCTATTAATATCATCTTTCAAAAGGGAATCAGGAGACATAGGAAGCAAAGTAATACGTTTATCCTTATGAACAAGAGTATACTAATTGTTTCTACCATGGTGTACAGAATTTTTATCAAATTGCCATGGTCTACCAAGTAATAAGGAACATGCTTGCATGGGTACCACATCACAATCAACATAATCAGCATATGTGGAGATACTAAAATGCACACGAATAGTACGTGTTACCTTAACCTTGCCGCTGTTGTTGAACCATTGGATGTAGTAAGGATGTGGATGTGGTCGTGTGCTGAAAGATAGCTTCTCCACCATCTCCATGATAGCCAAGTTGTTGCAGCTCTCTCCATCTATGATGACGCGAACAGAATGTTCCTTCACAACTCCCTTTCTTTGGAACAAATTATGCCTCTGATTTTGCTCCACTTGTCTTACCTGCACACTCAAAACACGTTGAGCAACTAAACATTCATACCTGTCAGCGTCTTTAGGACACATGTATTTCGTCTCATTTTCAAAATCCTCCCCACCGGGTTCTTCACGTGTAATAAGAGCCAAAATCTCCTCATCATAGGCACTAGCGGACTCATAACTACCATCCTCAGTAGCAATCATGACACGCTGAGATGGGCATTTGCTCGCAAAGTGACCACGACCAGTGCAACGAGGACATATAACATCATGTGTTGGCCCTGTGGATGCCATGGATGAAGAAGAGCTGTGCGCAGGACCAGAAGGTGTACTCCTGGTTGATGGTGGTGGTGACTGTTTGCTTTTATCACGGCTAGAAGTGACAGCTGAAGTAGGCGGTGGTGCAGCCGGACGTGTCGAAGTAGATGATGCACGCAGTGTCCATGATGAAGGTCGACCTGCAGAAAAATTAGTTCGTGCCAAGGCCTGTCGATCCTGCACTTCATGTTCAGCTTTGGAAGCAAGATGGAATAAACGAGTGATATTATTATACTCCTTATACTCTAGAATTGTCTGAATCTCTCTATTTAAGCCACCCATAAAACGTGCAAGCATAGCCTCATTATCCTCAACAATACCACATCTAATCAGGCTAGTTTGTAATTCATGATAATATTCCTCTACATAATTTTTTCCTTGTCTTAAACGCTGCAATTTCTGAAGTAATCCACGTTGATAATATGGTGGAACCCAACGAGTACGCATACCAGTTTTCAAAGCAGTCCAAGTAGTTGGAATATTATCCGGATATAATTGTGACGTCCGGATAATTGAGCTACAATGAACCTCTACTAATGATGACACGTCACCTCGGTTACCATTAATAAACTCACGTTGTTTTGAAATCGATTCAAATTCAAATTCAAATTAAAGTCCAAATTTTCAAATTTATCAAACATGCAAACAAAAATGTTCAAGGTGTGGCAAATAATCCCTACGTATTTGTCGTAGTGAACCAATATGCTTTTAAGGTGTTTTAATTGCTACTATCTATTTAAAAAAACAGTGGCTGAAATCATTATTCGTTGCTCTTAAAAAAATAGAAAGAGGACAACACCCCCCGGGCCTCGACCAACTGGTCGGCCCAGTTGGCCACCCACCACAGCCGGCCCAACTCTGCCCCTCATCGTCCTCCTGTTCACAAGAGGCTTGCTGGCTACCCGAGCATCGTCCATGACCGGGGATCGCCACGCGCCGGCCATCCGAGCCTCCCCGGCGATGATAAGGCCATCCCCGATGCCTAGGGTTTCGCCCGTGTCCACTCCCACTCGTAGTTCTCCCCCTCTCGTCCCAGTTCCTCTGCTATCTCAACCGAATGCCGTCATCGCCATGGCCGCATCGTAGCCGTGGCTATCGTCATCCCTGCACCTCGCTGACAAGTGCACGGGCTCCGCCAAGCTCCACTACTCCCTCTCCATCCCGAAGCTCGAGCTCTACGCCACCGCAGCCTCGGGATCGAGCCCGTCTTCATCCACGACCGCCGGCGCTCCTCCGGTGAATGTCGTCGTTCTGCTGCTCCTAAGCTACCACCGGGCCCCCGTGTGCCTACCCGGTGAGCTCCATCTCGTTTCCCCTCCGTTTCCCCTCCGTTTCCCCCTCGATGTGTTGTTGGTGCTGCTAGCTCCGCCATGGCCGAAGCTCACCGCCGCCGCTAACTTCATCGTCGCGCGCAACGCTGCTGCTGCTCGCCCTCGAGCATGACCTCATGTTCCTGGACTTCCTAGGAATCCAACGCGGCAGCCCACGTGCCCTGCCTTCGCCCGCTTCTGCAGCCGCAGCTACTGCCTACCCCGCCGCTCCGGCCAGTAGCCCCCGCGATGTCGCTCACGCCGCCGCCCCTCCTGCTGCGTCGGCCGCCACGACCACTGCCTTCTCCGGCTGGCCGCGCCGTGGCCACAGCCCCAGCCGGCGCTCGCGGCCGCCTCCTCTTCCTGCCGCGCCCACCTGCATGTGCGGCGGCGCCCTTGCGCCCTGGCCTCTGCCTCACAGCCGCGCTAGCCCTAGCCAGGCCCCGGCCGCTCATGGCCGCCCCCGCCCCGGCGCCTGCCATGCGCGCTGCCTTCTGCCGGCGCCGCACACTGCCTTACGCCGGCGTCGCGTGCCGCTTCCCTGGTGCCGCGCCCGTGCCACGGCTGGCTTGGGCCAGAGCCCAGTCGGGCTAATGCCCGGCCGCCCACCACGGCCCCCTCCTCCGGCCATGGCCGACGGCCGTGCCTCGCCCGGCTGCCTCACCCCGCCAGTTCTGGCCACCGTCGCCATGGCCGCCGGCGCTGTGCCGCGGGCCGCTCCCCCTTTTCCCAGTGCCCTATCGGGCGAGCTGGTGCCCGTGCCCGGCTCCGCCCGACGCCCTCCACCCGCTAGCGCCCCGCCCGGTTGGCCCCTAGGCCAATGACACATGGGGCCTAGCCCCTGTAAAAAAAAGGAAGTTTAAAAAAAAAATTAATAATTAACTTAATTAATCCTGATAATTAACCCCAATTAATTATGTTTAATTAAGCTAATTACAAGCTAATTACACACTAGTCTAATTAAACCTGATTAATTAAATTAGTCTATGACACTGGGCCCCACTGCCCCTTTGACCAGTCAAAGTTGACTGTTGACTCCGCTGACATCACCCTGATATCATGTTGACGTCATCACTCACTATTCTGGATAATGTTGGTTTAAATTAATTAAATAAATTCCTAAAAATATTTTAAAACTTTGAAAATTCATATAAAATAATCTGTAACTCGGATGAAAATGTTTTATATATGAAAATCGCTCAGAACGACGAGACGAATCCGAATACGCAATCCGTTCGTCCGCCACACATCCCTAGCATAGTGAACCTGCAACTTTCCCCCTCGGATTCATCTAACCGAAAACACGAAACGCGGGGGATACTTTCCCGAGTGTTATCCCCCTTCACCGGTACCGTGTACCATCGCGTTAGAGCACCCTAGCACTGCGTGCTGACATGTCGTGCTTGTCTGTTGCAACTATTTGCTTTATATTTACAGTTTCTTCCCCCTCTTCTCTCCGGTAGACCCCGAGACCGATGATGCCCCGGTGATCGACTACGGTGTTGACGACCCCTCCTTCTTGCCAGAGCAACCAGGCAAGCCAACCCCCTTTGAGCATTCCGATATTGCCCATTCTCTTCTCTCTTATGCTTGCATTAGAACTGCTACTGCTTTTTGTATGATCATATTCTGATGCATAGCCTGTTGTTGATACTGCTTTCATACCTTACATGTTTATACTAAACTGCTTAGTATAGGCTGGTTAGAGATCCACCAGTGACCCCCTACCTTTTCCCGACTGCCCCGCTGGATTATCAGAAGACCCGATCAATGGGATCGAAGACCAGGACCCGGCATCGCACATCACTTTCCTCTTAATTGCTCGACACTACTGGGTTACTATCGAGTGCCGAGGGTGAGACCTCATCAGCACTTCTGATGTTAACCTTGTAGGTTAGTTCATCGGTTGTGGTCATCGAGGGTGATTCCTCTTTCTCCACTCCCGATAACGACATTGTCATGCAACTCCTCAAGAGTGGACCTCGAGGGTGACTCCTCTTTCGTTCACCTTGACGATAAACATCAGGTGGAAATCCATCGAGGGTGATTTCCTCAGGTTTTCCTTTGGTGTCAGACACACAGCTACTATGGTTACTATGACTTTACACTGAACCTGGTTACTAAAGACGTGTCGACCCTGAGGGGTACCCGCGCAAGCTTAATTGCGAGTGATGTGTAGTCGGGTTGACCTGGAAGGTGCCCGCGAGATAATACGAGGCGTGGCCGGGCACTCGCCCTTGCCGCAAGTTCTCGAGACGGGGCGATGGGGTCACATATTTCGTGAGTCTCTGCTCGTTACCGCGCATTCCCAAGACACTAAACGGTTTGGATATTTGATCCAAGGGGCCTCTGGCCTGATAGCGCTAACCATCACGTGGGCATAGTATGGGCGTTCTGCGTCGTATGCATCGGCCGAAGCTTAACTGACGTCATTGCGACTGAGCGGCGCGCGCCGGGTTGGACTATTTAGGCTCGTACCTTTTTAAAGGTGGTTGCTAGGTCTGCTCACCGGCCGCCCACGCAACGTGCAGGAGTTCCCGGGGCGATTGGCCCATGACCCCTGGGGGCATAGGGTTTAGTCCGGCGTGCATGACCTCTCTATTAAGCCTAGGTCGGGTTGCGGCGTATTGTTTGGCCGAGGGCGGGCATGACCTGATGGTGTGTCCGGCCGGAGTTAAGAAAGCGTGTTGGGTAAGTTGGTGCACCCCTGCAGGGAAGAAAACATCTATCGATAGCCTGTCCTACGGTAACGGACACTTGGAGTTGTATCCCGATCGCTACAACTAGAACTGGATGCTGAGGCATTGTTTGGATATGTTGCTTCGGGAGTCAAGAAAGGATCCCGAAGCATTGAAACAACAACATAAATATGACTTATGTTATACTACTCTACTTCCCCCTCTTGCTGCAAGACGGTGGTTTCCAGAAGATGCTAGTCTTCGATAGGACTAGCTTCTCCCCCTCTTATTCTGGCATTCTGCAGCTTAGTCCACAGATACTACCCCTTTCATTGATACCGATGCATATGTAGTGTAGATCCTTACTTGCGAGTACTTTGGATGAGTACTCATGGTTGCTTTGCTCCCCCTTTCCCCCTTCTTTCTTCTTGCTGGTGGATGCAACCAGATGGTGGAGTCCAGGAGCTAGAAGCCACCTTTGACGACTGCTACTACCCCGACGGAGGCTACTACTACGTGAAGACCGCCGACGACCAGGAGTAGTTAGGAGGTCCCAGGCAGGAGGCCTTGCCTTTTCGATCGTGTTGTTTTTGTGCTAGCCTTCTTAAGGCAATCTTATTTAACTTATGTCTGTACTCAGATATTATTGCTTCCGCAGACTCTTGTGCATTCGAGCTTATGTATTCGAGCCCTCGAGGCCCCTGGCTTGTAATATAAAGCTTGTATTATTTTAATTTGTGTCTAGAGTTGTGTTGTGATATCTTCCAGTGAGTCCTTGATCTTGGTCGTACACATTTGCGTGCATGATTAGTGTACGGTCAAATCGGGGGCGTCACAAGTTGGTATCAGAGCCGACTGCCTGTAGGAACCCCCTTTCCAACTCCTTGGCCGAAGTTGAGTCTAGTCTTTGAAAAAATTGTTTTACTAACATGGCTGTGTGGCTTACGGGCCCACGTCGCCATTGGGTGGTATTAGGATCTTTTATTCCTCGTCTATACTCTGGGATTCTGATCTCTCTTCTATTCGGGTTAAATAAATTTACTAACCACATTAGGTTCTCGTAACGACTTTCCCCGAAGAGCCCCTTCATTTTGGATGGTTGCCTGCTTCACCAGAAGACTTCAAAGATATTCTTCGATGTTTGCTCGAGATCCTTGTGCCCTTCGCCATTGCAAATCCATAACATCGATAAATCCCTAAGCATAGTTGCGTACAATTGTCGTCCATACCTTCATTTCAATTGTTTTTCTTATTACAAGATGCCCTGAAATACTTCGGATTTTCCGAGAATCCTTTGTGCCTGCTGCCTTGCAGCTCCTTTTCCGCATAAATACATGTATGAATAATTCCTCACACTTACCGGGGGTTCGTTCATCCCCAGTTGTTCAGGCGTTTCACAAATGTCTTTGAAACGCTTTTCAGTCTTCCAAAATCCTCAGCAACCTATTGCTCTGGAAAGTTTTGCCTGGTTGCATTATGGTTAATTCCATATGAATATCAATATTTGTTAAAATTCTTTGTGCTTGACTTTCTGATCTTATTGATTCAATAGGTTGCAAATACTCACAATCATCAGTCAAACTACAATTCGTTCTTCCAGCCCAGACGTCATTCCAGATATGAGCTGGTTCTCGACCAATCAAATTGCCGTCGATTGTACCCGTAAGTCTATTCAACTTATCCATCCTTTATCAGAGCATTTGCTTCTGATCCCCTGATTTGGAAATCATAATTACTTCGCAATTGAGTTTGGATTAGTCAGTTGTTTCTATGATACAATGCCTTGCATTGTTTCTTCCTCTGGTTGTGTGTCGGTGCTCACATCAGCTCCCTTATGAACTGTCCGATCCTTTGTTGGATTATTATCCGACATCGTCCTTCATATCCTATAACTTTGTGAGTCTTTCCTCAGATACATAATGCCATTGGTAAATTGTATCCTCTGCTTTTGTCAACCATGCCCTACCTTTGAGCTAGTGTTATTACTCTTGAAGCATGTGGTATATATTACTAAGATGCCGCTATGGGTTGAACCTATGCCTTCCCTAATCCGTGTGAACCCAAGAGTTTTCACGAGTCGTACCATTCTGGTGTTTTACCAGATATAATTTCTACACTACAACTTCATCGAAATCAAGAAGTGAATGGAAGGGAGTCAACCTTGAACTTTCTATCAATGCCCATGGACACGGTGTAGATCTTATCATCAAGGCTTCTCTTAAAATTAATTATCCCATTGATATAAGTTCATCTTATATCTGGGATCTGGCCTTTTTGCGATTGTGGTTCCGACCATGCTCTCCTTTAAATACCATTTCCCGGACAAGTTAAACCACTTGTCCTCTACAGGTCAATGCACCTGTCCAGCCTCTATTATGATCTACCTTCGAGTATTACCCCGTGGTATCTCGATAATGTCACATAACGATATTACTTCTTATGAGTTCTTCTTCAAGTATTGCTTCTCACCGATTCCAATTTCCCCGAGTTCTGAGTTGTTAGACACTCAAGGACACCGATAAGTGAATCAATTCCGCACTCCGATTCGATAACTCTAAGTAATCTCCATTGCTTATGAGTTTATTAATTCTTCAAGTCATATCTAGCCTGATCGGCTATATCATTATCGTGCATCCTTTTAACGGTGCTACCTGGTCCTTCTTCCTGGAGCACAATTTCGGCAATGAGCTAAGCTTACGCCGATCTTCCTCGGCACATCATTTTACCTTGAACAACTAGCTTGATTTCAAGCTTGTATTGTACTAGTGGCACTGTTGGGGATATTGCTTATCGGGAACTTATCGGTCGACCCATGATAAGGGGTAAATCGGCCTGTTTATCGGCATATCGGCCGATTTATCGGCATATCGGTTGATTTATCGGCCGATTTATCTTATCAGTCAGACAGCGGTAAGCGATAAATCGACCGATTTATCGGCATATCGGAAGATATGTTGAACAGTGACTAGTGGTTTCAATAACCTTTCGCTCAATCATTCATTTGACTTGATGTCATCACCGATCGATTACATCCTAATGAAATCCCTCGTCAAATGTGCCGTGAACATCATCAACAATGATTTGCCTTCTTACAAGTTGTGAATCGAAGTCATGATGAGAAATACCATCCTTGCCCCTTGATGAATTGTGTTATCATCGATAATATTCTTGCCTCCCCCAACACGAAGTTGTTCATTTAAAGTTTGGAAATACATCCTTTTTGACACGTCGATGGATTTTTGTTGAAACCATCGGCCACCTCCTCATCTTCCCTAATAAAATTGCATGAGGTGTTCAAGTAATTCCCGATGGATCCTTTATGTTCCCAAGGTCCGGCCTTTACCTGATGACCATGTCAATACTATCCATAAGTATGACTGTGTTACTCCAAACATCATTAGGAACATTGGAGGCGCAATGCTAAATGTTTATTGATAAATTATCCAAACACCGTTGTATGGGTAAGCATCATGATTCTCCTTGCCCCGTTAACTAAATGGATAAGTACTTGACGTCCTGTCATGTATATCATGCTCCGTTTGTTCTTGGGAAGCATATACTCTAATACTTTGGCATAAGCACATTTTCCTTTCCACTGGTCCGGTTAAACTAATAACCACTTTTTCCTTTCCATTGGTTTGTTTAACCTTCTTGTGATCTATATGATATAAGCAGAAATAATTCCCTGCTTATAAAACACCCCGATGTACAACTCTGTCAGTAATACCCTGTTACTATTGTTGATAACATTCCGGTAACCATCGATGGACGAGAACTTTCCCTATTTGGTCCGCCTCGTTTCAACGAGCAGGAAAATGGTTCTCTTCGTCCCTCGCCCTTGGTACGGATATTGTTGCCGGCATAACTAACATGCTATCCTCTGACATGCCTTGTTTACATGATCATGTAAGACGTCACCGTGCTTCCTACTTTCAACCCACATGGTGGGCCCATAACCCATAGTTCCTCAGGATCAAAACCTGACTCTCATGTACATTCCTGTTTTTCAAATATTGATCCTCGCACTTGGCTTCGTATGTAAATCAGGAGCCACATTCCTAGTGATCTATTTTGGTATCAGACGCAATACTTAATCTCGTTGTTCTGGACCCCTTTCCCTCCTTATTTCAGACATCGAACGGTTGCCTACCCGCTTGGAGCTTCTCAATTGCACCTTTATACCTTGCTCTTGATGACTTACTTGAATTTCAACTCGAGAGATAGCCCTTGGGTACATATCTTGTGTTGAGCTCCGTCCTTCTGGAGTCTTTCCCCCTTACTCCACCCCTTAAATCTCGGGACGAGATTTCTTATAGTGGGGGAGAATTGTGACGTCCGGATAATTGAGCTACAATGAACCTCTACTAATGATGACACGTCACCTCGGTTACCATTAATAAACTCGCGTTGTTTTGAAATCGATTCAAATTCAAATTCAAATTAAAGTCCAAATTTTCAAATTTATCAAACATGCAAACAAAAATGTTCAAGGTGTGGCAAATAATCCCTACGTATTTGTCGTAGTGAACCAATATGCTTTTAAGGTGTTTTAATTGCTCCTATCTATTTAAAAAAACAGTGGCTGAAATCGTTATTCGTTGCTCTTAAAAAAATATAGAAAGAGGACAACACCCCCACGGGCCTCGACCAACTGGTCGGCCCAGTTGGCCACCCACCACAGCCGGCCCAACTCTGCCCCTCATTGTCCTCCTGTTCACAAGAGGCTTGCTGGCTGCCCGAGCATCGTCCATGACCGGGGATCGCCACGCGCCGGCCATCCGAGCCTCCCCGGCGATGATAAGGCCGTCCCCGATGCCTAGGGTTTCGCCCGTGTCCACTCCCACTCGTAGTTCTCCCCTCTCGTCCCAGTTCCTCTGCTATCTCAACCGAACGCCGTAATCGCGATGGCCGCGTCGTAGCCGTGGCCATCGTCATCCCTGCACCTCACTGACAAGTGCACGGGCTCCGCCAAGCTCCACTACTCCCTCTCCATCCCCAAGCTCGGGCTCTACGCCACCGCAGCCTCGGGATCGAGCCCGTCTTCATCCACGACCGCCGGCGTTCCTCCGGCGAATGTTGTCGTTCTGCTGCTCCTAAGCTACCACCGGGCCCCCGTGTGCCTACCGGGTGAGCTCCATCTCGTTTCCCCTCCGTTTCCACCTCGATGTGTTGTTGGTGCTGCTAGCTCTGCCATGGTCGAAGCTCACCGCCGCCGCTAACTTCATCGTCGCGCGCAACGCTGCTACTGCTCGCCCTCGAGCATGACCTCGTGTTCCTGGACTTCCTAGGAATCCAACGCGGCAGCCCACGTGCCCTGCCTTCGCCCGCTTCTGCAGCCGCAGCTACTGCCTGCCCCGCCGCTCCGGCCAGCAGCCCCCGCGATGTCGCTCACGCCACCGCCCCTCCTGCTGCGCCGGCCGCCACGACCGCTGCCTTCTCCGGCTGGCGGCGCCGTGGCCACCGCCCCAGCCGGCGCTCGCGGCCGCCTCCTCTTCCTGCCGTGCCCGCCTGCATGTGCGGCGGCGCCCTTGCGCCCTGGCCTCCGCCTCACAGCCGCGCTAGCCCTAGCCTGGCCCCGGGCGCTCATGGCCGCCCCCGCCCCGGCGCCTGCCACGCGCGCTGCCTTCCGCCAGCGCCGCACACTGCCTTACGCCGGCGCCGCGCGCCGCTTCCCCGGCGCCGTGCCCTTGCCTCGGCTGGCTTGGGCCAGAGCCCAGTCGGGCTAATGCCCGGCCGCCCACCACGGCCCCCTCCTCCGGCCATGGCCGCCGGTCGTGCCGCGCCCGGCTGCCTCGCCCCGCCAGTTCTGGCCACCGTCGCCATGGCCGTCGGCGCTGTGCCGCGGGCCGCTCCCCCTTTTCCCAGTGCCCTATCGGGCGGGCTGGTGCCCGTGCCCGGCTCCGCCCGACGCCCTCCACCCGCTAGCGCCCCGCCCGATTGGCCCCTAGGCCAATGACACATGGGGCCTAGCCCCTGTAAAAAAAGGAAGTTTAAAAAATAATAATAATAAAATAATAAATTAATTAATAATTAACTTAATTAATCCTGATAATTAACCCCAATTAATTATGTTTAATTAAACTAATTACACATTAGTCTAATTAAACCTGATTAATTAAATTAGTATATGACAGTGGGCCCCACTGCCCCTTTGACCAGTCAAAGTTGAATGTTGACTCCGCTGACATCACCCTGACATCATGCTAACGTCATCACTCACTATTCTGGATAATGTTGGTTTAAATTAATTAAATAAATTCCTAAAAATATTTTAAAACTTTGAAAATTCATATAAAATAATCTGTAACTCGGATGAAAATGTTTTATATATGAAAATCGCTCAGAACGACGAGACGAATCCGAATACGCGGTCCGTTCGTCCGCCATACATCCCTAGCATAGTGAACCTGCAACTTTCTCCCTCCGATTCATCTAACCGAAAACACGAAACGCGGGGGATACTTTCCCGATTGTTATCCCCCTTCGCCGGTACCATGTACCATCGCGTTAGAGCACCCTAGCACTGCGTGCTGACATGTTATGCTTCTCTGTTGCAACTGTTTGCTTTATATTTACTGTTTCTTACCCCTCTTCTCTCCGGTAGACCCCGAGACCGATGATGCCCCGGTGATCGACTACGGTGTTGACGACCCCTTCTTCTTGCCAGAGCAACCAGGCAAGCCAACCCCCTTTGAGAATTCCGATATTGCCAATTCTCTTCTCTCTTATGCTTGCATTAGAACTGCTACTGCTTTTTGTATGATCATATTCTGGTGCATAGCCTGTTGTTGATACTGCTTTCATACCTTACATGTTTATACTAAACTGCTTAGTATAGGCTGGTTAGAGATCCACCAGTGACCCCCTACCTTGTCCCGACTGCCCCGCTGGATTATCAGAAGACCCGATCTATGGGATCGAAGACCAGGACCCGACACCGCACATCACTTTCCCCTTAATTGCTCGACACTACCGGGTTACTATCGAGTGCCGAGGGTGAGACCTCATCAACACTTCTGATGTTAACCTTGTAGGTTAGTTCATCGGTTGTGGTCATCGAGGGTGATTCCTCTTTCTCCACTCCCGATAACGACATTGTCATGCAACTCCTCAAGAGTGGACCTCGAGGGTGACTCCTCTTTCGTTCACCTTGACGATAAACATCAGGTGGAAATCCATCGAGGGTGATTTCCTCAGGTTTTCCTTTGGTGTCAGACACACAGCTACTATGGTTACTATGACTTTACACTGAACCTGGTTACTAAAGACGGGTCGACCCTGAGGGGTACCTGCGCGAGCTTAATTGCGAGTGATGTGTAGCCGGGTTGACCTGGAAGGTGCCCGCGAGATAATACGAGGCGTGGCCGGGCACTCGCCCTTGCCGCAAGTTCTCGAGACGGGGCGATGGGGTCACATCTTTCGTGAGTCTCTGCTCGTTACCGCGCGTTCCCAAGACACTAAACGGTTTGGATATTTGATCCAAGGGGCCTCTGGCCTGATAGCGCTAACCATCACGTGGGCATAGTATGGGCGTTCTGCGTCGTATGCATCAGCTGAAGCTTAACTGACGTCATTGCGACTGAGCGGCGCGCGCCGGGTTGGACTGGTTAGGCTCGTACCTTTTTAAAGGTGGTTGCTAGGTCTGCTCACCGGCCGCCCACGCAACGTGCAGGAGTTCCCGAGGCCATTGGCCCATGACCCCTGGGGGCATAGGGTTTAGTCCGGCGTGCATGACCTCTCTTTTAAGCCTAGGTCGGGTTGCGGCGTATTGTTTGGCCGAGGGCGGGCATGACCTGATGGTGTGTCCGACCGGAGTTAAGCAAGCGTGTTGGGTATGTTGGTGCACCCTTGCAGGGAAGAAAACATCTATCGATAGCCTGTCCTACGGTAATGGACACTTGGAGTTGTATCTCGATCTCTACAACTAGAACTGGATGCTAAGGCATTGTTTGGATATGTTGCTTCGGGAGTCGAGAAAGGATCCCGGAGCGTTGAAACAACAACATAAATATGACTTATGTTATACTACTCTACTTCCCCCTCTTGCTGCAAGACGGTGGTTTCCAGAAGATGCTAATCTTCGATAGGACTAGCTTCTCCCCCTCTTATTTTGGCATTCTGCAGCTTAGTCCACAGATACTACCCCTTTCATTGATACCGATGCATATGTAGTGTAGATCCTTGCTTACGAGTACTTTGGATGAGTACTCACGGTTGCTTTGCTCCCCCTTTCCCCTTTCTTTCTTCTTGCTGGTTGATGCAACCAGATGGTGGAGTCCAGGAGCCAGAAGCCACCTTTGACGACTGCTACTACCCCGACGGAGGCTACTACTACGTGAAGACCGCCGACGACCAGGAGTAGTTAGGAGGTCCCGGGCAGGAGGCCTTGCCTTTTCGATCGTGTTGTTTTTGTGCTAGCCTTCTTAAGGCAATCTTGTTTAACTTATGTCTGTACTCAGATATTATTGCTTTCGCTGACTCTTGTGCATTCGAGCTTATGTATTCGAGCCCTCAAGGCCCCTGGCTTGTAATATAAAGCTTGTATTATTTTAATTTGTGTCTAGAGTTGTGTTGTGATATCTTCCAGTGAGTCCTTGATCTTGGTCGTACACATTTGCGTGCATGATTAGTGTACGGTCAAATCGGGGGCGTCGCAATAATCTACAATATTCAGACCACCACACACAAGCAAAACTAGTGAAAGCACAAAGAGCGGCAGCAACACGTCTCTCCTCGGGATATTCTAAACATGTAAGACGTTGTTCGGTTTCTAACTCACAAGTAAGATATATATCAGGAAGATATCTACCCTCAAATGGTGGAATATTCAATTTTAGTTTAGGGTGATGGTCATGATCTCGTACCTAAGGGTGTGGTGTAGCCCTACCATTGCGATTATTAACATGTGGACAATGCTGGTTGTTGCACGTAGGTCTGATTTTGATCAACCTCATCCTCGTAATCTCCCGCGTAATCGTCGTCCTCCTCAGCAGCAGCAGCAGCCACAGAAGTATCAACATCAGCACCAACAGTTTGGCCATGCTCAAGAGGGACACGGCATGTTTGCGGAGGGCTGTTTTGCGACGTGAAGGTGGTTGTTGTTGCTGTTGCAAAGGTGCAACAGGTCGAGGTAGACGCGCAAGCACTTCAGCAAATTTGGCATCCAACTTGGTGTCAATTGACTTCTCAATGACATCCATCCTTGCTAGTGCGTCGCCAAAACTGGCCATCACATCTTCTACCTCTTGACCCATCATTTGCTGAAATTTATCGTGCAACTCCTTGTTCGTCATGTTCTCCCAGTCAGTCTCATCGAATTGTGATCCTAGCATGGTTTGCAGCAATAGAAACACACAAAAATATGATCCTACAGAATACTAGAAAATGGCGGTGCTGGGGCGTCACAAATCCGTCAAGCAAATCTCAAATTCTTACCAGTTATTACCCAGCAGCAGGTGGTGATCAACAACCGTGGTAGTCAAAACTCTCAAACCTTGGATAAAGCGATTACCAGGGAGAGTCAAACGCACAACGTAGATGTATGTGGAGCTGGGAAGGTTTATAATATGGTAGCAAAAAGGGTCAGCAATAATCAATTCAGAGATGCAAAGTTGAATAAACGCTCAACGACGGCACTGTGCTGGTCCTAGGCTAGACCGTACTTGAGACGCGATCCTAGAACACTAACAAAATCACGACGCTGCACGCAATCAGGGGGAAAGCACACTCGAGATTTTTTTTCGCCTCTTTTTTTTGCGCCCCGTTTTTTTTGCCGAAAATCACTATAATGGCGAGTGTCTCAAAACTCTTCCCAAGTCAAATTAAGATGATAGGAACAAAAAATTTTGACATTTTTTTTCGGAATTAGGGCAGCGACGACGAAAAAGTACGGTAAAAAACAGTATGATGGCACGTGTCTCAAAAGACTCAGAAAAGCCTAAAAACGGGATAGGGAAAAATATTTTTACCTACCGAAATTTTGGACTAAAAACTGCCCGGGGGTCTCCGGACATTTTTTTTCGAGACCTACGCAGACAAGGAAACACTAATCCAAAACTAGATGGATCTCGAGAAGAAATCTAATATGAAAAGAACTCGGATTGGTGGTGGATATATGATGGTAGGATATGGCAGCGGTGGTGGGATATGGCAGCGGTCGTGGTATGGCACCAGCGATGAATATGGTGCGGCGGCGGCGTGACAAACTGTGACAGAACTCGAAACTCTAAAGGACTAGACACTAAGACCAGCAACTAGACACGACGATGCAACCGCAAATTCAACAAAGAAAAACCCTAAAAAGATTATGCAAAGGCTCAAATTGGTCCGGATATGATGAACTAACCCTAATTGTTTTTGGCTTTTTCGTGGACTATAGGTATGAAGAACAGACTCGATCTAATCTACGAAAAACTGTAAAATCTCACCGAGCAACCTGGAAATCTGATACCACTTGATAGAGGCAAAGGTGTCCCATCTTTTGATGAGATGGTGGCTATCGTTTTGGACGAAGTCGACTTTGACGATCCGACTATGAACATGCGAGGACATCGCGCCTTAGCAATCGCTAAACCAACTCTGAGAGGTTATTGACCACGCCGGAGCACGATCAACCTGACCACAAAGGTTTGTTTCCTACAGGCAAATGAAAAACAAGCAAGAAACTGAGATTGCAATCTGGATATTGCGAATTCAAGAGGAATGCTTTATTGATCAAGGTGGGGTTCTGTGACGTCTTTGTTTGGTCGTTGAACACAAACGAAGTACGCGAAGTTGCAGCTATGGCGAACTTTAATCTAAACAGAACCCAAAGACCAAACGATGCCCTAAGGGCTGTATATATGGGGAAAGAGAGCGGGAATTTCATGGCCCCTTATAGAAGGGGTCCGAAACCAACCCTAACTCTGTTTTCCCCACACATACGGACTCTAAAAACAACCTATACTTGACTATTTCGAAATTATATGGGCCTGGCCCAATAATAAGGTGACGCAGCACCAATAATAGCCTCTGGACGAAATCTATGAAGTGGCATCTTGTATATTTCTTCCAAGGCTTCTCTCACTCATTATGGTGGCTTCAAAGTCCTGAAATCATCACTTGTAACTCCGTTCTTGCTTCCCTTGCGCATGCCATCGTCTCCATGCTTGATCTTGCTCCAATGTTCATCCTTCTTATCAGCATCATATTCTCATGAACATTAGAATCATTACCAAGAAACGAAAGTACCTGGTAATTTAATTGGCGTCCGCGAGCTCTAGTAATTGGTCCTGTATATGTATCAGTTGGGGTTGTGGGTGTAACTCTGTTAGTGATGTCCTCATCATGAACCCTGAAAGAGAATTTTAAAGTCCGAATAGGGTCGAGCCGAACTATGGACTATGCGTATGTAGTGTGCCCCCAGCACCACCCAAGGGATTTGAGGGCATAATTATGTACACGAGGCACCTATGCTATCGCCTTATGGGGCAGTCGATGGGGGCATAACTGCTAATCTAGCTCAGGTTCATCTGAGCTGCTGCACTGAGGCATATGCCGGACACATTTAGCTATGTCCGCGGTTTTAACGGCCAATAGGATGTCTGGCTTGAATAGGCCATTTTGGACTTCGACTGCTAAAGCCGCAGTGTCTTCCTCGGTACGGAGAGAGCGCTCCATATTTTCATTGACCATGATGACGCCACGTGGTCCATGCATTTTAAGCTTTAGATAAGCATAATGCGGGACTGCATTAAAGCGGGCGAAGGCCGTTCTGCTGAGTAGTGCATGATAGCCACTTCAGACGACGCTATGTCGAAGATTAGCTCTTCGCTTCGAAAGTTATCAGGAGAGCCGAATACGACCTCCAATGTTAAAGAGCCCGTGCAGCATACTTCTACGCTCGGTATCACTCCTCTAAAGGTCGTGCTGCTTGGCTTAATTCTTGACGGGTCGATCCCCATCTTGCGGACAGTGTCCTGATATATCAGATTGAGACTGCTGCAGCCGTCCATAAGGACTCGGGTGAGATGGTATCCATCGATTATTGGGTCGAGCACTAGGGCAGCTGAACCCTCATGACAGATACTAGTCGGATGATCCCAGCAATCAAAAGTGATCGGACAGGCCGACCATGGGTTGAATTTGGGGGCAACAGGCTCGACGGCGTAGACATCTCGGAGTGCGCGCTTGCGCTCCCTCTTTGGGATATGAGTGGCATATATCATGTTCACTATTTTGATCTCCGGTGGAAATTTCTTCTGTCCCCCTGTGTTCGGCTGGCGAGGTTCATCCTCGTCTTTTGTTTGAGGTCCCTTTCCCTTGTGTTCGGTGTTGAGCTTGCGAGCTTGCTTGAAGACCCAACAATTACGGTTGGTATGGTTTGTAGGTTTCTCTGGGGTGCCATGGATTTGGCAGGGCCTATCTAATATTTTGTCCAGGCTAGATGGACCATCTTTGTTGCCTTTGAATGGCTTCTTCTGCTGACCGGGTCTGGAGCCGCTGAATCCGGCGTTTACCGCTGTATCATCTGGGCTTCCAGAGTTATTTCGACATTTGTTTTCGTTAAGTCGTGGCTTTCCATTACCGTCCCTGACTTCAGATGTTCCAGGGTCGCTGGTGCTGCTACAAGCTGACCAGCTGTTCTCGCCCGCGCAAAAACAGGTCATGAGTGTAGTTAGGGCTGCCATTGTCCTCGGCTTTTCCTGTCCGAGGTATCTGGCTAGCCATTCGTCCCGGACACTATGCTTGAAGGTCGCTAAGGCTTCGGCGTCCGGATAGTCGGCGATTTGGTTCTTCTTAGTGAGAAACTGATTCCAAAGCTTGCGGGCTGATTCCCCGGGTTGTTGGATGATGTGACTTAGATCGCCAGCATCCGTGGGTCGGACATAGGTCCCTTGAAATATGGCCCGAAAAGCTTCCTCAAGTTCTTCCCAACTCCCAGTGGAGTTCTGTGTGAGGCTGTTTAGCCAGTGTCGAGCTGGTCCTTTCAGCTTGAGGGGTAAGTATTTAATGGCATGCAGATCATCTCCGCGAGCCATGTGGATGTGAAGAATGAAGTCTTCTATCCAGACGGCAGGTTTCGTCGTTCCATCATACGCCTCGATGTTTACGGGTTTAAACCCTTTTGGAAAGTCGTGATCCAGCACCTCATCGGTGAAGCACAGAGGGTGTGCGGTGCCCCTGCATTTTGCTATGTCATGGCGTATGTCCGATGGTTGTGACGTTCGGTATTGACCCTGAACTGGTATATGATCGGCATGATTGACTTGATAGCCGCCGTCCTGTGCGGGAGCACGGTCCCTTGATCCGTAGATGGATCTGGTCTTGCCAGCCTTTTTGTTCAGGTCCTCGCGTAAATCGTGTTTCCCGGCCTAGGCCGCATCCTCCTTTCCTTTACGGGGTGGGGGTGAGCACTTGTGCACGCCGTTGCTAGCCACTCTGTCCCGTCCACGAGGTGGTCAGTCCGGCTTGTCGGTGGTGTTGTTCTTCGGCGGTATAGGCGCAACGGCCTTGTTGTCGAATTCAAGGAGCAGTTTGCACTTAGGATAGCCTTTGGTTTGGCGATTGCGATATTTTTTCTCAGCGTCCAGCACTTCGTTCCATCTATCATTGAGCGTATCCTGTTCGGCACAAAGCCGTCTCTGCTGCTTTTTCAGGCTCCTCGTGGTGGCAATGAGCCTCCGATGGAAGCGCTTCTGTTCTGAGGGTTCTTCTCGGACGATGTATTCGTCGTCGGCTAGGCTAACATCCTCTTCGAAGACAGGTTCATAACTACTGTCTTCGGCATCGCTGTCATCGGACAGCGGTTTCAAACTATGTTCACAGTCCTCTCGCTCATCCTGCTCCATCGCTGGGTCTACGGGGTATTCGGCTTGCTCCAGACTATCACCGTCGTTAGTGACAGTGTTGCTATCTTTTCCTTTACGGGATTTAGTTCGGCGCTTCAAACACGTATGTTTGGGAGGTTCTTCGATAGGCTTGTCCTTTGCGGGATCGTTTTCGCCATCGCCCTCCTTCTCCATAGGTGTATCCACCATATACACATCACGTAGCTGTCCATCGCCAGATTACGGGCCGGTTTTGGCCAAGATCTGTTTCGACTTCGAGGTCCATCCCTTCGAAGTCTTCGGAAGAGTAGTCAACTAGATCGGTTAGATCTTCGATCGTGGCTACCAAGTGGGTGGTGGGTGGGGAGAAAAATTCTCCATCATCAGCCTCCAGTTTGAACCGGATATAACTCGGCTGTGTGTTCCCAGCTAAGGAGAGAGATTTTAACGAGTTTAGCACATTGCCAAACGGTGAGTACCGGAAGATATCTGTGGCGCTGAATTCGGCGATAGACGCCTGATCGAGCTTGAAGGGCGCAGATGCGCGTGGTTGGGAACCTACTACCGGAGAAGAGTCCAGAGTTCCGGTAACACAGACTCCGCTCAGAGTTGGGTCCGTGTGCGGCTCCAGCACCATTGAATATGCGGCTTCCTCGGTGGGGTTGAGCATCCCTTCCTCGGGTGACGCGATCTGTTCTGGATCTAGGGCCGGAACAGTTATAGGTGCTATTTCCTGATCCGATGACAGAGTTAAGTCATGTTCATCGTGGTGGCAGGGAGTGGTCGCCGTGGGTTCAAATCCGTCGAAGATCAAGTCTCCGTGGATATCAGCAACGTAGTTCAAGCTTCCAAACCTGACTTGATGGCCAGGGGCGTAGCTCTCAACCTTCTCGAGGTGGCCTTCTGTGTTGGCACGGAGCAGGAAGCCGCCGAACACAAAAAGCTAGCCAGGAGGGAAAATTCCCTTGATGGCGCCGTCGTGGTTGATGAAGCGATCCATCAGTCCTTCGGTCGACGACATAGTGGAACTCCCAATGAAAGCACTAATGTCGGTGTAAAAACAGGCGGATCTCGGGTAGGGGGTCTCTAACTATGCGTCCCAGGATCGATGGTAATAGGAGGCTGGGGACACGATGTTTACCCAGGTTTAGGCCCTCTCGATCTAGGTAATACCCTACTTCCTGCTATATTAATATGGATGAATATGATTACAAGAGTTGATCTACCTAGAGATCGTAATGGCTAAACCCTAAAGTCTAGCCTATGAGGATGTTATGATTCCCTAGCCTCTATGAACTAAACCCTCCAGTTTATATATGCACCTGAGGGGCCTAGGGTTTGTACATAACCATCTTGCAGAGGAAGGAAATATTACACCCGAACCTAAAATCTTCCATTATACGAATACATGAGTCCTAGCCGGATACGAGAGACGATCTCCAACAATGATCTTCACGGCCCACCAGTCCGGCCCACCGCGAGTTATCCGACCACCCGAGGACCCCTCAATCCTGGACTCCCTCACTCACTATAAGGACCCATGTTCAGTTTGCTAGCTGCTGCCTTTCCTTAACAAATTCTAGTGAATTGTCTTATCTACTTTTACCATGCAATCTGTTGCTCTAGTGTATATGTTCTATATGCCGTGCAATGTGGTGCTCACTTATTAGCTGTTTGGTTAATTAGTTGTTGTGTTCAGTTAACTGTTTGGTTCAATTCTGCAAATGTGATGTTCAATTCTTCAGGGTGCAATTTTGTATTGTCTTCCATGTGAGAAATAAATCAAATTTTTCTTTATGAAATACATGAGAAACAAATACAATTGCTATATTTCCAAGTTCTGAAGAATGCGGGTTTGGTTAACTGTGTGATCTTCTAGTATGTTATACATTGTGCAATGTGGTGCATAGTTAACATTAGGTTCATTTGTTGTGGTGTTTAGTTAACTGTTTGGTTCAATTCTGCAATGCGATGTTCAATTGTTGTGGGTGCATTCTGTTATTGTACACCATGTTAGAAATAAATCGAATTTGGTTGTACTACAAACATGAGAAACAAATACAATTGCTATATTTCCAAGTTGTTAAGCATGCTTGGTTTGGTTAACTGTCTAATCTTCTATTAGGAGTATGTTATATTGTGCAATGTGGTGCTCAGTTAATGTTTGGTTTATTTGTTGTGGTGTTTAGTTAACTGCTTGGTTCAATTATGCAATGCGATGTCCAATTGTCGTGGGTAGAATTTTGTATTGTTGTGCATGTGAGGAATAATCAAATTTGGCTGCACTTAATACATGAGAAACATATACAATTGCTATATTTCCTAGTTCTTAATCATGCTTGTTTGGATAAATGGGTTTCCCATGTGGCTTGAATTAATCTGATGAATCTGCAATGTGCTTATTTTTCATCAGCATATTTTACTAATAGCATGTGAACCCTCACTTAACCTGATCACTAACTACCTTATATGTGTTGCAGGGAAATAATGGGAGTCACTGAGGTTTGCAATCGAGGTTTGCACATGCATGGTCCTTTGTTTAATAGCACATTATTGTGCAATTGCAGGAACCATTCTAATATTTAGGTTTTTAATAATTTGGTCTTGCATATGTAGGTCCTGCTGTTAGAGGTTTTGGCCCACTGTTTGAACCTTTTTGCATATGGGGAAATGAGTTGTCCATGAATATCAGTCAAGTTAATAAACTAAGAAAGATTGTTAGGATAAATAAATTAGCGACAAAAAACAACAAGATCTTTGTCTGCACAATGAAGAAGACATCAGTTCACTACAGGATGGTACTAACTATTATACCTTGCCTTTTTTATTCCTTTGCCCCATTTCCAATATAGAGAAGATATTTATGCACATCCTTGTTTTTCGGCCTTTCCAAAGCAGTTTACCGATGTTTACCTCCCAAACCACCTGTATGGTCAGGAGGCGAGTAATGTATTCATACAATACCCACGGTTCAATATTGAAGTGTTCCTGAAGTGGACGAAGGATGGACAGTCAATCATCCACATGCACTGACCTAAAGTTGCAAAGACCTTCAACATAAATGAAGGCTCAATGTTCGCCTTCCGCTTCAGCAGTTTTCCATATGAGATACATCGGTCTATGTACCATCTATAATGCTAATTTCGAAATGTTATAGATGTTGCATGTGAAACTTGGTGCTGGTGCAGTTGTGTAATGGGGTAGATGAGTGCTGAAGCTATATCATGTTGTACTCTGATGTATTTCAATTATGAAAATGAAATATACTGTGTGCTTAATATGAAATGTTAATTAGATTAATAAATGGATTATTAATAATAGGACAATTAGCCTGCTAATTGAGTTTTTCTATTGCAAACGGTTATTGAGAAAACACCGTGGGATATGCTAAACATGTAAAACGTTGTTCAGTTTCTAACTCCCAAGTAAGATATATATCAGGAACATATCTACCCTCAAATGGTGGAATATTCAATTTTAGTTTAGGGAGATGGTCATGATCACGTACCTGAAGGTGTGCTGCAGCCCTACCATTGCGATTATATGCGTGTGGACGACCTGGTGGTGCTGCTGCTGTTGGTTGCACGTAGTTCAGATTTTGATCAACCTCATCCTCGTAATCTCCTGCATAGTCGTCCTCCTCCTCAGCAGCAGAAAAAGCCCCAAAAGTATCAACAACAACACCAACGGTTTGGCAAGGCTCAAGAGGGACACGACTCGCTCGGCGGAGGGCTGTTTCGCGATGTGGGGGTATTTTGTTGTTGTTGTTGTTGTTGTTGTTGTTGTTGTTGTTGTTGTTGTTGTTGTTGTTGTTGTTGTTGTTGTTGTTGTTGCAGAGGTGCAGCCGGTGGTGGTTGTGGTAGACGTGCAAGCACCTCAGCGAATTTGGCATCAATCTTTGTTTCGAACGTCTTCTCAAGGCCAGCTATCTTATCCATGGCCTCTTCAAAATTGTTCAGCACATCTTGCCCTGTTCAGTCATCATTTGTTGAAATTTATCATGTAATTCCTTGTTTGTCATGTTCCCCCAGTCAGTCTCGTCGGATTGTGATCCTGGCATGGTTAGCAGCAATAGAAACACACAAAAATATGATCCTACAGACTACTAGAAAATGGTGGTGGTGGGGTGTCACAAATCCGTGAAGCAAATCTCAAATTCTTACCAGTTCTTACCAAGCAACATGTGGTGATCGGCGACCATTGTAGTCAAAACACCTCAAAGCTTGGATATAGCGATTACCAGGGAGAGTCAAACACACGACGTAGATGTATGTGGAGTTGGGAAGGCTTATAATTTTGTAGCAAAAAGGGTCAGCAATAATCAATTCTGAGATGCAAAGTTGAATAAACGCTCAACGACGGTACTGTGCTGGTCCTAGGCTAGACCGTACCAGAGACGCGAGCCTAGAACACTAACAAAATCACGGCGCTGCACATAATCAAGGGAAAAGCACACTCTGATTTTTTTGGCCTTTTGTTTTGCGATCTTTTTTTTTGCCAAAAATCACTATAATGGCGAGTGTCTCAAAACTCTTCCCAAGTCAAACTAAGAAGATTATCACGAATTTTTTTTGACTTTTTTTTTTTCAGAAATCAGGGCAGCGACGACCAAAAAGTTCAGTAAAAAAATAGTATGATGGCAGGTGTCTCAAAAGACTCAGAAAAGCCAAAAAACAAGATAGGTAAAAAATATTTTCACCTGCAAATTTTGGCCTAAAAACTGCCCGGGGGTCTCCAGACTTTTTTTTTGAGACCTACTCAGACAAGGAAACACGAAACCGAAACTAGATGGATCTCGAAAACAAACCTAATACAAAAAGAACTCAGATTGTTGGTGGAAATATGGTGATGGTGTATGGCAGCGGTGGTGGTATATGACAGGGGTGGTGGTATACGGAGATGGATTGGTGGTGGTATATGGATACGAATCAGTGGTATATGGATACGAATTGGTGGTGGTATGTGGCAGGGGCGATGAAGATGTTGCGGTGGCGACGTGACAACTTATGACCAGAACTCAAAACTCTAAAAGACTAGACGCTAAGGCCAGCAACTTGACACGACGATGCAACCGCAAATTCAACTAAGAAAACACGGAAAAGATTATGTAATGGCTTAGACTGGTTCAAATATGATGAACTAACCCTAATTTTCTTGTGGCTTTTTCGTGGACTGTAGGTATGAAGAACAAACTCGATCTAATCTACGAAAAACTGTAAAATCTCACCGAGCAACCTGGAAATCTGATACCACTTGATAGAGGCAAAGGTGTCCCGTCTTTTGATGAGATGGTGGCTATCGTTTTGGAGGAAGTCGACTTTGACGATCCGACTATGAACGTGCGAGGACGTCGCGCCTTAGCAATCGCTAAACCAACTCCGAGAGGTTATTAACCACGCCGGAGCACGATCAACCTGACCACGAAGGTCTGTTTCCTGCAGGCAAACGAAGAACAAGCAAGAAACTGAGATTGCAATCGGGCTATTTCGAATTCAAGAGGAAAACTTTATTGATCAAGTGGGGTTCTGTGACGCCTTTGTCTGGTCGTTGAGCACAAACGAAGTACGCGAAGTTGCAGCTATGGCGAACTTTAATCTAAACAAAACCCAAAGTCTAAACGATGCCCTAAGGGATGTATATATGGAGGAAGAGGGGGGAATTTCGTGGCCCTTGTAGGAGGGGTCCGAAACCAACCCTAACTCTGGTTTCCCCACACATACAAACTCTAAAAACAGCCTAAACCGAAGTATTTCTAAATTAGATGGGCCTGGCCCAATAATAAGGCGATGCATCACCTATAATAGCCCCTGGACGATATTTATGAAGTGGCATCTTGTATATTTTTCTAAGGTTTCACTCACTCATTATGGTGTCTTCAAGTCCTGAAATCATGACCTGTAACTCTGTTCGTGTTCCCCTTGCGCATGCCATCATCTCCATGCTTGATCTTGCTCCAATGTTCATCCTTCTTGTCCAAGCTAGGCCCTTCCTTTGTAAGCAAGACAAATGTATCCAATGTAGGCAACATCATATTCTCATGAACATTAGAATCATTACCAAGAAACAGAAGTACCTGGTAATTTAATTGGCGTGCGGGAGCTCTGGTAATTGGTCCTGTATATGTATCAGTTGGGGCTGTGGGTGTAACCTTGTTAGTGATGTCATCATCATCAGGCAACACACACAATTTCTAGGAATAAACCGTGTTGGATTAGTGAACAATCATACACGACATCCTCTTGAAAACTGTTTGCATTAGGCCACATGGTGCAAATGTTTACCACATAAAAACTGTGTGTGATGGACATCCTTTGCCACACAGTTTCTTCTACAACCATGTGCAAAGCAAGCGCTATCACAAACGATTTAACCTGTAAAATTGTGTGTGATGTACCTGCGAACAAAAACATTTTCCTTGGAGCGACTGTGTGTATCTTGCCCAAGATGCAATTCTATCCCGATTACGTGGTGAACTCGTGATTGGGGCACAACCGCATTTCGGGTGCTTAGCAAGATGGATATCATTACATCGTACCATTACATAAATAGACGGGGATACGTACAAGTCATACAATAGTCACATGAATACAACACATTATACAAAAGACATTTGACTACGGATGCAAACATGAAAAGCACAACGACATCCATCCTGCTATCCCAGGCTGTCGCCCAGGAACCTATCCCAAGACCGACGAAGAACTCCAACACATGTAAACAACGCGCTCACTTCAAGTCATCGGAAACCTGCACCTGCAACTGTTGTTGTAGTATCTGTGAGCCACAAAGACTCAAAAATCCCATAACCATGGGTATCAAGACTAGCAAAGCTTAATGGGTATGGAGTGGTTAAGTGGTGAGGTTGCAGCAGCGGCTAAGCATTATATGGTGGCTGATACGTCTCCAACGTATCTATAATTTTGGATTGTTCCATGCTATTATATTATCCTTCTAGGATGTTTTATGGGCTTTATTATACACTTTTATATTATTTTTGGGACTAACCTATTAACCCAAAGCCCAGTGCCAGTTTCTGTTTTTCTCCTGTTTTAGGGTTTTGCAGAAAAGGAATATCAAATGGTGCCCAATTGACCTGAAAATCAACGGAGATCATTTTTGGACCAGAAGAAGCCCACAGAGTGTCGGAGGGGGACGAGAGGACCCATGGGCTGCCGATGAGGGTGGGGGGCGCCCCCCCTACTGGGCACGCCCCTGCCTCGTGGACAGTCCGTAGACCCCCTTTGCTTGGCCCCGACCCCAACACCTCCTATATATACTGAAACCTCCGGAAAATAACCTAGATCGGGAGTTGCCACCAAAAACCAATCTAGACCCCGTTTCGGCACCCTGCCGGAGGGGGGAACCCACACAGGTGGCCATCTTCATCAGCCCGGCGCTCTCCATGACGTGGAGGGAGTAGTCGACCCTCGAGGCTGAGGGTATGTACCAGTAGCTATGTGTTTGATCTCTCTCTCTCTCTCTCGTGTTCTTGAGATGGCACGATCTTGATGTATCGCAAGCTTTGCTATTATAGTTGGATCTTATGATGTTTCTCCCCCTCTACTCTCTTGTGATGAATTGAGTTTTCCCTTTGAAGTTATCTTATCAGATTGAGTCTTTAAGGATTTGAGAACACTTGATGTATGTCTTGCGAGGGATACCTGTGGTGACAATGGGGTATTCTATTGATTCACTTGATGTATTTTTTGGTGATCAACTTGCGGGTTCCGTGACCTTGGGAATCTATGCATAGGGGTTGGCACACGTTTTCGTCTTGACTCTCCGGGAGAAACTTCGGGGCACTCTTTGAAGTTCTTTTATGTTGGTTGAATAGATGAATCTGAGATTGTGTGATGCATATCGTATAATCATGCCCACAGATACTTGAGGTGACAATGGAGTATCTAGGTGACATTAGGGTTTTGATTGATTTGTGTCTTAAGGTGTTATTCTAGTACGAACTCTATGATAGATTGAACGCTACTACGGACTCTTGAATAGATTGATCAAAAAGAATAACTTGAGGTGGTTTCGTACCCTACCATAATCTCTTCGTTTGTTCTCTGCTATTAGTGACTTTGGAGTGACTCTTTGTTGCATGTTGAGGGCTAGTAATATGATCCAGTTATGTTATTATTGTTGAGAGAACTTGCACTAGTGAAAGTATGAACCCTAGGCCTTATTTCCTATCATTGCAACACCGTTTATGCTCACGTTTACCACTTGCTACCTTGATGTTTTTATATTTTCAGTTTACAAAAACCTATATCTACCATCCATATTGCACTTGTATCACCATCTCTTCGCCGAACTAGTGCACCTATACAATTTACCATTGTATTGGGTGTGTTGGGGACACAAGAGATTCTTTGTTATTTGGTTGCAGGGTTGTTTGAGAGAGACCATCTTCATCCTACGCCTCCCACGGATCGATAAACCTTAGGTCACCCACTTGATGGAAATTTCCTACTGTCCTACAAACCTCTACACTTCGAGGCCCAACAACGTCTACAAGGAGAAGGTTGCGTAGTAGACATCAAGCTCTTTTCTGGCGCCGTTGCCGGGGAGGTGAGAGCTTGAAGGTATATTTTTAGATCTTGCAATCGAATCTTATAGTTTCTTGTTTTATCAATAGTTTAGTTTATAAAAGAAAACTACAAAAAAAATGGAATTAAGGTTGCCTCATATGCTTCATCTTTTTAATATCTTTCGTGAAAATGATAGAAAGGAAAATTGTGCTCAAGTGTTAGAAGAAGAATTACATAGAGTGCTTGGCATAAAATATGTGAATGATGAGCATGATTGCAATGTTGTTAGTATGAATTCTTTGAATACCCATGATGCTAATGATATGCAAAGCCACAAGCTTGGGGATGCTATGTTTGACGAAGATGATATGTGTAGTCCCCCAAGTTTTGATGAGCAAATTTATTATGATGAAAGCATGCCTCCTATTTATGAAGATTATATTGATCAAAGTGGATTTGGAGAGGTCATGACTTTATTTAGTGATGAATCCACTAATTCAGAAGAGGTTCCAATTAATTATGAGAACAAAGTTGCTATCTATGATGATTATTGTGAGGCCTTGTATGCTATAAAGAGTAAAGATAACCATGAAACTTGTCATCATGATTTTAATTTTCAATTGGATTATGCTTCACATGATAATTATTTTGTTGAGTTTGCTCTCACTACTATTCATGAGAAGAAATTTGCTCATGTGGATAGTAGTAAAATTTCAATGAAAAGAATGCTTTATGTGCTGGTTATATGGTTGAATTCATTCATGATGCTACTGAAAATTATTATGATAGAGGATCATATGCTTTACATATTGCAATAATACCAAGTTTCCTCTCTATGTGCTTAAAGTTTTGAAGCTATGCTTGTTTGGCTTTCCTATGCTAGTTGATTATTGTTCCCATTTGTTTGCTCACAAAATCCCTATGCATAGGAAGTGGGTTAGACTTAAATGTGCTAGTTATAATCTTCATGATGCTCCCTATATGTTTCAATTCTTATCTTTTATGAGAGCATCATTGAAATCATCATGCTTAGCTAGGGGCGTTAAACGATAGCGCTTGTTGGGAGGCAACCCAACTTTATTTTTGTTCTTGGCTTTTTGCTTCTGTTTAGGAATAAATATTGCATCTAGCTTCTGGTTAGATGTGGTTTTATGTTTTAATTAGTGTTTGTACCAAGTAGAACCTTTGGGAAGACTTGTGTGAAGTCTATATGATCATGCTGTGAAAAACAGAATCGTTAGCGCTCACTAGAATAGTCACCAGATTTTACTGGAGTGTGCTATTTAGTTGATTCTTTTTGCAGATGATTAATAGAAAAATTCCTCACGTTCACCAATTTATTTCAATTTTTTTGGAGTTACAGATGTATGTGAAAGTTACAGATTACTACAGAATGTTCTATTTTTGGCAGATTCTGTTTTCCGAGTGTTGTCTGCTTATTTTGATGAATCTATGAGTAGTATCGGAGGGTATGAACCATAGAGAAGTTGGAATACAGTAGATATTACACCAATATGAATTTAGAATGAGTTCACAACAGTACCTTTGAGTGGTGGTTTGTTTTCTTATACTAACGGAGCTCACGAGATTTTTGTCTAAGTTTTGTGTTGTGAAGTTTTCAAGTTTTGAGTATTGCTTTGATGGACTATGGAACAAAGAGTGGCAAGAGCCTAAGCTTGGGGATGCCCAAGGCACCCCAAGGTAAAATTCAAGTACAACCAAAATCCTAAGCTTGGGGATGCCTCGGGAAGGCATCCCCTCTTTCGTCTTCATCTATCGGTAACTATACTCGGAGCTATATTTTTATTCACCACATGATATGTGGTTTGCTTGGAGCGTCATTTTGTTTTATTTTGTTTTGCTTGATGTTTGAATACATATCCCAAGATATGAAATTCTTAAATGTTAGAGAGTCTTCACATAGTTACATAATTATTCAACTACTCATTGATCTTCACTCATATCGTTTGGAGTAGTTTGTCATTTGCTCTAGTGCTTCACTTATATCTTTTTAGAGAACGATGGTGGTTTTATTTTGAAGAAATAGATCAACTCTCATGATTCACTTATATTATTTTGAGAGTCTTTTAGAACAGCATGGTAATGTGGTTTGGTTATAAAACTAGTCCTAATATGATAGACATCCAAGATGAATGTAGTAAAAACATTCATACAAAGTGCATTGAATATGATGAGAAGTTTGATACTTGATGATTGTTTTGAGATATGGGGATAGTGATATTAGAGTCATGCTAGTGGAGTTATTATGAATTTGAGAAATACTTATGTTAAAGTTTGTGATTCCCGTAGCATGCACGTATGGTGAAGCGCTATGTGACGAAGTTAGAGCATGAGGTATTTGTAGAGTGTCATCCTTTGTGTGGAGGCCGGGGGCGCGCGATGGTTAACTCCTACCAACCTCCCCCTAGGAGCATGCATTGATTTCTTTGTTTTGATGACTCGTAAATTTTTGCAATAAGTATATGAGTTCTTTATGACTAATGATGAGTCCATGGATTATACGCACTCTCACCCTTCCACCATTGCTAGCCTCTCTTGTACCGCGCAAATTTCGTCGGTACAATACACCCACTATATACCTTCCTCAAAAAAGCCACCATACCTACCTACCATGGCATTTCCATAGCCATTCCGAGATATATTGCCATGCAACTTTCCACCATTCCGTTCATATGACACGCTTCATATTGTCATATTGCCATGCACGATCATGTAGTTGACATCGTATTTGTGGCAAAGACACCATTCATAATTTTTCATACATCTCACTCTTTATTAATTGCACATCCCGGTACACCACCAGAGGCATATCTTGTTCTAGCTTCGAGTTGTAATCTTTGAGTTGTAAGTAAATAAAAGTGTGTTGATCATCATTATTAGAGCATTGTCCCATGTGAGGAAAGGCAAAATAAAGAAAGCCCCTCCAAAAAAAGAGAGGAAGGCCAAAAAAAAGAAAAGGCCCCCCAAAAAAGGGACAATTGCTACTATCTTTTTCCACACTTGTGCTTCAAAGTAGCACCATGTTCTTCATGATAGAGAGTCTCATGTTTAGTCACTTTCATATACTACTGGGAATTTCCATTATAGAACTTGCCTTGTATATTCCAACGATGGGCTTCCTCAAATGCCCTAGGTCTTCGTGAGCAAGCAAGTTGGATGGACACCCACTTAGTTTCTTTTGTTGAGCTTCCATACATATTTAGCTCTAGTGCATCCGTTGGATGGCAATCCGTACTCACTCACATTGATATCTACTGATGGGCATCCCCATAGCCCGTTGATACGCCTAGTCGATGTGAGACTATCTCCCTCCTTTTTGTCTTCTCCACAACCACCACTCTATTCCACATAGTGCTATGTCCATGGCTCACGCTCATGTATTGCGTGAAAGTTGAAAGGTTTGAAAGAATAGAGTATGAAAACAAGTGCTTGGCTGAAACCGGGGTTGTGCATGATATGAAAATTTTGTGTGATGAAGAGGGATCATAACTAGACTATATGATTTTGTAGGGATAAGTTTCTTTAGCCATAGTATTTTGAGAAGACATGATTGCTTTGTTAGTATGCTTGAAGTATTATTATTTCTTATGTCAATATATATTTTTGTCTTGAGTCTTTCAGATCTGAACATTCATGCCACAATTAAGAGAACTACATTGAGAATTATGTTAGTTAGCATTCCACATCAAAAATTCTGTTTTTATCATTTACCTACTCAAGGATGAGCAGGAATTAAGCTTGGGGATGCTGATACGTCTCCAACGTATCTATAATTTCTGATTGTTCCATGCTATTATATTATCCTTCTAGGATGTTTTATGGGCTTTATTGTACACTTATATATTATTTTTGGGACTAACCTATTAACCCAGAGCGCAGTGCCAGTTTCTGTTTTTCTCCTATTTTAGGGTTTCACAGAAAAGGAATACCAAACGGAGCCCAATTGACCTGAAAATCAACGGAGATCATTTTTGGACCAGAAGAAGCCCACGGAGTGCCGGAGGGGGACAAGAGGACCCACGGGCTGCCCACGAGGGTGGGGGGCGCCCCCCCTACTGGGCGCGCCCCCTGCCTCGTGGACAACCCGTAGACCCCCTTTGCTTGGCCCCGACTCCAACACCTCCTATATATACTGAAACCTCCGGAAAATAACCTAGATCGAGAGTTTCGCCGTCGAAAGCCTCTGTTGCCACCAAAAACCAATCTAGACCCCATTCCGGCACCCTGCCGGAGGGAGGAACCCTCACCGGTGGTCATCTTCATCATCCCATCGCTCTCCATGACGAGGAGGGAGTAGTCCACCCTCGGGGCTGAGGGTATGTACCAGTAGCTATGTGTTTGATCTCTCTCTCTCTCTCTCGTGTTCTTGAGATGGCACGATGTTGATGTATCGCGAGCTTTGCTATTATAGTTGGATCTTATGATGTTTCTCCCCCTCTACTCTCTTGTGATGAATTGAGTTTTCCCTTTGAAGTTATCTTATTGGATTGAGTCTTTAAGGATTTGAGAACACTTGATGTATGTCTTGCATGGGATACCTCTGGTGACAATTGGGTATTCTACTGATTCACTTGATGTATTTTTTGGTGATTAACTTGCGGGTTCCGTTACCTTGGGAATCTATGCATAGGGGTTGGCACACGTTTTCGTCTTGACTCTCCGGTAGAAACTTTGGGGCATTCTTTGAAGTTCTTTTATGTTGGTTGAATAGATGAATCTGAGATTGTCTGATGCATATCGTATAATCATGCCCACGGATACTTGAGGTGACAATGGAGTATCTAGGTGACATTAGGGTTTTGATTGATTTGTGTCTTAAGGTGTTATTCTAGTACGAACTCTATGATAGATTGAACGTTACTACAGACTCTTGAATAGATCGATCAGAAAGAATAACTTTGAGGTGGTTTCGTACCCTACCATAATCTCTTCGTCTGTTCTCCGCCATGAGTGACTTTGGAGTGACTCTTTGTTGCATGTTGAGGGCTAGTAATATGATCCAGTTATGTTATTATTGTTGAGAGAACTTGCACTAGTGAAAGTATGAACCCTAGGACTTATTTCCTATCATTGCAACACCATTTATGCTCACGTTTACCACTTGCTACCTTGCTGTTTTTATATTTTCAGTTTACAAAAACCTATATCTACCATCCATATTGCACTTGTATCACCATCTCTTCGCCGAACTAGTGCACCTGTACAATTCACCATTGTATTGGGTGTGTTGGGGACACAAGAGACTCTTTGTTATTTGGTTGCAGGGTTGTTTGAGAGAGACCATCTTCATCCTACGCCTCCCATGGATTGAAAAACCTTAGGTCATCCACTTGAGGGAAATTTTCTACTGTCCTACAAACCTCTGCACTTGGAGGCCCAACAACGTCTACAAGGAGAAGGTTGAGTAGTAGACATCAGTGGCTAACTTACGAGTACCAGAATAAGATGAGCATCTACGCAAACGGTCGCAAACTAGTAATGATCTCTAAGTGATCCTGAACTACCTATGAGTCAAACATAACCCCACTGTGTTCTCTTCTCAAAATGAAAAGAGACGGTCACGGTTACTCACACGGTTGGTGTGTTTTATTTCGGACCCTCTATCAAGTTTTCTACAACTGGACATTAACAAATTCCAATCTGCCACATAACCGCGAGCACGACTTTCGAAAGTTCATAACCCTGCACGGGTGTCCCAACTTAGCCCATCACAAGCTCTCACAGCCAGCAGAGGTAAAACCCCCTTATCTTAGGGAAGACCCGATCAGACTCGGAATCCCGGTGCACAAGACATCTCGGCAATGGTAAAACAAGTCCAGCAAGACCTCCCGGCATGCCGACACCCTGATAGTAGCCGCGCGTATCTCGTCTCCGGCCACGTCCGAATTGTCCAAACTTCCAGTAGGCCAAATACCAGAGTTGCCCCTGGCGGCCACTAGCGGTTGACAGGTTTGGACCTACACTCATGAGGAGCACTAGCAAGGGTTGTAAATTTAGTCCTCGGGGTCCGGAAAGTCCCTATGCAAGTTATTTGGTTATGGGAAATGGTAAAACCATAGTTGGGCCTTACTGGAGGAGTTTTATTCAAAGCAAACTGTCAAGGGGGTTCCCATAACCCCCAACCGTGTTAGGAACGCAAACTCAATGAACATAACACTGGTTTATCGGTTCTTAAGGCGGCATGAGTGGAACAAAATACCGAGCAAAAGGCCAAGCCTTCCACCCATTGCCAAGTATATAGGTGTGTTAATTATAGTAATAGATATTGTGATATTCCAACATCCAAGTTCCAACATGGAGCAATCTTCATCTTCACCTGCAACTAACAACGCTATAAGAGGGGCTGAGCAAGCGGTAATATAGCCATACAACGATTTGCTGGGATGGTGTCAAGGTTAGAGGTTTCATGGCAACAATGAGAGGCTTACAACAATAGATATGCAATGCGACATATAGCGATAGCATCGAGACAGCTAGCATGGCAATGACAGTAATGAGATCCAAGGTGACGGTCATCTTGCCTGAGATCCCGCTAGGAAGAAGAACGAGTCCATGAAGAAGAAGAAGCCACGAAGACGAACAAAGCATAGCCAAACGAATCCTCACGATCGGAATGAAACAGGAACTAACGAGAAGATGCAAACAACATGGTAAACACACCACACATAAACAAGACAAGATGCTCAACCAAGTATGATGCATGACAATGATACATGATGCAACACATGGCAAGAAATGATGCACACAATAACAACACAACCAAATAAGTTTAAATGAGGCCGGAAACAACATATAACAATTCCAGTAAGTCCTCATATGCAAATTTTGAAATTGGTTCAGACCCGAACAAACATTACGTTCAAGTTGTTAAACAGCAAGTTAACATGCACCATGAACTACACGAATTTCTAGTCAAGTTACATATAAAGTTCATTTAATTCGGAGCTACGGCCTAGAAGATATGAGCAACACAAGACAAGCATGGTAAAGAATGAAGATGCATTCAAAAATCAAGCAAACACAGTCCAAACATGTATACAACATGATATGATGCATCTACATGCAAAAACAAGCAAGTTTCATATAGAGCACGCTCAAAACGGAGCAACAGTTCAACACATACACATGAAACAAGATATAACAACAATCTGTCCCAAAACAACAACTAGGCACTTTGCAATCATCAAAACAACATTCTACAGGAATATTTCATGGCATGAAAGGGCATGGCAAGCATGTACGTGTCAAGCACTACAAACATGATCACTGAGCTACTGCCAATACCACTAGAACATGCTCAAAACATCATGGCAAGATTGCAGATGATAACAGTTTCACAGACTTAGTGAAATAAACTGAACATGGCAGCAACAACGACAAGTAGGCATGTTTGCAAGCTTGTGCAACTAATCTCCAAGCATATCATGGCATATGAATATAACCAACAGCAAGAAGACATGTTTATGCAGCTACTCATGGAAAGAACATGGTCATATGATGCATAGACACTAGCTATTCACATGGCAAAACTGAACTTACTGATAACAGGCTGACGGAAACATTATATAGCAATTTGAGAGCAAGAAAGAGACAAGCTACAACAACCAATAATTGCAAACAAGGTCATGGATGGATAGAGCATAACATGGACTTCAAGACATGCCCACTGGACATACCAAAACATGCATGGATATGACTGTAGCATCAAGCAAACAAGGTATCATAATATAACAGTTTCAGACTTAGCAGTTTTCAACAAGTGTAAGAAAAACAGTAACAATGAGTAGGTCACTTTGCAAGCTTGTTTCACTCACCACAAGGCATATCATGAAAAGTGGATTGCACCACAACAAAGATGACATGGTTATGCTTCTAAAACATGTTGAAATGTTCCTAAAAAAATCACACAAAAAGATATGAAAAAGGCAAATCAGGAAGTTATATTAGTTTTCAACACATAACAACACTTAGCACTTTTGCAATAGAGATTAAA
Source organism: Secale cereale (assembly GCA_902687465.1). Lineage (NCBI taxonomy): Eukaryota > Viridiplantae > Streptophyta > Magnoliopsida > Poales > Poaceae > Secale > Secale cereale. Next base: position 321,974,743 of record LR738714.1, read on the forward strand.
ATTCCAACATAAATCCTAACATGAATGCAAATGGCACCATCGTGAAGAGCACTCTGAGATGAACATTTTTACATATCGTATGCTCAATTTGGGTAAATATGCACAAAGTTATGACCCTTACAAGATGCCTATATGATGACAGAATCCTGGGGACTTAGTCATTTTCTGAAGAAAAAAAACTACTGATCGAAAATAGCTATAAAGAGCTCAGGGCGAGAGGTAGGGCCAGCTGGGGCTCACCTTGCGGGCCTTGGGCCCAGCGTGGTGCAGCGGCCCATGGGCGAAGGCGAGGCTGAGGGAGGAGGCCCGGGCAGATCTGGGCCTTGGCAGCCGATGCGGCCCGGACAGGGGCGAGGCGGTCATCATCCTCGCTCCACAGGGCCGAGGCAGGAGGTCGACGTAGAGGCGACCGGTGGCGGGGTGGTGCTCCGGCGACGGAGGGAGGCTATCCTCGCCGGGGATGGATAGATCTGGACGCAGGGTCCTCGGACCGGCGACGGACGAGGGTCGGCGGCAAGCAATGAAGCTTCGTCGGCGGGCGATGAGGTCCTGCAGGACGAGCACGAGGAGGGGAGGTTAGTAGCGGGAGAGAGCAATGTAGAGGAGAGGGCAACGAGGGCACATGCTTGGGAGGTCGTCGGGGTCGAAGGCGGCGTGCTCCAGCGAGCTACTCCGGCGGTCGGCCGACAGGGTGAAGCGACCTTGCGGGCACTGAGGCGCTCGGGCGGACGGGAGGAGACACGGAGCGAGGAGCGAGGGGAGCCAGGCGAGCGGGCGGCGGCGGAGGGCCTCGGGGCCCAGATCGGGGCCTGGGCGGGCCAACTTCAGGCCCCGTGGGTCTGGCGGCACGGGGAGAGGCAAGTGGCGAGGTGGGAATGGAGAAGGGCGGCTGCGCGGGTGAGGTGGCGCGGCCTGATTGGTCCGGGGCGCGCCAAGTGGTGATGGAGGGGTGGCCGGCGCCAGAATTCGAGGAGAGGAGGTGGGAGGCGGCTGGTGGCATGGAAATCGAGGCTGGGGAGGCTAGAGGTTAGGGAAGGATAGGGTTAGGCCAAAATTGGCATGGGGAGGGGTTTAAATAGGGTAGGTGGCTAGGGTTAGGGGGTTTGGGGGTGTTTTTGCACCCTCCGATCGCGATCCGACGGATCTGATCACGAGGGGGGGGGGTAGGTTGGGCCTAGAGGGTGGTAGTGGGCTGTGTAAGAAGTTAGGTGGGCTGAGAGGAGAGAAAAGAAGTGAGGCCTGGCGGGGGTTTTCGGAGACCAAAAACGTCCGACGGTTAAACCGGCAACGGTGCCGCTAAACTTGAACGGTTGGGCTACCAAACGTACTCAGAATGCGATGAAATTTGGCAGACGGTCTATCTACACTATAATAAGACCACACGTGAAGTTTCAACCCATTCCGAGAACATTTTTCTCCCGCTCGCGGAACAAGATTTGAGAAGTGCAACGGGTGCATGTGAGAGTGTCGGATCCAGAAACGGATAAAGAAGAAAAAGATCGGATGCAAGTTTTGAAAACATGAGGATGCAATGCACATGACGACATGGAAATATGCAACACGCAAGCAAATGACATGGCAACGACAATGAATAAATGGAAAACACCTGGCGCATCGGTCTCGGGGTGTCATAGTCTGGGATGTATATAGGAACGGAAACATTTAGCGAGCACTGACTGTGTGGGATGAACTTACCACCGGAAATGATTTCGCCTATATAATTGATTTTTAGCACTACTGTACGTATAACCGTATTTGATCGCTCGCCGGTCGCACACGACCTCATTTTGCAGAGCGTGTGTGCCAGGAGGGAATATCCCCGACGGTTTCTGGGTCGTGTGGGAAGGACCCTCATATCGCAGTCACTCATCAGGTGACGGTTCCAAATGCCGTCGCAGAAATGGGTTAAAAACCGTTTGTTTAGCACCTTGATGTACTAGTGACTCTGTCGAGCCAGTAGCGCCAAAGTTCAACCCATGGTCAGCCTGCCCGATCACATTCGATCGCAGGGATCATCTCACCAGCATACGCCATGGAGGGTCTGCAACCCTAGTGTTAGACCCCATCATCGATGGATTCCACCTCACTAGAGTCCTAATGGACGGAGGGAGCGGCCTCAACCTTATATACGAGAATACAATGAGGAAAATGGGGATTGATCCGTCAAGAATCAAACCCGGTAATCCCACCTTTAAAGGGCTTATTCCGGGAGTGGAGGCCCATTGTACGGGCACTGTAACACTCAAAGTAGTGTTCGGGTCTCCGGATAATTTCTGAATCGAGGACTTGATCTTTGATATCGCACCCTTTTGCAGTGGCTATCACGCCCTCCTCGGCCGCACAACGTTCGTCAAATTCAACGCCGTTCCGCATTACGCATACCTCAAGGTGAAGATGCCTGGTCCTTCAGGCGTCATAACTATATCAACGACAATACAAAATGCTCACTTTGAATTGAAGAGCACACCGCGGCCCTAGCGGCCGAACACCACACCAACCCGTAGGCCTGGGTGCCGAACCACCATAAGGACCGATGACAATAGTAAACCGGTCTGAATCCGTTCCCCGTCATGGGAACCCGCATGCGTTCGCCGCAAACATGGACACACGCCACACGACGCCCCCGCACTCTTTGCCCTCCATGTGCCTCGTCTGCACAACTTCAAACCTAAAGTACCATGGTAGCCGTGAGGCATACACTGTTGTGAAGCACATGTTTGGTTAAACCAAACTTCGGCATTACCTCGTCTTCGGACGACAAGGAGACACGTTCCATATACCGTAAAGCATAAAGCTTTGTCGACAGGGCCGTTGCCCACATAGGTCTCATTGAAGATCCCTGCCCCCACTAGTCAGAAGCAAAGGCGCAGACGTGCAGCAGGGCACAATTAACCTTTACTCTATAAACCTTTTTCCTATCTTTTTCCCTACAATTACCGCCTTTGCAGTTCGAATTGTACGGTTGGAAATACTGAGCTTATGAGAAATAATAAAAATACCCTTTACGGTGTTTGGATATCCGCAACTTGTAAACCTCTTTGTTTCTTGCCGGATTTCCCCACTCGCTCTTCAAGCAACCCGGCATCAAAGTAAAATTAATAAAGATCTTTGATTTACACATCAGCTCAAAATCTTCATGTCGAGCCTCGCTTTCCACTAGGTGTTCGGCATCTTAGATATTGCGTTATATGCATTCGTTCTGAAATATGTCTTGGGTCAATAGTTGGGTTGCTCGGCTCTTGTGCTTGCCCCTTATGTTCTGCATGTTTGGCTAAGAGGGCAAAGGGAGAACCCCTGCATTGTACTTCTAGTTTGCCCGGTCAAGTACCTATGGAGGAAAAAGCCAAAAAACCGACTGTCATAGTAGGCGCGAACGGATCCGCGATCTGATGATGAGGTTCGGCTCTAAAATTAGTTGGTGATTTCACCGTGTAAACAAAGGGTTCGTCTTAACACAAACCATCTAATCAGAAAGGGCAAGCTTAGACCTCCAAGTACATCACTAACACACTGGAGGCTAGTCCCTAGTTCCCACCATCAAGCTCCTAAGGCTAAGTGAAAGAAGTAAAATTGAATAGTCTGATTGCCTGGTTTCGTTCCCGCACTACCGCCTCCAGGAACAGTGTAGAAACATAACACCCTTCGTGACATTCACTTTGGGGCTGAAGCCAACGACTAGTAGCTCTCAGAACTAAACATACTTCCACATAGGAGTCAAAATTTCATCACTACAATATTAAACAAGTTCGCCGGGCGCATGATAAAGCACATATCCCAATCAATACAAACTTGTTATAACTACTCAAGCTTTACATTTTTCGAACACTGACCCTCTATTGCCCGTGCTCCAGCCATCACCTGCGCGAAGTACTGCTCGGGGTGACGGTGCTGCTTTCCTTGGGGCAGAGGACCAATGGCCATCTCCATAGGATTAATCCTCGTCCAATGCACCATGGTCTTTGAAAATGCAAGCCTCGCCCCCTTAAGGCACGCCGACCGCGTCATGGCATCAATCTGGAGCAGCGCCTCCCGCAGCTTCTGCACAATGCCGAACTAGGTGTCCGGAATAGGTTCGGCCGGCCACTGGCTGACACAGAGGTCCTTCAAGGCCAGCTCAGACATCCGATGCATCTCCATCAGTTTCTGCATTTGATCGCCTAAGAGGGAGGACTCTCGGAGTCCGAAAACTGTGAACAAAAGAGCCGCTGCATGCAGTCCTCCTCGTGGGTAGCATAGTGCCTCGCCGCAGCTGTCGCATTCTTTGGGAGCTCGGCGAAGATGCATGAGGAGCACCAGACCTTCGTCAGGTGGGCGAACATGTTTCCTCCGAACACACACTATAGTGAAATTTCTTACCATTGGCGATCTGCGCTGCCTACCGAAGCACCTCCCGTATACCTCGAGCATCACTCCTCGCCTCCTGGAGCCCCTTCTCCGCTTTGGATAGACGGGAGGACTGCTCCGACCGCCCCTTCTCAAGGGCCTCAAGCTTCTCAGCGGCATCCTTGAGCTCCACTTGGATCTCGGTTACCGAGATTCCAGTTGCTTAGCAACACGCTTGGCTTGCTCAAGATCGGATACCGCCTTATCCACGGCTCCCCCCTTCTTAGCCGCCTCGGCCTTAGCTTTCTTCAGGGCCTCCTTCAAGCCCTCGACCTCGACGGCAGCAGCTGCAAGATCATCAAGTTAAAGGATTAGTAAATGGTCCGACTGGTCATTATCCAGCAAGTACATGTCTTTTCACAGAGCTTACCTTGCGCCTCATCAAGCCGCTTGTTGAAAAGATCCAACTCTTGATCAGAAATCTTGAGTTTTTGATCCATCTCCTCTAACGCCGCAGCATTAGTAGCCGCGGCCACGGAAGATGCTTGCGGCAGCGTTCGAAATGTCGACATTATTAGACAACCAAATGATTTTGATCCTCTACAGGTCTCTTCGAGTTATGTATGCGGCCTACTTAAGCTAACAATTATAACCGCATTACGAGGAAAGATCATTACTTGACTTACCTCAAAGTCTGTTAGAAGGCCTTGGACAACGTTGTTTAGTCCAGATTGGATGGACCGAACACTCTGCATCACTGCACCCATAAGGGTGCAGTGCCTCTCCATGATGACGGAGTTGCTCACCAACTCCTCCAGCGCGTGTAGCCAGCCAACCACCGCCCTTGCGGTGGTGCTCAGCGCCGGCGTTGGCTCCCTCCTGGTTTTCGGTGACCAAGGTGTTAACCTCGGCCATCGCGACATCAACCTCCCCCTCCATGTTCGGAGGAGGATGATTTCTTTGGGACCGCACCACCTCTACCTCTCCGGGGGCCAAAGGAGGTGCATAATGCGCCATGGACCCATTATCCGCTAGCGCGGCGGGCGGAGACGTCCCTTCCGAGGTTTGCTCGGTTGGGTGTTCGCGTGGGGGGGCTACAATTCGGAGGGTGTAACCTTCAACTAAAACAAACTACTCAAAGCATGATGACTGAAAGTGCAAATACCTTACCTGCTGGTGGAGGGCTTGGCCCTGGATCCCTTATTTGGGACCTCCTCAGACGCCTTGGACTTCTTGTCACCCGAGCTGTCGGGTATAACCAGCTTAGGCCGGTGTCGTCTCTTTGGGACCGGGGAAGGTTGGACCTCCTCGGTGTCCTCAGACGCCAGCCTTGAAGACCCACAAGTTTAGGGGATCTATCGTAGTCCTTTCGATAAGTAAGAGTGTCGAACCCAACGAGGAGCAGAAGGAAATGATAGGCAGTTTTCAGTAAGGTATTTTCTGCAAGCACTGAAATTATCGGCAACAGATAGTCTTGTGATAAGATAATTGGTAACAAGTGGTAAAAGTAAATAAGGTACAACAAGATGGCCCAATCCTTTTTGTAGCAAAGGACAAGCCTAGAAAAACTCTTATATGAAGGAAAGCGCTCCCGAGGACACATGGGAATTATCGTCAAGCTAGTTTTCATCACGTTCATATGATTCGCGTTCGTTACTTTGATAATTTGGTATGTGGGTGGACCGGTGCTTGGGTGTTGCCCTTACTTGGACAAGCATCCCACTTATGATTAACCTCTATTGCAAGCATCCACAACTACAAAAGAAGTATTTAGGTAAACCTAACCATAGCATCAAACATGTGGATCCAAATCAGCCCCTTACGAAGCAACACATAAACTAGGGTTTAAGCTTCTGTCACTCAAGCAACCCATCATCTACTTATTACTTCCCAATGCCTTCCTCTAGGCCCAAACAATGGTGAAGTGTCATGTAGTCGACGTTCACATGACACCACTAGAGGAAAACAAAACATACATCTTATCAAAATATCGAACGAATACCTAATTCACACGACTACTTATAGCAAGACTTCTCCCATGTCCTCAGGAACAAACGTAACTACTCACTAAGCATGTTCATGTTCATAATCAGAGGGGTATTAATATGCATAATAGATCTGAACATATGATCTTCCACCAAGTAAACCAACTAGCATCAACTACAAGGAGTAATCAACACTACTAGCAACCTACAAGTACCAATCTGAGGTTTTGGTACAAAAATTGGATACAAGAGATGAACTAGGGTTTGAGAGGAGATGGTGCTGGTGAATATGTTGATGAAGATAACCCTCCCCAAGATGGGAGAGTTGTTGGTGATGACGGTGGTGATGATTTCCCCCTCCTGGAGGGAAGTATCCCCGGCAAAACAGCTCCGCCGTAGCCCTAGATTGGTTCCGCCAAGGTTCCGCCTCGAGACGGCGGCACTTTGTCCCGAAAGCCTCCTTATGATTTTTTCCAGGTCAAAACACCTCATATAGGAGAAGATGGGTATCGGGGAGTCATCAGGTGGCCCACGAGGCAGGGGGCGCGCCCAAGGGGGCGCCCCCCTCCCTCGTGGATAGTGGGTGGCCCCCCTCTCGTATCTCTTTCGCCAGATATTTTTTATATTTTCTGAAATGGTGTTTTGTGGAGTTTTGAGGCTTCTTGAGTTGTGCAGAATAGGTCTCCAATGTTTGCTCCTTTTCCAGCCCAGAATTCCAGTTGTCGGCATTCTCCCTCTTCATGTAAACCTTGTAAAATAAGAGAGAAAAGGCATAAGTATTGTGACATAACGTGTAATAACAACCCATAGTGCAATAAATATCAACATAAAAGCATGATGCAAAATGGACGTATCAACTCCCCCAAGCTTAGACCTCGCTTGTCCTCAAGCGAAAGCCGATATCGAAAAATATGTCCACATGTTTAGAGATAGAGGTGTGGATAAAAATGGAATACGGACATGAAGGCATCATGATCAATCTTA
>LR738714.1:321983604-322032686 GCA_902687465.1 Secale cereale
ATATATATATATATATATATATATATATATTGTCATATGACTCTTATGCTAAAGTAACAATCTATTCACAATATCAAGTGTGAATCAGAAACTTAATTGAAAACAAACAAACTATGATCTAGGTCATTGAAGCAATTGCAATTTATCGTAACATCGGATAGAGTCAAAAAAAGAGCTTTTCAGGGAGTCCACATACTCAACTATCATTTAGTCTTTCACAATTGCTGACACTCACGCAATACTTATGGGTATGGAGTTTTAATCGGACGCAGAGAAAGATAGGGGCTTAAATTGTTGCCTCCCAATCGTTTACCTCAAGGGTAATGTCAATAGTAATAGATCATGCTAACTTACATCCAAGTGGGTATATATGTCAGGATCTTTCCAACATAATGTGCTTGCTAAAGGATAAAATGTAAAAAGGAAAGGTGAAGATCACCTTGACTCTTATAAGGTAAGAACAAAAGATAGGCCCTTCGCAGAGGGAAGCAGAGGTTGTCACGTACTTTTATGGTTGGATCTACAAAATCTTAGCGCAAAAGAATGATATGGACCTTTATTATGCAGTCCATCGCTTTTATTGCTTCCATATCACAAGATCGTATAAAGCTTATTTTCTCCACACTAATAGATCATACATATTTTAGAGAGCTGCAACAATGACAACTTACTTGAAGGATCTTACTCAATCCATAGGTAGGTATGATGGACTCTCATGGCAAAACTGGGTTTAAGGATGCATGGAAGCATAAGTAGCTAGTATCTCTACTTGGTGCAAGGATTTTTGGCTAGCATGAGGGAGAAAGGAAAGCTCAACATGTTGGATGATCCATGACAATATACTTTATTTTGGATATAAGAAGACATAACCCATTACGTTGTCTTCCTTGTCCAACATCAACTCTTTAACATGTCATATCTTCATGAGTGCTCACAATCATAAAAGATGTCCAAGATAGTATATTTGTATGTAAAAACCTCTCTTTCTTTATTACTTCCTATTAATTGCAACGATGACCAAAACTTTGTTTGTTAACTCTCACCAACTTTTATTCATCATACTCTTTATATGTGAAGTCATTACCTTCCATAAGATCAATATGATCTCTTTGATACTTTTTATATTTTCTTTTATTCTCTCGTGATCATAGCGAGAAAATCAATCCCTTGACTCAAAACAAATATTTATTATATATAGCTCACGGACTTGATTACAAAGATAACGATCATAAAGCAAAGCTCAGAACTAGATCATACTAAACTTTATTATTCTAGATCAAGATATTACCAAAAGGATTGAACTAAGAAAAACGGTAAAGATAGGAGTGTGATGGTGATATGATACCGGGGCACCTCCCCCAAGCTTGGCAGTTGTCAAGGGGAGTGCCCATACCCATGTGATTATGTCTCCGTCTTCGAAGTTGGTGGCGATGGAGTATGGAGTTGGAAGCAGTCATGACGGATCATCATACATCGAGCGTAGGAGATCCTCCAACTTGCGGATTATACCCTTGAGTGCGGCGATATGCTCCTTCAGCAAAATATTTTCACTTGTGAGATACTTCTTTTGTATTTGAGCTAACTCAATCTTCTTGAAAGCTTCAATCTCAGTTGAAGTAAAAATGTTTGGAAGGGCTTGAAGGATGTCTTCTTCTTCTGCTGTCGGAGCCTGATCTTCCATAGCCTTCTTGATCCTATTCTTCTTGTTGATCTCCCCGGGTTCTTCTCTCCTCAGCTCTATCTTCATTAGCCAAGAATCGTTGCCCTCATTGTTGGAGGAGGAGGACGACATGATGCCTGGCCTTGTCAACTCTGGTAGAAAATAGCTCGAAAAAAATAGAGGATTTTTGCGTGGTGCGGTGGTCTAAACCTTCGGGAGAATATATAGTGAATTTTTACCGACCAAAAGAAGTAACGTGCAGAAAACGAAGTCCGGGAGGCACATGAGGTGCCCACAAGGTAGGGGGCGCACCCAGGGGGTAGGGTGCGCCCTCCACCCTCGTGGACGCCTCGTGTCCTTTCCAGACTAGCTCTTATTTTTCTATTTTTCTAAATATTTCAACGAAGAAAAATTGCCATTAGAACTGTTTTGGAGTCGGTTTACTTACCGTACCACATACCTCTTCCTTTTCGGAGTCAAAATCGTTCTGGAAAGTGTCCCTTATGTATTGCTCTGGGGTTACGGTTTCAATAACATTGGTTTCAACATTTATAGGATTACCTGAAATATAATGTTTGATTCTTTGACCGTTCACCACCTTCGGATTTGTGCCTTCGAAGTTGTTGATTTTTATGGAACCGGAACGATAGACCTCCTCGATAACGTAAGGACCTTCAAGTAGTTTTGCTATAACCTACGGCTCCTACCCACGCACCCCACAGCGGCCACCATGGCTCCCCGGCGATCTCCACCACCAACCACTAAATTTCTTTTTCTCTCCAATCAATCTCTCTGGCGCATCCTGATCTCCCCTCCCATACCCATCTCATGGGATCTAGGGGGGATCCACTCTTGGTTTGGACTTCTCCAAGGGTTTGGCCTTTGCGGTTGAGGTTTTTCGATCTACTGGTCTCACGGTGCATCCCATGGAGGGTATGGGATCTTTCACTTTGGTCATGTCCTTTAGTAGACATGATTTTTGTCTGGATGAATCTTCTATGGCGTCAGCCTTGGAGGCAGCCATTGGAGGTTCTGTGGTGGATCTTTGGGTTTCGCAGATCAAGGATAAGGCCTTCTCTTTTAATGTCTCCTACAAGCAGGTTGGATTCTTCATTATAGATTTAAGATCATTTGCTTGCCTGCAATTTAAGTGCTATTTTCATCTTTGGGGTAGAGGGGGTCCTAATTGGGTCCGAGAATTATAAATTTGGAAAAAAGAATGTGATGCTAAATGGGTTTTAGTCAGCCCCTCTAAGAGGCGTTCTGCTCTGGGCATGATTACCATGCATAAACCCCCGATCAAATCATCTTTGTGTACTTCCTATACTGCTAGAAAGAAGGTGTCCTTTGATACTTTTCAAAATTATGATGCTTGTCAGGATTATAGATATGCTGCCACCCAACTATGCATTGATACGGTTTTATATGCGGGTTATGATCTGCCTGCCCATGAACGTGTCATCATTCATCCAACCCCTCCACCGGATTTGCATTGGACTGTTAGTTCGCCGCCGATCTCCTTTGGGACGTTCAAACCTATTCTACATGATCATAGATCACATCCCAAGTACGACCAATCCCATGCGGGAGTCTCGGGCGGGATTGTTGCTCCTTCGAATCTTTTGGACCGGGTAGGGTCTTCTTCGGCCCACTCAGACACAGCCCAAGTGGAGCAATCTTTGCCTATTGGGCCTGTAGTGAATGTGGACCATCATATCTCGGATGATTTGGAAGCTATGGTAAATGACATGGTGGACCAGGTGCTTACGTGTCAGCACTGCTACAAGAAGGGCCACTTCGCAGCCAAATGCACGTCCACGCAGGTGTGTCTGGCTTGCTCTAAGGTTGGTCACTCTAGGAGGGATTGCAATCGGATTGCCAGAGCATAAGGGTGGTTTTGGAAACCAAAAATCCCAGATATTGCGGTATCACCTACCGGGCTAATTGATACGGTGTTAGTTCCCCAGCGAGACGCCTCGAGTTCTGCACCAGCTTCGGCAGAGTCCAGTCCCATCTGCTCCCAGCCCAAGACACCAACCTCAACACCTCCTCCAACTCCACCATTGCCTAGCTCTCCTCCACCTTCGATGGTGGTTTTCGAGCTTGACCCGATGCGTTATGTGCCCGTCGGGCATCACATCATCGACGGTGGCGAAGCTCGTCTACCAAGAACTTTTGTGACGCCTCTTGCTCCGATCGTGCATCGCCATGAAGCTTTCATGGTTGCTGAGGTAATGCCAGCCCCGCCTCCAAATCAGGATGGTCAAGCTATGGAAGAGGTTGCGGCTTTTCTTAAGCAATGAGGTCACATGGTTAGGTCTGCTCAGCCCTGGGTTTGTGGTGTTGGCTTGTTTGAAGTTAGAGATGTTGCTGTTAGATTCATGCTCATGCAACAACCCACTCAGTCGCCGGGTAATGATAGATTTGTCCATTTTTTAAGCATGATGAAGGGATTGGTTTTCGTGGGGCACAATGTTTTCGTGATGGTTGCCTCATGTTCTTGGGAATACCTCTGGATCTCCACAATATGCAAAATGTTCGTGCGGCTATCAACACCTTTGGCACTTTTCAGCACTGGGTCAGTGACGATCCATATTTAGTTCGCACCATTGTGTTTGTGTCTTTCCCTGAAGATATTCTGGTGCCAAGACATGTTGTCTTCTCTGAATATGCTGCTTGGGGTGGGGCAAGGGTATCTTGGACTGCACCGTTGTACGTCTTAGGTTCCAACTAGGTAGCACAGATGCCTTTGGATGAAGATCCAATGCCTTTTAATGGAAACCCGCACCCGTTTCCTGGAGAATTTGTTCCTGAACACAACAACTTTGCTCTGCCGCCTTTCCCAACACTTGGCTGGAATGACAACCCGATTGCCCCACCGCCACCACCACATTAGGGTTGGGGCCATGCGGTTTGGGGAGAGGAGGAGGATATTAAGCACCATGATGATCTACAGCATCCTAATCAGATGAGCCCAGTGCAAGAGCAAATCTCGATGGTACTCGACAACTCTGCTATGTTCGAGTCTGAATCTATTGGCGATATTAGTGCTGCCAGTGGGGTAATGCCTACGCAAGATGTGCAACCTATAATTGAAGAGCTTTTGGAGGATGAGCTAGTTAATAATGATCTAGCCATTGTCCCATATGTTCCTCCTGCCGGACTCGCCCCAACTCGGGTGATCCCCCTGCATGTGCTACCTTTGGGTCCACCTTTGCTGCCTGACATGGTTTGGAAGCGAGCTTTTGATCGACTGTTATCTGTGGGAGTCATGTCTCTTCCAAATCCTAGGGGACAACACCTATATCCTAAAAGATCATGGGATGATGCTTTTGTTCTGGATTTCCCAATACCTCTTCAATTGTCGCAGAAAGTTCTGATGATCTAGACGGATTGTTATGCTGCATGTTCGCCTAGACTTGTTGCTCGAGCTCTGTTATCTCAACCTGAAGATGCTCATGATGCTCCTCATACACAACCTACCTCTGATGAGCAGTTCTCTTTCTCAGCACAGCAGAAGAACAAGAATGCTATAAAGAAGAAAACTCCCGCTCTTGTGGTTGACACCAGTGTGAGAAGATGCATGCGTGTCTCTATTCTGAGGGATGGGTTTAAACCAACACTGCAGGAGTTGCCTATGGTTCAACCTAGAAAGAAGAGGCCCAGGTCTAAACCTTTGAGTGTAGCACTTCACACAAATGTTCCGCATAATGACATGGAGGATGATAAGCAGCATGACCAAGTCCCACCGGAAACTCCCATTCCAGTGCTCCAACAGATTGGTAAAGATCTAGAGATTCCTCCCGAGAAGATTTCAGTGGAAATGCTTACCGCAGATCCGGTGGTGCAACCTTCCTCATCAGCTTCTAATGCATAAAATATATGCTATGGAATGGGTGTGGCAAGCCCTCAAATATGCTAGTTATCTTAGGTGTTCTATTTTATTTCATGGAACTGTAAGCTGTGAACTAAATTTGCTTTTATGGGAACTGTGGTGTAGAACACTATGTGTCTACATAGACATATCTGCTGCTTATATGTTTATTCATGGATAGCAAACGTATTAGTAGTAGAAACTGGCATGTGCTTTGCTGGAATGTGCGTGGTCTAAATTCTGATGATCGTCAGCGTGCAGTTAGACAGAAAATTGAGGAAAGCCAATGCTCTGTGATATGCCTCCAAGAAACTAAAATGCAACACATCGATCACCGTGTTATCCGATACTTCTCTCCGAAGAGATTTGATACTTTTGCATATTGTCCATCAGTGGGTGCATCTGGGGGTATTGTGGTTTTATGGAATTCTGCAGTGTTTTTGGGCAACTTGATTGAAACCAAAAAGTTTGGTATAATCATCAAATTCACATCTGTGCACAATGGGGAGTCTTGGACTCTTGTTTTTGTTTATGGGCCATGCCATGGTGAGACAGAGATGATTTTGTTGACTAGCTGTATAATCTCCGAATCACCGAGGAAGAAAACTAGCTTCCGTTAGGTGATTTCAATTTTTCAGATATACCACAAACAGAAATAGGCCTGGGGGGGGTCCCAATGATATGTTTATCTTCAATGACATAATTGGCCATTTAGGCCTGATTGAGCTTCCCATTAAAGGGAGGAAATTTACTTGGTCCAATATGCAAGACATTCCTCTTCTTGAACACCTTGATTGGTTCTTCACCATTGCAACTTGGACCTCTTTGTACCCTGCTACACAAGTTCTTCCCTTGTCTAAAACTGCATCAGATCATGTGCCATGTGTAGTGGTCATCGGCACCAACATACCAAAATGTAATTTATTTCGCTTTGAGAATTACTGGGTTCAACTAGAAGGTTCTATGGACTGGGTGCAGAGGTCTTGGAACAAACATTCTCGCAAGACACACATAACAGCTTCTATCTCTGACAAGCTCAAAACCTTAAGGCATGATCTCAAGAAATGGCAGATGGCCTCTCCAAAATGAAATGCCTAATCCAGAAATGCACCAAGGTCATTTTTTTGTTGGATGATCTAGAGGAGCTAAGGCCTTTATTTAAACCTGAGTATAACTTCAGGAAAATTGTCAAGCTGCATATAGAGAAACTGCTACATCTGCAATACTTATACTGGAGGAAAAGATGCACTATCAGGTCCATAAAAGTTTGGCAGGAAAACACTAAATTCTTCCATGCCATGGCTATGGAGAGATATAGGAGGAATTCAGTGGCATCTACCATATTAGAGGATGGAACTGTCACAAATGATCATCTTTTGATTGCAGGGCCTTTTTGGTCTGCTTTTAAGAACAAAATGGGTACTGCTAGTGGAATTAATATGTCTCTAGATCTTGCTGATTTGATTACACCAGTTGAGGGACTGGATATTTTGGTCAAACCCTTCGAAAAGGAGGAAATGGACTTAACTGTGAAAAAATGCCTATTGGATAGGGCACATGGCCCTGATAGCTTCAATGGTCTTTTTTTTTCAAGAAATGCTGGCCAACCATATGTCAAGAGTTCTATGACTTAGCCAAGGCTTTTCATGAGGGGACTGCTAAGTTGGAGAACATTAATGAGTCTTACATAAATCTCATACCAAAAGTGCTGCACTTGAGACAATTAATGATTTTAGGCCTATATCTCTTACCACTATGGGGCTGGAATTCATTTCTAAGATGGCTGCTGATAGATTTCATTTGGAAATTATGAGATGCATACGCAAAAATCAGTATGGCTTTATTAAATCTAGGACCATCCAGGATTGTGTAGCTTGGACTTTGGAATATTTGCATCAATGTCATCAGTCCAAAAGAAAAATTGTTATCCTCAAATTGGATTTTGAAAAAGCTTTTGATTCAATTGAGCATGAGGCCATATATCAAATCCTAAGATTAAAGGGTTTCCCTGAGAAATGGATACTATAGGTCAAATAGTTCCTATCTTCTGGTACCTCATCAGTTTTACTCAATGGAGTAGCTAGGAAACATTTTGCCTGCAAAAAGGGGGTCAGACTGGGCGACCCTCTTTCCCCCTTGCTGTTTGTTTTGGCTGTTGACATTTTGCAATCTGCTGAACAAAGGATTATTGAACCTACCAATCCCCAGCTATGACCCTGACTATCCTATTGTGCAATATGCTGATGATACATTGATCATCTTACCTACTAATGAGGATTAGCTTTTGGCACTTAAATGCGTGCTGCTCAAATTCTCTCAGTCCACTGGATTGCATATCAACTATCACAAGTCCTCCATGCTTCCCATCAATGTGGATGATGTGGAATTATCTAGACTGGCTGCTTCTTTTGGTTGTAAGGTTGGATCCCTGCCTTTCACTTATCTTGGCCTACCTGTGGGGGTGCTTAGACTCAGAATCATGTATTTAATGCCTCTGGTTGATAGTATGGAAAGAAAAATGTCTGCCAGTTCCATCTTCCTTGCTCAAGGAGGAAGACTGCAATACTTGAACTCTGCACTATCTGCCCTACCTATCTTTTTCCTCTGCAGCTTGGAAATTCCTCCAGGCATATTGAAGCAGTTACAGAGAATCCAAAGGCAGTGTATATGGAGAAGAAATGGTAATCCCTGGCAACTTGGGACCTGGTGTGCAAACCAAGGAATAAGGGTGGGCTAGGCATCATGAACTTAGGTATCCAAAATGATGCTTTGCTGATGAAGCATTTGAATAAAATTTTCAATAAGCATGATGTGCCCTGGGTGAATCTGATCTGGAACACTTATTACCATGAAAGAGTTCCACAAGCTACTGTGGAATGTGGTTCTTTCTGGTGGAGGGATGTTTGCAAACTTATGGACAAGTTTGGAGAATTTACACGCATTCAGGTCAGCCAAGGAGATACTGTTCTGTTCTGGGATGAGAACTGGCAATTAGATAATTCTATGGTCCCCTTAAAGCAATGATTTGCAAGGTTATTTTCCTTTACCATAGATCCTTGGGCCACAGTCAAGGACTTCAAAGATTGCCTACAATGGGAGACACTTTTTCACCTAGCATTGTCCCAACAGGCTCACTAGGAACTTCTACAGGCCCAAAATATGGTGCAGTCCATGCAGTGTCAGGAAGCTGAGCTTGATTGCTGGGTGCTCAAACAAAATGGCAAATAGTATATAGCCAAGAGTTACTATCAATATGTCAACAGAAATATCATCCCCAATCCCCTGTTAAAATGGATTTGGGCTTCTTCCTGCACAATGAAAATCAAGGTTTTCTCATGGATGATGATCATGGACAGACTGAACACTCAGGACATGTTACTGCGTAGACACTGGAATGTCTCTGACTCCTCTGCTTGTGTCCTCTGCCCAGGAAACAATCAAGAGGATAGAGATCACCTCTTTTCCAACTGCAGGTTCAACCACATGGTTTGGAACTTTTTGCAAATATATTGGCCTCCAGGGGAGGATCAGGTTCAGACTGTGAGTCAGGCTAGGGCAGATTTTGCTATGCCTTTTTTTTCCAGAAGTGGTGTTCATAGCTTGCTGGAATATTTGGAACATAAGAAATGGCAAGGTTTTTAGAAATGAAAGGCCATCTTTCAATAGATGGACACACAGGATAAAACCAAAATTTAGAGATGAGCTGTTCAGATGGATTGCTTTCTTACCTCCTTCAGGTGGCCATCTTTGTAACTCTTTTAGCTTAGTTGCTGGTAAGGTAGCTTTTCTTTTTTTATCTTTAGTCCCTCTAGGGCTTTGTATATTTGTAAATATATACTATTTTCAATAAATAACATAAGGCTGTGGAACCCAGTTCTGAAGTAGTTTCTCAAAAAAAAGTAAGGACCTTCCCATTTAGAGAGAAGTTTTCCTGCAAAAAATCTTAAACGAGAGTTGTACAGCAAGACATAATCACCTACGTTAAACTCGCGCTTTTGTATCCTTTTGTCATGCCATCTTTTAACCTTTTCTTTAAACAGTTTGGCATTGTCATAAGCTTGGGTTCTCCATTCATCAAGCAAGCTAATGTCAAATAACCTCTTCTCATCGGCAAGTTTGAAATCATAATTGAACTCTTTAATAGCCGAATACGCCTTATGTTCCAGTTTGAGAGGTAAGTGACATGCTTTTCCATAAACCATTTTATACGGAGACATACCCATGGGATTTTTGTACGCAATTCTATAGGTCCATAATGCATCATCAAGTTTCCTGGACCAATTCTCTCTAGACCTATTAACATTCTTTTGGAAAATTAATTTCAGCTCTCTGTTACTTAGTTCTACTTGACCACTAGACTGCGGGTGGTATGGAGATGCAATTCTATGATTAACATCATACTTACCAAGAATTTTACGAAAAGCACCATGAATAAAGTGTGAACCACCATCAGTCATTAAGTATCTAGGGACTCCAAACCTCAGAAAAATAACTTCTTTAAGCATCTTAATAGAGGTGTTGTGATCAACACTACTAGTTGGAATAGCTTCTACCCACTTAGTAACGTAATCAACAACAACTAAAATATGTGTATACCCATTAGAGGAAGGAAACGGTCCCATATAATCAAAGCCCCAGACATCAAATGGTTCAATAACAAGTGAATAATTCATAGGCATTTCTTGACGTCAACTGATATTACCAATTCTTTGACGTTCATCACACGACAAGACAAACTTACGGGCATCCTTGAAGAGAGTAGGCCACTAAAAACCAGATTGCAGTACCTTATGTGAAGTTCTATCTCTAGCGTGGTGTCCTCCGTAAGCCTCGGAGTGGCACTTGCGTAGGATCTATTCCTGTTCATGCTCAGGTACACAACGTCTAATAATACCATCTAAACCTTCTTTATATAGGTGTGGGTCATCCCAGAAGTAATGTCTTAAATCATAGAAGAACTTTTTCTTTTCCTGGTATGTGAAACTAGGTGGTATAAACTTAGCAACAATGTAATTAGCATAATCAGCATACCATGGAGCAACGCGAGAAGCAGTTATGACAGCTAATTGTTCATCAGGGAAGCTATCATCAATAGGTAGAGGGTCATCAAGAATATTCTCTAACCTAGATAGATTGTCTGCAACGGGGTTCTACGCTCCCTTTCTATCAGTAATATGCAAATCAAATTCTTGCAGCAGGAGAACCCATCTAATAAGTCTAGGTTTAGCATCTTTCTTTTCCATAAGGTAATTGATAGAAGCATGATCAGTGTGAATAGTTACTTTCGAATTAACAATATAGGGCCTAAACTTATCACAAGCAAATATGACTGCTAAAAACTCCTTCTCGGTAGTAGCATAACTTCTCTGGGCACTGTCTAGAGTATTACTAGCATATTGGATAACATTCAATTTCTTATCAACTCTTTGTCCTAGAACAGCACCTACATCATAATCACTAGCATCACACATAATCTCAAAGGGTAAATTCCAGTCAGGAGGCTGGACAATAGGTGCAGAGATCAATGCTTTCTTAAGTATTTCAAATGCTTATACACAATCATCATCAAAGAAAAAAGTAACATCTTTTTGTAAGAGATTAGTCAGAGGCCTAGAGATTTTGCAGAAGTCCTTAATGAACCTTCTATAAAACCCGACATGGCCAAGAAAACTTCTTATACCTTTGATGTTCTTGGGAGACGACATCTTTTCAATAACATCAACTTTAGCTTTATCAACTTCAATACCTCTTTCAAAAAAATTATGACCCAAGACAATGCCTTCATTAACCATAAAGTGGCACTTTTCCCAATTCAAGACAAGATTAGTTTCTTCACATCTCTGCAAAACTCGATCAAGGTTTCTCAAGCAATCATCAAAAGAAGTTCCATCAACGGAAAAGTCATCCAGGAAAACCTCAACAATCTTTTCACAAAAATCAGAGAATATAGCCATCATGCATCTTTGAAAGGTAGCAGGTGCATTACATAAACCAAAAGGCATACGTCTATAAGCAAAGGTACCGAAGGGACAAGTAAAATTGGTCTTTTCTTGATCCCCTTTTGACACAGGTATTTGAGAGAAACCAGAATAGCCATCTAGAAAGCAAAAATGAGTATGTTTGGATAACCTTTCTAGCATTCGATCAATAAGAGGCAAAAGGTAATGATCTTTCTTAGTGGTTTTATTTAATTTGCGGAAATCAATTACCATCCTATAACATGTAACAATTATTTGCGGGATCAATTCATCTTTATCATTAGGAAAAATAGTGATACCTCCCTTCTTAGGGACATAATGGACATGACTTACCCACTGGCAATCAACAACTGGATAAATTATACCTGCCTCTAGAAGCTTTAGTATTTCCTTCCTTACCACTTCTTTCATCTTAGGATTTAACCATCGTTGATGATCGACAATCGGTTTCGCGTCCTCTTCCAACTTTATCTTGTGTCGGCATAAAGTGGGACTAATGCCCTTAAGATCATCCAGAGTATATCCAATAGCAGCACAATGCTTCTTCAGAGTTTTCAATAATTTATCTTCTTCCTGCTCTGAAAGGTTAGCACTAATAATAATAGGATATATCTTCTTTTCATCGAGATAAACATACTTAAGAGTATCAGGTAATGGTTTAGGTTCAAACACGGGATCACCCTTGAGTGGAGGAGGATCCCCTAGAATTGAATAGGAAAATTGTTCTTCAATAAGGGTCCGTGTTTAAAGAATATTTCATCTATTTCCCTTCTCTTACTCATATACATATCATTTTCATGGTCTAGCAGATATTGTTCTAAGGGATCATTAGGAGGTACAACAATAGAAGCAAGACCAATAATTTCATCCTTACTAGGCAATTGTTTATCATGGGGTTGTCTACGAAATTTAGCAAAGTTAAAATCATGAGACACATCCCCTAAATCAACAGTAACAATATCTTTTTTGGAGTCTATCTTAGCATTAACAGTGTTCAAGAAGGGCCTACCAAATATAATGGGGCAAAAATCATCTTGTGGGGAACCAAGAACAAGAAAATCAGCAGGGTATTTAACCTTCCCACTCAAGACTTCAACATCTCTAACAATCCCCATTGGTGAAATAGTGTCTCTATTGGCAAGCTTAATATTAACATCAATACCTTCTAGCTCAGTAGGTGCAATATCGTGCAAAATTTTTTCATATAAGGAAATGGGTATTACACTCGCACTAGCACCTACATCACATAAACCATGATAGCAATGGTCTCCTATTTTAACAGAAATAACATGCATGCCTACAATAGGTCTATGTTTATTCCTAGTATCGGGTTTGCCGATTCTAGCAGCTTCCTCTTGGAGGTAAATAACATGCCCATCTAAATTATCAACCAAGAGATCCTTAACCATATCAACACTAGGTTCAACTTTAATTTGCTCAGAGGGCATAGGTGTTCTACTATTACTCTTACGAACCACAGTTGAAGCTTTAGAATGATCCTTTATTCTAACAGGGAAAGGTGGTTTCTCAATATAAGCGGTAGGAACAATAGGATCAACATTATAGGTGGTAGTCTTTTCTTCAACTTTAATAGGTTCAACTACTTTTACTTCAATGGGAGGATGGTATTTAAACCACTTCTCCTTAGGAAGATCAACATGAGTAGCAAATGATTCACAGAAAGAAGCTACTATCTCAGACTCAAGTCCATATTTAGTGCTAAATTCACGGAAAACATCGGTATCCATAAAAGATTTAACACAATCAAACTCAGGGGTTATACCTGACTCCTTACCTTCATCGAGATCCCAATCTTCAGAGTTGCGTTTAATTATTTTCCATAAATCCCATTTGAATTCAATAGTCTTCATCATAAAAGAACCAGTACAAGAAGTATCGAGCATGGAGCGATTATTGAGAAAAATCCGAGCATAAATTTTTTGAATGATCATTTCTCTTGAGAGATCATGATTGTGGCATCTCGGGATTAGGTGCAAATCGGGATGCAGTGTTCCATCTCCTGTAAAGGGATTATCTAGTAGTTTCTCTATCATACCCGAGGGAATTTCAAAGCAAACATTTTCACTAGATTCAGTAGGTTGAGGAGCAACTCTTTGCTCTACTGGTCGGGGTGAAGATACCCCGAACAAGCCCCTCAAAGGATTATGAGCCAAAGTAACAGGTGATAGTAAATTTCAGCACACTATATAAAATTTTCCTTACGAAATTCCACTTACCAAAGACGTTTCACTCCTCGGCAACGGTGCCAGAAAAGAGTCTTGATGACCCACAAGTGTAGGGGATCTATCGTAGTCCTTTCGATAAGTAAGAGTGTCGAACCCAACAAGGAGCAGAAGGAAATGATTGGCAGTTTTCAGTAAGGTATTTTTTGCAAGTACTGATATTATCGGTAACAGATAGTTTTGTGATAACATAATTGGTAACAAGTGACAAATAGTAAAAGTAAATAAGGTACAACAAGATGGCCCAATCCTTTTTGTAGCAAAGAACAAGCCTGGACAAACTCTTATATGAAGGAAAGCGCTCCCGAGGACACATGGGAATTATCGTCAAGCTAGTTTTCATCACGTTCATATGATTCGCGTTCGTTACTTTGATAATTTGGTATGGGGGTGGACCGGTGATTGGGTGCTGCCCTTACTTGGACAAGCATCCCACTTATGATTAACCTCTATTGCAAGCATCCGCAACTACAAAAGAAGTATTAAGGTAAACCTAACCATAGCATGAAACATGTGGATCCAAATCAGCCCCTTACGAAGCAACGCATAAACTAGGGTTCAAGCTTCTGTTACTCTAGCAACCCATCATCTACTTATTACTTCGCAATGCCTTCCTCTAGGCCCAAACAATGGTGAAGTGTCATGTAGTCGACGTTCACATGACACCACTAAAGGAAAAGACAACATACATCTTATCAAAATATCGAACGATAACCAAATTCACATGACTACTTATAGCAAGATTTCTCCCATGTCCTCAGGAACAAACGTAACTACTCACAAAGCATATTCATGTTCATAATTAGAGGGGTATTAATATGCATTATAGATCTCAACATATGATCTTCCACCAAGTAAACCAACTAGCATCAACTACAAGGAGTAATCAACACTACTAGCAACCTACAGGTACCAATCTGAGGTTTTGGTACAAAGATTGGATACAAGAGATGAACTAGAGTTTGAGAGGAGATGGTGCTGGTGAAGATGCTGACGAAGATAACCCTCCCCAAGATGGGAGAGTTGTTGGTGATGACGGTGGTGACGATTTCCCCCTCCCGTAGGGAAGTATCCCCGGTAGAATAGCTCCGCCGGAGCCCTATATTGGTTCCGCTAAGGTTCCGCCTCGAGACGGCGGCGCTTTGTCCCGAAAGCCTCCTTATGATTTTTTTCCAGGTCAAAACACCTCATATAGGAGAAGATGGGCATCGGGGAGTCATCAAGTGGCCCACGAGGCAGGGGGCGCGCCCAGGGGGGCGCCCCCTCCCACATGGACAGTGGGTGGCCCCCCTCTCGTATCTCTTTTGTCAGATATTTTTTATATTTTCTGAAACGGTGTTTCGTGGAGTTTCGGGGCTTTTTGAGTTGTGCAGAATAGGTCTGCAATATTTGCTCCTTTTCCAGCCCAGAATTCCAGCTGCCGGCATTCTCCCTCTTCATGTAAACCTTGTAAAATAAGAGAGAAAAGGCATAAGTATTGTGACATAACGTGTAATAACAACCCATAGTGCAATAAATATCAACATAAAAACATGATTCAAAATGGAAGTATCAGGCCTCTTCTTGGAGTGCGAAGAGGCACTTTCCTCTTCATCCTCCTCCTCCTCACCCCCATCCTGTACAGTTGAGGCCGCAGCTTCGCTGGACCGGTTGCCCGAACGAATCCTGCGGCGGAGGCCCTTCCTGGCCTCCGGGGCCTCTGGCTTCTTGCTCTTCTTGGCACCCGCCTTGTGATGTCGCTTAGATGCGTCGGTATTTCCCCAAGGAATAAGGGAGGATGCAGCACAACAACGGTATGGTATTTCCCTCAATGATGAGGCCAAGGTTATCGAACCAGCAGGAGAACCATGCAACACTACATAAATGGTAACTACACACAAATAACAACCACTTGCAACCCAACGCGTTAAAGGGGTTGTCAATCCCTTTCGGGTAGCGATGCCAAAAAGTGACGTAAGGATAGGATAAAATTGTAGTAGATTGATAGCGGCAAATAAAATGTAACAAGGTATTTTTGGGTACTTGATAATATAGCTCTGAAAATAAAAGAAGCAAATAAAATAAAAGGCAAACGACAATATGGATCTGAAAGTATATGATACCAAAATAGACCCAAGGGTCGTAGATTTCACTAGTGTCTTCTCTCGAGAAAATAACATGCGGTGGCTTGACAAATTACTGTTGGGCAATTGATAGAAAAGCAAATAATTATGACGATATCCAAGACAATGATCATGTATATAGGCATCACGCCCAAGATTAGTAGACCGACTCCTGCCTGCATCTACTACTATTACTCCACACATCGGCCACTATCCAGCATGCATCTAGTGTATGAAGTTCATGGAAAAATGAAGTAATGCAATAAGAATGATGACATGATGTAGACAAGATCTATTCATGTAGGAACATACCCTATCTTTTTATCCTTAATAGCAATGATGCATGCGTGCCTTGATGCCCCTTCTGTCACTTGGAAAGGACACCGCAAGGTCAAACCCATTACAAAGCACCTCTTCACATTACAAGATAAATAGATCAAGTTGGCCAAACAAAACCCAAATATCGGAGAAGAAGTACGATGCTATAATAATCAAGATTGGATATAAAATCAAGGCAAATCTAATCATAAACTCACAATTCATCGGATCCCAACACACACCGCAAAAAGTCATTACATCAAATAGATCTCCGAGAGACCATTGTATTGAGATACAAAGAGAGAAGAAGCCATCTAGCTTCCTATGGACCTGTAGGTTTGTGGTAAACTACTCAAGCATCATCGGAGAGGCACCAATGAGGATGATGAACCCCTCCGTGATCGTGATCCCCTCCGGTGGAGTGCCAGAATAGGGCTATAGATTGGATCTCGTGGTTCTGGAACTTGCGGTGTCTGGAACAAAATTTCGTCGATTCTCCTAGGGTTTCTGGAGGTAGGACGTATTTATAGAGCGAAGAGGCGGTGCAGGAGGCCTTCGAGGTGGGCAGAACCTACCTCGGCACGCCTGGGGTCCCAGGCACGCCTTGGTTGGTTGTGCCTCCCTCGGGGCACCCCCAGGTGCTTCTCTGGCCCATCTGGTGTCTTCTGGTCCAAAACAAATCCACAAAAAGTTTCGCTGCATTTGGACTTCGTTTGATATTGATTTTCTGTGATGTAAAAAACAAGCAGAAAACAACAACTGGCACTTGGCACCATGTCAATAGCTTAGTCCCAAAAAATGATCTATAACGACTCTAAAATGATTGTAAAACATCCAAGAATGATAATATAATAGCATGGAACAATAAAAAATTATAGACACATTGGAGACGTATCAGCACCCCCAAGCTTAATTCCTGCTCGTCCTCGAGTAGGTAAATGGTAAAACATTGGATGTGGAATGCTGCCTATCATGTTCATCACATATTCTTTTCTTTATCGCATGGACAATTGGACTATTATATGGTTCAAAGAAATAGTCTAGTTTTAACATGAGGACTTTGATACTCAAGCGTATCAACAAACAACTATGTCTTTTCAAAATATCAATACTAAAGCAAGTTATCCCTAGCCCATCATGCTCAATCATCGATCCATTCATGCAACACATCAAAATATTGGCTACATCCAATGCTCAAGTGCGGTAATAGTGTTCTGTAGTTGGTGCTTTATAAGAGAAGATGGAGACTCAAGTAAAAATAAAAATTGCATAAAATAAAAGATAGGACCTTCGCAAAGGGAAGTAGAGATTTGTAGAGGTGCCAGAGCTCAAAGTTTAAATTGAGAGAAAAAATTATTTTGGGTGGCGTGCTTTTCCTGTCAACGAGAACGACTTATAGTTCCCAACACTTTCCATGCTAGATATATCATAGGCGGTTCCCAAACATAAAATAAAGTTTATTCTTTTTTCCACCAAACTTTCACAAGCCATGGCTAGCCGTATCCACGGTTGCCCTCCATATAAACACTTTCCAAGGAATTTATTATTTGACAACATAAAGTAATTTTTCTTCTTTTTTTCATTTCGGGACTGGGAATCCCTATTACCGCCATACTCTCATGCAATGACAAGTGAATAAACACTCATCTTGTGAATAACACATCTAGCATGAAAAATATTAGCCACCCCTCGCCGCTTCATGAGCGGTACGGGCACACAAAAGATCAATTTATTTTGAAATTAGAGTTGGCACATACAAATTTGCTTAGAATGGCATGGAAATACCGCATATGAGTAGGTATGGTGGACTTATTTGGCATAACTTGGGTTTTAAGATTTGGATGCACAAGTAGCATTTCTACTTAGTACAAGGTGGAGGCTAGAAAGAGGTTGAGAAGTGACCAACCAAGGAACGAAAACCATCATAAATGAGCATTAAACATAACTAACACCGAATAATGCAACACAAGTAGGATGTAATTTCATTTCATGAATATTGACTTTTGTTCTTGCATAGGGAATCACAAACCTTGACATCAATATTCTTACTAAAACATAATTACTCATTAACATGGCTCACATATCACTATCATCATATCTCAAAACTATTACAAAGAATCAGTTTATTTTGTCCAATGATCTTCATGAAAGTATTTATTATATCCTTCTTGGAATCTATCACTTTGGGGCTAGTTTTATATGTTGCTTTTGATAAGATCAAACAAGTATAAGTGAAGAACATGAGCATAATATTTCTTTCTCTCAAATTAAACTAAGCAAAGCAAGAGATAATTTCTTCAAAAATAACAAAGCACACCGTGCCCAAAAAGATATAAGTGAAGCACTAGAGCAATTCTAAGGCTCTAAAAAATTTAAGTGAAACATAGGAGAAAGCATAACATAATTTGGACCTCCGAAAAAGGTGTGTACATCAAGGATACTTATTGAAAATTAAAAAAACAAGCAAAGACTCATATCATACAAGGCGCTCCAAGCAAAACTCATAAAATGCGATGAATAAAAATATAGTTTCAAGTGAAATACCGATGATCGTTTGAAGAAAGAGGGGATGCCACTCGGGGGCATCTCCAAGCTTAGTTGGTTGATACTTCTTGAATATTATCTTGTGTGCCTCGGGCATCCCCAAGCTTAGCCTTTTGCTACTCCTTATTCCTTCATCCATCGCGAGCTCACCCAAAACTTGAAAACTTCAATCACACAAAACTCAACAAAGCTTCGTGAGATCCGTTAGTATAACAAAACCAATCTTTACTATAAGTACTGTAGCAAACCCATTCTTATTTTGTAACTGTATTCTACTGTATTCTAACTTTTCTATGGAAAGAACTCATCAAAGGAAACCATAGAATCATCAAAACAAGCACATAACACAACGAAAACAGAATCTATCAAAAACATGACAGTCTGTAAAGATGCAAATTTTGATCATACTTCTGTAGCTCTAAAAGTTCTGAAAAATTAGGATAGCGTGGAAAATTTGTATATTGATAACGTCAAAATACTTCAAGAGTTTATCACGCTCTAGTAATAGTCAGAAATTCTAACTCTGGACGCAAAAGTTTCTGAATTTTCCAACGCGCTCAAATCAGCTATCAACCGAATGATCCCAAAGGCCTTGCTTGGCACATACAATTATTCAAACCACAAAAACACATCAAACCATAGGTATTATTGGGTATTCTATTGAAAACAACATGAAAAACAAAAAGAAAAAAATACAAGTTGGGTTGCCTCCCAACGAGCGCTGTTGTTTTACGCCCTTAGCTAGGTATAATACAAAGATCTCAAGTGTTGTCATCCTTATTTTATAAATCCTCAATCACACTTTTTTTCAAATATTTGGCATATATTTCTTCAACAATGATACTTCTAGGGACAAGATCAAGGAATTTGCTTTTGTAAAGGGGACTTTTTATTACTTCAATAAAATTGGGATGCATACTAATTATTTTAAGATCCCCTTTGTCGCTACTAGAAGTAGCCCCCTTGTTCTTGCGGCTTTTCACGGGTGTTTTCTCAATAATATTAACGGAAGAAAAGGCGGTGTTCAAGTTACTATAAATTTCTTCCAATTTATCAATCCGAGAAGGACTTTCTTCAATTCTTTCATTGACTATGGGTTCCTTCTCTTTTAGCAATTTAAAAATATCACCCGCTTTTGACCCAAACTTATTAGCAAGATCATGCATATTTTTATCCAAAATTTTCAATATGTTTTTAGTGAGCATTTTCTTTTCTATAATATCTAATCTTTGCATAACATGCTCAAGAGTCGAAATTGTTTCATTGATGGTAATAGGAGGAGAACCCACTAAACTTCCTAGAGCATTCAAAGCATCACGAGGAGGACAACTTAAGAAATTTCCTCTGGTAATGGTATCAAGAACAAATCTAAACAAAGTGGTGATTCCCACGTAAAAATTTCGAAGAAGAACAATAGTGGATTGCTTGTGAATAGATCTGTTCTTAGCATTGGAAATCCGGCACCAAGCATCCTTTAGGCTTTCTCCTCCTCTTTGCTTAAAATTGAGAACTTCATTCTAGGGGGTGCAAATAATGAGGGGAGGACTAGCCATGATGACTAGAAGGCAAGAACGCGAATAGATCTGGCAAAAAAAAACGGCAAACAAAAAAGGGGGCGAATGAAAATGGCAAATTTTTGTGAAGTGGGGGAGATGAAAATGAGAGGCAAATGGCAAATAATGTAATTTGCAAGGAGATGTGATTTGTGATTAGGAACATGATAGATGTTGGTGATGTGTCCCTAACAACGGCGCCAGAAAGTTCCTTTGATGTCGCATAGATGCGTCGGTGTTTCCCCAAGGAATAAGGTAGGATGCAACACATCAACGGTAAGGTATTTCCCTCAGTGATGAGACCAAGGTTATCGAACCAGTAGGAGAACCAAGAAACACTATATAAATGGTACCTGCACACAGATAACAACCACTTGCGACCCGACGCGTTAATGGGTTGTCAATCCCTTTTGGGTAGCGATGCCAAAAAGTAACGTAAGGATAGGAAAAAATTGTAGTAGATTGATAGAGGCAAATAAAAGCAAATAAAACGCAGCAAGGTATTTTTGGGTTATTGATAATATAGATCCGAAAAGAAAAGAAGCAAATAAAAGAAAATGCAAACAACAATATGGATGTGAAAGTATATGATAGGAAAATAGACCCGGGGGCCATAGATTTCACTAGTGGCTTCTCTCGAGAAAATAGCATGCGGTGGCTTGACAAATTACTGTTGGACAATTGATAGAAAAGCAAAAAATTATGACAATATCCAAGACAATGATCAAGTATATAGGCATCACGTCCAAAATTAGTAGAACGACTCCTGTCTGCATCTACTATTATTACTCCACACATTGACCGCTATCCATCATGCATCTAGTGTATTAAATTCATGAAAAAACGGAGTAATGAAATAATAATGATGACATGATGTAGACAAGATCTATTCATGTAGGAATAGACCCCATCTTTTTATCCTTAATAGAAACGATACATGCGTTCCTTGCTACCCCTTCTGTCACTGGGAAAGGACACCGCAAGATCGAAGCCATTACAAAGCACCTCTTCACATTGCAAGATAAATAGATCAAGGTGGCCTAACAAAACCCAAATATCAGAGAAGAAATACGAGGCTATGATAATCAAGATTGGATACAAAATCAATGCAAATATGATCATAAACTCACAATTCATCGGATCCCAACAAACACACCCCAAAAAGTCATTACATCAAATAGATCTCCGAGACACCGTTGTATTGAGATACAAAGAGAGAAGAAGCCATCTAGATAAAGCCTATGGACCCGTAGGTATGTGGTAAACTACTCACGCATCATCGGAGAGGCACCAATGAGGATGATGGATCCCTCCGTGATCGTGATCCCCTCCGGCGGAGTGCCGAAATAGGGCTATAGATTGGATCTCGTGGTTTTGGAACTTGCGGTGGCTGGAACAAAATTTCGTCGACTCCCCTTGGGGTTTTGGAGGTAGTTGGTATTTATAGAGCGAAGAGGCAGTGCGGGAAGCCACCGAGGTGGGCGCAACCCACATGGGCGCGCCCTAGTGGGTTGCGCCCCCCCTCGGGGCACCCCCAGGTGCTTCTTTGGCCCATCTGGTGTCTTCTAGTCCAAAATATTCCATAAAAGTTTCGCTGCGTTTAAACTCCATTTGATATGTAAAAAACAAGCAGAAAACAGCAACTGTCACTTGGCACTATGTCAATAGGTTAGTCCCAAAAAATGATATAAAATGACAGTGAAATGATTGTAAAACATCCAAGAATGATAATATAACAGCATGGAACAATAAAAAAATATAGGTACGTTGGAGACATATCACCTTGTAAGGCACCACTACTAGCATCTTCTCTAGCTGCTCCGATCGGGGCTCCTCTGGCAGCGGCACTGGGTCACTGATCTTCTTGGCCTTGGCGAGCCAGCCCTATAAGATCCACACAACAAGGTTTGATGGGATCTCACATAATACGAATATTCGGACACTCTTTGGAAAAACATGCCACTCACCTCCAACGGAGGATTAGAGGCGTCTAGACCAATGTCCTTGCCCTCAGCCGGCCACTCCTCCTGCGGCTGGAATAGTTGACCCATATCTTGTCAGGAGTCACGCCGAAGAGATACCGCATAGTGGTCGGATCTTCGGGGTCATAGTCCCACATAGGCTTGCCCCTCTCCTGACAAGGGAGGAGTCCACAGTGGAGCATGATCTGAAACACGTCGACTAGCTTTACGTCGGTCTCTATTGCTCTGTCGACACGCTTTTGCAGTGCTTTGGTGTCGGCGATGTGACCCTAGTCCGGACCCTTGTTGGTCCAGGAGGCCAATCTGGTGGGAGGTCCAGACCGGAATGCGAGGGCCGCTCCCCTTGGTTCGGTGATGTAGAACCACTCCTTCTGCCACATCCGGGCAGTTTCGACGAAGTGGCCTTCCAGCCACTGAACCCATGTCAACTTGCTAACCATGCCCCTCTGCAGTTCGTGTGTTCGCCGCAGACCACCTTGGGTTTCACATTGAACATTTTCAGCCATAGGCCGATGTGCGGCTGGACCCGCAGGAGCACCTCGCAGACGACGATGAAGGTCGAAATGTGGAGGAGGGAGTTAGGGGCTAGGTCGTGGAAATTCAGCCCATAGTAGAACATTAGCCCCTACACAAAGGGGTGCAGGGGAAATCCTAGCCCCCTAAGGAAATGAGGAATGAAAACTACCCTCTCGCCCAGCTCGGGAGTGGGGATGATCTGGCTCTTTTTCGTGGCTCGATGGGTGACGTTGGCCAGCAAGTAGCCGGTCGCCTTCAGCTTCAGGATCTCCTCGTTAGTGACGGAGGAGGCCTCCCACTTCCTGTTGGCAATGGTCATGGTCGAAGGAGGTGATGTGGGATTGGTTATGGAAGCAGGAGGGAAGGGCACTGGAGCTTTGAAGAATTACGAATGCGGAAGGAAGGGGAAGGCGTGGGATGCAGACTATAGCGTCCGCCCTTTATAGACCATGGGCAAGCCAGGGGTCCCTTCTTCCACGTCGTTGGCCTCTCCACTTCCCGATATCTCCACAACATTATGAGCGGGGAGGAGAATCGAAATCATTAACCATACCCCCCGAAAGGCGGGACACGATCTCTACCTTGAAGGGACGTGTCAATCGTGGTGTTAGCCTCGAGTCGTGCTTCGAGAAATAGTAACTTCTTGGCGTTATGGCTCGAAACGACTCTTCGTTGGAGGAGAAGTTGTCATATAAAGGCACTGTTGGTGCTCAAGCTATATTTTTATTACCTTCGGTGCTAAGAAAAGTAGCTATTCAAACTCCGGACATTACTTAGTACCAGACAGAGGGAAGACTTGCTGAGGAACTCGGCCTACAAACCGAATACTAATCAGATAGATGGATACGGGATACAAGTCTCAACTTTGGAGGCAAGTTTGGGGGCTACCGAGGGAGTCATGGACCAAGGGGTCCTCGGAGCGATGACCCATTGTACACGGGCCGGACTGGTGGGCCGTACTATGACCGGAGTTCTATGAAGCCGTGGTGTGCCCTACTAGTGAAGAAGGCGCATGATCCCTTTTATTCCTTATTGTAATCCATCTTTGATAACCTTAAGCCCTAATAGTGTCTATATAAACTGAGGGTTGTAGTCATTAAAGGAGAGCTATTTGCATCCCCCATAGCCTAGGGTTAGCTCGCACTGATCTCGAGGTAGATCTGCTCTGTAAACCACGATATACAATCAATACAATCAAGCATGATGTAGGGTTTTACCTCTTCGAGAGGGCCCAAACCTGGGTAAACACTATGTTCATTGTCCCTTGTTACCATCAATCCTAGATCAACAGCTCGAAACCCCCTACCCCGAGGTCTGCCGGTTTTGACACCGACACTACTCGTTTGTGCTTGCATTACCATCGTAGTCGGACTACCATGATGCTACATTGACGATGCATGCCCCATCACAAACAATTCACCATTATAGAACGTGTATGATAAGCAGACAATCACACACATTTACTTTTCGTCGACTGTATGCGATTCGATGTAAGAGTGCATACAGTTATCCCTATTAAACTTTATGCAAAGCTTGAAATATCCACACGATTCATCTGATGTACCCACGTCGGATAAGGGCCTATTGCATGCGTTCTTCCATGAGCAAACGTTTATGATGCACACAACATCGTAAATACTCCATAATTGCCAATCGTGTGTGATAAGGTGACTTTCGCGAAGATTTAATAAGAAGGAACTGTGTGCACTGTTGTTGTTAATCTCACACATTTTTTCTTGATTGATCATGTGTGCAGTAGAGATTCATTGCACATGTAGTGGATCCGAGAAACATCTCTGATCTCCATGTTTATCGCAGACGTTTTGCTTTCGCAAACCACGTGCAGTGCACTGGCTGCAGAACCTAACTTATCTCTAATTTAATTGCATTTGAAAATCACAGATTTTGAATTTGAAAGTAGGCAATCACTTATTTCATATCGAACCATGTTTATTACAATATAGGTTCAAGCATGAATGCATAATTCGATGCACAGGTACATATACTTAAGAACTACAGAAGCACCAAGTAAAGAATGATGAACCACAATTGTACTAAAGACTGTAAAGAGAGATGTGAAAGACATTCTGGTTGCTGGAGAAGGTGAAGCGGAATGCCCATATTGTGCCCTCCATGCGTAATGCGTGCACGACTCTAGGCCAACCCCTTGTGATGGTTATCCGCCCATCCTTCACTGTCTTCATTAAGACTTCTCGATGTTCATTATAGTCTCGAGGAAATACTTTAACCTTCATCGTGTGCCCATGATACGTCCAAAACGTATCTATAATTTCTGCTTGCTCCATGCCTCTTTTGGGTGATATTGCTATGATATTTATACACTTCCATACACTTTTGATCATGTTTGGACTAACCTATTAACTCAGTGCACCCTAGTGCCAGTTTCTGTTTTCTGCTGTTTTTGTATTTCAGGTTTTCCCATTACGAGAACTGCCAGAAAAATCCCGGAAAAATTATATAAAAAAATCAGCGTTCCAGAAGCTTCCCGGCTGCCAAAATACAGCCGGAGGGGGGCCACCAGGGCTCCAGGCGCCCTGGTGGCGCGGCCCCCTCCTGGCCGCGCCGGGGGGCGCCTGGGCCCCCCAGGCCTCCGCTGATGCCCCCCTTTGGCATATATTTATATCGTGTCCCGAAACCCTCGAGAGGGGAACCCTTTTTTGCGATCTCATCTCTGTTCCGCCGCCGCCGCGCTTCCAAGATCGGGAGCACCAGGAGAACTCTTCCCGGCACCCTGTCGGAGGGGAGGATCACCACCGGGAGCCTCTCCACCACCATGGACGCCTCCCGGATGAGTTGTGAGTAGTCTCCCTTGGATCATGGGTCCATGACCAGTAGCTATGTGATGTTCTCCTCCCCTTCTTGTGCTTTACTAATTAGTCCTCGTGAGCTGCCCTACATGATCGAGGCACATATGTAATCCTTATGCTGTTGCTATGTTGAGTTTGCTGGGATCCGATGGATTGTGAGATTATGTTCAGATTGTGTTTGAGTAATATATTTGATCTACCTCTTTTATATTTATGTTCGTAAGTAATCCTTGCATGTTCTCCGTTGTTATTTATTGCTTTGGCCAAGTAGTAGGTTGTGACTCCAAGAGGGAACGTTATGCTTGATTGTGGGTTCATGCCCCTCGATGACTAGCTTGAGTGACAGAAACATGAGTC
Organism: Secale cereale; assembly: GCA_902687465.1. Classification (NCBI taxonomy): domain Eukaryota; kingdom Viridiplantae; phylum Streptophyta; class Magnoliopsida; order Poales; family Poaceae; genus Secale; species Secale cereale. Next base: position 322,009,560 of record LR738714.1, read on the forward strand.
TAGGGGATGTGCTGTTGCCACAAGGGGGAAAACAACGGTGCTTGTGCCCGCGGGTGCAAGGATTGTTTACTTTACGCAAAGTTCTTTTAATGCAGTTGTCTGTAGCTTTGAGTTTACACTATGGGTGGGACTCGCAACTTAATACCAGCGAGATGTTCTGGATAGATATCTCAAGGTGGATGATTAGTAGTAGATGCAGATGGATTTCGGTCTACTTGCCTTGGCGTACCGCCCATGCTTTGAACCTCTACCTTTCTTGTAACATAGTTAGCATTGGTTTGCGCACATAATTCTGTCAATTGCCCAGCTGTAATTTGTTTACCTCACATAGCTATTTTATCGTCTTTTGGGAGAGAGACATCACTAGTGAACATCATGGGACCCCGGTCCATATTACCATCATTGATCACATCCGCTATTTACTTTCCGCTTTTTATTTACTATTTGCAGCAAAACCTATCACTATTATCACTTGCGTTTGATCCTTTGTAAACTACAAGGCCGGAGAGATTGACAACCTCTCTGTACTCGTTGGGAGCAAAGTTATTTGTATCTGTGTGCAGGTCCACGTTGATTGCTAATATCTGGCGCCGTTAGCAGTTGACACCTTCTTGTTGAAACTGGGAGTCTCAGGGAAATCGATCCTTGGTATCTTTGCCAAGGGAAAACTTCCGCTACACTGCATCTCAAACCTTCCACTTGGGGTAACCAACGAGGGGCGAGAAGCCATCAAGCAAAGTTTTCTGGCGCCGTTGCCGGGGACTCCACTCTTCAGGATAGGGGAGTTGCACGCTATCTTTTACCTTTGCTTTTTAGTCTTGTTAGTTTACCTTTCAGTTTTTGCTTTAGTATCTTTTATCAAAAATCACGAAAATAGTTATCTCATTCTTTAGTTGTCATTATGTCGGGTCCTTTTGTCTTTGGCGAGGCAGAAGTTCTCACCTTTAAACAAAGAGGTGGGGAAAGTCTAAAAGATGCTTGGTATAGAATTAATGATTCTCAAAAAAGAGCCACCAAGAAGCAATCTACTACTATCCTGCTTAGAAATTTTTATGTTGGAATTACTTCTTGGAATAGGTTTATTCCAGATACTGCTATCAATGGAAATTTCCTAGAGGCCCCAGTTTGGGAGTCTCTTAGTATTATTGAAAATCTTGTAGGGAATCCCCCTGTTGTTAGCATTCAAGAGGACATCACCCTAGCTCACATTATGAAAAAACTTGAAAAGATAGAGCTAGAGATGCCAAGCATTAATAAGATAAACGAGTTGGATCGTAAGATCCAAGGGAATTTGAATAGGCTTGATAGCTCCATGCATAAAATTTTCAAAACTTTGGAGACCATCAAATCCCATGACTTGGACTCTTCTAGGATAGACAAGATTGAGGAAATATTTGATACTCTAGGAAATACTTTCTCCTCGATCAAAACCAAAAAGGTAGAAACTCCGGCAAAGAAGGAGCCTAAGTTCGTTCACGTTCCAAAGGCTCCCCGTTCTAAAAGTAATCCATCTATTGCCAAAGGGGTTGAAACTGTACAGACTTTGGAAGAAACACCTCTCTTTGATGAATTTATAAATGAATCTTCCCTTGACTTTTATCCTTTTGGTCTTCTCCCTAGAAGTATCTCTATGAGGCCTTTATTTGAAAGTCCTCTTAAGACTAGTTGTATTATTGAAGAGCTTTTTGATGATCTTGATGATGGTTCAATTGATACAACTTGATCTCTATGCATTATGCCTAGCTCAAAGGCATAAAAGAAAGCGTTTTTGGGAGGCAGCCCACATGAATACAATTTTTATTTTGCTTTTGTTGTGTCTTGATGTTGTTACTACAGTAGCATCATCATTGTATCTTTGCTTTTCAACTTTGTGCCAAGTGTAGCCTATGATTGCAAGAAAGTTCAAAAGTTGTGACGTGCTGTCCAGGAAACAGATTCTGTCCTTGGATAGAAAAAATTGTATAAAATCACCAGATCATCTTTTTGGTCTGAATTTTTTCCACAGCATGCTCTATACAATTGTCTTTCGTGCGTCTGTTCTGAGTTTTTTATTAGAGTTGCAGAAGTGCCCCGAAAAAATCATTTACTACCTGCTGTTCTGTTTTTCACAGATTCTGTCCTGTTTTGCCTTTCCTTCATTTTGCAAACCTTGAGCTTGCTTTTTCTTTGCAAAAACCTTTTGGCAATCTTGAGAAACAGTAGACCTTCAAGAATATCCTTATTTCCAGCAAGGAACAATTATTTTATTATGGGTACTAACCTCGCTAATCAGATTATGATGAGTTATGTATGAAGGGAGTTTTCAAGTGTGCGAGGGAAGATGATAAAAAGATTCAGGAGTGTCAAGCGCTCAAGCTTGGGGATGCCCCCATGCACCCCCAAGAAATATTCAAGGAGACTCAAGCGTCTAAGCTTGGGGATGCCCCCGTGCATCCCCTTCTCCATCAACATTATCAGTTCATCTTTCGTTCCACTATATTTTTATCACTTCATGTGTTATGTGCTATGCTTGGAGCGTCTTGCTTTTAGTTTTCCTTTTTAGTTTTCTTTAGCTTTTCATAACGAGTCGGAACTCAGCTTTCTTTATGAGGGAGAGAAACACGCTCCACTTCTACCTAGAACATAACATAGAATTTTCATGTCTATCTTTGCTGTGTGTTCTTTGTCTTTCAATAGCTACTATCATGTTTAGCTTTTAGTTTTCATGCTTATCTTTTTAAAGAGCTTTTGTTTAGTTGGTTGCTTGAACTCTCTTTATTTATCATGATTATCTTATTAAGAGACTTTGCTTCTGTTGCATGGTTGATATGTCTATGATAAAAATGCTACGTGCATAATGGTGCTTAGTAGTTCATGTTTTCTTATGGTTAGTCTCAAATAGCTGGGGGGTTCCCAATGTGTTATTGGAGTACCAACATGATTTGTTTGCCTATGATGTGGTATGGTTTAGTAATATCTTCCATCAAGAATTTATTTTAATTGACTTGGCGTATGCTCACGCATATTTAAGACTGTAAAAAAAGTCTGTCAAGCCTTGATGATCTTTTGTTTCTGAGTAGCGATATAACTACCATGTCTGATTCAATGTTGCTTTGTCGCTCTGCATGATTATGACCGTCATTGCTCTCTTAGTTGGTCGCTCCCAGTCTTTTGCTAACCTCCACCTGTACTAAGCGGACTGACTGCTTGTGCATCCAAATTCTTTTAAACCAGTTATGCCATATGAGTCCACCATACCTTCCTACATGGTATTTACCTGCCATTCCTAACAGAGACTTGCATGTACCATCTCGAAATTATTCAAAAAGAAAAAATGCATTCCTATTTTGTGCCTCTGTTTTAAGTTCATGAGGAAGTAGTAGTTAATTCATGATCTTTTTAAGTTGGACAAGCTTCACCCCGGGATTGCATGTCTAATGTGCAAACCCATAACACGAGAAGGAACTGGCATTGAGTGCGCCCGGCTCAAAATTAATATAACAAACAAACCCTCCTTCACGCTTTGTTCATGAGAAATCAGAAAACTTTGGCAGTGATAAACAAAGGAGATTAAGAGGATGTGATCATCCTCATTTGGGAGCCGTTCCTCGAAACTTGTCCATCTCAAGAAGTGATTGAGCTATCTGCTAGCATTCGTTGACGAAACATGCATGATCTAAGAAAAAAAAATTATTATTACCTCTGTTTTTAAAACCAAGAGCTCTGGGACATGTTTTGTCTTTGTTTCCGACTACGGGTTTTCAACCTTGCCAACAAAAGCCACGGTTCGAGAGTCTCCACCTTCTTTTAAAGCACCAACTACTAAGAGCATGATTGTCATTCTGAGTGTAATGTGCATTGTCCCAAAGTAGCATTGTCTTCTGCATGATTATGATATCGTTTATTTTGAAATCATTGTATCTAGTCGTCACTTAAACCTTGGAGGTGCCCCTGCATTTATGTTTTGCTTCACTAAAGGGGGCAAGCGAGATATCACTTTATCATATTTGCACACCATGCTCATTACAAATCTATTTGATGTTTGAGTATCATGTTGTAAAACTTTCAGTTCTTTGTGATTTTCTCATGAGGCAACTTAATTACTACAGATTCATTGTCTCTGTAAGCTCTTGTCATATGACTATGAAAAATCCTTATATGGTTAATAGCATGTCACCACAGAAATTATTCTTGTTATCATTTACCTACTCGAGGACAAGCAGGAATTAAGCTTGGGGATGTTGATACGTCCAAAACGTATTTATAATTTCTGCTTGCTCCATGCCTCTTTTGGGTGATATTGCTATGATATTTATACACTTCCATACACTTTTGATCATATTTGGACTAACCTATTAACTTAGTGCACCCCAGTGCCAGTTTCTGTTTTCTGCTGTTTTTGTATTTTAAGTTTTCCCATTACGAGAACTGCCAGAAAAATCCCAGAAAAATTATATAAAAAATCAGTGTTCCAGAAGCTTCCTGGCTGCCAAAATACAGCCGGAGGGGGGGCACTAGGGCTCCAGGCGCCCTGGTGGCACGGCCCCCCTCCTGGCCGCGCCGGGGGGGGGGGCGCTTGGGCCCCTAGGCCTCCGCTGATGCCCCCCTTTGGCATATATTTATATCGTGTCTCGAAACCCTCGAGAGGGGAACCTTTTTGGCGATCTCATCTCTGTTCCGCCGCCGCCGCGCTTCTAAGATCGGGAGCACCAGGAGAACTCTTCCCGGCACCTTGCCGGAGGAGAGGATCACCACCGGGAGCCTCTCCACCACCATGCACGCCTCCCGGATGAGTTGTGAGTAGTCTCCCTTGGACCATGGGTCCATGACCAGTAGCTATGTGATGTTCTCCTCCCCTTCTTGTGCTTCACTAATTAGTCCTCGTGAGCTGCCCTACATGATCGAGGCACATATGTAATCCTTATGCTGTTGCTATGTTGAGTTTGCTGGGATCCGATGGATTGTGAGATTATGTTCAGATTGTGTTTGAGTAATATATTTGATCTACCTCTTTTATATTTATGTTCGTAAGTAATTCTTGCATGTTCTCCGTTGTTATTTATTGCTTTGGCCAAGTAGTAGGTAGTGACTCCAAGTGGGAACGTTATGCTTGATTGTGGGTTCATGCCCCTCGATGACTAGCTTGAGTGACAGAAACATGAGTCTAGGGGATGTGCTGTTGCCACAAGGGGGAAAACAACGGTGCTTGTGCCCGCGGGTGCAAGGATTGTTTACTTTACGCAAGGTTCTTTTAATGCAGTTGTCTGTTGCTTTGAGTTTACACTATGGGTGGTACTCGCAACTTAATACCAGCGAGATGTTCTGGATAGATATCTCAAGGTGGATGATTAGTAGTAGATGCAGATGGATTTCGGTCTACTTGCCTTGGCTTACCGCCCATGCTTTGAACCTCTACCTTTCCTGTAACATAGTTAGCATTGGTTTGCGCACATAATTCTGTCAATTGCCTAGCTGTAATTCGTTTACCTCACATAGCTGTTTTATCGTCTTTTGGGAGAGAGAAATCACTAGTGAACATCATGGGACCCCGGTCCATATTACCATCATTGATCACATCCGCTATTTACTTTCCGCTTTTTATTTACTATTTGCAGCAAAACCTATCACTATTATCACTTGCGTTTGATCCTTTGTAAACTACAAGGCCGGAGAGATTGACAACCTCTCTGTACTCGTTGGGAGCAAAGTTATTTGTATCTGTGTGCAGGTCCACGTTGATTGCTAATATCTGGCGCCGTTAGCAGTTGACACCTTCTTGTTGAAACTGGGAGTCTCAGGGAAATCGATCCTTGGTATCTTTGCCAAGGGAAAACTTCCGCTACACTGCATCTCAAACCTTCCTCTTGGGGTAACCAACGAGGGGCGAGAAGCCATCAGTCCACTAATCATGTACTTTGCGAGGTAAACTTGAGTAAACTGCTTTGAAAACCACTACAAATGAAAAAGATTCAGACATTGTTGTCTAACAACTCATTTTGGGTAGTAAAAAGAGAAGGCTACAGAGTTTGTAGTTACCATCCTACAACTCGCTATTGTGTTGGATAGAGCGTAAACGAATAATTTGATTGCCACCATCTGTATCTTTTTGCTAATAATCCTTATCTGCTTCCTCACTTTATGGTGGTTCATGAATATCTCATTGCCCCATACGCAAAAAGGGTCGATGCATGGATATTTGCCAAGGACATATGTATCTACAAGCAATAGGTCAATATTAGAAGCTAAAGAGTGTATAGGCCTGGATCTGTATGCACTACATTATGGGACGATGGGGGGGGGAGTATAAGCCAAGGGATCAAATTAACCTCGGCGGAAAATGCTGGCCACTCCCGTTGTTGTCCCACATAAGTAGTGGAAAGGCATAATAAGTAAAACAACCTTAACATCAAACAAATATAGCCAAGGTAAACAAGATCATCTCCAAATTATAACTTGAATGTGTTGGTTTCAGCATGATGTTAAAGCGGATATAAAATGGAAGGGAATGTTATCTACATCAGGCTTAACAACCACCAAATATTGCAATTCAAACTGGTATTGTTGAAAATGAATTGAACGTAGATCATGCTTAAACATCACACCGAATAAATGTGTAAAACTGAAATGGGCATGTGTTAATGAAAGGATCGAGAAGAGAGGTCTAGAGGGGGTGATTAGAGCCTTCACAACCAAAGTTGGCAGATTTTAATTTCTACAAGTAAGGTTGAGTTTACCACATACTAACGCATTCACAATATATTTCAAGCATGCATGATATGTGTATAGGCAGCGGAAAAGGTAATGCATGCAATTTGCAAGAAATTAAAGGGAGGGGATTGGAGTATGCAAACACAATGGAGATGTGGAGTTTTTGGCATGGTTCTGATAGGTGATGCTATAGTACGTCCATGTTGATGGAGACTTCAACCCATGAAGGGTAACGGCTGCGCGAGTCCACGGAGGGCTCCACCCACGGAGGGTCCACGAAGAAGCAACCTCTTCTATCCCACCATGGCCATCGTCCACGAAGGGCTTGCCTCACTCGGGTAAATCTTCGCGAAGTAGGCGATCTCGTTGCCCTTACAAACTTCTTGGTTCAACTCCACAATGTGTCGGAGGCTCCCATACGACACCTAACCAATCTAGGAGACACCAATCTCCAAAAGGTAATAGACTATGTGTTGATGATGAACTCCTTGCTCTTGTGCTTCAAATGATAGTCTCCCCAACACTCAACTCTTTCTCACAGATTTGGATATGGTGGAAGAAGAATTAGACAGGAAAGCAACTTGGGGAAGGCTAGAAATCAAGATTCTTGTGGTAGGATTGGAATGTCTTGATCTCAACACATGATTAGGTTGTTCTCTCTCAGAAAATGACTAGTGGAAGTGTAGGCACGTTTTGATGACGCTCCCTCTGAATGAGAGGGGGTGGAGTGGTATATATAGCCTCCACACAAAATCCAACTGTTACACACACTACAAAAAAAGACACATCCGTGACATTTTGGCCTGAACGTTTTTTTTTCTGTCATGCTTATGACACTTCTATAACGATAATTGTGACAAAAACCCGTGTCATCATAGAGGTGGTGGGATCCTACTTCTATGACAAAAAGTCATGATAGAAAATGGGCTTTTCGTCCTGGGCGAGCCGGGGACGCACCTGCATGACATTCTTTGGATCGTTGTTGGGGTAGGATGAACAGTTCCCGGTGGGGGTTGGATGAAGAGGACCACTTGGTAGTAGAGGTCGTTGCTGCTGGATGAACAAGACCCCGATCGCCACACACCCGAGCCGGTTGGGGTGGATGAACAGCACCCCGTGGAGGGCTGGTTGAATAGGACCACCGTGTGGAGGGCTGGTTGAACAGTAACCGATAGAGGCTGGATGAACAGGACCCCATGGTGAACAATAGCTGGTGGAGGCAGGAGGAAGTCACGGTGGATGAACAGTAGCAGGTGGATGCGGGAGGAAGTCAACGATGGATGAACAGTAGCTCGAGGAGGCTGGAGCAAAGCAGTAGACGGTAGATGAACAGTAGCCCGTTGAGTCGCCACGCCCCTCTCGATGAACATGATCTCGTTTCGACCGAACGCGCTCCAACACAAGTCTGTTTCCTTCATTTTGCGGTACGCCACACCCCTCCCGATTAACATCACCCCGTTTCGACCATAGGAGCTCGAACACAAGTCTGTTTCCTCCGTTTTGCGGTACGCCGAACCCTTCCGATGAACAGGACCTTGTTTCAACCCTATGCGGTCGAACAAAAGGCCGTTTCCCTCCGTTTTGCTGTACGCCAGACCCCGTTCTGGCTATTCAATCCAAGCCAGTTAACTCCCATTGAACACGACACGTTCCGAGACCTGGCAGTATATATGCGCGAGTACGCGTTCGAGACCCCGCCCTTATGTATGTACTAGATCATGATGGCGTGAGTTGTCGCACCTGTCTATTTCTATGGTTGACCGGTGGGAAGTATTGTAAATATATGGAGACACAAATATATGTAAAGGAGCAAAACATTCAAATTAATTAGCATAAGCTAATCCATATGTTGGTCAATAATTGATAATTGGTGCAAATCAAAGAACCTATTGTCATGCATGTGTATCTCATTGAAAGAATGATAGGGATATGTGAGAATATGAGAATTTGGACAGTCCAGATATTTAATAAAATATGAATTGTTAACACTACACTTGGATACCAAATTCAGATATAGAAATCCGCCAGCAAAAGACAAATTATAACATAGTAATTTTGAAGGGGGACATTAAGCATATGGAGATTCGTCTCCTCGTTGTAGGAATGAAATTAATTTTTAAGAGTCAAGTGTGATGAAATACTTGAAAAGATATACAGTGAAAATTGGATGTCATTCTTCCTGATATCATCTCGCTAGGAGGATCTTACAAAGAAAAAGTTTTATGTACCTTGCTTCCCTTTGAATCTTTGTGTAATCTACCAGCAAATCATCTCCAATCGCATATTATGCATTAGTTAGTGGATTTAATCTGCACACAATGCCATTCATTCTCAACATAGATTGCTCAACTTTGGATGATATTACCACCAAGCTCGATAATATATTAATGTCTCAAACCGGGCGCATGTACTTACAAACAGTACTGGATTAATGAATGGGCACAACTTATGTATACTCAAACAAATGCTTCCTTTAGTGTCCATGGAAAAAGAATATACAAAAAGAATAATGGAACTGAACAAACTATTCTTTTGTTACCGTGTATCCTCGTTAGAAGGAAATGTTTCAGATATGTATCAATGAGATGAGTAATTATACAACTAAGATTTATGAAATAGAAAATCTGAGAAAATATGATATTGCATGTTTTCAGAGATAAATAGCTCAGTTTAACAGGGTAGGCAAAGTTCATTGCAATTAGTTCATAGAATATTCAACTATCTCGCTTGGTCAAGAAAAGTAACCTAACTTGATGTTTTCAAGCTCTCAATTATTGGACATTGTCATCAGTGAATAATAACACAAAAAAATCACAAAGTGAAAACCGACACAACCAACTGGAAAAAAGTAATGTGTTCATCTCCATACATGTACCTGTACGTTGAACAATCTAATAAAAATGCTTTCTGTTTTTTATTTAGAAAATGTGCCACTCCTGATCAACAAAACATTGATTTTGGTGGTGCGTAAGTTATCTCACCTTAGAGCATATGCGTTGCTGATAGCTCTAAAAATAAATAGATCTTTTTCCTCTCCCTCCATGGAGTTGCAACACCATCACAAAACATCAAAGAAGGCCTACAACACCAGCAGTAGCAGGCTAGTAGCTACATACAGTGCAAATTTCACTTCAATGCTTCGAGTATACATTACAAAAGGCTAGTGGATAAAGAAAATGTGGAAAATGTGTAATGAGAGTTGAATCATTTCATGGGTGCAAATGTTACTTCTCCTCCCTCAACTACTTTAGTTTCTTACTCCACTTTCTTTCTGATTGTACATCTAAGGTGAACGCAAATCATATTGTTGATCTAACAAACACAAATCATATTTTTATTTTATTTTAAGAAATGTGTTGAACAAACAGAGGAAGGAAGCATCCATCATTAATACTCTCTAGGCAACGGGAGGCTGTTGCTGGTTCTCAGAGCTGCCAGGCTCGTGCTAAGGCTTCTCGTCACGCCTTATGGCCTTATGCTTGAGGAGTCTAGTTAGGCCTCGAGCTGGATGATGTCGAGGCATGTCAACTCTAGTCGGGAACTCCAAATAGCCTGCACCCCCAACAAGGATGAGTTGCGACCTCTGCCAATTATCCCTACCATCTGTTCCAACTGTAAAATGAATGAGCATATGTTGCAGAAAAAGGGTTTCACATCTAAGAAGGAGGCTCGCCAAGAATGAAACAATCCAAAGCCATTTCACCCTGCAAGGGAGGAAGAGGAGGTCTGACGGCCTGCCGACAGCGTATGAGAGAGTGCGCGTGGCCGTCGTGCAGGGCGTGGCTAGAGGAAAGGATGGTAGACTTATATCTACCTACGCAGCAGCGCTGCCTAGAATGAGAGAGTATCATCTCTCTTATGGGCACCTCCTCCTCTCTTATCATTACATCCGTCACGCGCTTGACGCCGCCGCCATCGAAGCAGGAGAGGAGGGGAGCTCGGGCATCCACCGAGTGAAAAGGCGCAGGTGTAACAGCGACCCATGCGATCCCCTGTGGTGCAATCCGACTGTCCCGGTAAGATCGACCGCGAAACTGCAGGTTAGAAGGAGAAGGCCTACAGGTAGTTCTGTGGAGTAGCAGCCCGTTTTATGTATGCCCGACCGGCCCTTCCGGCCTCACTCAAGTGAAAGAGGCCCAATGAAGAGAAAGATCTTGTTCGTTGGTAAGAGATCAAATGGCTGACATTCTAAATTGCTCAGAGGACTCCTTGGTTGCTATGTTATACTGTTTGTTAATGTAGCCATATTTACTTTCTTGCAGCGTGGTTGTACGTACGTGTACACTATATATATAGACGGGACCGCGTGACATGCTACGTCCGCACCTCTACTACGACACGTGCATCTCCTTACTCGGCCAATGTTCATCGCTGTAGAGAGACCGATCGACCAGTATGTACATACACGTTCATGACCAGACATACAACCCTATGTACGGTTTGACCCGGTGGGTCCCAACTGTCAGTGGGATAAGGAGACACTTCCTTGCGTGCGAAGATATATCTAGTGGGTCCCAGCTGTCAGGGGAAGAAACATTTTTTGCCCGTAATATGGACGCACTTCCTTGCATGCAAAGATGTAGCTGGTGGGTTCCAGCTGTCAGAGGGGAAACATTTTTTTGAGGCCCTTCCGATAGGTCCCGCTGTTAGGTGGAGGAATCATTATTTTGTGCGTAATAAGGAGGCACTTCCTTGCTGTGGCCGTGGACCCAGCTGCCAGCCTCTCCACGTAACGTCCTCTTCCGATGGAAGTCGTTTCTTGACCACATTGACCACGCCCCATGGAGGAGGTGAGGCAGGGAACGATGCAGAGCCTGGGAACACGCGGAGGGTAGTACGAGGGTTGACTGGCTCAACTGCGGTGTGAGGCTGCCGTCGCCATAGAATAACAGGGGGTGTGGGTGAGTAGAGGGATTGCTTGGCCAGTGGTGGGAGTAGTAGTGGGCTATGAGTCCTGCGCGGCAGCATAGCCGGCCATGGGAGACAAGAGCACGCAGGAACATGCGGTCCTATGATACGTCTCCAACGTATCTATAATTTTTGATTGTTCCATGCTGTTATATTATCATTCTTGGGTGTTTTACAATCATTTTATATCATTTTTTGGTACTAACCTATTGACATAGTGCCAAGTGTCGGTTGCTATTTTCTGCATGTTTTTTACATCACAGGAAATCAATATCAAACGGAGTCCAAACACCACAAAACTTTTTGGAGATTTTTTATGGGCTAGAAGACATGCAATGGGCCAGAGCTGCACCTCGGGGGTGCCCCGAGGGGGCACAACCCACCAGGGTGCGCAAGGACCCCTGGCGCGCCTAGGTGGGTTGTGCCCACCTCGGTGGCCTCTCGCAGCGCCTCTTTGCTATATAAATCCTCAGATATTCTAGAAACCCTAGAGGAGTCGACGAAACTCTATTCGAACCGCCGCAAAGTCCAGAACCACCATATCCAGTCTAGACACCATAGTGGAGGGGTTCACCATCTCCATTGGTGCCTCTCCGATGATGCGTGAGTAGTTCCTTGTAGACCTACGAGTCTGTAGTGAGTAGCTAGATGGCTTCCTCTCTTTCTTTTGATTATCAATACAATGGTCTCTTGGAGATCCATATGATGTAACTCTTTTGTTGTGTGTTTGTTGGGATCCGATGAACTTTGAGTTTATGATCAGATCTATCTTTTTATATCCATGAAAGTTATTAGTCTTCTTTGATCTCTTATATGCATGATTTCTTATAGCCTCGTATTTCTTCTCCGATATTTGGGTTTTGTTTCGCCAACTTGATCTATTTATGTTGCAATGGGAAGAGGTGCTTTGTAGTCGGTTCGATCTTACGGTGCTTGATCCCTGTGACAGAAAGGAAACCGACACGTATGTATCATTGCTACTAAGGATAAAATGATTGGGTCTATTTCTACAAAAATAGATCTTGTCTACATCATGTCATCATTTTTATTGCATTACTCCTTTTCTACATGAACTTAATACACTAGATGCATGCTGGATAGCGGTCGATGTGTGGAGTAATAGTAGTAGATGCAGGCAGGAGTCGGTCTACTAATCTTGGATGTGATGCCTATATAATGATCATTGCGTGGATATTGTCATGATTATTTGAATTTCTATCAATTGCCCAACAGTAATTATTTTCCCACCGTTTGCTATTTTCTCGAGAGAAGCCACTAGTGAAATCTACGGCCCCCGGGTCTCTTTCTCATATTATTTGCCTTTGCGATCAATTTTCCTTTGCTTTTATTTTCAGATCTATTAAACCAAAAACCCAAAAATATCTTGCTGCAATTTATCTTATTTGGCGTTCGATCTATCAATATTTACAACTCAATCACGTCCGTTACCGGAAAGGGATTGACAACCCCTTCTACACGGTGGGTTGCAATTATTTGTTATTTGTGTGCAGGTGATGTTTACGTTATGTTCCTTGGTTCTCCAACTGGTTCGATAACCTTGGTCTCATCACTAAGGGACATATCTACCGCTGCTATACTGCATCATCCCTTCCTCTTTGGAGAAATACCGACGTAGTTCTAGCAGACATCAAAAGTAATTTCTGGCGCCGTTGCCGGGGAACACCTTCAACATATATCAGGTTCCTAATCGCAAATCTCAGCTCCTCGCAATTTACATTATTTACCATTTGCCTCTCATTTTCATCTCCCCCACTTCACAAACATTTGCCGTTTTATTCCCCCTCTTTTCCGTTCGCCAATTTTCTTGCTGGATCTATTTGAGTTCTTGTCATCATGGCTAGTCCTTCCCTCGTCATTTGCACCCCCGAGAACGAAGTTCTCAACTTTAAGCAAAGAGGATGAGAAAGCCTAAAAGATGCATGGTACCAGATTTGGAATGCTAATAACAGATCTATTCACAAGCAATCCACTATTGTTTTTCTTTGAAACTTTTATGTGAGAATTTCTACTTGGTATAGATTTGTTCTTGATACTATTATCGGAGGAAATTTCTTAAATTGTCCTCCTTTTGATGTGTCAGTGCATCTAGTGCCCCTTAGTGATGTTGGTGTATTGAAGACTTATAGGTTAAGGGACTAATGCATTTGTGAGTGTACACGTGTCTATAAGTCTACGAGGAGTTTGATATTTACAGAGAAAGTCGACCCCTAAAAATGAATGTCTTCAACTAAAGACTTTGGAATTCTCAAGACTTTATGAAGATTTTGAAAGTGGAGAAATTGGTGTAACTGTGACGACTTGATATTCATGCGAGGAACATGAAGCGTGAAGACTTTTGTTTTCGTAGTTTCATTTTCTCTTTCTTGAGTCATAGGAAACACCGTACTGTTAAAGGGGGTCGAGGACAATCTAAGGAAACATATTTCCAAGTGATGCTCAACTCAAATCCTACACCTACCAATACTTTTGAGTGAAGCCATTGGAAATGCCATACAGTTCAGTCAATTCCTTCAGTGACAGAGACAAAGTTCTTCTGGTCTTTGAGGAATTTGTTCTGACTGAGGAGTTAGGAAGTTGCCAGTGCGGATTGCCTATAAGTGAGGAACATGATAGTCCTGAGGAATTTGATACTCATATTTCCGACCGGTGTTGTGCTATGCGCCAGCTGTCCAAAATATCTATCCACCTAACGGTCTTATCATTAAAGGGCATTTATGTCTTATCATGTCGGGCTGCTACCTAGGTTGTAAATAGCCGCCCCCTACAACGACTAGTTGGTTGGCTGCTCCGAGAGAAACTGACACTTGTCATAAGAACAACCCATCCTCCGAGGACTTTGAGAGAAAATCATCAAGTGAGGAAAAACCCAAAACCCAAACACCTAAAACCCAAAAGTGATTGAGCATCACTGAAGAGATTGTTCCTGTGTGGAACCGACGCTTGTTACCTTTGAAGACTGTAATCTTCCAGATGGTTAGGCGTCAATGGTCTAGAGCATCCAAGAGGTATTGTGGATCGCCGGGTGACTGAGTCTGTGAAGGTTTGGAAGTCACCTGTGAAGACTTACCACGAGTGATTGGGTGAGGTCTGTGTGACCTTAGCTCAAGGAGAATACGATGAGGACTTGGTGTCTTGGACTATGTGTCCAGGACTGGGTATTCGGGACTGTGTGTCCTCAGGTTTAAATACCTAGCCTCTCCAACCAGACGTACAACTATCACAGCTGTTGGAACTGGTTTAACAAATCATTATCTTCATCGAGCCTACTGGTTCTATTTCCTCAACTCTCCTATTTACTCATTCATGTGTTGTTGAACTTGATCTGTAGTATTTGAAGACTTTGACTGAAGACTATCTCTATTTCCACCCTTTTTCTTCAGTCCTTTGTCCTCGGCCGGTTTATCCTGTTTACATGCTACTTGTACTCTGTGCTTCTTTTCATTTCATCATGATGACCATGCTATTGTCTTGTTATGATTGCACCTGAGTATCTATTCCGCTGCTAAGTAGTTCGTTGCTTAGGAAATTCCTCAGTTAGAATTTCCTCAGTGATGAATGTGTAAAAATCGCCTATTCACCCCCTCTAGTCGATATAACGCACTTTCATTTGGTATCAGAGCAAGGTACTCCCTTGTTCTGTGTGATTTTGGTTTAACCACCTGGAGTTTTAGTTATGTCGACCGCAGGTATGATCAAAGTCTCGGCTGGGTGTCCTACCTTTGATGGGATGGACTACCCCTACTGGAAGAACAAGATGCACATGCATCTTGAGGCAATTGACAACGATCTGTGGTACATTGTGGATACTGGTGTCCCCTTCGTCTCACCTTCCGTGAACGCTGCTGATGTGAAAAGATTCAAGCAACACGACTCACAAGGGAAGAATGTCATATATGGCCATCTGAGCAAAGGGCAGTATGGCAGAGTGAGTGCTTTGGAGACTGCTAAGCTTATCTGGGATAGGCTATCCAAGGTCAACGAAGGAGTCTCAACTCAACGTGACTCTTGAGTTGATGTTCTTCGCAATCTCTTCAACCGCTTCAAGAGACTTGACAATGAAAATGTTCAACAAACCTTCGATCGCCTCACTGATATCTCAAATGAGCTTCAAGCACTTGGTGCTACAGACATCACAGACAACGAGGTGGTGAAGAAACTACTGAGATCACTTGACTCCTCATTTGACACTCTGTCACTGATGATTCAAGAGCGTGGAGACTACAAGTCGCTTGATCCTGCTGATATACTCAAGAGGCTAAACACTCATGAGTTCCAACTTGCCGAAAAGAGAGATCTCTATGGTCCAAACTATGGTTGATCACGTGCATTGAAGGCCAAGGCAATTTCCTCATCTGAAGGTGAAGAATCTGACAGCACCCTTCGCGATCCTGAAGAACTGAGTCAGGAGCTAGCAATGCTCGTGAGGAAATTTCGGAAGTTCTCAAGACATGGCCGCTTTGTGAAATCTTCAAGAGGTGATGACTTAAGATCAGATTCTTCATCTCGCGGTCCCAAGATGAGGACCTGCCACAAATGCAAGAAACCTGGTCACTTTATCACTGATTGTCCTCATTGGGCAAAGGAATCAAAGAAGAAGAAATACAAGGACTATAGCTCAGACGACTCGAAGAAAAAGAAGAAATCTTCAAAGTCCTCATCATGAAAATCCTCAAAGTCTTCCTCTAACAAGAAGAGAAGTTCCAGGAAAGCTTGGGCATTCATTGGCAAGGAAATGGACTCAGCTGAATCTGAAGAAAACGAGGAAGAGGAGGAATCTGAGGAATCAGACTCTGTTCTGGCAAGCCTGGCTCTCGCTACCGCATTCATCAGCAAGCCCATCTTTAACACTGAGGAAAAAGACTTACCCGACACTGCCGACGACAACGATGACTACTCTCCCACCTACTGCTTCATGGCGAAAGGTGCCAAGGTACTCAACAGTTTCACGCCTGATTCTAGCGAAGATGAATCTAATGAAAACCTCAAACCTAGCTATTCCAAACTTGCTAAAATTGTCATAAAATAGCAAAAAGCATTTGATAAGGTTCAAAATATGCTAGAAAGAAGTGATGATCTGTTGGGTGAAGAATTGGATCGATCTAAAATACTGACTGAAAATCTTCAGAGACTTCAGCCCAAGTATGATAACCTTCAGGATAATCATAACACTCTCTTATCTGATCATGAGAAGCTTTCCTATGAATTTCTTCAAAGAAAGCAAGATCTTGAGAAGCTAAGGGAGAGTTATGAATATCTTCAAAAGGAACGCGATTCATTGCTTGCTCAACAAATGAGTGCTGCTCAGGAGGAATTAATTCCCCCATGCCTTAAATGCATCGAACGTGAAACTGCAAATTCTTCACCTAAAAGTTCAAATGCTTCTACTATTACAAATTCTTCAACTGCTTCTATGGTGAAAATTTCCTGAACTGAGGAAAACACCGATGCTACTGACGAAAATACAAGGTTGAAGGAATTGTATGAGACAGACATGTACAAAAGCCTCAAAGGTCATCAAACTCTGTGTGATGTGCTTAAAAAGCAGATTCTGAACAGGAACCCTAGGAAAGAGGGTATTGCCTTTGAGAGGAAACTCAATGTTGATAGGACCTACTTGACACCCGAGCAGTATCCCAAAACCTCATGGTTTGCTGCAAAAGGTCCTCCCGTACTTCCATCTACCTTATCTGGCTTTACTTGTGAAACTTCACTTTCTTCTGATGAGTCATTTGACTCCAACTATAAACTGTTCAAAAATCAGAATGGTGAAGTATTGGCTAGATATGTTGGAACTAACTGCAGGAATGGTACCCCTATGACGAAAATCTGGGTCCCTAAGAGGCACCTTGAAAATCTTCAAGTGAATGCCCTCATGACACCTTGTGCGAGGAACATGAACCAGATCAAATTCTTCATATGGATAAAATTCTTCATATGGATCCAAATCCTCATATGGACCAAATTCCTCAAGTGGATCAAATTCCTCATATGATCATCATCGTGCTAACACATATGTTTCGCAGGAAAAGAAGGATTATGAATATGTGCATTATTCTTCAAATCATTATGTTCATAAGTCCTCGAAGAATTTCTCTGCTTACTCATATTCATACTCTAACCCCTCTCCTTTGAAACAAAGTGCACTTGCTTCAATGCCACCATTCTCAAAAGGTGCTCGTCGAATGATGAACTCTTTACCACCCATCCAGATGTGGGTGGTGAAGAAAAAGAACTAATCTATTATTCAGGGTCAGGTCTCCAGACGAACATAAACGTGTGAAGCTGGAGACTTGAAAAGTGCTTGAAAGGACGCAAGCTAATCATGAAGAAATGATTCATTCATTTATCACGTCCTCATTCTTCATATATTGATCTTATTGCTGAAATTCATTTTGATGAAATTGATGTCATATTCTTCACAATGAAGCATATGAGTTGTAAGATGTACTAATTCTTCTACAGGATGACTCTCTCAAAGCTACTGAGTGGGTCCTTGACAGTGGATGCACAAATCACATGATCGTTGACAAGAACCTACTGATGGACTCTGCTTATCTCCATCTCACCTGAAGCACGTCACCTACGCTGATAATGGAAAAAAACAAGGTATTGGGTCTAGGTAAGATTGCAATCTCAAAAGATCGACACATGGACAAAGTCATGCTTGTTGAGTCTCTTGGATTCAACCTCATGTCTGTCTCAATGCTTTGTGACCATGATATGGTGGTTGTCTTTGGCAAATATCGCGGTGGTGTAGTTTTAGAATCTGACAATTCCAAAGTCTTCGAAGGCTTTAGGAGAGGAGCCTTGTATATTGTCGATTTCTCTACAGGATCACAGCCTGCCATATGCCTACTTGCCAAAGCTTCAGGAGGATGGCTATGGCATCGACGACTCGGTCATGCTGGCATGAGGAACTTGCACACGCTTGTGAAGAAGAAGCATATCCTTGGAATTGGGGGTGTCAAATTCCTCAAAGATCATCTTTGCGGGGCTTGCGAAGCTGGAAATATGAACAAATCCAAGCATCCCTCGAAGACTATCATGACTACCACACGGCCATTAGAATTGCTTCACATGGATCCCTTCGGCCCTACACATTATTCTGCATTCACAAATGCAGCATCTCTTTATGGATTTGTCATTGTTGATGACTACTCTCATTATACATGGGTGCATATCATCACATTTAGGCATGAAGTGCAGGAAATCTTCAAGCGATTTTCCTCAAGGGCCTCGACGAATTTCAGTCTGAAGATCAAGCATGTCCGAAGTGAAAATGGGACCGAGTTCAAGAACACTGGTCTTGATGACTGTGTTGATGAACTTGGTATTACTCATGAGCTATCAGCCCCATACACTCCTCAACAGAATGACGTTGTGGAGCGCAAGAACAGGACTCTTGTTGAGATGGCTCGCACCATGCTTGATGAATACATGACGCCTCTTAGGTTCGGGCCTGAGGCTATCAACACTGCGTGCCACATCATCGACAGGGTATATCTTCACAAATTCCTCAAGAAAACCTCATATGAACTACTCACCAACAAGAAACCCAATGTGAGTTATCTCAAAGTCTTCGGTGCTAAATGCTGGGTTAGAGATCCTCATCACAATTCCAAATTTGCGCCGAAAGCATATGAAGGTTTTATGCTTGGTTACGGAAAGGACTCGCACACCTACAGAATCTTCGTCAATCATCTTCACAAGATTGTTGAGACTGTAGATGTGCGGTTCGATGAAACTAATGGCTCGCAAAGAGAGCACCTGCCTTATGTGTCAGGTGAAATACCTCCAGAGGAATCCATCAAGTTCAAAGCTACTGAAGATATCATCCCCACTAAAGAATTAGCTGAAGAAGGCATTCCTGACAATGAAGAAAATCATTCTGGTGCTCCTGAAGAAACTGATGCTGAAGAAAATGCTCAGCCAGACCAAAGTCGTCAGCCAGCTCATCCTCATGTCGCAAAAGAAGTGCAGGTCAAGAAAATCATCAACGACATCAATGCACCAGGTGCTCTCACACTCTCAAGAGCTTCACACATATCTAACTTTTGTGGGCACTTTGCTTTTGTCTCTATCACAGAGCCCACCAAACTTGATGAGGCATTTCTGGAACCTGAGTGGATTCAAGCTATGCAAGTGGAATTGTATCAATTCGAGCTCAACCATGTGTGGGAACTCGTCAAGCGACCAGATCCTCGGAAGCACAATATCATTGGCAAAAAGTGGATCTATCGAAACAAGCAAGATGAAAATGGCCTTGGGTGGGGAATAAGGCTCGTCTCGTAGCTCAAGGCTACACACAGGTTGAAGCAATTGACTTCGATGAAACTTTTGCTCCTGTTGCTAGACTTGATGCTATTCGCATACTCCTTGCTTATGCTAACCATCATAATATCATATTATATCTAATGGATGTGAAAAGTGCATTCCTCAATGGTAAGCTTCAGGAAGAAGTATATGTTGCTCAACCCCCAGGTTTTGAAAATCCTAAACATCATGACAAAGTCTTCAAACTCAACAAGGCCCTCTATGGCCTCAAGCAGGCCCATTAGGCGTGGTTTGATACTTTGAAGGAATTCCTCACGAAGAAAGGCTTCAAACCCGGTTCACTTGACCCAACTCTTTTCACTAAGTCATATGATGATGAATTATTTGTGTGTCAAATCTATGTGGACGATATTATCTTTGGATGTACTGATGAACGTTATAGTGACGAATTTGGCTACATGATGCGTGAAGAATATCAAATGTCCATGATGGGAGAGCTGAAATTCTTCCTAGGCCTTCAAATTTGTCAACAACGCAATGACATCTTCATATATCAAGAGAAATACCTCAATGATGTTCTGAGGCAATCCGGCATGCAAGATTGCAAAGGCGTCAAAATCCCTATGCCCACAAATGGCCAACTATGCAGTGATTAGAATGGTAAAGACTTCGATTGAAAGGTATACCGCTCCATGATTGGCTCTTTATTGTATCTATGTGCATCTAGGCCAGATATTATGCTTAGTGTTTGCACGTGTGCCCGATTTCAAGCTACACCGAAGGAATCACACCATAAGGCTGTGAAGCATATTCTTCGATATATAGCTCACACACCAACACTTGGATTATGGTATCCCAAGGGCTCTGATTTTGATCTCATTGGATATTATAACTCCGACTATGCTGGTGATCGAGTGGATCACAAGTCAACATCCGGCACATGCCATTTCCTTGGACGATCCTTAGTATGTTGGTCCTCGAAGAAGCAGAACTGTGTACACTCTCAACTGTTGAAGCTGAGTACATAACTGCTGGGTCATGATGTGCTCAATTACTATGGATGAAGCAAACACTTAAGGACTATGGCGTCAACATGAAGAATGTGCCACTCCACTGTGACAATGAGAGTGCCATCAAGATTGCTCACAACCCGGTTCAACACTCAAGGACAAAGCACATCCAGATCCATCATCATTTTCTTCGTGATCATGTCTTCAAGGGCGACATTTCCATCTACCACGTGAAGACTGAAGACCACCTGGCAGATATTTTCACTAAGCCCTTGGATGAGAAGAGATTTTGCAAGTTCCGGTGTGAGCTAAATATCTTAGAATCTTCGAATGTTCTTTGAAAAGGACACACATCCTAACACTTATGCAAAATTGATGACTTTGATGCGCAACACACGAAGTAACGTTTTTCTTCAACCAATGAAGACTAACCCTCTAAATGTGAACAAATTAATGAAGAAACTGATTCTCAGAGCCCTACGACAATTGTACGCGGTGTCTGAAATCATCATTCTTATACGGTGGGTCACGCCACCAACAAAAGTTGAAAATCTTCAATTTGAGTTTTTCTTCTGTTTTTTGAAATTCCTTAACTGTTCAATTTCCTCAACTTTGCAATGTCTTCACGCTTTCCGTTGTTATTCTTCATTGACTATATATATATTTGAGTCTACGTCCCGTACAACATTCACTTATTGCTATTTCTTCAAGTTGCTTTTCTGCTAAGTGAATGTGCTCGGACCCGTCCCCCTCTATGCTATACTCAACCCAATCTATTCACAATTTCTTCATATGCGTTTTATTTGAAACTTGTTCAAAATCTTCACTATGTCCTTGACAACTGAAGAATTTGTGAACGCTTCGTTAAAATTTTCCTATCTGAATTTTCGTCTTTGCCGCTGATGGCTTATCGCCCCTCGTTGGTTACCCCAAGTGGAAGGTTTGAGATGCAGTGTAGCGGAAGTTTTCCCTTGGCAAAGATACCAATGATTGATTTCCCTGAGACTCCCAGTTTCAACAAGAAGGTGTCAACTACTAACGGCGCCAGATATTAGCAATCAACGTGGACCTGCACACAGATACAAATAACTTTGCTCCCAACGAGTACAGAGAGGTTGTCAATCCCTCCGGCCTTGTAGTTTACAAAGGATCAAACGCAAGTGATAATAGTGATAGGTTTTGCTGCAAATAGTAAATAATAAATAAAAGCGGAAAGTAAATAGCGGATGTGATCAATGATGGTAATATGGACCGGGGTCCCATGATGTTCACTAGTGATGTCTCTCTCCCAAATGACGATAAAACAGCTATGTGAGGTAAACGAATTACAGCTGGGCAATTGACAGAATTATGTGCGCAAACCAATGCTAACTATGTTACAAGAAAGGTAGAGGTTCAAAGCATGGGCGGTACGCTAAGGCAAGTAGACCGAAATCCATCTGCATCTACTACTAATCATCCACCTTGAGATATCTGTCCAGAACATCTCGCTGGTATTAAGTTGCGAGTCCCACCCATAGTGTAAACTCAAAGCAACAGACAACTGCATTAAAAGAACTTTGCGTAAAGTAAACAATCTTTGCACCCGCGGGCACAAGCACCGTTGTTTTCCCCCTTGTGGCAACAGCACATCCCCTAGACTCATGTTTCTGTCACTCAAGCTAGTCATCGAGGGGCATGAACCCACAATCAAGCATAATGTTCCCTCTTGGAGTCACTACCTACTACTTGGCCAAAGCAATAAATAACAACGGAGAACATGCAAGAATTACTTACGAACATAAATATAAAAGAGGTAGATCAAATATATTACTCAAACACAATCTGAACATAATCTCACAATCCATTGGATCCCAGCAAACTCAACATAGCAACAGCATAAGGATTACATATGTGCCTCGATCATGTAGGGCAGCTCACGAGGACTAATTAGTGAAGCACAAGAAGGGGAGGAGAACATCACATAGCTACTAGTCATGGACCCATGGTCCAAGGGAGACTACTCACAACTCATCCGGGAGGCGTCCATGGTGGTGGAGAAGCTCCCGGTGGTAATCCTCCCCTCCGGCAGGGTGCCGGGAAGAGTGCTCCTGGTGCTCCCGATCTTGGAAGCGCGGCGGCGGCGGAACAGAGATGAGATCGCGAAAAAGGGTTCCCGTCTCGATGGTTTCGGGACACGATATAAATATATGCCAAAGGGGGGCATCAGCGGAGGCCTGGGGGGCCC